>CM071604.1:26956185-27556185 GCA_036365135.1 Miichthys miiuy
CTGTAGATACTGAGCTCATTTTGCCATTGCAATAAACGTAATATGTTGTACTTTAAAATGTCTTATATGTGGACAGGTTGCATGTGTTGAGGATTCATTCATAGTTGCTTTGCTACATCAGTATTCAAGCATAAAATAATTCACAAACTACCTAATTTAAGTGTGAAAATAGTCCCTTTTTTTCCACACATTTCTTCATTTTCCCTCAATTATTTTTACTTAAAGTTGAAGTTTAAATGTTTGCTGATGACTTGAAATGCCTCACATATGAACTGTGCAGTGTAAATAAATAAAATATATTCACATGGGCTGTTTTTTTTCTGTAGGAATGCATATAAAATCCACGTGCTTTGTGGAAGTGGAAGTGTAAAAGAGCATAACGCAGTAAATCTCCCCACTAAGTGTCCTATCACTAGTAATTAAACTTAATCAAATCCATTTTGTTGAGATGAAACGAATACTTGAATTTATGTCTGTGTGTCGAAGCCAAGGGAAAGCAAGTTAATTAAGTGAGAGAAAAAAAAAGAAACATTCACAGCTTGTACTCACAAATCAGATCTGTTGACAAGTTGTTTTATCTTAAGATGTGACTTTTTGGGGGTTTTAGAGGAGGGGATGAGCATGCAGGCTCGGTGGTGTCGAGTTTCATTTCCCGGGTGGGATCAGTTCAGGTTTGGTTCTGTACTGAAGCCCTAACGTGGCGCTGCTTGACTTCAAACTCTGAAATCTGACCAAATCAAGTCCTGCTGCTGCTGCTGCCGCTGCGGATGGATACACAGCACTTACAGTCTTCCTCTCAGCTTCTCTCAGGTGTGCAGCCTTGACAAGTATCCCCATCAACACTGTCAACATGAAGGTAAACAGGGAGGACGTCATCCTGCAGGCTCTCCTCTTGATCCACAGTAAGTAAGCTGGAGTTTTTGGTTCGTGCATCTTTGTTTAAATCTTTGTAAAGTAGCCTATTAAGACGAAAATCTGCAACTCTCCCTGATTAATTCCATTAAAATATGGTTGTTTTATTCTCTAAATGTTTGTTTTTTAAATAAATTACCAAGCTTATTTAAAGTGTTTAGTCTTATTTGCCATTTTTGACATGTAGAGACAGAAAATATATCAGATAAATACTTATCAGTATGTGTTCAGACTAATATTAAATCCAGACTTTTGTCCACCTCATGCACACGTTCACACACAAACACATTCCTGTCAGATGAGTTTTCCTGAGTCAGTGTTAAAAAACAGTGAAAGACAGCACATTGTGAATATTAGTCAGAGCGAAGAAGACTTGTTGTTTTTAATCAAGTATGTTTAGTTTTTAAGTTTGCTGATTTATTTCATGAATTGAACAAACTTGTGTACAGTTGTAGTGTGATTCAGAGACCCTAACTCTTTCCAACACAACATGCAGTGGCAGTCTGACAGGGTCTGTTAAAGTGATTATCCTGTTTCTATTTCAGTCCCTGTGGTCTGCTTCTTCACTGCAGGTATGTTTCTCTTGGTGTGTGTGTGTGTGTGTGTTGTGATTCAGATCTATGCATTTCTACTCAGGGATTTAGTCAGTGTTGAATGTCTGAGTGTAAAACTCAACACCGTCTCTTTGTCCTTCAGTGTCTGGTCAGTCTGACAGCAGCAGCAGTGTGGTGGTGGCAGGGTATAATGTGAGCGCCCCCGCTGGGTCGAGGGTGGTGCTGCAGTGTGTGCGGCCGCATGGTGTGGACGAGGACAGGGTGAGGACAGACAGAGAGTGGTCCACTGGGATATGTACCGGCCCGTCCAGAAGACACCAGGAGAGGGTGCTGGACATGTTCTCCACTGGGGACCAGAGGATCTACAACTCCTACAATCAGGGCAGGGTCGGCCTCAGCCCAACAGCCTTCAGTGATGGAAACTTCTCCTGGTCATCAAAGGTCACACACACTGTCTTGTTTGTGTTTTTTTCATAACCTTAAAATTGTTCATACTTGTTAGCCACAGTAATACGTTTGGAAGGAAGTCAGTTGATGGAATCCCAGAGGAAATCCCATCCCATTATAATTTATGTCATCGCTCCACATCTTTTAGGGTGGACAGCAACTCTTTCAAGTCCAAGTTCATAGCGAGTTCATTCCTTAGAGCTTATTAAAATGTCATTTGATTATGAGTTTAGAGTATTTTCTATGAAATGGGACTTACTGGGTGTCCTTGTGTCAGTAAAACGAGGCGTATCACTGTTTGTTTTTATGTGTGCTCCATGTACGGATTACTGGGAACACTGAGATTAATTCTTAAGACTAATTTCCCTCCCAAAATGTTTCAACCTAGTTAAAGTGTGTTGAGTTTTTAAGCAGGGCTTGCCTAACCCTAACACAAAGTTCTTCACACAATAAAACCCTGACACCCCTCATCCACTTCCAATGCAATGGTAAAAAATGTTGGAAACTACAACCTTTACATAACAACAAGAAGAAGAAGAAGCTCTCAGCTGACTTCATGTGCCAGCTTATCACATTTTTGCTTTTTTGTGTGTGTGTGCCAACAGATGTGACGATGAATGACAGAGGTCTGTACTCTTGTAACCTCCACCATCACTACTGCCACCTGTACGAGACAGTCAGAGTACAGCTCAACGTCACTAAATCACGTACGTATCACACTGTCCCCAAAATATTGACGTCTTCTATACACAAAGCGACTTTAAAGCATTTTGCACGTTTATGATAAAGGCCGTAAAGAACAGCGCTTCTGGGACGGACAGAAGGCGGTGTTTGTGGTGCTGCTTGGCAGTACTGTGGTGCTGCCGTGCATCAACAGACGTAATGTGTGGACAGACTGGAGCAACGAGGAGGAGGACCAGCAGGTGTGTTCAGTGCATGAGCTTGTCTATCTCTATCTAATGGGATTATGCCATACCGACTGAACCTTCTGCACCTTGGTGGCTTCCAGGTGGTGCATTGGGACCGTCAGTCGCCTGGCATCCGCCACGACCGAGCCGACCGCCTAGTGGATCTGTACGCCTCTGGAGAACAGCGAAGCTACGGGCCACTGTTCCTCCAGAGGAAGATGAACATCAGCAACCAAGCCTTCTCACAGGAGACTTTTCTCTGACCATATCTGACCTGCAGGTGTGTGAAGTTAGAGTAGCAGGAATCACGACAGGAGCTTGTCAGTTTCAGTACACGTAGTAAAAAATATACTGCTATGGCAAGAGGTACACTTCCTTACTCGAAATGTGTGCCCCCGTGCGCTTTGGATAATGTGTTTACATGTTTACGGTGTTTCCAGAACACATGGAAGTTTCATTAGTGATGCAGCTCTTGTCCAGTCGAAGTTTATTATTCCATTGGGGAGATGAGGTTGGCAGTAAGGTGAGCAATCACAGCAACAACAGCAAAGCAAAACCAGATCTCTCGAAAAAAGACTTCCTACCAGTCCCCTCTGTGTCATCTGTAGTAACAGCAAGCAGCAAGTCATATTTTAGGAATCTCAAGGGTCCCAGCGTTGTTTGATGGGGCTCATAAATCAGAACATTTAGGTTAAATGCTGGCTCAGGAGGCCCGGGGGCTTAACGACCACGCCGTGGAACTGGGCCAGCTTTCCAGGCAGCTCCAGCCAACGCTCAGCTGACGACGGTCCAATTCTGTTCTTGTTCTGTGTTTAAACGTTTAATAAGCTCTAACGTAACAAAAGATCTATCTTCCCGACAAGACATCGATAGATCACTTCTCAACTCTGTCTGTTATATCAGAAGAAGCTAATGAAGCAATGAATACGCATGAGCAGGTCCATACAGACATGGTGTTTGCCAAGCTTCAAAGCTTGTTTGGCAGTCAGTGTCATTAATTCTTACCAGATTTACTGTAATGTAATAGTTTATTTGAATTAATGGCAGACCACCCTGAAGGAGCTGGACATTAAGGGGTTGAATTACTTGATGTAAACAAATCTCAAACCGCACCAGAAAGCTAATAACTTGGATTTAGCTGCTGTCTTGTGTTACTGTGCACTAGTGTTTACATTTGGATTACAGATAATTTCATACAGTATAATGTGTGTGTGTGTGTGTGTGTGTGTGTGTGTGTGTGTGTGTGTGTGTGTGTGTTTGCATTCAAAACACAGATTACAGACCAGGGGATGTATTCCTGCCACCTCCACCACCATTACTGCGGTCTGCACGAGAGAAGAGAGTTTCAAGTCACAGTGGAACCACCAGTGATTCAGACCACCCTGCCAGCCAAAGCTCTGCCCAGTGAGGACAAAGGTGACACACACACACACACATATATACAAATACAGATCTCCTGCTCTAGTTATCAGTCAGTGTGAGTGCCTTAGCAGACCGGATGTTTTAGTGGTTTTAAACTATCATGTGTACAATTAGGAGGGGAAAGAACTCCGCACACATCTGCTCTTTTCTTCACTCTGTCTCACGTTGTGTTTTGGTCTGTGTCTCAGACTCTGCAAAGAGCAAAGTAACAGCAGAGGATGAAGAGATGATCGGAGCGGGTGGGAAAGAAAAAACCCCCTCTTATTTCTGAAGTTTCTTTTTGTTTCATGAGCGTTTTTCTTGCACCGTCAGCTTGTCTGATGCCAGGCCCCTTAAAACACTCCACTCCACTCAGCCTCCTACAAACATCGACTTCACCTTCTTCTCAACCCAGTATTTCATCATTACAGCGCTGATTACAACACTCTGGGTGTGTTTACAGTTGTATGTGGGCTTTCGGGGTGGTGTGTTTAGAGCATCATCCACTTTGTTTTCTGCTTCTCAAGAGCTTGACTTCCATTTCTCGGCGCTCTGGCCTTAAAATCCCTTTCTCTGTCTGCACATTAGGAAGAGGAAAGAAAAAATAAAGAAGAGAGGACTGGCATGTTGGCATGCCAGATGCCTACCTCAAATTCTTGAAGAATGAGAGAGTTTCTGGTGCATACGTGTCTGTGTTTCCAGTAGGTAACTGAAGCAAAGCCGATAATGGCAGATGTATCAATGTGGGAAAATCACTGAGAGAGGTTTAGAAATGAGAAATGCCTGTGGTCGAGTTCATCCATGTGTGTGTGTGTGTGTGTATGAAAAGAGCGTGGCAAGTCCGATCTCATTTCAATGGAATCTCTCGGATACAGTCTTTGGACTGAAGTCCAGCTCTGCCCACACGATTAATCCTTCACTCCCGGAGCTGTAATAATACAGTAGGACTGCACCATGGGAATTTAACTGCTTAGAAACAAGATGCATAACTGATTTTACACAGTTTCTTCCCTGTGCTCTCAAGACAGGGAAGTTATTTAGCCTTCTTATCTGCTCCTGTTTTGCCCTCTCAGACTGTCTGCGGCCTGTTGACTTTGGCCCTCCTCTGACATTCTTCACCCCACTTTCATCCCTTCTTTCTGTTTCTTGCCTCCTTTGAGAGCCCACATGCTCGAGTTTGTTTATTTTCATCACGTTCCTTTTTTCGCTCGCTCTTTTCCATCGATTCTCACACTTTCTTTTTGCCTTTCCTTTTAAAGAAAGACGGTACCGTTTATAGATAAGGGCAGGAAGTTTGGTTCATCTGGACTGCAGCTGGCAGCACAGACGGAAAGACAGACTGATAAAGAGGTTAATGAGCCAGAAGGAGATATGCAAAGAGAGAAGAAAGGGTCGAGGAGTCTGTCGAAAAAGATGTAGGTCAAACCTCCTCCCCTCCCATCAGAGTTATTTCTCAGTGCAGTTTTGGAGGGAGAGGACAGGCAGCCAGTCTAAACACAAACACATATGTTCCCAGCTGGGCACGGGTCAGAAGAAAATGGCCTGAAACTAAACAAAAGGATCAGAGGAGCTATAATGTAAATGAACATGTTGTTTTCATGTACGCCGCAGCTGTGTATGTATTGGAAGCTAGTGTTTGGGATCGCCGGGCGAGGTCTTTTCTAACTTAATTTTGCCTCTGGAGAAACATCTCAATGTCCCTTCCTCTCCCTTGGCTGTCCTCCTCTGTTCCACCCTCTGTCCTTCCTTCATTCCTCTTCCTCTCCTCACTTTTCTGTGTTTTACTGCCAGGAAAAGTAAATCACAGCATGACTTTTTGTCTGGATCTCATTTTGGCTCAAATATGTTGAGTCTGAGGTCCACAGCTGCTTCTTGCCTTGCACTTTTTTTAATGAAGCAAAATGAAACCAGGCTTGCCCCCTCCTCTCGGCTTCTCAGCACTCTTCAGAACCGCACGTCACCTAATGCTGAACGGATAATTATTTCTCACTGCACTGGAAATGTGTTTAGCACCTTTTTTACAGCCAGGAAATGTCACTGCGTGTAAAAAAAAATAAATAAAAAGTGCAAGGTGTTAGAGCTCACGTGGCACACATGGTAACACGGTACACATGCATATGCCGCCCACAAGGCTGAAAATGATTTTCGTTGGGGTTGGAGAGAAATCTCTGAGCTCATGTGTTTGTCTGCTAGCATTAAGGTGTAGTCTGAATGCCCCGGGAACAAAGACAAGCTTCATTCCTGCTAGAATGAAGTTTAAAAAAATAAAGTTCAAAAGTCCACGTCTGTGTGTTCAGCGTCAAAACCAAAACACAAATCAGGAAATGAAAGACACAAAATGACAGTCAGGCTTGATTACAAAATAGATTGTTATTTAGTCTCTTAATCTTGCATTGAACTAGAGAATATTTCCTTATTTACCGAAGAAATAATCATTTATTATTGCAGAAGCATAGAGCATATTTGCATCCACACTAGCTTCTCAGCTTCACAGGCTCATAATGAATAATAATGTACCGTGCCTATGTTTAGAAGGTATTGTTTGCACTGTTATCTCAGCTCAGGGTTAGCATTTGCTAATTAGCACTAAATATAAACTTGTGTGATGAAATGTGATCAGGTTTTTAGAGATATTTGCTCATTAAATACTTGACAAAATAAACATTTGAGCTGATGATAGGAAACATTAAAGGATCGGCACAATTAGTTAGTTAACCATGATGATTAAAACATTTAATATAACAAATAAATAAATATAATATAATGTTATAATATACAAAATATTGTGCTTGTGGTTCACTTTGTGTTTACAGACTCTATCCCAATTTGTATGATAATATATTCATGGTGCCCAGAGGATGTATCCTCCAATTTCAAAGCAATCCATCTCATAGTTTAACATAAACTTTTATAACAATCCATCAAATATATGTCCAGACATTTCACTCAAACCTACAAATGTCAACCTCATGGTTGTGCTAGAAGAAAAGTCAGGCGATAATAATTATTACAAATTATCATCAGGGAACCATGAATGTCTGGACCAAATCCACAGCAGTGATATTTTCGATATTTGACATGATAGTTGAAACCATTGGCCTGCTGGTGGCACTAGAGCATAAAATTCACCAAAGTCAGTAGGGTTCATCATCTGGGTACCACGAATATCTGCACTAAACGTCTGTATATGTATAGATGAAAAATGGACAAAAGCAGCACTTTAGCACTATACTAACATTATTAAGTTAAAGTATTGAAACAATAATAAGAAAGGTCTTTTATTGGACTAAATAGATTGTTCTGGTGTTACTCATGTCTGTTTAATATAAGGCCCGGTCTTGTTTATAACATTTATAAACCTCAAGATGACGGATTGCTCTGTTTGTGGAAGAAAAGATGAAGAACAGAGGAGCACTAAACGCTGACTGTTGTGCTCTCTGTACTACTCAGACACCACTAAGCCTGAATCACCGCGAGTCATCAACGTTATTCTGCCAGACCAGAGACATCACTTTCTCCTGCCACTGGGCTACGTCCTCACTTCCTTCCTGCTCTTGGCATTCGTTATCCTCATCATCATCCTCGTCACGTGCAGACGTAGAACCAAAGGTTAGACCTGAAATATATTATCAGTCTGACTCGATATGATCTGTACTGGCACTGACATTTCTGAATCTAACCTTACTTTCTTGTGTTTTCAGAGTATTATCCACAAGCATCCATGAGGTGAGTGTGAACAGACAAACACACACACACACACACACAATCACTGTCTTTCCCTTAAGCACACGCCCACATATCTTGATTTACTGTGATAGGTACAGCAGAAGTGAGGGCAGCTCGGAAGAATTTGAGATGGACGTTGCTGAAGTGAGTGCGTGCAGCCGAGAGGAGAGAAGATTTGGTAAGTTAGAAAGCAAGAGTGAAGTGTAAATAGAAAGTCTCGACCGTGTGGGTGTGCTTTGACTTTCTCCTGTGTGGTTTTAGACTACAAGAACAACCTGCTGAAGGAGAAGGTCCACGTGAACACTCAGCCGAAGGTCATTGATCTTGACAAAGGTAACACAAACACATGCAGAATTCCCCGATTGTAAATTTTCTCATTTTCACCCTCCCTGAACTCAAGTTTGTTTTCTTTGCAGAGATGCAGAAGTTTTGTAAGTGAGGAAATGACAAAACACAAATAAAAAAAAAAAAAAAGTGAAATTGGAGTCACTGGCTGGTCCAGAGGCTGCGCTCCAAACCAAACGCTGACTTCTGTCCTGGCAGGAGAGACAGAAAGAGACAAAATGTTGTGAAATGCAGAAAAACAGTTTAAAAAAATAAAAAAATAAAAAAAAAGAACAGCTCACTCGGAGGCCTCGTGTTTTCAAATTGTCAGTATTGGAGGCAAAAGAAAAACAGATTTTCTCATTCTACTTACAAATAAATAAAAAAATAAAAAAAAGACTGGACTTGGACCACTGTTCATGGCACAATAGCGCCACCCAGAGGGGGAGTCTTAATCTCAGCCTTGACTGTTAAATGAAGGAGCAACGTGGGCATAAAGTTGAATGAAGTTGACTCAGTTGTGATTGAGTGAATTTTTGAATTATCAGTTATTACAGCTTTGATCGTTATTCCTCACGTTGATGTTTTTTTTTTTGTTGTTTCACTTCCTTGTTTTACTCTCATATCCATCTTGGCTTAACTGACGGACTGAAGCACCACTGAAGTGCTCTTATCAGTGTCAAGTGCTTCCTTGTAGGCTATGATTAACTGTATGCTAACTGACCAATGATGCTGCGTATGTAAAAAATGTTTTTGATGCTCAGAATGTATTTTTTTGTGGAATGTGCCTTTTTTTTATTATTATTATTTACATGTATTAAAGTTTGATACTGATGTCGAACTGAAATCGTTTATTCCACTTGATTGGTTCGAGGAGAATACTGTTTGATTTGACCTGGAAAAGCACAGGTGTTACTGGTTCTGTTCCATTTTTGTGCAGCAGAGACTTTCCAGTGAGCCACCCTGACCCTGTTTGACCTGAATGGAACTACTAAACCTTACTGACCCGACTATTTCATGTCAAAAAGTCTGTATACCAGGACCCCAACGAAATGGAATGGAAATGTTTTTAGTGACATTAAATATTATTTTCAATATACTTGATATAGACTATGATAAAATGTTCAAATTCAAAGTCCATTCAGGGGATGTTAAAACATTTTTTTCTACTTGCATGACTACTCACATGTGTTGTGACTTCTACTTATTTCAGCTACCAATCATTTGGCATGCTTCGGGATGGAGCTCCGTACTGTAGTACTGCACTGTACTGCTATTTCAATAAAAAATGTAAACATAAAAAAAGGGTTTGTTATCAATAATGCTAATGCAGCTACATTGTAGCAGTGAGGAAGAAAAAGTTTTTATATGTATCTGAGTGTGCGTGCGCTGTGGTTTATAGAGTAGTAGCCAGGAATTTAGAAAAGCTGAGGTCATGAGTCAACCCCACCCGACATTTACGACTATCACAAAAAAATGCAACTGTGTTCAAAAGCTGGGGAATAAAAACAAAATTCACTTTTATCTAATTTAGTCTAGAAAATGTCAGAATAATGCTGCACCTACTGTTAGCATTAATGGGTGCACAGGACAGTAGGTATCAACATAGATATTATATTATTTTTTTGTGTATTGGGCTTAACAGACAATAACACCAAGGTACACGTTAGGACATGGTTTATTTATTCATTCCTTTGTGCCACAAACAAACAGTCCCTGAATTCAAGACAAATGGCTTTTTATACACTTTGTGAAGTTTGTTTTGTGCCTTTTTTTTCTATAAAATACATGGTACTGTAATATACTTTGAATCTAAAAACCGTAGAAAACCCTGGTCCGTCTTGCACTGTTGGACAACTGTATCGAAGGAAGCAGCTCTCAGTCGGTCAGCACGGACTCATACACACACACACACACACACACACACACGTTCACCTGTAATCCGAACCCAGAGAAAAAGTTTAACAACATTCACAGAAGTACAATTAGTCAGTTCCTCTCTGTCTCTCTCTCTCACACACACACACACACACACACACACACACACACACACACACACAGTCAAACAGACAGCTACACAGAGTTTAAGAAGAAATTCATTCAGTAGGTAAACTCGGGGGAACAAAATGAAATTTGGGGCCACGCTGTGTCTGTTTACAATTGGAGGTAAGCTACAGGTAATTTAGGGTGATGATCGCGCAGGATACTGGGTGGCGCTACAGGACGTTGCAGCACTGAGCTGAGTTCAGAAGTGATCAAAATGTTTGCTGCTGTTCGTGAGTCGGAGACACGTGAAAACTCATCTTCTGGTCCAGAGGAAACCAACCTGTGGAATACGAGAAAAACACTCCCAACAATTAACTTACAAGGTTAGAAGCTGAAAATTATAAACCAGCAGATGTGCCTTTGTCTCGAGTCCATCAAAACAATCCACCATGTGTCAACCACGGTGCGTTGAAGGAGTCGATCGGTACACAGACTGTACAACCTGCAACTCCATGTGTCTGGAGAAGAGTCTGTTGTGTGTTCTGATACTGAAACTGGGACAGCACCGTCATTGTCTCGTCGCAGTCGCACACGGACCGAGTGTGTGTACACAGTGCTCATGTTTAGAGGCAGCAACCATGGGACCCTCTGCCAACACTGTGAGTGTTAAGCGGCTCATGGTGCCAAAGAATCTGGCCAGTCTTAAATACAAACTTAACCCCTATGTGGGTCTAAAAACACAAAAATTAGAGAGGTATAATATTTATGGTCTGATAAAGGCAGTCACATTAGGCCGACAAAGAGAAAATGACATAAATATGCCCGTCGCTCTTGCTTCCTCTGTTCCTCAGGGCCTGATCTAGCCACTGATACCTTCACAAAACATGTCAAACTAATGCACAAGGACCCACTCCTCCAAATTGGTCAGAAGAAATGCATGGTGGAAGTCGTCTGGGTTTCTGGCAGGGCTGGTTTGCAGCTGTAAACTGCGCTGTAAGGTTGTTTCAGCTTCCAGGTCTCTCAAGTGTCCACCACTGGTCCAATGGAGTCCTGCAGAGGGCTCTCCAGAGGGACGAGCTGTCTGGGACAGGAGGGTGAGGGGAGCAGGAGACCCTGCGCCTGTGTTGCAGCCCACACAACCCTGTGAGACACAAAGATACATTGAACCCGTTTAAACCTGTGCTCAGGTGATGAATCTGTTTGTGGTCAGCGTGTGTGTGTGTTTTGCGTGATTGGAGATCGCCACCTGTGTGTCAATTTCCTGCGGGATCGTGTGCTGTTGGATCCAGGGATGAACCTCAGCGAGCTCCTCTCTGTTCCTGGCTGAACCACGGCTGGAGGGGCTGAAGCACCCGAAGCTTCTCCCTGTCTTCAGCCAACACCTCATTCTGGTCCCTGGAGGAGAGGAAAGACAAGACAAAGGGCAAAGACGAAAGGTTAAATGACATGAGAATGGTGTAGTGAAAAAAAATAGAATTTATATATAAAAAGGTGGGATTAGACAACACAATCAAATCAGCAGAGAGCACCTGTAAAGGTGCAACCCAGTATGAAGACACAGAAGAAGTGTCTCAACAGTTTACGAGGTTAAAATCATGTTTGAAAAGTGGCTATGAAACCAATATTATGATCCAAGACTCATCAAACAACTGTCACGCAGGGTCATGTCATAGAAATCAAGTTAAAAAATGTTAACTTGGTCCCAAAACTAGATTTATGAGCTTCAAACAGGAGACTGAAAAACATAATAAACATATAAATGCATTTTACAAGATGCCCAAACAGCTGCGTCCACTGGTAATTTGTTTAAATGTCACTGAGATTGTAAAATAAAATCGAATATTTACATGTTTAAGTACATTTGAAATATGCTGAAGTGTATTTGTCAGGTTTGGTTCAAAGTTTTCTGTATCTTCAGAAAGTCACTGTGAGGCTGAAGGAACACCGAACCACACGGGAAAATGTTGACGCTCTGCTCTGTGTGGGTTGAACTTTTACGCTTAAGAGTGATGCTGAGCGTGTACCTGGTGTGGATCTGGTACGTCATCATGACATGCTCTGGCGTGTGCTGGATCATGCTCCACAGTGTGTTCTCCACCCGAGTGTCGAAGCTGTGCTGGTGCTCCGCCGGTGCTTCCTGGCTCTTACGGGCTTTCCGTGATGTGTCTGATGAATCATTGCTGGCAAAGTATTTGCTGCTGTTGCTGCTGCCTGTGATCAGGGAAAGCTCTACATCAGACAGTTCAGCCTACCGTCTCGTTTCCTAAAATGTCTGGGACACTGATTTTTTATGTGTGTATTGTATGCATGTGTGTTTTCCTCTTACCAGTGTGTGAGGTGGAGGTTCCATTGGAGCCAGATCCAGATCCGGATCCCAAGGAGCCTCCAGACTCCCTGACCCAGACCCTGAGACGTTGGAGCGGTGCCTGACCTGGCATCCTCCTGTAGCAGCAGGTCAAGCAGCTCACTGGATGTCGACTGGGTGTCATGGTTCCCAGAATCACTGGGGTTATCACCCTGATCGAAGCAAAGGTTCAACAGTCAGCGAACACAATAGGAAAGCTACTTACTGTCTGTATATCAACATACACTAGAAGAGAATGACTGGACATGACAGAAACAGCAGACTCACTTCATTGGCATGTTGTTCGTGGAGGCTCTCAGCGTGGTTGAGCCCGGTGCTGCTCTGCCCTTCGCTCGGCTTTGGCAGCTCCTCCTGCAATAAGTTCAGCTGAAGCGGCGAACTCGAGCGAGAGCTGGAAAATAAAGCCCGAGGCCCGGCTTCCTCTTCCTCGTCCCCGACAGAGGAGCTGGCTCTGGGTGAGCAAAGCAGATGGCCCAGAGGGTCTGAGTGTTGAGTGGGCTAGTCTGGGCTTGGAACATGGGCTGAGGTACAGGGGCGATGCGGGGCAAAGCCGTCATGGTGATGGGTGCCTGGGGCAGCATCGAAAGAGTGGACGGTGGGTACATGGACGTGTAACCTGTAGTGAAAGTTGGGTAGTTGGGCAGAATGATAGCCATGACTGGAGTCGGGTATGGGTTGATGCCCTGGGCCGGAGGCATGGGCTGCAGGTTGTGAAAGTTCTGTGTATGCTGCAGGTTCTGAACGGGCTCCATCTGGATCGGCTGCATGCCTGGCAGGCTCTGAGCGGACTGCATAATGTTGAAGTCGTAGCTGAACTGGGTTTGGTCATGAGGCTGTAGCACCATGGGGGTTGTTCCGGGCAGCTGTTGCGGTCTGGGTGGTTCCACCGGGCCAGGCTGGGTCGCCATCATGGGGAAGAATGGCGCCTGGAGCGAAGATGCTTGGCTGAAGGGAGCCCCCATCTGCGGCTGTGAGGACTCTGAGGAGGGCCAGGATGAGTTGGGGACTCGGCGAGGAGGGCCAGGAGGGGAAGCGTAGCTGTCGGAGGAACCCTGGGGCTTGGGGCGCTTGTGTCTGGGCTTTCCTCTCCGAGAGCGGTTCCACCCACCGGCGCTCAATGGACGTAGGTAGTCTCCTGTGGTGCGATGGACACAGAGCAGTTTTATGGGAGTGTCCAAGCTTATTTTCACCAAACCCACACATTTCTAGAAGTTAATACATACCTGGATGGTGCGAGTGAGCCATAGAGCTGTTGTCCAGCTGCAGATAGGAGCTGTAGGGGCTCTGGAGGATGCGATTGCGAAATCGATCCACGTACTCTTGCTCCTCCTTCTGGGTGTGAGCTGACAGCACCTCCTTGGTGAGACCTATAAACCTCCGTTCCTCCGCAGCGGGACTCGGTGCGGGACGGACAGGAGTCGGAGCAGCATCAGCAGGCTCACTACCCATCGGGGCATCTTCCAGTGCCGTAGCCTCTGTGGGAGAAACACACATGTTCAATACGCAGTTTTACAAAGTGACAGTTAACTCCTATATGCAGCCTCTGAGTGACTCCCATGATTCGACGTTTATGTACCTGATTCAGGCTGTGGCACATGGACAATGGTGCTGCTGTACGAACACTGGCTGGTGACAGAGACTACACTCATGGCTTTAGTGGACATCGTGATGTCTGTCAAAGGAGCTCCAACAACAGCTGCTGCCGTCGGGGCCACTGACACGCCGCTGTCCAACACCACTGGGAAATGAGGAGAAACAAAATGAATAACAGCTAATGTTGCGAGGACTATTTCAAAAATAAACTGCGTGTAGTGTGTGTGTGTGTGTGTGTGTACCATCTGAGCTGGCCTGAGCCGTGTCAGTGGCTCCAGCAGGCTTGTCGTCTTCTGAGGTAGAGGATGAAGAAGAAGAGGTTGCCAGGGAACGGGAGTCGCTCTTCCTCTTGAGGGCTGGACCTGTACAGCTCTCCAAATATCTGGAACACACACACACACATGATTAACTTGCGACGGTAATTAGGTGATTAGATTGAAGAGTGGCGTGATGATGATGCTGCTGCCACCACACACCTGATGATGTTGTCCACACAGTTGATCTGCTGATAGGAGGAATGTGTCTCTGCTTCCTGCTTTCTTCGTGATCTCTGACTTCAGGGTTGGAGGCTGCAGGCGGCAGACGTGCTGGAAAAAAACGAAGAGTCCTTTTATATTCAGACATCCTAACACAGCGTGTTGTTTTAAGTTTTGTACTTGTGTCGAGTTGCGTTACCTGTAGCAGGTTTGCGAAGAGCCGCAGTTTTGTGGCTGGAGCCCAGATAAGCCTGCTGGCCCCAACTCTTAACTCTGTTCACATCAGCACAGATCTGCTGCAGACTCATCTGCAATAACGATGCATCAGCATGATTAAGCATTGCAAGTGCAGTGTCACCACTGGCTTCCTGACATGTAACGTCGCTGTGATGTCTCACGGTTCCCGTGCGAGTCCTCCCACAGGTTACCATTGCTGTCACTTGAAGAAGCTACGCTGATGTAGTGCTCATGTGAGCCGTTACTTCCCAAACTGCCGTATCCACTGGAACCGTTGTTATGGACCGGCTGTAGGAAAGAGCCACAAGGGAGTGAAGGCACTGGAGAAAGATGTGTGTCTGACCTTGATGATTAGTAGCATTTAGTATTTAGTAGTATGATCACCTGAAGGAAAAGCTTGTAGATCTTTGCTTGCAGATCTTTTATTTCCTCGTGGGTGACTGGGATATCGTCCTGAGGCCGAGCAGCAAACACATCCTCGTTCAGTGGACTCCTGACGGCACAAGGATGACAACACAGTGATGTCATCTTCGTGTCTTAGCAACAACAGGAACTGCAGCGGCGGCAATTAAGTGAATTACAGGACAGACCACACAAATTTCAAACCCTGCACCCGAGCACACAGAAAGCACCGAGGCTACGTCTTTGTGTGGTTTGCGCTGTCGCTACTTACGCCCTGACTTTATGCCGTCCGATGATAAAGGCCACCTTGCGGCTCCAAGGGTTGATGAAGCTGGACCAGCTGGTGTCTAAGGTGATGTGGTCTCCATTCTGACATCGCAGACGCACGGAGAGTGCTCGAACGGAGACTGGCCTGCATACTTCAACACTACGCATGGCATGAGGAACAGAAAGATCATTAGAGGCGTGAAGATGAATCCTCGTGTGGTGCAGCACATTATTTGTGTTATTAGTTAACCTACTAGTAATTTTCCCACAATTCAGTTCACTGTTTAGTATGTTCAAGGACAAATTATCATCTCAATTCACAAATAAGATCTATTTTAACTATGTAAACAATGTTGACACTCCTCCTACACTCACCTTTCCGGTGCATAGACAGCATGAGTGGGAGGTCGTCTGGGTGAATGCAAGTCAGCAATGACGTGCCAATCAAATCCTGAGGAAGGTATCCCAGCAACGGCACAGCCCTGGGGACAGCAATCACTAAATGAGCTTCATCGGTACACCATGCCATTTAAAAAGCTCAGTTTCATGTTTGTGTGTGTGTGTGTGTGTGTGTGTGTGTGTGTGTGTGTACTGACCTGTCATCCACTTCCAGGAACACACAGCCAGGGAGTGTGTGGTGGTGAAGATGCGCTTGTCCAAGGGATCCGAGGAGCTGCACGAGCGAACATTCAATGTCAGGGGACTTTCTTACATGTTTAAGCATGAATGCGCCTGCTGATGACTGAGTAACATAGGTAAGCAGAGGTAGTGCGTTATGTGATCTGTGGTGGGCGTGGATAAGCAGAAAGTTGGGACATTAGAAATGAGCAAAAAAGTTTTGTGTTTCAGCTACTATTCATTGGGCAAGGCTGTTTGAGTTGTGCACCGTTTGTGGTGCTAACAATTGTACCCTCATATCCAGAGATGATGCGTTCAGCCAACCCCAAGCAGCACGGCTCCTCCTCGTCCCCGCTGCTTCCTCTTCCCTGCACCTTCAGCAGGTACGGTGTTATCCGAAACGGGTTGTAACGCATCTCACCCTCGCGGTCCTTCCCACCCCTGAAACATAAAACGAAGTTTTAATGAAACAAATGCAGACAATGGCCATATCTACAAGCAATGTATGCCAAGTCAGCACATCTGATTTTTCCCAGAAAGACTGTGAAATCAGGGGTTTATAGGAGGCCTAGTGTCTTTAACAGAATGAAAACACTGACCTGATTCTGCAGAAGAAAGACTTCACCTGGGCACAGTCGAACAGAACGCCCGCTGCAGAAACAAAGAACAGATAAAAGTCAGTTCTTTTAATCTTGTAACACAAACTAACTGTAAACCGCTGCAAACACACCTGTATGCGAGTTGCTCCAGGGCGGCAGATGCGGCTGAGCCGTGTGCGAGTAGAAGACGTTGACGTCTTGGTGAAAGAGCAGCTCCACGAACTTGGCCGACTCCAGGAACTTCCTCTTGCAGCACAGGATGCTGGGAGCCTGCTTGGCGCGTACAGCACCCTGCCGCTCAAGAGCGAGAAAACCACCACGAAGGAGTCCTACACGCAGACACGGAGAGCGTGCGCGCGCATGTAGGAAGACACAAGCACACAGGCGAGCCAAGTCACAGACACACACAAAAGCAGTAAACACACATACACTCACACACACGCCCAGGTGTGAGGCAAAAATAAACGTACTTGTGCATGTATGTGTCTGAGTGTATTTAAAAGCTGTGATGGAGCCTTGAATCATCTTTTGTCATGACTCTAGAGTGTGTGTTCTCGGTGTTAAAAAGGTAGAAAGTGGCTGTGACGTGTGTGTAAGTGAGTGCGAGTGGATGTATACCGTATTTTTAAGGGTGTGTTCGGAGGTGACTCTGTCCAGCTCTTCCAGCGTGCAAACACAAGCGTCTCTCCTCTCATCCTGGCCATTCCGCATCAGCAGTTTGTAGTATTCGCTATTGGCTGCAGAGGAACGCACAAGCGCACGTGAAAAAACAAGATGATGTCAGGGAAAAGTGTGATTTCAAAAGGAAACAGAACAGAGTTTCCAGTTGTCAGGTTACCTTGTACTTGTTTGACACAGTTGAGAGCGTAATGTAAGGCCTCCACAGTGCTGGCTTTGCTGCGGCTGCGTTTGTCCGACGGAAGCCTCTTCTTCATCTCAGCCACCGTGGTGATTAACTCCCTGTGCGCCTGCCCTCTGCTGCCATCTGTGTTCTCGCTGCTGCACACAGAGTCAGACAGTTTAACTTAATACAATGTAGTGGGAGCAGATATGAAGTTTTCTTGGTGTTTGTTCCAGATGTGTGGTGCCTAAAAACTGAAATGCTTCTCTTCGTTTAGTTTTGAGCAGATCTGGGAGGTCAGGAAAGTTCATCACAGATCAGATCAGAAATGTATCTGGCCCTGGAACCATTCAGCTCTTTATAAACTGTACTGTACTGGAATCTACCGTAATCTGGCTAAGGTGGACTTGTTTATAAGCTGTATGATCATCTGACTGCTCGTGTGTCATCCTTCATTGGACCTACTTTCGGTGGCGAGGTTGCACTCAGCTATTACTTTGGTGAGTACGTCAGGGATAATCAGGGTTATTTATTCCACAATAATGACCGCCTGCTGTACATTATCCCACTTATTACACATATACTTACTAAAAGAGATAGAATTGCTTCCATAGCAAGAAAACACAACATAATAAGTGTAACTGACTGCTCAGAATCAACTTAAAAAGTGTAATAAAATGTTAGAATGGATAAAACCAAAGGGCAGAGGAAAACATTAAAAGCCAAGTTGTAGTAAACTGTTGGCGAAAGGTGTCAAAACTTTCACAGCGTTGAATTACGCATGTTTCAAAACACTGTACTCTACAGATACAAAGCCGCTGCTATTGTATGCTCTGGTGCATTTGAATGAAGAGACGTGCCAGCGACTTGGCTCCCGTGGCATGACGTGAATATACGTCAGGAAGTCACCCAATCACCTTTTAGTTGAAGCCGAAGTGGATCCTATGGCGCTACCGGGGCTATGATTAGCCGAAGAGGAGAGGTCATGTGATCCGCTTGTCATCTCCTCATCTTCCTGCCCCACTTCCCTGAAGCTCCGCACTCCCCCGCGGCGCTCTGACTGCACCCTCCTCCGTCCTGCCGCCGGACGACCCCCTTTCGCTTTGGCTGACGGTAATGCAGGCTCCTCCCCATCACCTCCAGGCATCTCCGATCTTTGGTCACACATCAATAGTTATTCGTCCAATTACAGTGGTCAGTCGGGGTCTTCATACGTTCAGCAGAGGGAGTTTGTTCCATGTGGTGACGATAAATTAGCGCTCATTCGATCGGTGCTGGGTGTAAGGCTCTGCCTTGAACGCTGTAGGATGAAGGACATGAAAAACAGCGTCAGAACAAAGTCTGTATTCGAATCATTCAACATGAAAGAGCTGCCGCTGCTAACCAACCAGCTAACTTTGTCACTAATGTTGTTATTGAAGACAAATCTATCTGAGAAGTGTCCAGGGGCTTGAAGATGAAGGAGCCATCTCGCTTCTTCTCTATCGCCTCTGTTGAGTTCACGACCTGAAGCACAAGCGAGTATCTCAATGATCAATTACATAACGAGACTCTAGTCAGATGGTGTTAGAGGATGTGGGCAAGCCTCCAACCAACAAGGCTCAGCAGGGTACAACAAGACACGTCAAGTTTCAGCAAAATGTTGCCGGAGCGCCGTAAAAAAACAGCACCTTGCTTGTCTTTGTTGTTGTTTTGGATGAAGTAGATATCTGACCCAGTTGCCCAATCGGGGGCCAAAAACATCCCTGATTGTGGGCCAGTAGTGTTCATCAACAGTAGACTCTTCTGAATCAACACACCACATAATCCTGCTCGCAATCAGTGACGAAGCAGAAGTATCACACACACCACAGGTGTAATTAATGCCAATTATAATAATGATTATAATAGCTCTGCTTTTCATGCTTAAATAGACTTGTATGCCTGATGTGGGGAAAAAACTCCACGTCTAAAAGTAAAAAAGAACAAAACACAGCATCACAAACAAGCGAGCAAACATGTGAACAACACAATCTGCCTTGTTATCTAATACTATCGCCCTGTCTGACCATCAGACTGACTCACTGCTTTCTGACTCATCTACGATTTACACATGAGCACATTTCGCCAATCAATGCTGCCAACGCTGGTACATCGCCGCCAAATCGCAGCCTTTACACAACACCAACGCCAATAAAACAATAACAATGTGACGGATTAATAACTGAGAGAATGCAGCTCAACGTGACACACCTTCTTTAATTACAGAGAGAACGAAAGATCCCAAATGATTTCAAATTCACACAAAGTGCTCTTTTTTTTATATATATATATGCAATTGCCTGAAATCAAACACACACTTGCAAACTGCAGCTACCGCCACATGCAAACAGCAGCGAGACAAGATGAGTGTGACACAGCGTTAAAAGGAAGACGCACAGCGAAGGCACAGACAGGAGCCAGTGAAAATATCCTGCGTCGTTCAACAGGTCGTCACTGCAGGATTACATAACCAGCTTGCTCAATTCAGAGCGTATTAACCATGCTCCTATTATACGTGTACTGTGTGTGTGTGGTGTGGTGTGGTGTGGTGTGGTGGGTATGACGCTCTGGCCTGGCTTTGTTACAGCACACAAACACACCTGATGAGACCACCTGAGGTCAAGGTGCAGAACCAGGTTAACTTAAGGTTGACCTAACCGACTTGTAAGAGAGGAAACGTGTTTGAGTTCTTGTCCAAATGAGTGTAAACAAGTAAACAGTAAAAAAAAAAAATGAGTTGCACAATTCAAACTGGACTGACTCGATTGTAACACAGTATCACTTTGAAATTGATTGACAGGTCATCTAATACACAAGAAAATCGACTGAAGCTGTTCATGTTTTTGACAGTTAATGGTCTGTATATGTCAGTAATCAGGGATGCACAATATCGATTCTTTTTTAGCCGACACCGATAAGAGATAGTCACTTTAAATTGATCTAGCTCGTGCCTTTTGTACATATATCGTGTGGCTGTTTTGTGTTACATTGTAATACTCGTACTAACTGCTGCTGATAAATAAAGATAAATAAAGGACATCTATTTATTTATCTGTCTGTCTGTCTGTCTGTCTGACACGTTGTGAGCAAAGATGGATGGTTTAACATTCCACGGCTCTGACGTCACCAAACCTGACACAACAAACACACTTTGGCTTTCACAGCACAGCCAAACATTTTGCATAAGAAATGAAAAATACATTTTATTATTGTTGTGAATTATATGAATAAATAAACACATACATTTTCCATCCCTGACCGAGTATTTATCAGCGCCGATGTACCGTGCATCCCTATTAGTAATGTTTAAAACTGTGTTTATAATTATGGGACAACATGAACGTTGATGTTTAGACAGATGGCATTCATGTAATAAAAACTAAAATAAAGTCGCTGAAAGAGGCTTCAACCAAAACAATATTAATATTTTCCCAGTGTTGATGAAATAAAAGCATTAAAAACACAAACGGTGCATTATCATATCATCACAATACAGCTCCTCTGAAAGATATACTACACTGCAGGGCAAATAAGACTGAGCCCAACACTATAATCAATACCACACGAATGCCATGACAACATTTCTCAATGTGAGCAGAACCTCCTGAGGCAACCGGGCCTCTGAGAGGAGCGATAACTTTTAAAAAACAACATGTTTTTCATGCAATATATGTGAGTCGTGAAAGACTTGAGTGGGGCCACCGTGAAAGGTCAACAGCCATGAGCAATGTCTGTACTCAAGTTCAAGCTCAACTGAGCCCTTTCTTTGTGTAGATGGATACAACAACCTAAATGAAAATCAATTCAGGCGCTAACCTCGTTATCTTCTCAGACACACTCAAATCTCAATACCAATGCACGCCAAATTCCTGTAAACAAGGAAGTAAAAGGCTGCCAGGATATATGCATTCCTAAGCACACAACAATTAGAAAATAGACAAGCTAGCTGACTTCTGACAACAATTAAATATTCATGACTTTGAGGTACATAATGCAGAAATAGTAAAACAAGCTATATATACATATATATATATATAGGTCAACTCAGAGCATGATTATCACTGCAACTAAATAAAGAAATACAACTGGTAGGAAAGACGAGGGAGTCTACAAGTGATACCTGTTTTTCTCCTCTGAAGACTTCAACAACAAGCAGCTCATAACCTACTCCCACTCAAAACAAACCTGACACTGACGACCCCACACACACACACACACACACACACACACGAACCCAGTAACCTCAATAACCCCAGTGACAACTGAACAGGCTTTAAGGCTTAAAGGAGTCAGCCACCACTCCACTGCACTGCACTGTAAGCTAAGGCATGATCACATCATTAATATTACATTATCGTGTAGAATGGCACTAATGTGGTCATGTGGGACACTGTATGTTGTAATGTTTACAGAGCAAATGTGGACATTAATAAAATCCTGTAACTGTAAGACAGTCAGGCCAGGAGTGGTTTCAATTATTACTGTGAAGATATTTGGTAATGTGGCCATGATATTAACTAATATGACCGCTTCACACTTCTTAATCACACAATGCGAACGTCTAAATGAGGCTCGGGAGGTGGAGCGGGGTCGTCCACTAATCAGATGATCGGCGGTTCGATCCCCCTCCCCAGCCTGCATGTCGAAGTGTCCTTGGGCAAGAAACTGAACCCCAAATTTCTCCTGTAAGTCGCTTTGGATAAAAGCGTCAGCTAAATGTGTGTAACTGAAGCCCTTTGACTTAACATGGCAGGCGTGTCTTTGAGCTAACTTATTAGCAACACACTCTATACGTTGTACATCGTGTACAACTCATAAGTTTGCCGTATGGAGGTGTAAAGTACCCGACTAAAACTACACAGAACACTCAAAAGAGTCCACCTGGACACGAGACAGCGATTACATTTCGTTTGTTTACATCCACTTGTTCTGGTTGGTGTCGTGGGCGAGGTGGCTAAACGTTAGCTTTGTCCATCTCGACTAACTACACCTCAAATTTCTCGTCTTTTCATGGTATATTTACCTTTTTCGACTCCGCGTGTGTCTCAGCTTCAATATCCGATTATGAGAAGTCTATAAAAACGATCTCCGGGCTGTATTATGACTGTTTTTTCTTACTAATTAAGTCCCAGTCACGTAGATTAATCGTCATGCACTCAGGAGGCGCTTGACACATTTGTGCAACGTGAGGCCGGTGTAGTACAACCCCGCCCACTCCCTTCTGATTGGACGGGGCTAATTTAGTATCTGCCGTGTGATTGGATGTAGCTCCAGGCGGTGGGCGTGTCTAAACACAGCGATCTGTCATCGGCTTGCTGGCGGTTCACGTGGACCCCCATGTTACACAACAGAGCACGCAACAAGCCCCTCGTGCACTATGCGCGAGCACACACAGACTCACTACAAGCCCGCTGCGTCAACATCTCCACCGGTAATGAATGGATGAATGAACCGCTGCGCACATCTGCTCAGCTTTAACAACAAGTTTGCACTTATATTATTATTAAATATAGTAAATATAAATATTAATTTGTTATTTTTGTTGTTCGTCTATCTATCTATCTATCTATCTATCTATCTATCTATCTATCTATCTATCTATCTATCTATCTATCTATCTATCTAATCAAAGTGAATAAATAAGAACATGAGCAGAATTAACCTTTTTTTAAAATATAATTTCAGCCCTTTTCAAACCAAGAATTGTATGAATGTGAGTTTTGTGTCTGTTAAGCTTTGGTCTGTAATAATTAGGTCAATATCTTTGGATTTTGGTGCATTAGTTAGACAGTTTGAAGGTCTTGGGCACACTTTCAAAGGATTTTATAAAAACCATCAGTAGTTGGGACCCTAATTTGCCAAAGGTTTTGTCAGTTTCATAATCCTGTCTTGGTTGATTATATTTGTGTTAGATTAATTCTAAACTAATTTATTTAAAAAAATAAATCAGAGATTAGGTTAGTTAATAGGTCGTGGTGAAAGCTACGAAGGTAAACAGGTGGTTGGTAATAATGGAACACAAGCTTTTCTCTATGACATCAGCTGACAATTGTTTTCTTCGAATCTTTGTCAGTGACAGCCAGTGAGCTGCTCAGCAGTGTGGATGATCCGCTGGACCTTTGAATTATTGAAAAGTGTGAAAGTATGGCTATATCAGACCCTGGAAGAGGAATCAGGGAAGATAGAAAAATATCCTTCAGCCCCTCAGCTGCTTCTGACAAAAACAAACACAGATCAGGCTTTGTAATTTAAGTTAAATCACTTTTATTCAAGCAAAAAACGCCAAAGAGTAGATTTGCATCCCCAGTAGGTGGACATGAGGAAAACTTGGAAGTTACTGGGTCTCAAATTTCAGATGTAGACAGGAGAGGATGATGACAGTTATACCATATCGTCTGTGATAAAAACCTGGCCTGTAAAAATATTTCCAGAGGACTATGAACATACTACACAATGTCCTTAATGGCTACAATTTGGCTATATACACTACAAGAACATCTAAAGAGCCCATACCTGTGTTAGTGTTCATTCAATTACTGTAGTATCTTGCGTGCACTGTGGAGGCTACTGAAAAATTCAACATCGACAACAATTGTACTCGCAGTAATAAAATTCCAGAGACTGAAATTAATATAGAAAGCAATCCCAAATTGTGTCTCATTAAAATACATTTATTTTAATAGGATGGAAGCAACAGCAGGGAATACACAATCATCCAGTGTTGGTATGGTATATATTACACTGTCATTGCCCAACAAAGTGTTTCTATATGAACACGCATAATGCTCAGCAGCAGTGAACACGTAGACTAAAGATACTATACAGTCTCCTTAAGGTTAATTCTACATATAATATATTGGAAAAAAAAAAGAAAAAAAAAAGCTATGGTTATTAGAATAATGGCTAAAATATCACACTCGAGAAGTACTTGATCAGATGGTACAAATGCCAGTGTGACTGAATAGAGGAAAGATTAATAAGCTCAGCTGAATAAGCAAGCAGCACAGTATTAGTATGGACAGTCAAAGTGTTCAGAAGGCACAACTCTTTTACTGGCTGTTACATGTGACCAACAAGGCACGGCTGTGTTTTGGCTATTCTCCATTGGAGAAACCCACCAAGGCATCCGTCTACTGCTATTGTCTTACCTTGCTGTACTTGAATTTTTTCACAAAGGCAAACTTTCTGGCACATCTTTGAGACGTGATTGAGACAATTCACCACTTTTTTTAACCCAGTGTAGCACTTTTTTTTTTTTTTTTTTTTCTTTTATTCAGAACTCAGCGGCAGTTTCTTTAGCCTTGCCTAACCGTTAGGCTGTTTGGTCTTAGCGTGTAGGCACTTATCTAAACACAAGCTCATACTTGTGCTTCCTGTAGCTAAGTCCTACCTGAAAGGAAGATGGACAAAGACAAGTATGATCAGGTGGTCCAACAGAGAGTTACTTGTTAGCTTTTTGCTGTTGGGTGACTGATGAAATTCTTCTTTATTCAATCGAAAATCAAATGTCTTACACGGAGAACCCATGTGCGTAAAAAAAAAAAAATCAGACCCCATTATTCCCTGGTCAACTTAAGCCAGTCATAAAATGTCAGACCAGCAATTTAAGAGAAAAAAATCTAAATATTGGCACTCTAAAATGTATATGTATGTGTTGGAAAGGGAGAGTTACTGTTACAATCTAAACTAACACAGAACAGTACATCTTCAAAGGCACTTCTCTTAGCCTGGCACACAATATCAATGGCTATTAATAAAACATAAAAAAAGTAAATATAAGTTGAGGAGAGTTTACAACATTCTTCACTTCTAGTCCTGAGGTTGGAGTATGAGTGAGTCTGCGTGTGTGTGTGTTTTGTTTTTTTTAGTGAGTTTAATTATCGACTCGTTTCTGTACATAGGTTTCTTTTGTCTTTGGCAAGTTGTATGTATGGCACTCAAATACAAGTTAAATGATGTCTGGTATAGCTTTAGTAATGCTGGGTAAAACTTTTTTTTAAATCACGATCCTCACATGTGCACATGTGCAAACACACACACACACACTCACACAGTGCAAACCAGGACAAGGAATGAAGACCAACTGTAAGATGGGAAAAATGTTGAGGAGCTCAGTAGCCAGTAATCATGTGACGTTTTCCTCTGAGACATTCATTGTGCACGTTGCCCCTCTCCTCTTCTTCATCGTTCCCTCCACTCCTCCTCCGCTTGTTGCTGTCTTACGAATAACTCCAAACTGTGAACAAAGTAGGCAGGAACTTTTTTTTTTAGATGAAAAACTTACATAACTTAATTAGTTTTACAGAGGTCTGTCTTTAAAATGAATAACTAACCCAAGTATATCAAATTTACTTATTTTACTGGCTTGATACTTACTAACAATGATGATGATGATGATCACTATGACTGCTATCAGGATGGCCCACATCTGCAAGAGGGTTAAGCAAGTTCAGCACCACACACACATCTACTGGGATTAAGATTTTTATGTATTTCTATTCTAATTTAAATATTTGTATATATGTTCTATGTGTGGAAAGCATGAAAGGGCTACAAGTGTCTTTGTGTAGATAAACAGACCTAAAGACTATGACCTTGATATTTAGTCTGTTCTAAGTTGTACATGTGTATGACGCATGTCGAACAATGTGTCTTTGATGCTTCTAAAATTAAACAATTAATTGGATGAATGCCACTTAAGTAAGTTTTTTTTAAAACAAATATAATTCAGACCAGTGTTCCAGCCTAGAGACTTCTAGCATGGAGTTCATTTGAGGTCAGTTATTTTCTTTTACAGCAGGGAAATGGGTGTGTTTTTTTTTTTTTTTTTGTTGGACCAAACTGTGTTCTGGCACCTTGCAGTTCTTCCACCAGTACTTCCTTTTCAGCTTAGCAGCACTGGTCTCGAACTGGGAGGCTCCAGCTTGCAGTGCGTCTGCTCGGTCATCCAGTTCAGACAGCTTCTGGTCACGCTCCAGCACTTTGTCCACATTAACTCGCATAATATCCACCACCTACACACACACACACACACACACACACACACATGCACAAGACGACAACAAAAGACTTGGTTTAAGGGCAGGACTCTTTAAATGCCTGTTCCTTGGTGTACTGGATCTGACTAGACCTCAAACACTGCTTTAATTGTTATTTTATAATTAAAGCAACAAGGATATATATATATATATATATATATATGTATATATATATATATATATACACATATATATAAAAACACATCTGCCTCAAAGAGTTCACCAACACAACACATGTATTAGCGCGCACGCAGCATCACAGGATACACATAACCCATATGTTCCACTGATCCACAAACCCAACTATTGCCCCTCCTTTCTGACATAGCGGCAGGGTGGAGAAAAGTGTGTAGGCCCATGCACGCCTTACATAACCATGGAGACAGGGATTATATAAACTTCTGACAGCCAATCAGAGGCTCTGTGTTGCACGCTAAGGTTAAAGTTCTTAGTAGGAGGGGCTAACATCAAAGAGGCCACTGCTGAGAAAGAAAGAGGGACAATAGTTAAGGGGATTAAGGGTGAAACCACTGGAGGGGTAAGACTTGGCAGCCATTTTTCCTCCTGGTTGCCTCACTGACATGGTTTTGAATATAATTTCTAAAAAAAACGGAGAAGAAACGCCTTCACCGAATGTTCTCTGGCATGTGAACTGACATGTGGAGCGTTAGAGAGCTACCAATTCCACATTGTGGTGATTCATGACACCGCTGCCAAGGGGTTATGCAAGCCTCTGCTGGAGACAGACGTCAAGGAAGAACGGACTCATACAGAGTGGCTGAAGACAGACAGGAGAGAGGGAGAAAGAGAGAGGGAGAGACTGGAGTTCATGATAAGAGTGGGCTAGGTGAGAGAAATAATTTGCACTGGGAAAGGTAGACTTCATAAATAAACATGTGATTGACTCTGACATACAGTTAAATGGTCTCTGATGCAGGAACCTACTTTAAAAATGATTCACAGGCATCAAGAACTTGTGTATTCATAATAGTAGGGCATTATATCAACATCATCAGTGTGAAAATACGAGTCAGTAATCAGCGACATATCATACCTCATCCACCTGGGCCTGTGTCTGCTGCAGGCGCCTGTTGCCTGACGCTGCGCCAGAACCTTCTGGTCCGGGACCTGACCTGATGAAATGATGAAAATAAAGTGTATACATGAGCCTTCTGTGAGATTTCAGACATTTACTGAGCTTAACACGCCATTCAATATGTACCTGCATTTTAAAAGGACACATATGTGAGTGCAGTTAGTGATGAATGGAAACAAACAGCCCAAACACAATTGCAAAAGTTAATTTGTATCGCACTCAGTCTCTGGTGTTTCCCAGACATGTATAATCTGATTATTACAAACCTGTGACTTTATAAGTTAACTTTTGCAGCTGCAGATACAGCCTAATATTCAGCCTACATAAAGTAGTCCATTATTTCCCCTCAGGGATAATGTTGCATTTTTCAAGCCACCCTGTCGCTTGTTGGTACTGCTGCCAGTATATTTGTTTGTGGTGCATGTCGGATATATTTCTAATTTAAGGGAGGTCCATGCAACATGATTACAAGCTATAATCTGAGCCTGTGCATGGCTGGTCATGTACATTACATATTGAAAATCTCTTGTACTGAGGGGTTGCCCTGACATTTGAATCCTGATTGAATTCCTGTTTTCTTTCAGAACAACTTGGGAATAATATTTTAAAGAACGATAAAAATAAAGCATTGAAACTGAAGAAAGGGAATTATACTCCTGTCATTATTTATTGAGGATCTCAAGATTTGATATGCATTTCTTGTCCCTTGTACTCTTTTTTTCAGTGGTTAGCTACTGCCACCATCTGACTTGAGACAGCATTGCTCAAAGTGTACAGACTACACATGATTTAACATGATTCAGTAAAAGAGGCCAGTGTGGCAAACAGCCAAGATATCTGTGGATCGATCACTCCTTTTCCTCAACGTACAAAACACTATTGCATACAATAGCAGGCACACCCGTGCATATTATTTTACTGTGTTACTTTGTTGTGCCTTTTTAATAAACAAATGCTTATCAAATTCTATTCATAGAACAAGAATGAGAGTTAAAAAAAAGGTCAAATAACATGACATGGAGCAGTGCAAACTGATCTTTTCACATCCACCTGCAGACTAGATCTGCTGTGCACCCGCTCTCACACGAGGCTGACAAAACAAACTAAAGTGCACAAGTGCTGACTTTCTGACCACGACGCTATTCCAGGATTTATATACACCATCGTATACTTTTTTTCTTGGACACTGTTTTGCAGATGGACTCTTTGTGGTTCACATTTTATTACAGTAGGTTTGGCTGACATCTCCTCCCAGATAGTGACAGCCGTTAACATTAACAAAAACTTCAAATTAGAGATGAATCAAGTCATTAGTTTCCTTTGAAGCAGGAAGTTTTACCTCCAATCACAGTAATGATGTTAACAAATAAATCAGACCGTGCACAGGCACATTTAGTAATTCAGTGTTTCCCCCACGGGATTTTGTGAGACTGTGGTGCGTCCCAAACTGAACTAATTCACATTATTTAACGCTGCTTCATAAAATACTGACTTTGATTTGTTGTGATTCATATTCAGACATTATTAAGTGATTAATTGGATACACTGGTGACAGTTAGATTCTTGTCATCTTGGCTGGTCTTGAAATAAAATCCCGAGTCTTCTTTGTCCGAGACCTTATTTCTCTTGATATTATAGAAGGGCCCTTCTTAGTTTGTAGGTTACATACTGTATATTTATTTGCAAATCATAATAGTCTGTGGGCGGTAATGAGAGAGGAAGCAGAGTGCAGCAGTAACAAAAGACACGTTTCCGTATTTTCTAGCCAACTACTTCCTCCACTCTCTCCAAAATCCCCCTGAATTTACAAACAAACAACAAGGTACCAAGAAGCTAGCAACTGCAGAAACACACAACAGATGAGAGAGCATAACCATCAGTGCTCTGGCTTCGTATCAACATATGATCAAACCTGCTGTACACAGGTACAGGTGGTGCTACACAAAGTCAGAAAACAAACCTATTTGTCTAACAGCCGGTTGATCCTGCAACCTGGCTGTTACTTGCCCAGAGAGAGAGTGCAAACATCACAGCCAGTCATGAGTGTACTCATCTGTCAGTATTTCAGAGCAGACGCCTCCTTCGAACACATCTCAGGTCCATGAGTGAGATACAAGAACTCACATAACACAGCCTGACCTATTTCATTTATTGCAGAAATACAATCAACAAAGCCGACCCAAGACCCGATGAAGGCACTACCAAGTTCAAGATTACACAAAGCCACTGTAGTTTCTCCTTCACGCCAACTACACCTCGAGATCCTACATGGGGATGGGTATTGTTAAGATTTTAACTGTGTTACAGTACTTTTTATTTTATATTGGTGTCAATGAAAAGTTTATCCAGCAGAGTGAGCTGTGAATTACAATAGTGTGGAAAGCAGCAGAGTAAGAGAGAAGAAGCAGTTCAGAAACGTCAACTAGAGCTACATGACAATATATATGTTAAATTATTTGACATGTTAAAGACTATTTCACTTAAACACTCTTTAATAACGTCTTCTGAGTAACTTTGCACAGCCACATCGATGCACAGGCCGAGATCAGCATAGAAAATATATATGTTTTATATGATATATTGGATACATCACATTGCTGCCGCTTGACTATTGGTGACATAGGTTAGACAGAAGTGCATGTATATGTAATTTTATTATTACTCCAGGTTTATTGCTGCAATCAGAGCCTGCTGGGTCAGAGAAAGCACCATACATCCAGCCAATAAGGGCTGCGTCAAATGATTATTTTCATCATCGATTAATCCAGCAGTTATTTTCTCAGGAATTGTCAGGAACTAGCGTGACGTATCAAAATGTCTTGATCTGTCCAAGTCCAAAAGATTTTCTGTTTACTATCAGAGACAGAAAAAACTGAAGAAGTTCACATTAAAGAAGCTGAAACCTGTTACTCTGCTCTCACCTGCTGCATTGTATTTTTTTTTTAATGAAACAGTAACTTCCTTTACACCGCCACTAAGACGTGTCATAACAAATCAAGCTGATGATGAACCCATTTAAGTGCCAGTGACTCATGCCAGGTGAGCTGTCTTACATAACAACACAGTGCTGGACCTACAAACTGAAACAGACTGCACTGCTGCACTCATTTAACAATCCCATCTCTTCTCTTCTCTCTATCGGCATGTCAAAATATCTGATTGACAGCTACTTTGTTTCCAGCGATGACTGAAGGTCGCTCCAAGCCGATTTAAAGTAAATCTGAAGGCACAATTTATGTGACTCTGTATCTTACCACTTCTATAACTAAGCGGACATATGAATTTGTCTGTACTCTTAGTTTCTCTGTCTGCTGCATCGCTGAAGTGAGGAAAATGTTGTAAAGCGTACAAAATGGTTAGGATCATGCGTCGTATATCATGACTGTTTAATGCGTCACGCTGAACCGTTAGCTGTTGCATCACCTCATCGCTGCCTTTGACTTGACAAAAACACACACAAAAAAAAAACATGATGAATAACAGTCTACTGAATCATTAATGCAGTTCTAACATAATAATATGTCCTTTATTTGTTTTTAAAAAACATCACTTAGTCTATTACAGAAAGGGCAAAATCAGGGTCGCAAATTAGGATGCAGGCAAGATGGAAATGGGTTAAGGAAAAACTAATATAATATAGATACTGAGGTAGAAAAGATAAAAACACAGAAAGGGACAAGATAAATAGGTAGATAATATGTGAACAAAGCCTCTACTATCTTCTGCAGGGATTCATGTGGTTCAAATAAAACAAAAGAACATTGAGGTTCTTGGTTTCTGCATGTTTAACTACATTCATATTATTTACACAGGACTCCTGTGCAGGCTGATAAATATGGGTGGGAATACATGAAGGGATGGTGAAGGTTAATGTAAATACAGAAACAATGGATGGAAATGTAGCTTAATGTAAACGGAAAGAGGTTTGGCTTGATCTACATTCTTATGATGTGGCCATGCTTGATAAACAGTGAATACTACAGATAAAACATCTTTAAATAGACTCTTATCTTGCTACACAACAACAATCTCTCTGTCAGTCATTTCTGACTACCTCTGCTACAGGCTGTGACTTTCATTCATCTGTTTACAGCCTAATTTAAAATTGTACACAGTCCTTTATCCCCATTTGTAGTTATTTCTCACATTGTTATAAAAAAAATGTATTTCTACACTCACTTTCTATTTTTTATATAGTTTTTGTATAGATGTTTAGCACGGGTTAGCTTCTTTATCTTCTATGCAAATGTTTAATTCCTCTGTACATAAAGTATCTATCTATCAACAGGTAGGTCATCCATCAATACTACTTTCCTCTACTTGTACTTTAGCTATTTCCAATCACAGCTGCAGCATTAAAGTAACATCGTTTTGTTAAGTTGGCGTTTAACGGGATATACACGTAGGTAAGCAGCTGGGTCAACAGACACCTCGGAGAAAAAGGCTAGCTTCTGACTACTGACGGCAAAAAAAAAAAAAAAAAAACACGTTAATATTTACGCAGTTGTGTGATTATCAAGCATAACGTGTGTGCTTTCCGTTTATACCCATCTCAAACTAAGTGCCGTTGACACAGTTTGTGCTGCGCGAAGCTCTAATCTAACGCTGCGACGGTTAGCTTAGCTACAAACTAGTTAGCACTTGTTGCTAAAGTTTTGGGCGTTGCTTCTGTTCGTTGCTCTGTTTCACCAAACTAACCCGGAAGGCCGGCACGTTACACAAGTTTGACCGAGTCGCATTTCATTTTTAGAAACTTTTGGTAGAAGCAAAAGAGACTTACATCGTTGAAATGAACTTTCTTACACCGCCGCCGCCGCTTCTTGTTCTGTTAGCTGAAGCTAAAGTGTCCACTAGCCGTAACAGTTAGTGCTGTCGGTTGGTACGCTGCCTTCACGTACTGTCGGAAATCAGAAATGTTATAATACGTATGCAAACTTTCCCGGCACTAAACACAACATGGAAAGTGGGGAATTAATTATCCTGTTCGATTCTGACAATTAATATTAGACAATGCAGTCTGCGTGATACATTTTAACACAATTTATTTTTTAAAAACCTTTAAATTGAAAAGCCAGTTTCCCCTCTCGTTGTGTTATTCTTTCAGCACTGTTTTAATAATACACAAAGTGAATCTAGTGCTACTTGATTTCCCAAATAAAATATCACCCAAAATACATAATGCGGTACATTTTGTTGTCTTGGAAAGCTCATATTCTTTTATTGATATTAGAATTTACGTAGAGCGCGTGAAGGCAACATTAAAGAAGCCGTGACTTCTGTGCATAGTGGAAATTATTCACGCATAACATTTGATTACAACATTAAAGGGGGAAAGATGGCAAGACGTTGCTTTAATTATTAAAATAGAACAGTAATGCCTCAAATCTGTGTATTTTCAACCTTCATTCATTCCGTTGGTCATCTGTTCTGCGTTTAGGCGAGGAAAAAGCAACCTGCAAAGCCCGTGATCAGCATGTGACATGTGGGAACTAAAACTTTACATCGTAGGAGTACTTCCTCTGCATATGCATGTCTATATTTCACAACTCCAACTGGAAAAAGATCTAACTTGCAAGAGTCAAACATTATGTCTGCAGATTTTGTTCTTAAAATGAGTCATCTGCAGACCTCCAGTCCTCATTACTGACTTATAAATACAAACTACACAGAGGACAACAGACTCTTTGTGTCAGAGAACATCAAGAGTTCACACGTATGGATAAATGCTGCAGGCTACAGGTCGGGACATGAGCTACTTTTCCTGTCAATCAGTCAGTCAGTCAGTCCTAACCCTAATGTATGAATACAACACAACAACAACAACAACAAACACACACACACACACAGGTCCAAAGGTTAGTCATTACAGTGCAAATGATTGGTTATGAGTTATGTTTTGGAAATAGCTTATTACCCTCTGAGGATAACTACTTTTATCTCTACTCAGTGATAACTGAGTGGATAAACATGTTTCACAACACAACGGAGTGGAGAAACAGATGACACGAGTGATGGTTTGATGACTATATAAAATGATGTCACTTTTACAGAACCCAAATAAACATCTATGTGAGACTTTGGACTGAAAGTTAGACACCAAAATCATCAAAATACAGATGACGGATCATCTTTTGGCAGAACGGCGGTCATCCCTCTAGTAAGGATTTTTAGAGACTTGGAGAATCTAAGAGGATTGAAGCTGTTCTGGTGGCTCATTATGGTCCAACATCTCATATTACTGTAGTTTATCATGCATCCATATCTGCCATTTACTGCAAAATGAGACAAAGTGAACAAACATGCATATAATAAACATTTAATAAGCTGTTCACACAAAGCTCTCTGTTGAAAATGGTTAGTTTGCACTCAACATGTACTTAACATCTGTTTTTAAATGTTAGCTATAACACACGACGAAATGAATATAGCTGTACCTTTTAAACCACTGAGTAAAACAGAAAATATACCTTGATATTTGGTTATATATATATGTATATTTCAACTGTGTTTACAAGATATTCAGTTCTATTTTCTAACACAACTGCTTTTCCTATTTCCAGCTCACAAGTAACAAGTAGAAGTATCAGGTACTAAACTTAAAACAACTGGAGTTAACAAATAAAACACGTTCTTTATCATCGTTTTAAAAGAAAGGAATTTAGGCATGCAAATAAAAATCATCTTCATGGGGTTAATCCGTTTTTGAATCGTTCATCTTGGTGATTATAGTTTATATTTAGAATGTATTCCTAGTCAACCTTGACCCCACAACAACAACATTGTCGTCGTCTGCTGTGCCTCTCGGCTACATCCCAGATCCTCCATCCACCACAGCTTCCCCTCCAGGCCTCTGCTACAAGACAAAAGTGTTTTTAGGTTTTGTTATGATGGATTTATTCATAAACTTCTTGTATAATGTGACTTTTATTTATTTAAAAACACACACAATGAAGTCAAGATTAAAACTTACAAGGTTTATTTCTCTCTTAGCAGTAGCTCCATTATAGGCCATCAAGTTGGGACTGTCCACCTATAAATAAGTTATTATGTTTATTCCAGACGTAGTACACAATACACAAAAATACTAAGTCGGATTGCTGAATGAGATGTGCTTTTTAGCAAAGGTCTCTCTTAAAAAGGTTTGCAGCACAGCTTTATTCAAAACAAAGAAAGAACATGTACCTAAATGTCCCACAGCATAACAGAAACCCTAGATAATCACATTCCACCTCTCTGCTGGCTTTTATGCTGGCCACCTGATACTTACAGCAGGTGCACTAAGTAACAAAGTCGATGTTAATGGCCTGCCTTCAATCTCTCTTCAGATTGCAAGCCTGGTATGCAAGAACACAGTAATGGTAAATGCCTCTGTGACTTGCTTGATTTAGTTACACCTTATCCCTGTCAAACAGAGGAGTGCTTCTCAACTCTGGAGTCTGAGTCCGTGTCTCTGGACATGCAGATAGAATCTCTCTGTGCAGAGACGAGCTGCCCAAATAGACTGATGGCCCACTTTTAATTGAAACCTACCTGTTGACGTCATCTGTAACTGACATTTAAACTTGTTTTCAAAAACTTACAGAGAAATACCTTCGTGAGAAAAGTCTGTGTCCGAATGCGTTATAAAATAATCAAACTTGTGGTCTGAAATGTATATATTAACTATATCTTAGTAAAAATCTTTAACTGAATTAGATCATATAGGAAATATTGTATTAATATATTAATAGACATAAAAGTGTACGTCATGATTTACATGATTAAGACGTAATCTGTCAACATGATTGTGTTTCTCCCAAAACTAAAATCAAGTCAGTGTTTTCACATTTTTGACATTTGACATAAATATTATATTATTGGATTATAATTATTGATATGTTAAATATATGTCAACATGAATAGATGGTATTAACTACTTTGTATACAGTTTAATCCATGATGTAGCTTAATCTATTATAATACGTCATAATTTATTAGTTAATTATTGTTGATTATTAGTCAAAACTGTTCATAAGTAAAGAGTTCATGGACTAAAATGGGATATATGTTGGCTATAGGGCATCCTCTGTTGGCATCAAATGTGAAAAAAGCTGTGAACTTACATATCCCACATTCGCTTCTATCACTTCTCCAGCCTCGCTGATCTCTGTGCTGCAGCCTCCGGGAAAACACTCTGACGCACGCTTCTCTCTGACTTTCTGAAGGAAGTCCGTCGCTGATGATTTTCTCAGCAGTGCTGTCACATAAACAGGTCACACAGGTGTGTTAATTTCCCATGATGATAACTGAGAGGTTAAAATATCAGTCATGCTGTGTCATAAAAATAAAAGATAAAACTCACCTCCCTCACAGATGTAGGGGACCATCAGCATCACAGTCAGCAGTGTTGCAGCCATGTCCTTCACGCAGATTCTCACACAGTGCTGTGGCCCCTTGCAGCTCCTGGCACTTTGTGTTTGTCACCTGAGAAAACCCCACGCCCACCTCCGTCCCAGCAGCATTCCCGAGGGGACAACAACATTTGCATCAGTACTGTGTTTTAAAGGCCTTAGAAACCTGAGGGAGTGATGAGAAAGGTCTGTTAAAGGTCTTTTAAGAACTTTTTTTTTCTGTGAGTAACTTTTCTTAAATGGGCTACAGTACAATATATAAAGACTTTAACTGCTGGTGTATCAACAGTGGGTACTTCCAGTGTTCAAGTAGTGTTGCTTTAATCATTTTAATTCCAGTGGTGAAATCTGGACTGATTACCTGTGCTTGTGTTAAATGTTCTACATGCTCTTAATTGAGTGAAGAGAAGCAGACATTATTAAAAGTTACTGACTGCATTTGAGAGGTTTGCTGAGACCAAATTATAAAAAAATCTTTAATGATAGAGACCAACTCAAAAATCTCAAGGCATTAAGGCATGGATGTGTGATGATGCTGCCACCTAGAGGTGTATTCGTTTTCTCTCAAATGAAACATGACTGTATGTCTGTTAGGGAAGCATACAAACAATCATCTTTACCTCACACTAACACAGATTTCTTATAATTCAGGTGCACTTGTTGTCACTCATTTAGACGTGATATGTTATATCTAATGAGTTAGAGTTCAAACAGACATGACTGACTAAATAAATTAAACTGATAGAAAAAATCGAGTTAATTGACTTGCTGCGTACGCCATTTGTGCAAGTTTAACTCCAGGAACCAGAGAGACGACGAGTCCATTGGCGCAGTACGTGGCTACCTCTCACCTGTCACCTGTTAGTCGCCCAAATCAATAAAGGTGTCCATCACTAACAAGAATTCTACCAAGATTTGACCAATCAGATGCCCCGTCCACTACCAAGAATGCCACAGGTATCCGCCCCCTCCTAAGGTGGATGCTGACCCTGTGATGAATGTTAATTGTATGTGTAGTGATATTATGTATTATAGTATGTAGCTCGTGACTTCTTTGATACTGTCCGTGGCTGTGTGCTTGGAGGATTTGGCAGAAAAGCGGCATCCTCTTCACATATTCTCAGTTAATCCCAGAAAATGGCATGCTTTCTTTTGGGGCTTTTACATAACGGACCCGGATGACATGTGATTTATTGTTAATGTTAATTTTCTGTAATGTTGTTGAAAAGATCGAGCCAGCCAGGAGTCGAACCTAGAATCTTCTGATCCGTAGTCAGACGCGTTATCCATTGCGCCACTGGCCCTACAGAGATTACTATATCCGAGAAGAACACCATGGTACTACCACAGGACTCTTCCTCTGACATTCTCTGTGATTGGATTTTGTTCAAATATGTGGCTCACTGTAAATGCAAAATTTATGTAACAACCTTTAAAAGATCGAGCCAGCCAGGAGTCGAACCTAGAATCTTCTGATCCGTAGTCAGACGCGTTATCCATTGCGCCACTGGCCCTGAAAACTACCAGGGGACTTGTATTCCCTCTCTCCTGACTTACAGGCTCCTTCCAGAGGTTCTTTTTCTCTTGTTTCATTTGACATACCTTTTGCAAATTTACCTGTATTGACAACAGCTATAAAAGGATGCCTTTTCAAATGTTGAGTAATGGACGTGAGTATTATCAACATTACTTTTGTCCAACCTGCATCTACAAAGTCTATGGGACACTTAACATTAGTTAATATGTATATACTAATATTTTTAGGCACTGCAAACGTGAACGGAGGCAGGAGAAGGCATCTCAGCTCCAATGACCATCTTAGCCTAGAGAGCCTGCCTCCTGCACCCTGCACCCAGCTTGACATGCCAGTGGATCCACCTGCTGGTTTCGGCATGCCATTTTTTTTTTTTTTTTTTTTTTTTTGCAGCACTTGAGTCACATCTCCAACAGCCTCTCGCTGTCTGTTCCCTGACCTGTCCTACTTGCCTTCCCAATCTCAGGTTCCTCAGGTTGTCGCGTCTGCTACCGCAAATCTACAAAGATTTGTATGATATGGCCAATCAGCGCTTGTATCAACAGGAGTTGACTCATGTTAAGGGTCCCATAGACTCTGTAGATGCAGGTTGGACAAAAGTAATGTTGATAATACTCACGTCCATTACGCATTAGCTGTTGTCAATACAGGTAAATGTGCAGGAAGGAGCCTGTAAGTCAAAAGAGAGGGAATAGAAGTCCCATAGTAGTTAGTACCTTAGAGAAAGCGTTCAGGGCCAGTGGCGCAATGGATAACGCGTCTGACTACGGATCAGAAGATTCTAGGTTCGACTCCTGGCTGGCTCGATCTTTTAAAGGTTGTTACATAAATTTTGCATTTACAGTGAGCTACGTACAAAGCACACAGAATGTCAAATGAAGAGCTCTGTGATAGTGTGATAGTATCATGATGTTCTTCTGTGAGGGTGAAGATTGTCCTTTTTCGTGGGGCCAGTGGCGCAATGGATAACGCGTCTGACTACGGATCAGAAGATTCTAGGTTCGACTCCTGGCTGGCTCGATCTTTTCAACAACATCACTACACATACAATTAACATTGACAATACAGTCTAAACAATATAAAAGCCCCAACACTAAGTGTGCTATTTTTTTTGGGAGAGTTTTTCAGGCTTTCATATATGACGTGCAATCGATATGACTGACTGACTATGACAGCTCGTCTTGTCTAACGTCAGAGAACCAGCGCTTTGTTCATTGTCAGGTCTTGTTGTTTTGATACTTTGTTCAAGAGTGATTTTCTGTTTGTTTCCTTTTTCATAGCCTAGCCTCTCCAGAGTGATTGTCTGTCTGTCTTATTTTGTTTTTCTTAGTCTAGCTTTAGTTTTGTGACGTCTTGATTTCTGAGATTAGTGTAGAGTTTTTTTATTATTATTATTATTATTATTATTATTATTATTATTATTATTATTATTATTTTGTTTTGTTTAATAAACCTTTATTTTGAAACTTTGGTCTGTGGAGTTATGCATTTGGGTTCGGGTCCATAGTTCAGTCGTGACATCCTGTTGAACACTTCTGCTTTTAGACATCACACTCCACGTAGATTAATACAACACAGTCAGTGCTGACTGATGCTCCATGAACTATAACTGAACTGTCCAACTACTCCAGACCACATTGTGTGATCAGATCCTCTCCTCTTCGCTCCACCATAAATAAACTTTAAACTTACATTGAACATGCTGCAAATCTAAACAACAATGCTGGTTCGGTTAATTTTTTTTTTTGCACAGTTTATAAGACTCAAACTAGACTTTAGCATTTTGTAGGTGAACCAGAAAGCCCAGATTCAAACTGTTTGGTTTTGGGTGAAGAAGCCCATGGCACAAGCTGCAAACAGACACTCTCGGTGGGGAGGGTGGTTAAATTCCTTCCCAGAAATGGTCAGTACTGAAGTACTTCACACTGTGTGTGTTTCCAGCTGTCTATATGTAGGCATGTTTTTCGACCAAGCTACTTGTGTGTCACTTTTTAATGAACCATCATCCTATTTTAGATTTTTTAAAAATTACTTTATAAAACAGACAACAAGTGTGCAAAAATATTATATGATTGCACCCCCTCGCCTCAGCATGAAGGAGAAACTACAGTGGCTGCAAAAACATGAAAGGATGAAACATCAATAAAAACATACTTGTTTTTGGTATTGTATTTTATTCTTTATAAGTAGGTTCGGGAACAAAGACCATGTCTCGAACTCATCCCATTTCCACATCTGTCCACTTGCTCTTTGTCTCAGTTTTCACATCCCTTCCACCCAAACTCCTTCTTCTCTTTTTTTGTATCCCCTTTGTTTGAATACAGGAACCACTGAGGCTTCACAGAGCAAAGAAGGAACGTCTCAACTCTCTCCTTGACCTACATATACCATGCATATAGTACATGTATATCTAACCTAGTGTTTCTGTAGCGTTGACAAGACGTTCAAAAAGAAATATCACATTTGAACAGTTCATTACATTCGTAAAAGCACATCACTCGAGATAAAGGACGTCATATGTCCACAGTCTTCTTGTTAATTCTGCATCAATAGAATCCATGCATTCAAACTTTTCTGGATTTTGTCGTCATTTTAGTGGGAGACGACAGTAGGAATAAGAGCTGGTTGGATGATTAGATACGCTCAATTGAACACTGACTCAAAACACTTGAGGTTGTGCTGTTATACTGAATATCAGCATGGCAGCTGTGCTGATATTCAGTATAACAGCACTCCTCCCCCTCGTGTGATCGCTTTAATAATAATCTGAATCTGTGAAGTAACTAGTCACCAATTTTAAATAAATGAGGAGTTAAAAAGTTCCCTGAAAGCTGTGCAGTGTAACAGTAAGTAAATGTAAATGGGAAGACTCAGCATCAAATTTCAACACACTGGTGGGAGGGTGAATAAATCAGACAGAGAGAGAGAGAGTTCTTTACAGAGAAATGAAAACTTAAATTGGCGTGAAGCAGGAAGCGAGGAGCTTGTTCAGACAGATAAGAAGAGCGACGAAGATGAAGCTGGTTTATGTTCCCATGGTGATGGCACTGGTCATTACGACTACTGGATTCACGTCAACTACAAAACCAACTACAAAACCAACTACAAAACCTACAACAGCATGGACCACAAGAGGTACGCACACACAGACACACACACCCAAAACATAAGAGATTTTAAAACATGTGAAATGACTTCCTGGTTAAATGCAGACTCACGCTTTAGAGATTTTTATTTATTTAGAGGAACGCAAACTGTGCAACACGTCCAACCCTGTGAAAATGTGTGAATATTGTTTTATTAGTGCTGCAGTCAGTTAACAAGTGTGTACGTGTGAGTGCACAAGTGTCAGGAAACAAGTGTTCAAACGGGTTAATCGGGTTTCAAAGCAAACAATACTTTTGTTGTTGCAAGTATTTGACTGAATAACTTCCTCCTGAAAAAAAAGAAAATGGAGGAGCTATAAAACAGATAATAATTGTGGATGGTGGCAGGGATGGAGAGAGACTATTATAGTGTATATATAGTGAGGCTTAACAACTTTAGGCTGCAGAATAAATTGCATTAAATGTCAGGGTATGGACTAATGAAACAGCATCACACTTGTACGTCCAAACCAACAATAAAATTCAGTTTTTATAGACGGCACTTTGCAGCCGGTGCATGCGACCAGGCTTCATTCAGCCCATCTCAAGTCTGTCAATGAGCCACGTCTTTCTCTTCTTCACAGCCACAGAGGTTGCCTCTTGATATTAGCCAGGAAAAAAACTTGCAACGTCACAATGCTTCACACGCTTCGCAGTAATATTAGACTTTGGAATCACTGTGCTGGTGGGTGCAGTCGTTTGTTGACTTAAACAACAACCCTTAGATCCTTGGATATTTCTAGAACAAACAGTCGACCAGACAGTTATTATTATGCAGCCCAGAAAGTCAGAGAAGGTTATGTTACAATCACTTCACACTTTGACAATACAAAGCAATTAATACATGTAAATTTCTTCACATTCTTACATACCGTATCTTTAAAAGTAAACACATAAAAACCCCAAGCATTTATAGGATGCTTGAGTAAAAAGACGTCCTACTTTGCTGACAACTTGTTTGTGTGATATCTCTTCCTCTTTCTTTTTCCAGGACCTCATGGACTAAATTTAATTGGGAAAATGTTCACTTTGTCTCGTAACAGTGGAGGAATATCCTTCTATCCCTCTTATCTTCCTCCTTCTACTACCCCCTGGCGTTACATCTCTGTCTACCCAACCCAAAGATACAAAACCACCACTACCAGCACCACTTTTCCCCTAACCCCTAGTATAACGCCTAGAACAACCACCACTCCCCGAACCCCTAGGACCACACCTAGAACAACCACTGCAACCACCTCCCCTCAGTGGACCACCTCCCCTCAGTGGACCACAGCACCTCCTACTAGAGGTAAGGACATTCACAAACTATATGAACCAATATGGAATCTAAGATGTGACATTTTCTCTGGTATTTTTCCTGTTAATAAATCTCTTCTCCTGCCGTCAAACGGTGAGAATGAAGTTCAGATTAAAGGTGGGGTCAGTTGTAGCGGGGAAAGACGGCATATTGTGTTGTGTGGCTTTCCCTGAGTCATTTTGTTTGTTCCATTTACATCAGTATTTGACGACCTGGAAATGAGACTCATCTTTCCCTCGACCCCACCTGTATTCAATGCATTCAGACCACACCGGGACAGATGGACTTAAAACGTAACTAATCATGAAATCTACACGCTAATAAATTTTATGTCCATCCATGGGCGCCTAGTCGTGTTTTAAAAATGGAGGCGCAAACTTGGAAGGATACATAAATCGGTGGAGTTTGGGGATCAGTTTCAAGTTCAAGTTTATTTGTCATTTGCAGGTTAACACAGGGTCAACAGCACGATAAAATGCTGTGGAAACAGCAGTCATGGTTGATAGTGTCTTATGACTGCTGCTGCTGCCGCTGCCGCTGCCCTCCCCCAGAATAAAAACATTTCTACACCACCTAACCTCTCAGATCAAGTCAAATCCAAGCTATGTGCAGTATTTTTGGGTTTGGTTTCTGGTTTTGCCAGTCTGATGTGTCATGTGTGACACCTAGTGGTAAAATGTGGTATCACCTGTTGGTTATCAGTCTCGTCTTCAAAATGTTTACATCAGCCCAAGCCAATATTTATACACTGAATGTACCCTATGAATATAAAGATAATTATTTGTTTTGTTTGTCAAATTTGAGCTCATTGTCATGTATATTTTAAAGATATAGACCATAGTTTGAGTGTCTTGGTACCAGACACGGACGTCCATTGTGATATTTTCAGCACAGACAGCAGAAACTCAAAATCTGATCATTCATTCATGTTGTTTGTAGTTTTTGTCAACTTTTAAGTCGTCATTGTTGTTGTTGTTGTTGTTGTTTGCCCATTAGACCTGTTCAGTAATCTATTCATGCTTCAATCATCTTTTGAGAAACATCATTCTTGAGACCGGTCTCGAATAAATGTGAGCATCAATGGTTGTTGTGATGTTCGATATAGTAGCAGGAGAATTACGGTATTGCTGCCTGGAGCTGGCGTGCTTGCTCTGAGAAACACTGATCGTCCACTCTGCTACTCCATGAAGCATGAAAGAACATCTGATCCTCCATCTTTGGTGGATTATTATTGCTTCTTTTTTTTCTACTGGTTGTACTGATGTGTATTTTGTTGTTGTGTATTTTAAGCTGTTCATGTGTGTGTGTCTGCAGGTGTGTCCGTGTGCCTGCGATACCTCACCGACTACCTGCAATTTTCAAGCCCTATCATCTTCACACTCAGTTCATCCTCAAGTCCTAGTATAAGTCTGATGAGCAATTCAGGTTTTTCGTATAGACTGTCCTTTAATTACTACAGCAACCTGCTCTTACAACCTAACGTAAGGTTCTGGTCTAACATTGGACCGGACATCTGGACCAGACTCTGTCTCACCGTGGACACCGTGAAGAATGTGGCCCAGGTGTTTAGCGGCTCAAGCATTAGCATCAGGAAGATTCTGCCTGATCGGGTAAGGAAAGAGTTGTAATGTTCTCCATGTCTGAAAAGGGCTTCAATACTTTGACTGTGAGACTACAAACTGTTGGATTTGATCCTCATCTTTGTCTCTTTGTGTCCATGTTCGTATGTGTGTGTGTGTTCAGTGTGTGTGGTCAGGTGAGCCTGTGATTGATTTCTCAGGTTTTGATGGACAGGTGACAGACGTCCAAATCTGGGATTATCCTCTCCTCTACAGAGAAATCTACAACTACATGGTCAGCGGCGTCTACGGGTATGTGTTTGTGTCGGGTCGCTAACCTTCAAACAAAGTCCACTCCACCCCTAAACATGATGAACATATTTTTGTCCTGTTTAGCTGGGACAGTTGACCTTCAGGGGGAGACAGTAGGTCAACAGTAAATGCCACGTAGAAGGGCTTAGTACATTGTGGCTCAACATGCCACCCTTTGTTCAAAATTTCAAAGAATCAGAGTAATGAATCACCTGGCCCCACAATCACACAACCTAAACCCAACTGAGATGGTTCGGGGATGAGTCAGTCTGCAGAGTAAAGGCAAAACAGCCAACAAGTGCTCAGCATACATATAGGAACTCCTTCAAGAAAGTTGGGAAACCATTCAAGGTGACTGCCTCATGAAGCTGATTGAGAGAATACCAAGTGTGCAATGCCCAGCCGTAGCCCTTTATAAAAGGTCCAGTGTGTAGGATTCAGGAGTGGAATATAATATTAATGAGTATGTTTTCATTGGTGTATAATCACCTGAAAATAAGAATTATTGTGTTTGAACCACCATTTTCTACAGTAGCCCAGAGCAGACAATCCAAACACTGGCTCTAGATATGACCTTTTGCTTTTTATGTGAATTTTTCCTACATGCTTGGAAGGAATGGGTGAGGCGTGGGGTATTCATGAGTATTCATTAGGTTGAAATCTCCAACTTCACTGCTAGGTGTCACTAAATCCTACACACTGGACCTTTTGTTGGTCCATCTGAACAGTTATTTTACCTTTAAAATGTCCTTTCATATACAGTTTAATATTATAATTATATATATATATATATATATTATATATAATTAATATAATATTCACAAAGTCTCTAGACTCTTAAGTCCATCATTTGAAAGTATAATTGTGTTTTTTTTTAGGCCACATCGTGGCTCCATCCTCACCTGGTCCTCCATCAGCTACTCTCCCAGAGGAAACACCGTAATGGAGGATGTGTATGAGCAGCAGTCAAAGCAGTCGCTCAGCAGGGGTGGCGGCAGCAGGTGGAGAGGGCGTCATCTAAAGGGAAAGAAGAAGACCAGAAAGTTTTGGAACCTCAAGGAAAAGAAAGCGAGAAAGAGACACCAGATGTAATTATGTACGAAATGCTGTAATCTCTGCCCTTCATTTAATAAGACAAAACTAACAACAATCAGTTGTTAATAGTGAATGAAGTGAAAACTGATTTATGTGACTGTGATGGTTTTTAATTAGGAAACTGACGGGGTTCAGTGCCTTCTATAGAATATCCTGTATGGTTGATGGATGATCAACAAACTACAGTAAACTGAAATATGTAGGCTGCACTGATTGATTTACAAGACATCTTTGACTTTTGTTGATCTCTTTTTACTTGTTTGTTTCCTTCATTTTATATGTTATTAAAAAAAAACAATAAAAAATGGCTCACACAATATTGTTATTAGTTATTTTACATTACATACATATTTATCAGGGGTGGAACAAGCAGCAACCTCCGTAGCTGTAAAGTGAAGTCAATGAAAGAAGAAAAGTTTTAAGCTACAGGGAGGAGCTGTGGTGTATAGAGAATAAAAGCAAAGTCCTTAACATGAGCACAATGTACCGTTGTATTTGTTTTGGTTGTCACCAGGAGGTGGCATTGCAAGTCCTTTCCTAACCACTTTTCCTTGACCTCGATAGAAAACGTCACGAGGTCAAGGAAAGATGTGAAGGAGAGGTCATAAGGAGTTAGGAGAAAATATGACTTCATTATCAACGTCGGAATTCAAATAATAGATGAATATTGTCCAGCTGTCACAGAAGTCAAATGAAGTGTTTGTTACCCTCCTGTCCACTCATGTATAAACATATTAACAAGTTATGGCCGCTGCCGCAGGGAATTGTGGGGCGGCATTGCCTCCTTTCCTTTCCTAAAGGATGCTCCGGTGTATCCTATGCTAAAGGAGATAATAAAGGAAGCATTGAAGCTCCTTTTCTCAACAGTTTGAGAATGGAGACCTGCTTGCTAATAAAGTAGCCATCGTGTTCGCTGTCTCTGTCTCCCTCTGTCGTTTTCCACCGGAGATACACCTGTGTGTGTGTGTGTGTGTGTGTGTGTGTGTGTGTGTGTGTGTGTGTGTGTGTGTGAGAGAGAGAGAGAGAGAGAGAGAGAGACAGAGACAGAGAGACAGAGACGGTGAATGCAGCACGGCGGATGGCACGTGAGAGACCTGCTCACGCTTCCTGCCCTCACCTTCATTCAGACACAGACCGTGGGGGATCACAGAGCTCGTTATAACACTGTAACCATTACTGCAGGGTCGCTATAGTACTATTTAACTATGCTCCGCGTGGTGTTACAGGTGCTTGCAGTGTTGCTGCTGAAGTGTGGACAAACTTTGGAGAATCCTGGAACTACACCATCACCGGGTAGGGACACATGCAGACACACACACTTTAAAATGTTACTTTTAAATGTTTAAACGTTACTTTATACATGTATGAGAGTTTTATTCAAAAGGAACTTAAACGTATAAATGATATGATACATTGACCGAGATAGTTCTTCTGCCACTACTTTGAAGAGTAAATGTAAGTGGACGATGATAAAGTGAATTTAGGCCTGTGACTTGAATAGTATTGTCATAGTTCGGCTATTAGGCTATTTGTCATTTGACTGTGTGCCAGTGAGCAGGAATGTGTTATTCGGGTTTTTGGTTATGTGTTATACCAGTTTTTGGTTATGTGTTATACTGGTTTTTGATTATGTGTTATACCGTTTTTGGTTATGTGTTATTCGGGTTTTTGGTTATGTGTTATACTGGTTTTGATTATGTGTTATACCGTTTTTTCCGATCTGCCGGTTTGAGGTTTTAAATCCTCCCTAAAAGTACACCTTTTCTCCCTGGCTTTTAACCAAGTTTAAATATCTTAGCATTTATCTTAACCTTTTGTAATTATGGTATGTCGTATGTTCAGTGGTGATGCAGTTGAAGAAAAATAAAATGTTTCTTGAGAGAGCCTGCAGCCGAATGCGCGGCAAGCCCTTTATTTACACAAGGTGTGTTTATACTATTGTTTACTTTGACATCTTGGAAGCATAACCTCCATTGTATATAAGTGCTTGCCGCGCATAGTTCGGGAGAGTGTCAATATTCGGCTGCAGGCCTGATATATATCATCACCCTACTGTTAATGATATATATCAGGTTATGTTATACCAGTTTTTGGTTATGTGTTATACTGGTTTTTGATTATGTGTTATACCAGTTTTTGGTTATGTGTTATTCGGGTTTTGGTTATGTGTTATACTGGTTTTTGATTATGTGTTATACCGTTTTTCCGATCTGCCGGTTTGAGGTTTTAAATCCTCCCTAAAAGTACACCTTTTCTCCTGGCTTTTAACCAAGTTTAAATATCTTAGCATTTATCTTAACCTTTTGTAATTATGGTATGTCGTATGTTCAGTGGTGATGCAGTTGAAGAAAAATAAAATGTTTCTTGAGAGAGCCTGCAGCGAATGCGCGGCAAGCCCTTTATTTACACAAGGTGTGTTTATACTATTGTTTACTTTGACATCTTGGAAGCATAACCTCCATTGTATATAAGTGCTTGCCGCGCATAGTTCGGAGAGTGTCAATATTCGGCTGCAGGCCTGATATATATCATCACCCTACTGTTAATGATATATCAGGTTATGTTATACCAGTTTTTGGTTATGTGTTATACCAGTTTTTCCGATCTGCCGGATCATTTGAGGTTTTTAAATCCTCCCTAAAAGTACACCTTTTCTCCCTGGCTTTTAACCAAGTTTAAATATCTTAGCATTTATCTCAACCTTTTGTAATTATGGTATGTCGTATGTTCAGTGGTGATTCAGTTGAAGATGTTTGAAGAGAAACTCCGCCGACACTGTCTTAGTTGTATAACAAATTTATTACAATAAGTTCAGTAACGTATTAAGTAAAATGTTTCTTGAGAGAGCCTGCAGCCGAATAATGAGACTCTCCCGAACTATGCGCGGCACGCCCTTATATACCGTGGAGGTTATGCTTCCAAGATGTCAAAGTAAACAATAGTATGTTCGAGAGGGACAAAGAAAAGTAAAAATAAAGTTTGAGTTGAGTTGAGTTATTCGGCCTGTCATTTTTGTTTGACATAGAGGCAGCTGTTCAAATTGTGTTTACTTAAGCACACTTTAATCAAATCAAATCAAATTTTATTTGTATAGCCCAAAGTCACAAAGTACATTTGCCTCGGAGGGCTTTACAATCTGTACAGGGAGTGACACCCTCTGTCCTTAGACCCTCGGATCGAGTGAGGAAAAACTTGCCCACAAAAAACCCTTTTAACAGGGAAAAAAGGTGGAAGAAACCTCAGGAAGAGCCACAGAGGAGGGATCCCTCTCCCAGGACGGACAGACGTGCAATAGATGTCACGTGTACAAACAAGTCAACACAAACATATTGTACAATTACAATGAATGATAAAATGACAATGAATTACAATGAATGATAAAATGACCACAGTAGCAGATATGGTAGCAATAATGACAGTGATAATATATGTAGTGGACGTTGCGCAGGATCACAGTAGCAGCCACGATCCACGAGAACCTGCTGGACGACAGAGCACAAAAACTCTGGGGAAGTTCGGTTAGTAGCATGCATTAATGAGACATGTATGTCCACTGATGGTGAGAGAGAGAGGGAGAGAGAGAGGGAGAGAGAGGGGAGGGAGAGGGAGAGGGGCGGGGGAGTCCCCCGGCAGTCTAGTCCTGTTCAAAATGTGTTTACTTAAGCACACTTTAATGCACTTTCATAACTGCATTCGGGTTAAAAAGAAATAATCAGGAGTTACCTCTGTTCTGACTGATCAAAAAAAAAAAAAAAAGATGAATAAAACGCTATGTGGCATATTACTGACTGTCTTTCCTGCAGAGCTAGTTTGGTTGGATGACTGACGTTATTCATTTAAAGGAGGCTGTGTGTCTGTGTCAGTTAAGCTGCAGCATGTGCGAGGCGCTGCATGAGTACTTTAACGTGTTACTTTTATTCATAGGTAACGCTGTAACGTTACAGATTACTTTTAATTGATGGTAACGTTGTAACCAAAGTAACTATACCCAACACTGCATATCACTATACTGTGTGCGCAACGCAGAGCAGATTGCAGACAGGGAATCCGACACAGATCAACGTAATAAATTCCGCCCCTTTCAAAATAAAACGCACTACAGCATCAGAGCTGATAAGCTCGTACCAGCTCTGATGCTTCCTCTTTCAATGACACAGCAAACAGGACAATCTGTTTGCTGTGTCATTGTTATGTGGTCCTGCTATTGCAAACAAGTCTCCTTTTATTCTTTTGAATAACTTGCTTCGTTTTTTAAAAACCTCTCACCCTACTGATTGGCCTCTACAATTAGATAAGTCTAGCCCAAGATTCTCCACCATGGCAGTCACACAATCTGCCAGACTTTGGCCTGTATGGCTCTGAATGGGCTCAAATGCCAGGAAACGCTCCACTATGTTACCTTGCTTGCTAACAAATCTGAAGATAAATGTAAACTGATCAACATGAGAGAGGTCGGGAGTGGAATCTACAATGACGGAGAAATATTTTGCATCACAGAGTTTTTTCTCCCATCATGTCAATGAACTCCTCACATATTGTTGTCGACAGATATGAGACGCTCCCTCTGCGCTTCTGGCCATATGTTTTAATATGCTCAGCCAGAAATGGGTCCAATTGGGATATTAACTCTAATATCCCCAAATAGTTGCCGTTATTTGGCAATCCAAGGAGCTCGTCATTCCCTCTGAATGCCAGTCCTCTTTCTCCTAAAAACCTGATGACTGCCACTACACGTCGCAGAACATCCCTCCAATATTCCCTCGCATCCGACGTTTGCTTTCTCAGGGCTGATACGGAGAGAAAAATTCCGACTGCGGCCTGCTTTTTGTCAGACAGTACTGTGCCACCTGCGGATGATCGACCTGTTAAACAAGTTCCCCAGGATCAAGACAGTATTTCTGCGGTAAAGTGAATTTAGGCCTGTGACACTTGAATAGTATTGTCATAGTTCGGCTATTAGGCTATTTGTCATTTGCCTGTGTGGCAGTGAGAGATTTTATTGTTTGTGTTATTCGGCCTGTTATCATTTTTGTTTGACATAGAGGCAGCTGTTCACATTTCTGTTAGATCGTTGACTGGTCGTTGATTTCTAAATTGATCTGAATCTGCTACTGTTTACCTCAGATTGTGTTTATTTAAGCACACTTTAATGCACTTTCATAACTGCATTCGGGTTAAAAAAAAAAAAATCAGGAGTTACCTCTGTTCTGACTGATCAAAAATAATGAATTAATAAAACGCTATGTGACATATTCAGAATCAGAATCAGAATCCCAGGGGGAAATTATTTTTTGTTACAATACTTCAGTCTGACAACTTGTTTGTTTGCTCTCTCTTCTTTTGTTTCTTCAGGACCTCATGGACTGGATTTAGACGGGAAGATGTTCGATCTCTCTTCAGGGGGAGCATCCTTCTATCACCCCTCTTTTTCTCCTACCTCTCCCCCTTTGCGTTCCACTCCTCCTGACCCAAAAGGTAAGTACACTTCACTGCTTTGTCCTCAAACTTGCACAATTTCACAGTTGTATTTTAAGTTTGTCCATGCAAAAAACTTTTCAAGGCTGTTGTCAGTATATGCGCCTTTAAAATTGCGGATTAGTCCATACAGTTATGCACATCAGTAGCTGCTTTGCATCTCTTTAATCTCATCTTGCATCTTTTAATGGTCATTTTGTGTCAGTATGTGTCTTTGTGGTTGGTTTGACATTTCTTTGTTTTTCTTTCTACATTTTATGTCTCATTATAGTAATAAAGCTGATGCTAACTTGAAGCATGAAAGAGGATTTGAACCTGTCTTTGTTGTGTGTTTTAAGCTGAAAGAAACAACCAAACACCTGTTCATGTGTTAAATGTGTCCCCATGTGAACACTGCAGGTGTATCCGTGTGTGTGCGTTACCTCGTCAAAGATGAACGCAAAGCGACCAACCTAACTATCTTCACGCTGAGTCCATCCAGAAGCCCTCTGACAATGGAATCCAGTGCCCCTGGTTGTTATACCCTGCACATTGGTGGACGAAATACCTCGGGTTCTGGCTATAACTACACCAACCTGCTCTTTAAACCTCACAGAAGTTACTGGTCTTACGATCGACCGGACATCTGGACCAGACTCTGTCTCACCGTGGACACTGTGAAGAATGTGGTCCGGGTGTTTAGCGGCTCGAAAATTAGCAGGAAGATTCTGCCTAATTGGGTAAGTAAAGAGTTGTAATGTTCTCCATGTCTGAAAAGTCCTACTTTGACTGTAGTACTACAAACTGTTTATATAATCATCTCTAATCCTCATCATTGTCTCTAATATTATCTTTATGTCCATGTTCATATGTGTGTGTGTTCAGTATGCGTGGTCAGGTGAGCCTGTGATTGATTTCCCAGGTTTTGATGGTCAGGTGACAGATGTCCAGATATGGAACTATCGTATCGGCTACATAGAAACGTACAACTACATGACCGGCGCCTTCGGGTATGTGTGTGTGTTAGGTTGCTAACCTTCAAACAAAGTCCACCCCTCCCTGTGATAAACATATTTTTGTGTATTTCAGTGTTTGCCACATAGAAGGGCTTTCTCTATGATTTAATCTATAAGCTGCAACTGTTATTTTACCTTTTTAAATGTGTTTTCATATACACCAATCAGCCATAGCATTATGACCCCTGACAGATAAAGTGAAAACACTTATTAGAAGATTGCATGGAATACATCAGGCAATGTTTTGTCCTCAAAGTTGATGTGTTAGAAGCAGGAAAAATGGTCAAACGTCAGAATTGTAGCGACTTTGACAAGGGAATCTCTAAGACTGCAGCTCTTGTGGGGTGTTCTTGGTCTGCAGTGGTCAACACTGGTCCAAGGAAGGGAACGCCGTGAACCCGGGACAGGGTCATGGGTGGCCAAGGCTCATTGATGCACATGAGAGAAGGCTGGTCCGTGTGGTCCGATCCAACAGACAAGCTACTGTAGCTCAAACTGTTAATGAAAAGTTAATGCTGGTTGTGATAGAAAGGTGTCACAGTAGGGCTGGGCGATATATCGATATTTTAATCTATATCGATATATTTTCAAAAGCGATATAGCACAAGCCCATATCATTTATATCATATAGTTTATTTTACGTTAAAATGACTATACATGTCTTCCCTTGAGCCACCAGTTCGCTTTTATTTCTCCTCTTCCTCTGTCCAGGTCTCCGCTGCTCGTTGACGTCGTCACGTAAGAGTCTCCAATAGCTCCAGAAAAAGTCGCTAGATTTGTCACTAGTCGCTTTTTGTGAAAAAACTAATCGCTAGAGGGTCTGAAAAGTTGCTAAATTGTCAAACTGGACCACTGATTAGTGTGTCAATAAACAACCAAGCAGCGGGGTTAGAGGTGGTGCACAGGTCTTGACCTGTGTGTCAGTTGTTGCAGTGCTTTTCGGGATTTGTAGTATGAGTGCGATTTACCAACGGGCCATTAATAATAGACGTATGAAATTATCCGGCCACGGAAAAAATATCGATATATATCGAGTATCGCCATTCAGCTAAAAAATATCAAGATATGACTTTTGGTCCATATCGCCCAGCCCTATGTCACAGTGCATCACAGTTTGTTGCATGTGGAGTTGTGAAACCACAGACCAGTCAGGGTGTCCATACTGACCCCAGTCCAAGCCAACAATGGGCATGTGAGGATCAGAACCGGACCATGGAGCAATGGAAGAAGGTGAACTGGTGCGAGGCAAGCAGGGGAGGCAATGTGATGCTTTGGGCAATAGTCTGTTGGGAAACCTTGGGTCCTGCCATCAGTGTAGACCTACCTAAGCATTGTTGTAGACCCTTTCATGGAAACTCTATTCCCTGATGGCCTTTTCAGCCAGGATAATGGGCCCTGCCACAAAGCAACAATGGTTCAGGTTTGAGGAACACAACAACGAGTGAACAAAGTGTTGACTTGGCTGATTGGTGTACAGATTAATATTATAATTATCTTTACATATGTATCAATATTCATAAAGTTTTGGGGAACTTTAAATCCATCATTTCAAAATATAATTGTGTGTGGGTTTTTTTTTTTTTAGGCCAAGTCGTGGCTCCGTCCTTACCTGGTCCTCCATCAGTTTCTCTGCCAGAGGAAACGTTCTATTGGAGGACGTCTATAAGCAGCAGGAAATCCATCCAACCAAACAGCGCTTGGAATAAAGGCCATCCAAAGAGAGAGAAGGCGGCCAGAGTGTGTTGGTAGAGCATCAGCCCCATATACAAAGGCTCAGTCCTTGCTGCAGTGGTCCAGGGTTCGAATCCGACCTGTGGCCATTTGCTGCATGTCATTCCCCATCTCTCTCTCTTCACACATTCCTGTCACTCTTCAGCTGTCTCTACACAATTAAGCTTGAATACATGAAGTTTAAAGTATGAGTGATGTATACTCTGTATCAGCACTCAGGGAACGACTCTTGTGCAATTAAATTACTTTGTCAAGACACTGCACCCACCTAGTTGAACATCCTCATACAGACATACGTTACCTCCTCCAATGAACGACACCTGGCACCTTCTTGTCCGTTGTTCTCCGTTTGTGAAACATCCTACCAGATCAGGGCGTCCCTCTCAACCTTCAAAAAAAAGTCCTGAAGACCTCCAGCTCTTCAGAGAGGACCTCCTCTGCAAGCACTACCAAAACTGGACATGATAAATCTATCCACCTCTACAGCTGTCACACTACTTATTTTTGCAGTAACATGTCCTTATCGCACTGTAACTTGATTGTTTACAGATACGTTCAGTCATCTGTACCCTATTGAAACACTGTTTATACGACTACTAGCTCAGCAGTAGCTCAGCTTTATTGTGAAACATGCTGGAAAGCACAATTTTGAAGTACTTATTTCCATTTCATGGAACTCTATTCCGTTACATCTCATAAAAACCTATTGTACTTTTTACTCCACTATAGTAACTTTTGATATTCAGATTAATATAAAATATGTTCAATAAATTATGATGTATTATTACAGGTTAAGATAAGGAGGAAACACATGTATGCAATAATTCTAATACAATACAATAATGTACGTTATTTTGTTATATTGGGCCATCCTGCAATATGAATACTTACTTTGGCACTTTGAGTATAGTATATCATTTAACCTTGTGTCATACTTCGGTACAATAAAATCACTAAATGGTAAACTGTGACTGTGTGTGTGATATTTTCAGGATTAGTAAGAAGAGATGCTAAAACTCTTCATCCCCATAGCGTGTCTGTTAGCAAACAAAGTCAAAATGTCAACAACACTGTAATTAGTCAAAGAAAGGTAAATGAACATTATATCGAGTAATTTTTATATTTCTGTATTTAGTAAGACATCTGTTGTAATAGCAAAATAATTATTGTACATCATCATCATCATATCTGGGTCACCATTTTACTTTACACCATTATGTACAAAACTCCTCGTTCTCTACAGAGTGGAATACGAGAATAGCCCTCCATAAAAAAAAATTCAAAGTTGTTAAAATAAGTTGTTTTTTTTGTTTTTTTTACAAATATAAAAACTTACATGGTTGCCCAACAACCAGATGTCACAGATTTCTTTAAACCAGCACATTTGTTGTTATTTTTCTTTTACAATTATCTGCTTGACAAAACAAAAAAACAAAAAGGCAAATTTCAAACCATTTATCAAACATGAGTTACATGATGGCTTAAAGGAAATATGACCCCAAAAAAAACAACAACAAAAAAACACAATCCAAAAATTTTACAACAGGTCCAACAAAGTGATATTTTTGAAAAATGCAAACGTCAAATATGTGTATGAGCGGTTCTAGCACATAAAAGCAAAAGAAATAAAAATGTTGTGCTTGTAAGTCTGAAAATACAAATTCAAATATTAAAGTAAATGACGTGTTAAGATGTTATTGCTGTCATTACACAATATTTGGTTTTGTTAATTTTTTTTTTTTTTTTTTAATTGTTAGGTTTTCCAGGAATGTTCATGAATTCACGTAAATCAGATCACGCCGTAAGAAGCTTTGAGTTAAATTATTTTAATTTCAAGGACCATACTGATGATTTTACATGTTTTGTCCTTTTAAATGAAACTTTTTTTCACATTTAATTATTGTTTTTGATTTCGATGCCATAGATTTTTAGTTTGACTGATACACTGGATGAACTGAAATGGAGAAAAATCTGTCAAATAATGTCAAATCTGAAGTGGCTTAATGTGAATTAAGTATGATTTGTAGGTATTGGGCTACAACATGCTGTGACATGAAGATCCAGCAGTGATTATTATCCATTTATTTACATTTTTAGACAGGAGTTGTGTTTCTTTTATTTTACAGTACTGATTCCCGTAAAGCACCAGCATCGCTTTAACGCAACATTATGAAGTATCTGTTAAAATGATGATAGCTGTAAGGTTGTTATTTTTTAAAAATGTTCTTAGAAATACACACAAACCAGCTTGGAGTTTACTAATCGCTACCAGACCGTCCAGCCACCAGTCATCTTACGGACCTCTGTAACGGACATAACGTACGTAACGCGCGTGAGTTTTGTGCTTTTACTTCTTTGCAGTAATTCAGTGCAGGTGTGTGAAAGCGGGAATTTGTCTCTGCCTTTACACCACTCGACAAACTTATGACTTAACTATGGAAGCACGTTTCTGTCGGAAAATTTAAAAACCAAAACAAAGCTTAGAATGACATAAAAATGGCATAATTATACTCAGAATTCGGACTTAAGCACCGATTATGAATTATCAAATCAATCTGACTTGACAAATCCAACTTATTAAATACTCACTATGACTTTAGAGGTCTCACCAAAATAAATTTTTTTAAGTAATATAGCACAATCATTTTTAATGCACTCTACCAAGTGAAAATTGCGAGATGAAATGAAAACAAAAATCCAAATTATTATATCCTCAGTCACAGTAAGAGTCAAAAATATGATATTAAAATTACGAGATACTAACGTGACTTTTTAAGTAATAATAATAATTTTGACGTACAATAGATATTATTATTTTTAAATCATTCATAACTTTATTTTTTTTACCATGACAGAAATGGACTTCCATATTTAACTCTTCCATATTTTGTTTACAATGCAGAACTAAAAGTATTAGTGGTTTTGTCAACATGATTATATTATATATGATTTAGCTCTAATAAATCTATTTGTCGTGATTTGGGAAACAAAACTGAAATTGTTAGTAGAAAAGTTTATACAGTCGGCGCCGCTGGAGAAATTTCACTGTCATTGAAAAATCTTTTGTCCCTTTGCGGTAAAAATCTCTTCTGTGCACAGCACAAAATAAATTATAATCTTTAAAAAGGAACAAAAAAAAAAAAAGACTTAATACCGTAATTAATTAAATTATACCGACTATTACAGTGTGGACTCAACAGATTTAGTCATTTAAATGGTAAAGAAGCTCAAGTTCATTGGGAAAATTCCACTATAAAAGCCCATCACTGCCAAAAAACAAACAAACAAACAAACAAAAAAATAATTCATGAACTCTGCGAGCAGCCTGTGCTAAACAAACTTGGGTGCAGTCTCAGTAAACGGCAGAAAGTGGAAGAAGTCTAAGATAAAATACCCTGTGCAAACACGTAGCATATTTCCTCGTACACATAAACAAGGGTAAAATGACCAAACCTGAGCAAATTGACAAAGTCTGGTGAGCAAAACGCGTCTTAAACACGCCTTGTGGGGATGTTACGGAGACGTGCCCGGTGTTTCATCATTTGAACTTTTAACTTAGTCTCATAATTTTGACTGAGTATTATTATCTCTTCTATTGGACCATTGTTTTTGTTTGTTTTTTTCTTGGCAAATATGGGCCTCCATAGTTTCATAGACGACCACACAATCAGTCAAAATAAAAACAAAGAGTGACACAACTTTTGGAGTCAGTCTTCAGAAAAATACAAACCAACAGCAAGAACATTTCAGCACATTTAAAATATTTCCTCAGGCTGTTCTGATAGGCTACACAAAGATCATGTGACATGGATAGAGGGCTGTGACTGGCTCCTGAGCACACTGCTGGACAGCACACGGGACAAGAGCTGTTTACTGCATTGACGGTTATTACAGGGTCGCTGGTGCTTAATGCTCTGTGTGTACGTGTTAAGATTTTAGTAAAACTGAATTATAAAGCACTGCTTGGCTCTGCTCATTCAGGTTGTTTGCATAAAGTGTGTGTGTGTGTGTGTGAAGGGCACACTGGTCCAGTTAGTGATGAAGTGCACTTCTTTTAAAAACATTTCTTAAAAATGGATGAAAAAAAAAAAAAAAGTCAGTCCCGCCACGGGCTGCAGCAGTCCATCGTCAAGTTAAAAGTGAAAAACGTCTAGAGGTAAAAATGATGAAGGTCAAAGGTCAGCTGGGTTCCTCTTCCTCCTGCTGATGACAAATCCTTCACCAAATACCACAGGCTCAGAAGAGGAAAGCTGTGATGACTGTCACTTTCTGTTAACACTTCAGAGGAGTTTATGTTGGGCAGCAATTTTGGTTTTTAATCCACCGAGCCGCCACAGTAGTGGTTTAGAAAAAAAAAGTAAATATAACCAACAAAAACACACTCCGCCTCCGTGTTAGACAAAAACATGTCCACAAATTGAGACGCAGTCTGAGTAAACGTGGAACATGAAGGAGACCCACCACTACCCCCCTTAAAACTTTAAAACAAGCTCAAACTGGGGTTAGGGTTGCAGACAGGTCACGGTGTGGAGGGCTTGTGGAGGATGCCCTGCAGGTCCTCTGGTAAAGCCAGGATGACGGCGTCGATGTGGGCCCGCAGTTTGGCCACAGTCCCCGGACGCACGGGAGCTGCTCCTTTTCCGCCTGACTCTGCAGCAGAGAGCAGAGAGGGGTGCATTCATCAGTCTACACGTGTACTAGTACTGTATTCAGGTTTACCAGTAGTTGTGACAAAAGGTTTAGCGGTACGAGTAGTGATCAAAATCATATCGTAAACAGTACCAGCAATGGCAGTGGGACATATTACGGCGATTAAACCAGCTTTTGCATTATGGGTTGCTTGTTGCCTTAATTATGATCAGTTACTGTGAAAACTTTAGAGTTAGTTAGCTCTAAAGTGTTAAAGAGTTTCAGGACTTTCATGGTAATACACAGCCCGTCCCAAAAAAAAAAAAAAAAAAAAAAAGTCACACACTCAAATATTCCTTGGAACGCCTTTAGCTTTGACTACATTTGCTGTGGCATTGTTTTGATAAGCTTCTGCAATGGCACAACATTTAGTTGCATTCATTTTCTGATTATTTATACGTGACAACACATGTAAAAGATATGTATCAGTCATGTTTTACTTAAAATGTTTCTTATCTTTAAAAAGTCTCGGGACAAATGTCTTATATATTTTGGGCCAATATTTCAAACCAAATTATAAGCAGGATTAAGAGTGGCAGTGATAGCAACAGTGGCTCAAACTGCTACAGCAGAGTCACGGTACCTCCTGCTACAGCGTCAGATATGGTCTGATTAGACCTTAGTAGCAGTATTACACAGCAGTAAACAGTATTACCAGTGTTAATATCGGTAGTAATACTAGCAGCAGTAACTACCTACACTAGAGGTAGTATTATGAACAGCAGTAGTAGCAGTATTAACTGTATTTGTAATCCTGATGCAGTGTTTATGAGCCTTGCATGAGTTTGTACTCACCAGTTTGTCTTTCAGCTTCAGAACCAGATCAACTGTCTCCACCTCAGAGTGCTTCTGGACTCTCTGCTGCAGATCCTACAGACAGACAGGCACAGACAGGCACAGACAGGCACAGACAGGCAGGTCAAGTTTTTTTCTGTGTGTATGCTCTGCGTTCTCTCTATATCTCTGTCAAAACAAAGACTACTTTATGTCACTATTTTGCAGCATAAATTGTGAGCCAAGACAGTACTGATGATGTTCATAATGTACATAATCCCACCTCCTCACACAGCGCCTCGAGGTGCAGAGCCTCCAGTTTCTGCGTCATCTCTCTCCTCCTGTTGCGGAACCAGCCGTCAAAGTTGGGAGACTTGAGGAAATGCCTTCAGACGCAGAAAAAACACACACACACATGATGCTCAGGATATCGTGATTGATTCCAAATCAATGATTAACTCGGTTAAACTCAACACTTCCTGCTGATGTTTCAAAATAAAAGCCTTGAGCCTTTGTTTGAACGGTAAGAGTCTCAAATAAAGGCCTGGTTGTGTGAACCTGCAGTTCATGACATTAAAACTGTGTTTGTACCTGTAGAGTCCTATCCAGTCTCCTTTTAGTCTGGATGTGAGCTGAGGTCCAGCTTTCTCCAGCGTCTTCATGAAGTCCTGCTGGATGAACGGTCGTAGTTGAGGAGGACTCTTCCAGGGACTGATGGACTTCTGCAGAGGCATCAGACTGGCCACGTACCGCTCCTGTGACATATTTTAAATTTAAGTTTTGATGTCCTCCGCTGCTCTCCCTCAACTCTCCATGATTTACAGAGTTTCCTGATGGACAGTGAAGTAAACTGCTGCGAACTGTAGCTGCTGCTAGCTCAGTTTGTTAGCTGGGCTGCCTGAACTGTGAGCTCAGAGCACCGGACGAGTGTTAGTCTTTGTACTACAGGCGGTTTGGACAGGTTTTCAGGCCTGGGTCATGACGGGGAATGCTGACGGGGAGTGGAGCCGTTGTTGTGCCAGAACAGGAGCTGGGACTAAGTTTTAGTCGTTTGGTGAAATAAAAGGCTGAAAGACAGACGCCGAGCTGGACTTCTTGCTTTGCACTAGTAAGTAAAGTCAGCAAAGTTGTCGACTTGCTAATTGTTGATCACAAGTAATGTAATCAGAACAAATACACGTGTACAGCTGTCCATATTTATGACATATCACACTGAATTTGGGGGCACTGAATCGCAAAAATACCAATTTCTACGTAATGTTGCTGTTACAAACACAACCTTCCTTGTTCTTTTCTTTGCGAAGAACACAAACAGAAACAAACTAAACAGCACTATGTTACTCTGAGAAAGAAAGATGGGGATAAAATGTAAAATGATTACCAGAGGAATGATGAAGCTTTGCGTCAGTTCTAAGAAATATCGTCGAAGAATTGCATTTTGGGCCGCTGAGGGTCTCTTCTGTTGAACACCCTGAAAAAACAACAAACTGAAATTAGGATATTCAAGTGAACGCACATTTCCACCCAGTGAAGCAGCGAACCAGTAGTGATTTTAAATAAAACATTAATTTAAAAAAGGGGCTAAAGGACTGACGTGCATGGCTCCAAATCAGTCAGCAAAACAAGGGAAGACGTGTGCAGGACACCATCTTACCTTCTGAAGCTGTTTGATGATTTCTTCATCTTTGTTGAGATACGGCTTATATGCAGTGTATACGCCTGCAACAGACACACACACACACACATCAATAAAGCTCTCACTGATTAGTGTACAGCTGGTCTGACAGTGTGAGCTTGTCAGTGAGCTGCAGGACAGATTTGTAATAAAAAAACAAATCATACTAAAAAAAGAAAAGCTGAAGCATTTACCGGGTTTAGAGTCCAGAGTTTTGAGGTTTTTCAGTTTCTTGACTTTCATCTGCTTGGCCATCTCTCCTGAGAGGACGGACGGAAAGGTCAGACAAAGATACGCTTCATTTTGAATGGTAAGAGTATTCCATCGTCATTGTATGTACACAAATCATGAATGTTTTCATGTTGTGCCGTAGCACAATTATTTGGTAGTGACAGACGGGAAACCAGAGAGACGGGTATGACAGCGATGTGTGCTGTGTGACCCTGCAGTCATGCAGCATGTGCTGCATTAATGCTGTCTCTGTGTATTTAGCAATTAGACATTTCTGACTTGAGTCTGATTCATGTGAGAATCAGTGTTGAGTTCAGTCAGCGGAGAGAACAGGATTTATTGAAACACATCGTGACATCATGTCGGAAGATCCGTCGCCACCCGGCCTGTCTTATCGTACATCCTTGGAACGAAGAACGAAAACACAGCTGATAAGAATGTGTACGTTTACCTTTACCTTGCTTAACATAAACATAATCTAATCTCATTTGGAACTGCTTGATCCTGTTTAACCCCAGACGTGGCATGCTAGACCAAAAAAATACACACATACACACACCTCTGGGCTGCATAGCTGTAGTGGACTATACTGCACTGCAAGGCAGTTGATTTTGTCTTTTAATTAAAAAGACAAACATGCCATTTAAAAAAACTTCTTGCATCTTGTACCTGCTTGCTTCATGTCTCCGATGCGGATGATGTGCGCCAGTGCTGCAGCGCTTAGCAAAGAAGGGATTGGTCACTCCCAGAATGACGGACGGGCTGTAGAAAGATGGAAGACAGAGAGACGGGTCACACGTGACTCTAAAAACCTCCTCTCAGAGCGTCGAGCGGTTATGACTACAGAGAGTGAGCAAAGCTCTGCATCAATCCATTATCTGGAATTGATTTGCCTTGACTTGATGCACAGGGTAACCAATCAGGCGTTAGGATCTGCCAACCAACCTTGATGGGCGAGGTTGACAGATAAAATAAATTCATGATGCACTGCAACGCAGGACCATGAAATAATTAATGAAATAGTGAAATAATTACAAAAATAAAATGTCTTTATTAAACTGGCAAGCTCTAAAAGGTATAACATAAAACATAAAAGATAAAAACGCCTTTATTGATCCCACACTGGGAAAAAGTTCATTTGATATAGGGGCTCACAATATACAAGGTGGATGCTGTCCGCTCTTTAAAGGTTTAACTGTTTAAAGCCGTCCAGAGTGTGAAGTATGTTCACTCAGCCACGTCTCTGTGATGCTACACTCTTTAAACAAAACTGGTCCCTGACAGCATGTGAGAAAGAGGAAAGCTTGAACTTCATGTCAAATATTTCCTAGATCATGTTACATGCTCCTGAATGAATGAGGTGTATGATACTTATTTAAAACCAGCCATGCCTGTAGTTTTCTGCATATTGGCACCATACCTGTCACATACCTGTAGCACACAGGTGTCAAATGATACAACACTACAAAGCAGGGGTGTGTGTCGCACTTAAGTTAAACCTCTCAGGATTAGACTCACGATAATCTTCTTGTCTTTCAAAAGGTCATTATTTTAAATCCCCAGACTCACTCACTCCCAGTTCAGCCGACACACACGACACAACAGTACATGCAGCAACATGGGAAGTGTGCTGTGCTGCCTCATTGTTACTCACGGAGCCTGCGTCCTGGTGGTGTACTCCTTGAACTCGCTGTCGTGGATGGTGAAGTACGGCGGAAGTCGCTGCAGTAACGCAGAGGAGAGATGCAGCTGCAGAGAGAGAGAGAGAAACAGAGAAATGAATAACTTCGGGCACAGAGAGAAACATTTGACATGTGACCAGTCTGTATCCGGGTCATTTCCTACCAAAGAGTTCACCTAAAATTGGATTTACGATGTGAAACTCTACACTTAGTCGTGTTAAAGATATTTCTGGGCATTTTTCAAGGACTTAAAGACACAAATTCAGGATTTATATCCCTAATTTGAGATGACTAGACATCCCAGTTTGTCCAGGACTGCCTGGGTGACATGAGTCGTCACAAATATCTGTAAGAAATCACTAAACTGTCGTGGTTTTCACCACATAATTAAAATATAATACTTATTTTCATGTTACCTAACACAATATAAAAAACCTAAATAATGCCCAACACGAAGAGCTCCAGGAGGGTCACTCCTTCCTTCATCAAGTGCCTAACGACGAAAAAGCTGCCTTGGTGCATAGATGTATGCAGATAGAGGCAGAGCGCGCCGTCAATTCAGATGATCAGTGGCTCGATGCCCAGTGTCCTTGAGCAAGATACTGAACCCTAAATTGCTCCTGCAGGTTGCGCTATCAGTGTGAATGTGTAAATGCTCTGATGAGCAGCTGGCAGCTGCGTCAGTGTATGCGTGAAAGTAGCGTCAAAGCGTCTTGAGTGACTAGAAAGGTGCTTTGTAAGAACAGTCCATGCATGAATGTCCGGCTACACCTTTAAGTTGTGGTTTGGTGCTTTGTGAAAATACGGTCACCCTTCAACTCACCTGACCAACGCCAGCACGGTATCCGACGACTCCGCTGGCGACGGCGCCATGACCACGAGCCTCCCCGAGCAACACCAACTCCCAGAGCATCTGGATGTGGAAGAAGACCGGGTAGAAACACCTGGAGAGAGAGAGACAGAGATAACGAGTGTGAAGCTTAGAGAATTGATTGGACCGAGATCACTATGGTTCTTCTCAGGTTGACTCCTTCATCAGCACTTGTTGTTTGATTTATGTGACCTGATTTCCCAGCTCACAGAACAAATAAATACATTTGTTTTGGACTGGGGAACATCTGTGGGCATTACAGACCAATGAGGCTGTCTCAGTGAAGAGTTTCCTTATTCATCTTTACTTGAACAATCGTTCCGAGTGCACGTCATTAACAGAGCAGGTTGTTGAAAATCAGAAGCACTGGTATCAAGTGAGTCCTCAAGCACCAGTGCCAGCTCGCACGGCACCAGCCACCTTGCCCAATGCTTCTTCTCATTATGTATATTCCACAGCAACATCCCAGAGCAGCAGCTCAGTGCTCATGAGTTATCACCCTCATACTCAGCTGCCATCACATGTAGTGCAACCTCCACCAGTCGCTGCACCACAAGCAGTAGCAACTTAGCTCACAACCCTTTCCTCACCCGGGCAATGTTGCTCCCTACCAGTTGCCTTACATGCCTCCTCAGCTTGCACAGCAGCCTCAAGCCCAAGGTTTTGCACCAGTTTCATATGCCCCACACTTCACTGGATCTCTCCTTCCTCCCAATCTGAGATTCTCTCTACCTGTAGCTCCTGTGCTGCAAACTGTGGGTTCCAGGTATTCAAACACGAGAAGATTTCAAACACGGCGGGAAAATGAATATTTCTACAAAGAAATCAACGGAAAGTGTGTCTGTTTGATTTGCAATGAAGATGTTGCTGTGATGAAAGAGTACAATGTTCGTCGGCACTATGAGACCAAACATCAGAGCTACACATCGTACGCCGAACGAACACAGGAAATTCATACTCTTGGGTAAATACCATATCCATTGTGCAAAATGGAGAAACTCTAAACCTTCTTATTCTTGTTTTATTAATGAATTCAAGATATTTTTTTCATCATTGAAAAACAGAAATTCAAGCAAATGGCAGCTAGCCTGCAAGCTCAACGACAGTTTTTTTTCTCGTGCTAACAAAATACAGGAAAATGCCACAACAGCACGCTGTGAGGTCGCTAAACTTATTGCCCAGCACGGCAAACCGTTCTCAGACGGTGATTTCATAAAGCAGTGCCTCATCAAAGTCACAGAAATAATGTGCCCGGAAAAAGTGCAGGATTTCAACAACGTGAGCTTATCCAGAAATACAGTGGCGCGGAGAATCGAGGACTTGTCAGTTAACTTGAAACTTCAGCTGAGAGACAAAGCTTGATGAGAGCACAGATGCCACAGACACCGCACGGCTGTTAATTTTTTTTTTTTGCTTGATATGATGAGCCTAAAAGGCACAACGACGGGTAGAGATATTTTTGAAGCTGTGTCAGAGGCAGATGAAAAGATGGGGCTTAAATGGGACAAGCTCTGTGGAGTAACAACGGATAGAGCAAATGAACGGCATGTACGGGCATGAATACAGCTCTGAGCTGAAAGTTTTTGAAAGATAAGGGCTGACCTCTTCATGAGGTGAGTGGTCCTCTGTGGCTGGCAGACCTGGCACCTCGTCATCTCATCATTTGATTACACTGAACAAAAACCTACGTGGCAAAGAACAGTTGGTGCCACACCGGTATGCACACGTGAAAGGCTTCTGTGTAAAGCTCCGTCTGTCTGAGACACAACTACGAAGCTTTAATGCTGCTGTCTGAAATCAATTCTGCTTTTCCAAAGGCCGACCTTTCTGCTAAAAAGGGGAAATATGTGTCTGTGATTGCATCTCTCGTGACAGAATTCAACCAGCGTTTTCAAGATTTTTCTGTCATTGAAAGACAAATAAAAATGTTCTCGACCCCCATCCTGGTGGAAGAGAGTCTGCAGTTAGAACTGATTGAACTGCATTGTAATGATTCTCTGAAGAGTAAACATCAGCTCCTCTCCCTCCCTGACTTCTATCAGAGTTTGGATAATGCCAAGTTTCCTCTGATGAGACGCCACGCAAAAAGGATGATGAGCCTGTTCGGTTCAACATACATATGTGAACAAACATTTTCTCTGTTAAATCAGAACAAAAGCAGGCTGAGAACCAGAATTACTGATAGCCATCTCTGTGAAGGCCTTTGTGTCTCAACCACCAAACTTTCTCCTGACATGTCAGCCATCCTTCAATCCAAAGGACAGCATCACTGCTCCCACTGAGTGCAATGTTCTTCACATTATAGGTGAGTTAGAAATACACATAGTATTGTGTCAATGTGTCACTTCTAGTGTGTGGCCCTTTGTTTATTTTTTGTATTTGGCCCTCACTAAAAAAAAAAAAATCTTTGGACACCCCTGACCTAAGGTTTTATAAGCCCGCCCACAAACCTCATGCCTTCTCCCTTTCCCTCCACTGATAAGAACAGGGCAGCAGACCAAAGGACACACCGGCTGCACATTTTGTCTCTCTTATTGTGGATGGCGTGCCACTAAACTGGAAGAATCTTGTCTAGTCTGGCAAGATCGTCTCAGCAGGCACTGATCTGCATTCTGATGCAGCAAGTTTGGAAACAGCTGTAAAACCTGATATGTATTTAGACTCTTTTTCTCCCATCGACCTTCATCAAATAACTTCAATAATTTCTGCATCTAAGCCGTCAGCCTGTCGCTTAGACCCCATCCCAACCAGACTGCTCCAAAGCTGTTTTACCTCTAGTTAGCCCTTCTTTATTGGATATGATTAATTTGTCTTTATTATCGGGATACGTACCACAGTCCTTTAAAAGTAGCTGTAATTAAACTTCTTCTTAAAAAGCCCACTCTAGACCCAGAGCACTCCGAGGCAAATGTACTTTGTGACTTTGGGCTATACAAATAAAATCTGATTTGATTTGATGCATTAAGTTATATGAAACCATCCACCTCCTTATGTTCATCTTCTTTTGTATACTGAAAATAAATTACATTGAACGGCTCACTGGATCCTGGGTGTTTGAATGTGCACACCACATTGGATGTTCCTGAGCATATATAGATAGTTTTTTTTCCCCACAGGTGTTTCTTTCGTTTCCAAATACTCCAGGTAAGGTGTTAGTTTGCTTTATTCTACATTCGTTACGTCTAGTTTTATTCCTCCTGTTCCATTTCTTCTCTTAAGAGTCTTCAGAGAGCAAAATAAACAAATGAAGCTGGATGTGAGCGATGTGAGGTGGTTAAACGTGCGGGTGAGTGGTTTCAGTTTTAGAAAAACAAACTAAATATTGGGGTAAACGTTAAATATCCGGTTTCACTTTGTCCCACGAATCTTTTGATTTCAAGCAGGTAGATTTGTTCAGGTGTAAGCAGAAAAACTGCTGCAGTGTCGCCACTGAACAGCAGGTGGAGACAGAGCGTGACCTGCGAGGTCTCACCTGAAGAGGTCGACTTCATGGATGGTTGGGAGCACGATGGACACCTGACTGTCCGTCTGGAAAAAACAGAGAGAGAGAGAGAGAGACTCTTTCAGCTGAAATAATCACGTGTTCAATGTGAAACAGTGTTAATAATGTTCCACCCTGCAAGTATCACGTTAATACACATTAGAGTGGGCTGACTCTATTCAGCTACAGACTGCAGGAGGCAGCTGGTGCACACTCTGCCAGGTGAGAGCGCCCCGTGATTATTTATTGTTGACTGTACAGAACCAGTTCAGGAACCAGAGCTAATGTGGTGGTAAAGGTGTGCTCCTGATCCACACTTTTCGTCCTAATATTTCCAATTTGGAGCCACAAATTCAGAGTTTTTCATTAATTTCACCCCCTGCTGTCTTATTTTAACTTATTGTGGATGTATGCACACATTATGTGCATGATCGTGACTGTAGCAGGCTGATATCCGACCAGAACATGCAGGAAATACATCAATTTTCTGTATATTGTTAATCAGGATCATGCCCAGCTGACTGTGGTCAACAGGGCTGACGATCACGACAAACAACCATTCACACTGACATTCACACCTACGGGCAATTTAGAGTCACCAATTAACCTATGAGTGCATGTGTTTGGACTGTGGGAGGAAGCCGGAGTACCCGGAGAGAACCCACGCAGACACGGGGGAGAACATGCACACAGAAAAGCTCCAGCCGGGGTTCAAACCAAGAACCTTCTTTCTGTGAGATGACAGTGCTAACCACTGCATTCGACTGTTTCCACCCCATTACAGGAAATGCAAAACTTATTTTTGATCGTAATACACTTTAAAAAAGTATTTTCAGAGATTCCTTTGAGTACCACTAGAGGGAGGTCGTGTACCACCAGCAGTACCACAGTTTGTGAGTGTGTGTGTGTGTGTGTGTGAGAGATCACCTGTGCAGACTGGACCAGCTGTGAGGTTCCGGGTTTGTCATAACAAGTTGGGATGCGAACCTGCAGCAGAGGACAGATTCAACGCCCAATTAAACACAGAGTATGACCCAGAAAATTAACTTTCTGGGTAATATTAAGCTCATATGACTTGTTTATGCCCCGAAATATGATTCACACAAAGTGGATGTAATACATTGTATTATAATGTAGGTGGCTTTGGTCGTGGCCGTGTCCTGAAGACGTTCTTAGTCCAATGGTCACAGTTCACCTGAAGCTGAACAGGAAGTCACACACACAGGTGTAACTTTCACGTTATCAGGAGCACTTGTGCTTCACCTGCTGTGCCAGCTCAAAATGACACGTCCATCGGTCTCCACCCACTTTGTGTGCGCACGTGTGTGTGTGTGCGTGCATGTACCTTGATGACCACACCCATGATAGGCAGCGTCAGGATTCGCCCAGGATGTGGCGTCGGCCAGCGGTCTATGTCGTTACAAGCTGTCAATCAAATACACAAATCAGAATCCAGCCTTCACCCCGAGGCCACAAACAGAAGTTAGTAACGTTTATCTACACCCAGCTGCTGTTTATCAGACACACCTAGTCTAATACTCTGCCCTGCAATAAACCCAACGTTCATGACCGGTTTATTGAAGAGAGACAACACAGACTCTCTCATCTTTAAACTGTACACAGTAGATTTAGAGACAAGAGTCTTACTAGACATGCAAATCCAACACTATTATGTAAACGAGGTGAATCTGGTGTTAAACTGATGTTCATTAAAGCATACAACTCAGATGAATTATTGGGAATCTGTACACAAGTATTTCACTGAAGCACAACAGACTACCTAAAACTAAAGTGGGAAAGAGAGCTGGACATAGAAGAAGATAGACTCAAAACTCTCAGGGACAAATATCTACTAAAAATTCTCATGGTAGCAAACAAAAAGCTACTATCACTAGATGCTGGCTTCTTAGAAATTCCTTTCACCGACACTGTGCTGTGGTGGAAGTCGAGGCAGATGGCCGCCCCACCATGAGCTGGATTGTGCTCGAGTTTTCTGCCTCTTAAAGGAAGTCTGTCCTTGCTGCTGTCACCGGGTGCTTGCTCACGGTGGGAACTGTTGTGTCTCTGTGAATAACATTATAGAGAGCACAGCCTCGACCCGCTCAATGCGAAATGTGTCCTGAGACAACTTCTGTTAGGATTTGGCGCTATATAAATAAAACTGAACTGGTGGCAAGAGCAAAGTTATCTGTGTGTGCAGAGGGAAGTCAGAACATGCGACGTCTTGTGTGCCAAAATAAGAAAACGCCGTGGAGGGAAACTAAAACTGGTGACCTGAAGCTTGTTTGTGTCAAAGGATTTTCTGCAGACCAGCTGGAGTCCAAACACAACACTCGCCGTATCTCTTTAAGCGTGTTTGCTTTACAAAATGTGCACTTTAATGTTTCTGCGGCTACAGACCGGATCGAGACAGACAGGTAAAGACGGACAGGTGATCAGACTGACCAGCCTCCAGACAGGGCTCCTGTTTCTCGAAGTATTCTGGAGCCATGATCTTCAGCAGGGAGTGGAAGAAGGTCACGTAGGGCAGCTTACTGATCAGGACTAGAGACTGGTGGAGACACACAGAGAGAGAACTTGACTTGTCACTGAACACGACATCAGCGTTTCCTGTTAAACCTGTGACCACTGAGAGTTTTTCTGTTCGTCTGTTTGCTTTGGAAATACCCAACATTTGATTTTATCGCTGCGTGATGGGACTTTTGAAGTCTGTAAAAACTCACATTTAAGAAGCAGGAGCCAGAGAACATTTGGTATTTGTACCCGATAAAAGACTTGATGAAGCAATTATGGAAATTAATGATCAAAGATCTGTTTTACATACTGACCTCTAACAGATTTTGCATATTGGTTTATGAATCTTATGAATGAAGTCTGACACTGATGGCTCTGTGTGTGTGTGTCGGTGCGTAGCAGCTGAGCGACAGTCTGACACTGACCTTCTGGAAGTATCCTCTCTTCAAGGATTTGTCTCGCACCTGACGGAAATACACGTAACCGTAGTAATGGCCCTGCTCCCTCTGTAAGAAACACACAAACAAACAAACAGTTTTATTTCACTAAAGCGGGTGATTCAGGTGTAGACATCGCTGTGTGTTTATAGACGTGGGTCTGCAGTGTGTGTGTGTGTGTCCTAACCTTCAGACAGGGTGGTGCGTCCCGGTCGGTGGTTTCCAGGAAGCAGCCCAGCGACGACTTCCTGTTGGAGCCCTGACGAAAACGGAAGCAGAACTGGGTGTCGCCAAGGCAACCTGGGAGCACAACAGAGCGATGGCGCAGTTACCATGGGAACGCACTACCTAGTTTAGTCAGCCATAGTCATCCGATTACATAATTTATATACTTGGCATTTCATTGAATATCTTTGATCACATTTTAGTTTGTGTCCAAAGACTTCCATGAACTAAATTCAGACTTGTTATTATATTATATTTCAGCTTCGTGTTTGTCCTCGAGAGGATGAAAGCCACAAATCACACACTACACTACAAAAAAGTGTCAAGGATGACACAGCGAGGTCAGAGACTTCTTTCCTCTGTGGTCCTTGATGTAAAAACAGTTCTGGATTTCACGTTCTTATTTCTAAATGATCTAAAAAACACATTTCACCACGAGACCAGATTCAAGATTCATTCACTCATAATAAAAGGGAGCCGCACGTGTCTGTGATTTCATGTATATGACTTCGGTGTCTTCCTAGTTTCCTCCTGATTTTTTTTGACAAACAGGAAGAGGAAGCAAGGGGAGAAAAAGGAAATGGAAGTGCAGGTCGAGTCACCGACTGGCCTTTAACTTCCACGTGACCTCCGCACATCCTCACAGCAGACACGCCAGAAGAGCGAGCGAGTACGAGAGTTTAAGATGTTACACAAATACGAGATGCAAACATCAGCTCACACTCTGTCAGACTTCAAGGAATTACACTTCAAAAAGGACACACACACACACACACACACACACACACACTCTTCCCAGAGCCCAGCCAAGACTCCATGACATCATGCAGTCGGGTTGCGTTGAAGACCACCCAGTGTGAAGCAGACCATCAGCAGCTGAAAGCAGCACAGCTCTGAATGAACTCAAACAAATTCTGTTTTCATTTTATTTGCATGTTTCTATCGACCTTGAAGCGGACATGAAATCTTTCTGACTCTCGGTTGTGGTTGAGGCGTGAGTCTGCTGGGGTTGAGCCCAGTTTAAGTCACTATTTTTGGTCCTAAATCAAACCTCCAACAGTGGAGCTTCAGTCTCTCCACTCTCCATCTGACGTGGATGTAAACAGCCTCAGATTAAAAGCTGAGACTCAGCACTTTATGATCAGTTACAGTGGCACTTCTTCTTTCTGAATACACTGAACTTTGCTGATCCTTAGTAAAAATCAAAGTCAATGAGAGACAAACGATGTCAGCTCTGATCTGAAGATGTGAGACACATAAAGAGAGAGAGCTGCAGCTCTACAGTGTAATGTCTCTCTCTCTGTGTGACACACAGCTACAGTATATATAGTAGCACTGTAAGCTTTGTCCTAATCCTGTCATCCACCTGAGGGCAGGAGGTACGTCAGCTCCACCGCACGCTGACTCAGACAACAAAGACACACACCTGCAGACACACACACAATTCACACACACACAGACACACACAGACAGAGTAAACCAATCCCTACCCGACTTTATCTTCAGTCTAGTGTTACACTAATGCAAGTGTCTAAAAATGTTTGTGCTACCTTTATATTTTTAAAAATGCTGCCCGGCTCGAGGCTCATCAACACAAAATGTAAAGACAAGCTGCAACTGTTAGAGGATTAATAGAGTAGATGTCCACTATTTAATTAATCAACAGCTATTTTATTTATCGATTTGATTGATTTCAGCTCTCAGATGTAAATATATTCTAGTTTCTTTAATCCTCTATGACCATAAACTGAATATCTTCATTGTTGTGGAGAAAACAGGACATCTGAGCGTGTCAGCTTGGGCTTTAGGACACACTGATCGGCATTTTCTGACATTTTCCGGACCAAAAAACTAACTGATTTCATGAAAAACTGATCAAATCAATCAATGATGAAAATAAACATTAGTTGCAGCCCTGGAATGACATTTGTAATACTGTAAATTTGATCATTTGAAAGCCTACAACATAATCGTGGTCAGTACGTCGTGTGGTTCACTGCATTTGTCTGTAAATTTTGAAAATATGTTTTTGTCTTTAGCTGCCTGAACACCATAGACCATGAAGGGTTAAAGGCCACGTCAGTCTGAAACCACCTTTCAGGCCAGGTTCAAACACTTTTACCTTCAGATGTGTTCAGACAACATATCACAGTTCATTTGGAGCTTAAATCAAACAACCCTGTGATAAATCCTGAGTACACAAACGTTGTGAAGTTTAGTTTTAATCAGCCGTCTTAATAAAGGGTGTTGATTCAACTTTTTTTGGAGGCTGTAGTTTCAGCTCTCAAGCTCCTTTTTTTTTTTATTCCTCACACAACTATTTCTGCACGCAGCCAACTGCAACGCGATGAATTCTCACGTTACCAGGAGAGACACAGATAACACAATAAAACTAAGACAAAGTCTCCAAAGTGATCTGAGACGTCACACATAAGTTTAGAGGTTTGAACTCACCTGAGTTGGAGTCAGGAAAGGAAAGGTAGCAGATGCTCGTTTTCTGAAAGGAAAAAAAGATCAATGGTTATCGTTACGATTAACAAACATGTAAAACGTAACAAATAATCGACCAAACTCTACTCCACTTGTAGGATCGTCTATGATTTAGTGTAGATGGTTTATCGTGACTCACCTCTTTCTCTGACAGTTTGGAATGATGAGGATAAATAACCTGAAAGACAGATAAACAGAGTCAACACACAGCAGGAGCTCATCAACACACATGGACATCTTTACCAACATTTCTCTCTCTAATGTCACCGAGTCCACGACTGTCTGTGTCTGCTGTCTGACGTTTGACTGCACTGGAGTTCGTTAGGAGGTCAGTGCTCCTCCAGCTTTGCACTGCTGTGAATGTGTTTGAACTACATAAAAAAAGGTAATATCTGTTTAAGTGTACGCTATATTAAGAATACTTTCACCGGTTTAAGTTGCAGTCACACAGCCTTTTTCTTCGTCACCAACCGTAGAACTTTATTTTTATAAACAGATCGGATCGTGGTTGAAAGATCAGACTTTACATTTCTAGAAGGTTTCAAAGCATGTGTCTGTTTTCCTGGCTGTGCCGCTGTAACTCCGGTCCAGACAGCTGATCTGGAGCGTAACACAGAGCACAGAGCACAGCTCAGCTAAGATAAGTTAAGATAGACTTTATTGATCCCACACAGGGGAAATTGACTTGTTGCAGCGGCTCACAATACGCATAAAAAAGGGGCACCACATATGAAAGGCTGAGTCCTTCCTGCAGGGCCCGGTACTGACTCCAGCCTGTGGTCCACGGATGTTCTTATGCGTAGAAATGTGGAAGTTTTGAGGTCAGTTCCAGAGAAACAGCAGGGTAAAGTGGTGTAAATAATAATAACACAGCGTGCACTTAAACAGACATGGAGCTGTTTGAGGTGGGCCGTGTTTATTTGACTAAACTGACCTGTCCACAGCAGTGCAGAGCTCTGCTCCTGTGCCAGGATCCCAAACTGCTGTCTAAGAATAAGCACATCATGCAATCACACTTCAAAAACACCCCAAACTACCCCATTATGGTGTTTTGTTTTGTTTTCAGCATAAGCTCGAGTTCAAAAAGTAAAAAGTTTGCAGTGTTTGTGTTGCTCAGTTCACAGGAAGTCATTACAACATTAGATGTTTATTCACGTCAGACACCTCCAAGTTTAAAGGGCCTGAAAAATGTGTTTACTTTCAGCTAAGTGTAAGATAGTAGCTGTTGGCTCAGACTAACTCCTGGAAAGCAAACACACACACAACTCAACTTGGCTACGACAAACAATGAAACTGTAACGATTTTAAGTGCTCAGACTAATAATTATACTTTCCTATAGTTGGTGCCATTTGTGTATAAACATGTCAGCATTACTAACTAAACAAAAAGGTCCAAACACACAGCTCCATGGAGAGGCTCGTCCAGGAAATAGCCTGAGCCCTCCATAACTGCTAACTTAGGGGAGCTAGAGGAGTTTAACGTTAGCCAGCATGACCCTTTCTGCCTCACCTCCACCGCTTGTCCCAGCTCCAGGTCGAAGCCGACCACACAGATGCAGTGCAGCCAGGTGGCGAAGCGGTCCCAGGGCAGTAACAGAGCCTCCTCCGGTTCGTCGTCGCCTCCGGGCCCGGGAGGCAGAGTAATCTCCTCGGCTGGAGAGATGCTACTAGCGTCCTGGTCATCCAGATCCTCCGGCTCTTCGACCTGCTCCCGAGCTCCTCCGGGCCTTGCAGAGCCATGACGACGGCCCCACACGGACACTCAGACGCTCTGGAGAAAGTTACCGGTTCACTGAATAAGTTTGTAGTTTGTAGTCAGTGTCCCTCCGGTCACAGCAGCAGCAGGAGGCGAGCAGCGGTACAGAAAGTATCCATTTAGCTCAGCTAGCACAGGAGCGTACGTACGTATGTACGTCGCGCTAACGAAACGTTCTGCGTCATCACGTTAAGCCGTCCCCTGGAGTTGCGTTCAAGTCAAACTCGGGCTTCGTAAACTAGAATTTTTTCTCCAGGAAATAAAGAAAAAAGGAAAGTTTGTGTGTGATAAAACTAAAAATACTTTCAAATTCTGAGTTAGTGAACTAAATGTTTTACTTTTACAGTCAAATTATGAGATACTAAGTCAAAATTGTACTTTGCAATATTCAAGGTTCAAGGAGGGGTTTATTGTCATTTCAACCATATACACAGTACACAGTGAAACGAGAGTGTTTTGCCAAGGACTGTGGTGCTACATATAACATAGAACATATAACACATAGTGCAGCCAGGACTACAGTAAAGTGCACACACATTACAAAAACAAGAAGGGCTATATACATATATATACAGTATGGCTATATGAATATATACAGTATGATATTGATAGATAGATTGATAGATAGGGAAGAATCATGATAAAGAGACAAACAATAATAATAATAATAATAATAATAATAATACATTTTATTTCACACGCCTTTCAGGACACCCAAGGTCACTTCACAAATTAAACAGATAAGATAAGAAAAGTATTAAAATAATAGCAGTCACATATCTAAATAAAAATAAATAAATAATGGATTCACACTGCCTGATGTCATCTGGAAGTGAATTCCACAGCTTAGGACCAATGTGGATCTCCGATGGTATTGAGGTTGAGGTCCAGCTGAGGAGGATCGCAGTGAGCGGGTAGGGGTGTAGATTTCAAGGAGGTCAGAGAGGTAAGTGGGAGCATGGTTGTGTAGGGTTAGGGTAGGCTAGGTATAGGCAATTGGTAGCCAGTGAAGCTGCATCAGCAAGGGTGTTACATGGCTTGTGGACCTAGAGCATGTTATTATCCTGACTGCAGAGTTCTGGATTAATTATGAGAGATTTAGTTACATTTCTGACTTTTTAAAGGTCCAGTGTGTAGGATTTAGTGGCAGCTAGTGGTGAATTTGCAGATTGCAACCAACTCAATACTCTCCCACGCCTCACCCTCTGTCACCCACACTTTATAAAACGAGTTATGTTTTTTTTCTACCTCAGAATTAGCCTTTTTATCTACATATACCGTAGGTCGAAACCAATGGCAGTATAAAGAATGGGCAGTGCATGAGTGATGTCATGTCATGAAGCGCTGTTTTAAAGTTGAAAATATGGCTACTGCCACATCGGCTGCATTGCTTCTTCTGTGGCTACCTCCACGCCACTTGGTTGTTTGGTTTGGTGTTACATTTATCGGTTTACAGTGATACATGTAGCAAACATTAGTTACATTTCTGTGCATAAATTGCATCCTCAGACAATGTACAGTACAAAGTACTGTTTTTTTTTGTGTGCTCACCTGTGATGACGTGGATTTGTGTTACAACTTGTGTCAACAGGGGGTGCACTGCTCTGTTCCCTCTGTAAGCACCCCCACTCTGTTTCATCCATCTGCTTGCTCAGTGATGGAGCTATTAAAGGATTTAGATAAAGCTGATTTACCACCTTGTTCCTGAGAGTCAGGCCATAATTGAAGAAGTAATTGTTCAGTGATGTGTAAAGGGAAGAATGCAGATCCTGCAGAAAGGTGCTAATATTGAATATCTTTAAATATGGCATTGGAGACAGGTACTTTGCAATAAATACAGATTAATACAGCATCGCTCGAGAAGTGCAGTACATTTGTCAGTACTAGTACATGAATTCTAGTTTCTAGTTATAATCTAATGTAGTTTCACAAAAGGTCCGAAAGTATGGTCATCCTCAGTTTATCTGTAGGTGATTCTTAGGTAAAGTTTTGATTAAAGAAATAAAAATGAGACATCTACTGAGTAAGTGAAACCTTTAGTAATTATAAATAAACACATTTTTGACTTGATATCTCAAAATGACGACTTTGTGTATCATATGTCATTTATTTTTTAAAAGTCTAGTCAAGTTTGATTTAGTATCTTGAACTGTAAAAATAAAACATTTAGCATGTCTGAATTTTAACGTATGCTTTTTTCCCCCAATGCTTTCAACTCCAAAGCATGGTTTTCCTCAGTGGATGGAGTTTGAACTAATTATAAAAACAGTGAGATTAGCTATTGCTGTGATAAAACTGTGTTTTGGTGGTTTATTAATGTGATGTGCTTGTTACCATCACACAGCCTTTGTGTAACTTGGACGCTGTGATGTCAAACTGGGCTAAGAAGCTAAACACAGTAAGATGCTTTTAAATCTCAAATAATAGTCGGACTGTAAGCACAGTGACAGCTGGTCCCCTGCTCCCTCTGCAGGAGGGCTGGGCACAGCTAGGACAAAATCTATACCATGACCGTGAGCTGGACCAGAACCAGGTTACAATAAAAGTGCAGGACTTGTGATCAATCAACGTTCTGAGGCTGTGAAGGTCTGATGTTCCTCTGGTTGATCTTGGCGGCCTGTGTTAGTCGCTCAGTCCTGATAATCAGTCTGATCTTGAAGTGAGTCTCTCAGACCTGCCAAGACCTCCAACAGGACTACATGCTCTCATGTACACCCTTAGAAGATGTGTTAGAAGAACTGATTATATCACAGCAAACATCAGCAACACAGGAGCTTAAATATCAGACAATAAAGAAAAATAATAGAGCATAGTATTGGCGTTTGAGGAACAGCAGTTTTTGGCACTTCACTTCACCGAAGTTGCTGCTTGGTCTTAACTCTCATCAAGAGAGACCATATTTTCTTAAGCCTTGTACAAGTAATTGCTCTACTTGAGTTGAAAATCAATCACTAAATGTCACGTGTGTTAAAACTCGGGTCAAATGTTATTTTACAAAAAGAAATTAAACAAATTCAACAATTTAATCCACAGTTTTCCTGATGGTGGTGCTACAGCAACCACCTGAATCTTAAAACTCCATTGTGATTAAAAAAAAAAAACCTTTCAACATAACTGCAAAAAGTCGTTTAGATGAACATTCATAATGAACTGTTCATAGTCTTATTGTTATACCTCCTGTTAAATGATGCTTAAATTAAGCCAAAATGAGCGAGCAGTGATGCAACGTGGTGTTTTATCCTCCTGTTCTTAACTGCTCTACTGTCTCATCCAGCATTGATTTGGTCTCAGCTGTCGCTCCACCAGAACACAGCAGGGACGTTTCTGGAGCCATAAGCAGAATTTGATCTCCTCAGACGTCACCCTACCCCACCCCACCCTGCTGTCCCAGTCCATAAATCAAGTCACCTGAATAAAACCATGATGGAGTTGTTAAACATGGTATTTTGGTGTTCTTCTTCATATGTGTATTGTTATTCTCTTATAATATCCCATCAGGAAAACATACAGTAACAATACAACAGTTTGTGACTACAAATATGTACATTACACACACACACACTTAACTGCACCAATATAAGGCAGAAAATATATTTCCCATCAGTTCCATCTTTAATGATATTTATGTTTATTGTTTGTGATCTGTGATCCCACCTGAGTGTGTGTGTGTGTGTGTTTATTTTGAAATATCACAATACTATTTCTGTAATATTATATATTATAGCATTACTTTGACATTTGTAATACATCTTAATAGTTTAGATATTGTCATACAAACTTTACATGTTTGTATCTCTAAGAAAATCTAAATTGTTTTATCAGTTGTTCATGATAAAGGCCTGCTGTATGTGATTAAATAGTGGGCATTGTTGATAATAGTCCAGGGTCTAGCCCCTCTCGCCCTAAGTCAGCTGGCATAGGCTGATAATGGATGGATGGATGGACGGACGTCTAGCAATATGAATATTAGCTGTATTTACAGGTAATATAGTAGCTCTCAGACTCTTTAACACCAGCATGACTTCATGACTTTTTCCTATATATTTCTTACATATAAGTAATTTCTTATCATCCTTCTGTATACGAGCTGCTGGGACAAGTGAAGTGAGTGTGGGATCTTATCTTAGGTAAAAGGCTCTATCTACAGCCAGTGTTTAGTTTGTCTGTTCTGGGCTAGAAATATAGACTCCATAAAAGAGGACCTGCATCGTCTGTAGTAATGAAAGGCTCATTCTCAGGTAATAACAACATAATAACTCTTATTTTCATGTGATTATACACTGATTAAAACATTGGTAGGCAGATTATATTCAATTTCTGCCATATTCTGTAAATAGAGCCTCCTAAATCTGACACAAAGCCAGTTTACTCTCCAAAAATTCTTATTATTAAACCTAATTTCCACCAAAAAAAAAAAGAAGACAATAGGTGTAATTTTATAAACGTCAAAAATAAAAAATACTCATACTCAATACTTAATAAATAAATCATATAAGTGTGATTTATTAAATCGTTGTTTTGACTTAAAAAGTAACCAGTTTGACTTAATATCTCGAAATCATGATCTAATAAGTCAAAATTATCAACCTTTACCTTTAGTATTTTTTATTTTTTTTCAATGAATTATTCCGTTACTCTTTTCCTGTCAGAAGCTGGCTTCCATATTATCCTTTTAAACCCCCTGAAATCCAAATTTAAGAGCGTTTTGTGCATAGTGAGCTGATTAAATGAGCTGAGCGGTGAGTGGAGTTAGTTGACGTGACTCGGTGGCCGTGAACGCACCCCGCCTGCCTGCCTGTCTGCCTCTCTCTCTCTCTCTCTCTCTCTCTCTCTCTAGTTACAGTATGGCGGCTTGGACTTGCGGAGGAGGAGGACAACTTCTTCTAGATTCCTTCCAGAAAACTGAAGGAAGGCGACGGCTATAACTTAATAACTGTCCACGGCCAAACACGACTCAGACGACGACAAGGCAACTTGTGGCTTTTTTTTTTTTTTTAAAGGAGATAATCGGGCTGGTGTGTGTGTGATGCGTGAGGACCCGCAGTCAAAGAAACTCCCCTGATTTTTCCGCGTCTGTTTCTGCCCCCTGACTGTCAGTTAGCCGGCTAGCTGCTGTTGGTAGCTCACCCTAACCGCTAGCTTGCACCTTCGGGAGCTCCGTAGGTAGTAGCCACACACACACACACACACACAACGAGGCTTTTATTTGCTCCAGGAGACAGGGATGGCATTTCGCCTCCACTCGGTAAGCGAACTGGTTGAGAAGGGCGGGGAGAAAACATTTGAGGACCTCGGTGATAAGTTTGTCAGCACTCATTAGCCTAGCCTAGCCTAGCCTAGTCTTAGCCTAGCCAGAAACCGTTGGCCAAGAGTTAGCGAGCTAGCCAATTAGCATTTCAGTTGCACAACAAGAAGACCTGCTTAATCCTCCGTTCATCCCCCGGCTGAGTGCTTTTTGAAGCCTCGGCACTGAGTGTGAGGCTGAACTAGTTGGAGAGCGGAGCCTTAATTGACTATAACCCAGCTAGGTGTCGTCTTAGCGGTCTCATAGGTGTTCTCTGGGAGGGAGTGGTAACGGTAGGTAGCTCTAGCTAAGGTTCCCTGTATCAGGGGCAGCAATGTCACCCAGATTATGACAAGGTGTGCATGATGGATACATGACTAAACAGCAAACAGACTGGCCGTGTTGGGTGCGTAGCTTGCTGCAAGACAAGACTTCACTAGAAAGCGCGCAATAATTTGGTTAACTGCTCCAGACAGACATCAGATAGATAGACTGAGCCTGAGCTGTTGCTATCTTTGGGGAGGAGAGGGGGGCTAAAGATCAAGTCTGTGGTGGCTGACTGGCTTTCACCTCGCTCTGGAATAGTTTGATGGACGTGGGAGGCTGTTTGCCAGACTGTCAGAGCTATACTCAGTCATGTATGTCTTGACACATGGCACCCTGGTCTGTACATAGTGCCTGCCTGTTAGATGTAAAGTGTCGTTATGTAGCTTTGGTGTGACAGTCAGTGAAAGGGAATGTCCTGTCTTTTTTATATCTGTCGGTTTGTTTTTTGTTTTCATTTTTTTCAAACACAGGAGAGTCTTGTCGATTCGAAGCGGGAAAGTGGTGCAGCCCGGGCTGTGCACAGTGGACAATGTTTATTAGTTAGTGCCTAGACTCTCTATAGGACTAACAGTTCGGCCTACGCTACAGGCCACAGATATTAGTACTTTATTCATTGGGGATTGCAACAGACGCCAGCCACTCTGGATCAAGAAAACCTGTCCCTCGTGTCTGGTTGGAGTAATACTCTTAAGCCAAAATCAATGCCTTCAGCGCTGGCCGTGTTCGCCTGCCGACCCAACTCGCACCCATTCCAGGAGCGGCATGTATACCTGGATGAGCCAGTCAAGATCGGCAGGTCGGTGGCTCGGTGTCGCCCGGCCCAGAACAATGCCACCTTCGACTGCAAGGTGCTGTCCAGGAATCATGCCCTGGTCTGGTTCGACCACAAGACCGGCAAGGTAAGAGCATGACAAGGTGATTTTTTTACTGTCTTTTCCCTCCTCAGGATTGACCTGAAGTTGGTGTTAATGTTAATAGTTGAGACACGCCTCTATGATTGCCACGTGGATCATATCTTCACAAATGGCCACCTGAGAATGATTCAGTCAGATTTAAAGCAGCTTTGCTAACAGCCAAACATCAAGCAAGTCCAACAACACAAGACATAGCAGCCAGCTAATATTACTTACTAGTCCAACAGTAAGAAGCTCAGCTCGGCGTCTGTCTTTCAGCCTTTTATTTCACCAAGCTCTCGCCAACGACTAACAGTCAGTCCCAGATTTACTCTTGTCTGGTGGCTTCTTGCTTGCTCACTCTCTCGTTTTGTCTTCTTAGCTTCCCCCATCAACGTCCTCTTTGCTCTCTTTACCTCTGTCATTTTATGTCCATAAGGCTGCTGAGCCCGGTTACATTGGCCCCTCGACCAGCTCTGGTTCTGACATGACTTTGGCTCCAATGATACAAACAGTTAACACTCTGAGCTCACAGTCCAGGCAGCCTGGCTAACAAACTGAACTAACAGCAGCTATAAATAGCAGCAGTTTACTTCACTGTCCATCAGGAAACTCTGTAAATCACAGAGAGTTGAGGCGGTGCAGCTGGAGGACATCAGAAAACATTTTCTCCATAAAATATGACCCAGTTTCACCAAAATCAGTGAAATAGTTGGTGGAGTGTGACTTTGTGCCGTAAGGCGTTGTGTACTTCTCGTTACATGGTGTGAGAACAGACGTACGAATGACAGAGACACTAAAATGATTAAAAATCAGTTATTTTATGGTAGAAAAGTCACAGAATATTTCTTTAATCTGCTACAAACAAACATGTTCTCTCTCTTACATGATAACACCCGGAGCAAGACTTCCTCCCGAGTGTGAACTCTGCTCAGACCTGAACAGATTCAGTTTGTTTAAGGGTGCGTTCACATAAATCATGTTTGGAGGGAAACCTCAAACTCTGGAGTGTTGCCTTCTGTTGAGATATCCAGCACTGTACTTGGAGGGTAAACGCATAATCCCAACTGAGCACAGGAAATGTTCCCAAAACTCATGGGATCACGGGTAGGAAGACATGCTGTTCTTCATGCTAGTGAAGCTGAAGTAATGTAGAACAAAGTCACGTCTGGATCAGCTCTGGATTTATTATTCCACCTGTGCTGAAATGTCTTTCTTACTTAAAGGCAGTCTGCTGAGATCCTGATTTGAGAAGCTACCTGTGAGATTTGTGCGTGCTGTAGTGTGAAGCTGAATAAATGAAATACAACAAATACTCGGTCATACTTAACCTGCTTGAACTTTCCACACCTTAAAGAACCAGTTTGTTTGTCTGTTTCCGCTCCACAGACGCTGCAAAAAAAGAAAAATGTAGTGAATCATGTGAACTTTGATTTTGTTCGTGAACATTTCACTTGAGAATAATGTTGTAATTTCTGGGAAAGCTTCTTTCACCCAGTTTCTCTTCACTGTCGTCAAAGATGCTAAACCAACAAAATCAAACAGAAAAAAATCACATTGTAGAACCTGGAACCAGTTAACGGTGGCATTTTTGATTCATAAATATATTCAGCACTCTTCTGTAAATCCACTAATCTTATATTTATACAGTTTGTCTTTGTATAGTCATTTCTATAAAGACAAAACTTGCTCATATTTTAAATGAACGAGTCAAACAGAGTAACATTTTGTCAGAAAGCTGCATGCTGTGCTCATTTTGCAGAGAGGGGATAAACTTTGTCCTGGACTAAAATGTAATTCCACACAGATATCCAATAAGGAATGTCCTCAGTTCAGCCTAGGACTAGACTTAATCCTTGTCTGGGGGGAACCGACCTGTAATTTCTTTAAAACCTGCAGGTCTGAGATCTGAATCGGACGGATCATATCTGTGTGTCGTAGCATCTGTCGCTGTGTGTCTGTAGTTTCTCTGTAGAACAGGTTGAACAGGCTGAGACAGCCACGGGATTACCAAACTATGTGGCATGCAGGGACTTTGAAATACCCTGCATGTGTTTGTGTGTGTGTGTGTGTGTGTGTGTGTGTGCACACAGCATAAGCTATTTATAATGACACCAGTAGCGTCATCCTTTCCTCTCCAGGGATAAAACACACACACACACATAGACACAGGGTGACCAACAGTGATATACACACATTCTTGGCTGTAATGATTCGCCGATATATTCTGTACTGAAATGGATTAAACAGAGGATCGCTTGTTTTTTGTTAATATCAACAGAGGTTTTGTCGGTTCAGAGAAGGACTGTACTTTGTTTGGCTGATGAGCGGCGTCAGTCGACTCTGAGTATAATGAAACTGGTCACTGACTGGCTCTAAATAATTGGCAGTGCTGAAGTAGCCCCGATCATATAAGAGACTTCACTAGTGTTGAATAAATATACAATAGGCACTCTCTTCCCCTGTGTTTAATATTTCTTAAATTATCTGTCACATTTTAAATAAAGGTACATTAAATCTGGGAGAGCTTCGTTGCACCTTCGCCCCCTTCATCTCTCTACTGTCAGCTGTGTAATAAAACAACTGACAGTATGAAGAGTGGACGGCGTGTTTCGTGACGTCACCCACGCGCTTCTGTGGCTCTGGTCGCCGCCATGTTGGCTAATCTAAAGACGTGGGTCATTAGTCGACCTGAGGCCTGGGTGCTCAAACAAGCCACCTGTAACGGCACCCACCTGTCAATCAAAGCGGCCACGCTGTTAATTCTGCATAACTTTAAGCCTTAATATAATTTGAACAGGTGAGTTGTATATAAATTCACCCTCAGTACAGTTGTCATGAACGGGGAAATTAGCTATAGAGACCAAAACTGTTTTTTGTACCAGGCTGTAAACATGTTTATTTCTGCTGTGGAGTTGGACATTTGAACATGGGGACTTATGGAGACTGACTCACTTCTGGAGCCAGCCTCAAGTGGACGTTTGAGGAACTGCAGCTTTTGGTACTTTCACATCGGCTTCACTTCACAGCCACAGAGTTTGCTGCTTGACTTAGACTAAACAATCTGACAGGAAACAACAGACAAACTTAGTGTGTATGTACGTATGCTACGTCTGTAGTGAATACAGTAGAGGGGCAGATATTGAGCTTATTGTCTGGCATTCAGCAGGTTGCAGTCTGCAGCCTCACAGCTAGATGCCACTCAATCCTGCACACATCCTTTTAATTTGATGAGGCAAATTTGTTAGCCAACATTTTCTCATTTACACAACCCGTGGTTATGAAGCAACATTAGCTCAGGCATGTTTTTGGTCACCTAGTCCAATGTAAGTCCAGTATTTTCTCTCTTTTAGCTCTGCTTTTGGTCTCCACTCTGCTCTCCACCAACTCCTGACGGAGCTATCTGGTTCTTCAGCTGCCAAATGCTCCTCTATGTTCAGCTCCGACTTTGTCCGGCTGATGTTTGGTGTCGAGCAGGAAGTGTATAATAGCTTTTTAGAGCTTTTTCTCTGAAGACAGCTGCCAGCTGCAGCTGAAAACAACGCTATGAGAGAACCAGAACAATACAGTTACTGACCAGTGAGCTGAAACTCAGTATAAGGCTTTGTGAAGGCGCATCTCAGGTTGATATTGGCTTGTTGCAGGAGAACTGCCATCAGTGTGTGTATATTAGTTTATGTTGTATGTGTATTTAAAAGTGGAACATTAGTTATTATAACATTTGTGGGGTTTTCTTTACTTTTATATATCAGCATTGGCCTTTTATCTATTTATTTATTTCAGTTTCTTCCTTAAGAGAATCACACATCAGTTCTTTACAGTTATCATTATACAGTGATTCATCTTTACATTTCTTTGTAATTGCTTTTCTAGCTGCTACACTTTGTGAACCAAACAGGTATTTTGTTTTAACACTTGCAGATGTTGAGTGTAAAAACCCAGACAGTAGTTCATCGCCACTAATTCTGTGTAAATGTTACACCAGAAAGCATTCACAGTTTCGTAGTTTTTGTATTTAATTTACACGCCATGAATGCACTGCACACATAAGTGTGGTCCGAATTTGTGTTCCGTGTTAAATTAGGACACAGGACGAGTGCGCATACAAATGATAATACACAAGAACAAAATGCACTGCATTCAAATTATGGAAATTAATTATAATTGGGTTGACTGTTAAAGGGCAGTGGGTTAGTATACACTCTATTTTTTGCAAACAAGCACACACACACACACACACACACACACACACACACACACACACACACACACACACAGAGGAATTAGGCCCTACATAGACCTGGCTTGCCTAACCAATACCTCATAACTGTAGGGTCCTCTAAAGTGCAGTAAAAACTGTAGTTTAACCACGCGAGTCTGCAGTTTAGGTTTGTTCAAAACCAACCGACTGTGTCGCTTTGCTCTCATATTGTGTTGAAACAGAGTCGGATGCAGGTTTGTTACTTCCACCTTTAATTAAGTGACGTGTGCGCCGTGATCAGAATAAAAATAGAGTGAGGTAACTGCTTACAGCACATATCGACACTGTCTTTCTGATGGTTTGGGTGCTCAGCAGTTTTCACCTGCATCGTGTCTGTATGATAAAAGCACACCGGAGAGAAACGGGTGCGTGATTGGTCACATCCTGTGATTGATAAACCAATCAGTCAGCTCAGTGATCCAGCAGATTGGTTTATTATTGATGCTATTGTTGTGTGCAGGAGAGCAGAGTCCACTCCTACTGTAAGACCGATCCCTCCGGATCACTGAAACATGTCACGTGTTTGGTCAGTTTGAATGTTTTGCAGTCAGCCTGAAATGTGATCAAGGATCGTAACACTGTGGTTACATGTTATGTACTGTAGCTTGCTGGTCTCAGGCCCTCCCACTGGAACGGTTGCCTTGACACTGACTACTGTGAAGGAAGGATGAACTAATTGACACGAGCGCAGCTGGTGGGATGAATATCTAAAGGGCTCTTAGAGAAAATAATGAAGTGTGTTCTTATTTAAGCAGCAGCCATCATGGGAAGGTCAGATCGGACCCAGCTGTTTCTCTGTCTTAACCCTGAAGGTCCTGGGACCTCAGTTTGGGAACCACTGTGCTCGAGGAGCTCAGAGCCAGACAGTTTCTCAGACATGGAATAAGATGAGATGTCAGTGCTGTGTCATTTGCTGTGGCTTACTTCTTCCTTCCTCTGCAAGTTTTTGTCGAGACTCGAAGGTCTCTGACAGTTTCTAACTCCATCACGGCATATTTTCCATTTTCTTTTTTTTTATCATTACTGCTCCAGCAGCCATATGTCAGAGCTCAGCTGAAGTTTGTTTACATTCCAGGAAAACAAGACAAAAACGATATATAACATTACTGGAGGCCCACAGTGTTGCAAAAGTTGGGTGTAAGTTATTTCTCACAGTCAAGTTTGTTATGGATAACACTCTTAACATGGAGGCATTGAATGCAACGTACTCGGTGCCTAATGTGTAGTGATACGCTATTAAAAGTAGTCCTTAACAAATGTACTGTTTGAATACTCACTGAGCCCCATGAAACTACACAATAATGAGCTTTATGAAAAAAAAAATCTAGATTTAGGTTTAGTGGGCTTGGAGCTGAGAGTCATAGTGAAGGTAGGGAAGCCAGGGTTTTAAGAGACAGGCTGAGATGTTTGCTTTCGTCTTTTGTGAAATCTATAGCAGGTAGTAACATGCGTAGGAAGACAGGTGGATTTAATAACACCAGTAAGGCTTCATTCCAGGTGGGTCTCCAGTTTCAATGCCATGATATAATAATAATAATAATAATAATAATAATAATAATAATAATAATAATAATAATAATGACTCACTGAGCTCAGGACATGCACATTAGTTGATTAAATGTTGCTACTCTCACTAGTCGACACCAGAAATACTAGTTGGTAAAACTAAATTAAATATTAAACTAAATATTTTATTAATGTTGCATCTAAGATGTTATGCAGCCACCACACTGGCCGAGCTGCAGCCGCACTCAGGCGGCGCTCCAGGGGAAAAAAGAAGTTGGAACTGGCCTTGACGAGAAGATACCCAGAGTATGATAAGTTACAATGACATTAAGCATTTAGAAGCTATCGATCACATTATAAAATACCTCTCGGCCTCGCTGTATATGTTGACTGAGAGGTGATGTTTAGTAACGTAGCTGTAGCAATAATCTCTGTAGCTTCACATCATCGGTTAAAGACACCTGTATGACATTATCCCAGGACGGGCGGCGTTTAGCTCAGTGGCTCAAGCCCAGGGTTCGAATCCGACCTGTGGCTCTTTCCCGCATGTCATTCCCCGTCTCTCTCTCCCCACATTCCTGTCACTCTTCAGCTGTCTCTATTGAAAATAAATCTCGAAAAGGCCAATAAAATAATCTTTAGACATTATCCCAGGACAATCAAGCAGCCATCAGAGTGGTGATAATTCATTTTCTTTATAATCAGTCATCGTTCATTCAATCATTCATAGTCCTGCAGGAAGATATTGTCTATATGTTTCCCATTTCAGGAGTATCTCGATGCATTTACTGACATTTAAATGCTCTAACAGTGTAACAGGATACATACCTGGAGTGTGTAACTTAACAGAGTAACTTGTGAAGCCTGGCTGTGTGTGTCCGGTTTGTTTCAGGCACTTAAAATGTAGCTAAATTTTGACTGTTGACGCTGAAATTTAGTCGTCGGAACATCCCTAAACTGAGTCATCATTTATGTTACACCTGTAATTTACCTGTAACGACCAGTCGACATGTTTGTTGTGTAAACTACTTGCAATGCTACTGAGACAGAGCGGTTATGTTTCTGTAAAAGTGTCATTAAACTAACCAACCTGTCAGCAAGACACTCAGAAACCTTGAATCTGTCAGTCAGTCAGTCAGTCGGTCGGTCAGTCGGTCAGTGGTGTACTCAGGCAGACAGGTAGCAGGGTAAACCAGATTTAGGACTTGTAGTGGAGATCTCTGTGATATCACTGTGTCACTTAGACTCATCCAGCCAGTCATTCATTCATCCAGAGGGTGTGTACGCACCTTAACGTGTGCCAGTTGAGTGGATTAGACCGTGTTTATCCCTCTAGAGGATGAAGTTGTAACACGTCAGAACTGCGTTTGGTTACTCTACAGATTCCTGACACTGATCTGTTGGTGACCTCGCCACAGTCAGGTTTTATTAAATGTTAGGCTACAAGAAAAAGGAAATATATATTTATTCATTCAAGCTGCTAAGCAAATTCTGAACCAGGAGGCTGATGAGTTTATTCAAACTAGCAGCTTAGGAAGGTAAAATGTTGTCCGGCTTCCTAGCGAGTGTACATACTGCTGCATCAGTGCTGCAGCTACGTGTTTTATGAGCTAAATTTGTCCTCCCTTGTCCTGTTCGTTTCCCTGCTGGTGGCCTATATCCCCTCCGTGCAGTACCTCCACACGAGGATCTGCAGCACTTTTTCTGCAGGCCATTGTCACGTTTGGTCTGGAGGATTTACAGTTGAGAAGTGAAAAGAATGCAGAGGGGGAACCCAGACTTTAATTATAGTACGAATGAATGTTTTTTAAGAGCATTATCAGCTTCGAGCCTCGTGCTTTAAAAAGGTGTAAAATACCAGGCAGCATGTAGAAGCCTGTGCTGGGCTCCACAGGGGGAATATCCCTCCTGCCAGGTGAAAACAAACTCTGTCATTTTATACTTATGTTATGTGTTTTTCAGATTTTAGAAAGGCTCCACGGTCGGTTGTGTACTGTATTTAGCTCCATGCCGAATCTAATTTTACAATTTCATTCGTTAGTGAGCTGCTGTCTGCTCATACTTAACCTCTGAATGCATCAAGCGAAAGCTGTATTTGCACTGTGATGGAAATAAGAGCATTGCAAGTGAGTCTAAGGTGATTGTGTGATTTAAATTTCATCAAAGCAATAAAACCTAAAGGTAGTGTGAAGGATGTTGTGATGAAATTAAATATTAATTCTGTAACGATCTGTCCCGACTTCAAATTCATTGTTTGTAAAATATCACTCTGATCTTATATAGTAAGGTTATCACAGCAACAAATATATGACGTGACTTCTTATTTGTTAAGCACTTAAACAACGAATACAGAACAAAATAACTTTAGGACTTTAGGATGAGTTGTTGTATTTGGTGCATGCGACAGTTTTGTTTGTCCCCTGACGTTATGTACTAGAAAGAAATGAGCGATTTTTAGTTAATTAAATGCAACTCACGCTCCACATTTAAAGGTTTACTGATCTATAGAGGGAAAAGCGACGTTGGCTGGTTAGTCCCATTTACAGGTTATTGATTCATGTAACTAGCAGCATGTGTTGGTTTTGTAGTCCGTTAAGTGTTTCTACAGTTAAGTTGAGCATTATAACTGGCAGAGATTAAACATCCTAACATGAGCTCAGTTACACAATTTTCTGTTTTAATATATCGCCCATGAATGTACATTAGGTAACATCAAGCCCGTTGTTACAGCGCGGCTGTGACTTAATCCCCGCCCCTTGTCCACGTGTCGAGGTGCCCTTGAGCAATGGACATGGCAGCTCCACTCCATTAGCGTGTGTGTGAGTGAACGAGCGGATTGCAAAGCACTTAGTCCGTTAGCGTTACGTAAGTGCGGTCCATTTAAAATACTCACAATTGATGTATTCATTCAAACCTGATTTGTTGAATCATTTACAGTGCTGGTGCTGATAAGCAAACACTTGACCTGTTTCAATCCTTGACAAACATCGGGCTCGTGGCTCTGAGGATGGAAATGTTGGTCCATGTGTTACACTGCAACATGCTTACACCCGTTGGATTTTGGTACCAACATGACTTCTGCTCTTGTGCCTCCATCAGGATAAACGTGTCCATTATTTTAGTCATTTCAGGTTCTTGTGTGTGTAATAACAGATTTAAGGACTTTGAATGGCAACCTGTGCAGCTGTCAGACATAGGTGTTACAATCTTGGCACAACAAGCAATTAATTTACCAGCATGTATCATCAGACAGATGCATCAGATGGTGTTTGTGCTGGGTGAAAGATTGTTACTGTCAGTGTAGTTGTTAGTTTATAATGAGAACACACACAGACACACACACACCACACCACACCACCATAGATGAGTCATTAGATTGCTGTAGGCCTCAGGCGGGGCCACACATATACACATAATAAGGATTCTCCACTCCCTAAAACTTCCAGTGTCACTCCTGAAGTATAAGCGCCCTCTAACAGTCGGTGCCAGTGAACGCAAACTTACTGAGTATGAATGTGTATGTTCATAGCTGCATAATCTGTATAAACCGATGTATGAATGCAGAATCAGTAGACAAGAGACCAAGATTCTGGCATGGGAGGGGTTCTTCTCATCTGGATCGATCCCAAGATTGATCGCTGCATGACTAGAAATTCAGCCATCCAATTGTGCGGTTGATTCAGTCTCTAAATCTCTAAATAAATATGACATAATTGAAAACACCCAACAGTTTGAAGATTAATTTGTTAGGAAAATACACTGCCACCCCAAAACATACACGTTCACTGCTACAGCTGCTAACACCGCTTAAAGACACAGGCCACATTCAGGGAGGCATACAGCTGGAAGTTAAAGCATCAATCACCAGCCTCTTTTAGTCTGTTTTGGCACAGGAGGGTAGTCGGGTTTGTGATGAAGATGACCAGGCAGCTGATGAGGCAGTCAACCACGCAGCCAGTGGAGAGCAGTGCTGACAGCATAGCAGAGCTGTTGCGCGGTATCCGTATTCCACAGCACGGTAATGGCCCAAATCTGAATACCAACACAGCACAGGAACGCTGTTACACAGACAGGACACAGCTCTGTAACTCTCTTTTATATCTTGAGTGTGTGTGTGCAAAAAAGGAATAAGACGCTGTTGGCAGGAAACACACTCTGGCAAACTCAGCTCTGGCATTGTGCGTGAGTGTGTGTGTGTTCAGTGATAGGAATACTGCATCCAGATACGCAGCAGGGCGCCACGATTTAAAGGCAGGAGGTTTTGGGAACTCACGAGTCATTCTGAATCCCTTTAGAAGTGAAATTTCTGACTGTTGTGAAACTACTACAGACGGTACAGAGTACACTTCAGTTCCTAAATTACAAACGGGCACTGGTAATGACGGCAGTTTCAGTTATTTTATGGCATCGAGGTTCAATACTCAGCTGTCTGGATGACAGAAGGGAAGGAACTAGAGTAGGGCTGGTACTGGAACGTTGAGGTCAATACAAAATCAATTCAGTTTCACTCCTATGTACATATAATACACGTATAATAAAACAAATCAAGCCCTAGGCAGTATCCTCACTTTCTTCGGGGTCTTGTTCAGTGCTGTTTTCATACCAGACAGTGACGTTCCCCATCAGGATGCTCTCACTGGTGCAGGAGTAGACATTCCTCAGTATTTAAGGAGATATCTTGAATTTCCTCAAGCGTCCCTACAGCGTCCAGGTCATGCCCTTGGTACACCAATGTACTTGAAGCTGTCCACTCTTCCTCACTCAAACTGGAGTGTATAATTCCTTACCTGCTTCCCACTATCATCTCCTTTAGTCTTGCTGACGTGTTTCAGGTCCTCTGCCTCCTTCAGATAGGCCTATTTAAATATGTGACTATTTTGTAATGTGTCTATTTCTTTCTTCCATTTTCTATTTCTTCCTTCCCACCTCTTTCCTTTCTGTCGGAGGTGTGAGCGTTTGATCCTGACACGTGACGCTAACTTTTACTATTTTGAACTCAAACATACAGAGCTAGAGGCACGTTGGGTAACCTGTTCATACATGACACAAGCTGAGCGTAGGGCTGTTAAAGCAAATTTACGTTTCATGTCTGTTCTTAACCATCAGGCTGCTAAATAAGTGAAAGTAACCCGTGAACCTTTTAGAGAGGATTAACATACCGACACAGCTTCAGCCTGGTGGGAAGGTTGTCATCAGAAAGTCAGTTAGCTGACCAGAATAAACTCAGGTGAACCAGTTTGCTATCTGGTGAAGCAACTGGTCCTTTTCAACACCTCCTCAGACAGAAAGGGGCGTGCTGTCGACACCATCTGCCTTCGCGAGCTTATTGTTAGAAGTCACCACGAGCCACAACAACACATGACGCGAAATCCTGGCATGTGGCTTATGAGTTTAGGTTAAAGCTATTTAATGAACTACGTCTCCTGTTGGAGTTACCTCCTCTTGTGGAACCACAGACGACATTTTAAAAAGGTATTAAATTAAAAACCTCTCCATCATTTATTAATACTTGATTAAATATTTAAGGATCAAATGACACTGCAGCGCATGAAGTGATTGATTTTGTTGGTGCACGTCTGTTGCTATTAATTGGATGTAATATTATATGAAGTTATATTTAAAAAAAGGACACATCATTTAATGTCACAGTATCTTGTTTAAGAAAACAAAAAAGAGCTAGAAAACATGTAACCTGCTTGGTTAGAAAAGATAAATAAATAAAAAAAGAAAGCTGCCCCCTGGAGAGATCTGTTCAGCTTCTTTAAAGGGCAAATGTATTATTTATAAAGAATACAGATGTAGATTTTTTAAATGGCAGATGATTTGAGACTCCGCAGAAAAAAAGATGTTTTATGGTATTTTGTTGTCATTTGACATTTTTATTCAGAGTGAGAGGACTCACTGAACGACTGATACTTCGATTAATATTGCGTTTAGTCCAGTACAACTGTCCAGACCCCAAAGATGGGCCAACCTCTGTGCTTCAGGTCCGACGATGATCCACGTCTTGCCGATATTTAGATTAGCCGGGAGGTGGAAGAGGCAGGACTACCAACATGGCCTGACGTCACAGATATGCCGTCCATGCCTTATACTGTCAGTGTTTGATGATGATGTTAAACAGAGAAAATCAGAACATTTGAGAAGCTGGAAATAGATGTTTTACGTCTTATTGATTACTTCAGTCATTAATTATTTAAATTGTGGAATTTTCAGTCTGACTGATAAATTAATCATCTTTTTTTTTCTCCTATCTTTTAAATATTTTGTTAAAGTCTTGCATGCTGTTAGTTCATCCAGATAATAGATGAAACATACTGTCTCTCTCTGCTCTCTCTCTCTCTCTCTCTCGCCCTCTCTTCCATATAGACCACTAGTGACAGAGCTGAAAATAGTCAGCTGAAAATAGGCAGCTGAAATCTGTAGCCGAAACACTTGCACACACCAACACTCACCTTTCAAGGAAACACGCACGCTCTGCTGCAGGAATATGCTCACATGCTGACTGATAAAACGCTCTTTCTGTTCTGCCTCTTTTGGAAATGGTGGCAGGAGTTCAGGCTTTAGTCAGCTCTCTGCGCCAACACTCGCCGGGATCAACAAACTCTCCTGCTCCCTCTCCATCTACAGCCTCTTTCAGATGTGCACTGTAACCTGTAAATGCCACTTTTACATGCCTGCATCACATTTGCACCCGTGCACAACCACTTAGAGTAAATTCAGAGACCTGCTCTCACTCTGCGGCCGAGGATGACAGCTTAACGGCATGTTGTACCAGACAATCTTTCATCACTTACGTTATACGCAACTTCTTGCTCTTCTGCTCTCGGCTCATGTGGAAGTTGCTAAATATCACGTGAGCGCTGCAACGCTGACCAGAATGGTTTCATTATGTTTGAACTAGAGATGTCCTGAGCCGAAACTAAGAAGCTGTATCTGTGCTGATCCAGGCATATTTTAATGCATGGCTGATATGAAGCAGATCTAAATCTTATCTTATCATTTCTTTACTGTGTTTTGTCCACCTCAGCCTACAACAGCTCCTTTCTCCTTTACAACAGCTGCGCTCTACACTGCAGCACTTTGCTGAAGAAGTTGTTTTAGCCACATAAGAAAGGCCCATCTAATCTCTGTTTAAGTGTACGCTATAGTGAGCATGTTCTCGCTACTTTAGGGTACGTTCAGACAGGATGAGGTGCTGCTGTGAATTAGGGCTGAACGATATGGACAAAATTTCATATCTTGATATTCATGCCAAATATCTCGATGTTGATACGATATGACTACGGGTTTGGTGAAAACCAAGCATTTTTCAGAAAAATAAAAACATCATGTCCACCAGACATAAAGACATTATGTCTTTATGTCTAACATGTTTGTTGTGCTACCTTGCTATATCGCAATTTTCGCCAAGCACGACCTGCACAACACCTCGCTCTGGTTGACATCATCCTTTTTAAATCCAAAATACCTCCAAATAATGGAGGATGATTCTGCACGCCACTGGCTGCATTATCTTCTGCACTCATGTCACTTTTCTTTCTTTCTTTTTGATTTCTCTGCTGTGTATGTCGTGTGTGTGTGTGTGTGTGTGTGTGTGTGTGTGTGTGTGTGTGTGTGTGTGTGTGTGTGTGTGTGTGTGTGTGTTGTGGTTGGCTGGCCGTAGTGGTGCATTCAAGGGCAATCATAAAAAATTATGTTTATTGTGACTGTCAGAGCTGTACACGCAGGGCGAGCGCGGGGGGAAATCTATATCGTTTATATCGTTGCTTTTTCGATATTAATATATTGAGTGTTCATATCTAGATATAGATATGATAACGATATATATCGTTCAGCCCTGCTGTGAATCGCAGCAGGGTTGTGGTTTCTGCTGGGGGTGTGTCTATTTGTACTTAACGTAACTGCTGTGAAACAGTTAGGAAATAACGTTTTATTTCTCTGATTAACCGGCTTTATTGATGCCAGCGCTCTCATTCATTCTATGTCTTCCAACCAACCTGGTGGACACCCCTGTGGCCCACACCACCGCAGCCAGAACGCACCATCCACACTCAAATGAATGGAAAAACCGGCGTTTTGGAGCGCAGTATTTATCAGAAAATGTGTACGCTGAATAGTCAACAAGGAGGTTTTCCAGTACAGAGATCTATGCGTGAATGCGGTAAATACATTATATTTATACATATTATTAAACAGATGGAGGAATCCAACAACGTGTGTGAAAATGTGTGAAACAGTCGTTAATTGCCGTTATGTTTTTTTTTCCTCCAGCCTCACAGCCTTTCTTCTCTGCTCAACGGCAGTGTTAATATAACAGGTTTATCGTACCAGTCATGACTTGCTTCCTTCAGCATGACCGACTCATTCATTAAGAAAGTATGGAGAAAATGTCACGCCTCAGTTCCAGTCCTGCGGTGTGACCAATCCTTTGACATCCAGCCCCACAAGGGAGCCTCTTCATACTTGGACTGTCTGTAATTATTAACATAAATTTCACGGCTGCTTCTTTGTTTGACTGTCCGCTTGATTTCTGCTGCTGTGACTTCTGATGTTGACCCTCAGTTGATCTGTACAGTAATAAATTATTTTGACGCCGCACCGCATTACCTTGCAGTATTCCTGTAGTATAGTTTTCCTGCTTTGCTTCAGGATTATCTGTTGGGCCGTGGCAATGTTTATCAAGTCGAGTAGGGCCTCTGTCATGACTGGCCCAAGATTCTCCGTATGTACGTATGTATGACCGATGTTTGGTTTGACTTTTAGTAAAAGTATTTTATCATCTTTTAATAAACTCTTCTGACCTGTTGGGACTTACCAGCAGATGGTGATTGGACAAGTGTATGGCAATGTACCGGAAAATACAGGTTTTAAAGACTTTATCAGTCGGTTCCTGAAAGATATTAACTTGTTAGATTCACATTTTCCAAATCTTAAAACAATGACCAGGTGCCAGTGCGTGCAGGGAAATTTCTGCTTGTTCTAGTTCTTCCTCTTGTGTTTGCATACTGAGCTGTAGTGGAGGGATAGTAGCACAAAAAGGGAATTTTGTTGCAGGAAAATGGTTATTTGAGTTGTCCAACTCAGACTGCTGAAGTCTCATATTAGCTGCAGATATATTTTGTGTTTTTCTTACACTGGAAGCAGAGTAGGGAAGGATCTCTGCATGAACAGCAGGAGCAATTACAGCAGGCAAAACATGTTTCAGTTAACATATGAGCAACTGTATGTTGTTTAAAGATGAAGATGAAAAATGGTGAACCCCTCCTTTTAAAACTGGTTTTCTCTGTATTCATTTCTCCACAGTACTTTTTACTGACTTTTACTAGTAAACAAGCTTTTGCTGAGTTGCAGTGCTGTTACACTGGGCCCCAACACTGTGCTCCTGATTTCACTAAAACTATTTTACACAAATTGGTAGCTCAATTCTTTATATCAATAATTCAAGCACAGATGATGACACATTCCTGCTGAACACACGAAACACACGAGTGGTCTCTGCGTAGAGAAAATGGACATTAATTAGCCTTCATGTTTGGGTCAAATGGTGTGATGACCAACAGCAACGGGATGAGATTTTCATGGTACGATAACCTATATGGTATTACACAATTATTAATATCAGTTGCAATGACCCTTAAAGGTCAAAAACAGCGGGGTTGTTTTGGTTGAATAAATGCTTGTCCTGACAAACATTAAAGCTTGGTTTAAACATGCCAGTACTTAATAAATACGGTATGTCTATGAAACCATATTCAACCCTAGCAACAAGTTAATTCTCATTCATGTGTGTACGAATCCATCCGACGGTTGTCAAAGGTCAGAGGAACACCAAAGTCATCAGGATTCGTCCTCTGTGAATGAATGTCTTTCCCAAAAAAAATTTCATGACAGTCCATCCAAAAGTTTGTGAGAGATCCGAGTCTGAATAGTGGAGTCAGTCAGCAGTGGTGCAGTCGACAGAGATCTCATGAGTGAGTTATGGCAGAAATGCTGAGGAAAACGAAGACGCTGTTCTTTCATTTCATTTTATCCTGAGTGTAATGTGATTGTGATTCTTTCTCAAAGGAGGCCTTCTTGCAGAGAGTGAATGTAGGACACTGGAGACATAATCTCGTGAGGTGGAGGTATTTTTATGACTCCTTAAGAGTGTGTTTCTGAGAGATAAATACAGGCCCAGAGTTTATCTGTCAGCTGACTACTACTATCTGTTTATTAACTCATCGGTGTGTGTGCAGCGTCCAACCAAACTGGTGTCATGTGTTGACCTGCTGACTGGTTAAGTGGTTGTCGTGCCTGTTGGCTGCCAGCTGATGGTTTGCAGTGTTTTTGGAGGCTGACAGCAAATTAAAACCCAAACACAATTACATGGCATTCATTTAGCTGACACTAATGAGGGAGGAGGGATGGAGAGAGAAATGGAGGAGGAGGACAGAGAGGGATAAAGGGATGCAGTGTTTCCCCGAGAAATGTTCTGCGAGTGGGTGGAAGTGATGCAGGAATGTTGGTGGTGATGAAAATCGAAAGTCGAAAGTGTAGAACAGTTTGAAAAGTTGTGCACTTGTGTGGTGATATTTCTCTTCTCCAGAATTATTTTCAGATCCTTTTTAATGCAAGAAGCTTCTAAATTATACTTACTACTTTACAAAATGTTCTTTTGTTGGTCTTGAAGGTGACTGCAAACATTCCAGACCAGCAGACTTAATGTAATGAACATTACCATCTGTGGAAAATGTGTAACTAAACCAAACATGAAATGAATAGAAACCAGTGGTTGTCAGGACGGTGGGATTAGTGTTGTTCTGTAACTGTTAATGGGGTTGGATATTAATCACTAATGGCTGTGGTATGAATGTAGAGGGAAAGCAAAACGCACGGACAAAGCATTAAACATAGAAATAGCTGCAACTATATGTTAGTTAATTGACAAAGTACCATTTTGAGAATGCATTAATTGTTTAAGTCATTTATCAGTTGAAAATGTCAAATATTTGATGGTTCCAATGTCTCAAAGATGTTATTTTTTTAAAACGAAACAATGAAGCCAAACAAACAAGCCATCTGTAACAGCACCCACCTGTCAATCAATCACCCACGCTCTTAATTCTGCATAACTTTAAGCCTTAATATAATCTGAACAGGTGAGTTGTATAAAATTCACCCTCAGTACAGTTGTCATAAACAGGAAATAGCTATAGAGACCAAAACTTTTTTGTACCAGGCTGTAAACATGTTTATTTCTCCTGTGAAGTTGGACATTTGAACATGGGGACTTATGGAGACTGACTTGTTCTGTAGCCAGCCTCAAGTGGACGTTTGAGGAACTGCAGTTTTGCTACTTCTGCATAGGCTTCACTTCACAGCCACGGAGGTTGCCACTTGGTATAAACCCATTTTAATGAATAATTGTAGTTTTCATAGCTTTACTGTCATTCAAGCTGAAAACGTCCAAGTTAGACAAATAATAATTATATTGTCTGTCTTCATTTCCTCTTCCAAATGTCTGCTATAATTATCCGTCACAGTTCAGGGAAGAAATGTTCTCCCTTTTACCTTCAGTGTGTCAGTAAATCAACCAATCACTGAAGTTCTCTGTGATCTGCTTTAATGTGTCTACGTTTCATAAAGGAGCATCAGATAAAACATCAGAGGAGCACACAGTCAGCTGCTCTGTGTTACCTGAAAATTATTCTTTTGAGTTAGAAGTCAGGGAGTTATCCAAACACTAAGCACTGATGTCCATCTGTACCACTGGTTTACTGCCAGTGTGACCAGTGCTTCATCATCAGTCAGCTGGGATTACTGCAGAGTGAGAAAATGACTGGCTGCAGATGGACAATCACCTGAAAGTTCATTTTTAGCCGGCTCTCTAACTGTAGTAAAAGAGGAAATGAAGCAACGGTGATTCAGCATGAACCCACAGTTTGTTTGTGGAAATGAAAAGGACTTCCTGTACGAGTCGTAAACGTTAAAATTAGTTTGGGAGTTGACTCTGACATGAGACAAACAACCCGTAACCAAGACAAAGATACTGGAAACTCTGGGACATGAAGAGAAGGTGAAAATGTTTTCATTCACGTACAGCTCAGTTTTTACAACAGGTCTTATCGGAGAGTACGTTCCCCAATTTGAAACGACTCTGCTATTTTCAGTTTTACGATCACACAAAGCCAACACAGAGTAAAGGTTAAGTCAGGTTAAACTTTTTTCAGTAATTTTTTTTTTTTTTTTAGAATGAATGATCAGGATGTGGGTTTGTTATCGGGGTGTTATCAGTCTGAACATGGCCTTAGTGCTGTCGTCACCTGATTATTAAACCGGCTGTGTGACATGTTGCTTGTAATGCTGCGAAATGTCAAAAGCTTTAATAGACGTGACGATGTGTCAAACACAAACATCACAAACGGACAACCAGCTGCTCACGAGTGGAAGACGTCACTGTGTGTGTGTGTGTGTGTGTGTGTGTGTGTGTGTGACATACTAAAATAAAAGTGTATGAGAGCCTTATGTGAGGTATTTGACGCATAGTGTGTGTGTCTGTGTGTGTCAGTGTGTGTTGTTGCTGGGTGAAAAGCTCTATAGTTAGGTCCCTCCTCCCTGTCTCCAGGTTACCATGGGGACAGGAGTGTGTGTGTGTGTGTGTGTGTGTGTGTGTGTGTGTGTGTGTGTGTGTGTGTGTGTGTGTGTGTGTATCATGATCTGTGAATTGGTGGCTTTTCGTAGCACACTGCAGTCGGATACACAGCGGAGTGAAGCACTTGTTCTCTGCAGCTCTCTCTCTCTCTCTCTTTCTGTCTCTTCCTTCCTTTAGTCCCTCCTTCCTCTCTCCAGTGTTCAGTCTCTCTCTCTCTCTCTGGTAGATCGACACTGGTTTTCAGTCATGACGGAGAGCTGAGAGCTGATGAATGAAACTCCTGGAACGACAGACAGACAGGCCTCAGGCATCCAGATCAGATCGCTAACTGTGTGTGTTTTGTTTGTGTGTCTGTGTGTGTCGTGTAATTCATACTTTATCGTGTTTCACGTTTGTGTTTGTAGCTTTTAACTATCGTTATCTGTATTTGTCTGATATGTTTATGTTCAGTTGTGTGTGTGTGTGTGTGTGTGTGTGTACTTAATTTCTATGTGTGTGTGTTTTGTGTATGATGTGTGAATGAAACAGGGTTGCTGCGGCTCCTGCTGTTTGTCTTTTACTGCTGTGGTTGTTGTCGTCCTTGTGGATTCATGCTATGTGTCTGTGATGTGAAATGTTGCTGTATCGTCAGGATCAATGTATATTTCTGGGCTGTGAACTACAGCATAGCCTCAGGATTAAATTACGAACAACTAGTCACAAAGCCCCAAGTACTGACGGGAGGAAAGAAGTGAGTTTATTGTGAATAGAGGGAGAAATGAAATGCAAATGCATGAAGAAAATCTGAATGAACAAATACAAATAACAGCTGTATTTGATGTGAATCACAATGGAGCTGGACAGTCTGACCCAGTGGCCATGTACAGTACTGCAAAAAAAGTTGCGCTCCAGAAAGAATTTTCTATATAGACCACAATTATTAAAGATGTGTTTTGACTGGATGCCTTTTTTTTAAAGCAGGCAACATCAGTTAATACCTCCTTTTTAGACAATAAAGATTTTACATTTGAAAAACAAATCCTAGAAAAGTTCACAGTCTGGTGTACACAACCACACAGGACTACACAGCATGTAAACACGATGCACAAGAACTAGGATCAAAGACCATGAGCGACTTCTTCCTGGAAACGTGTAGAGTTGTGTTGTTGTTCTGAGATTAGCACAACAAGTTGATTGGTGTGTGCGAGCGCAAATGAAATGCCGGAGCTGGAAGAGTCGCCTTTGTCCTTTTTAAGTCAGTTATTTGGGAACAATTCAGATTCCCAGTCAGCTGCAGCAGCAACGCAGAGAGTTGTAGATGGGACGAGGACGTCGTGTCGGTGTTCCTCCATTGAGTGTTTTGGAATTTTATCTTTTTATTTTGTTCATTTTGTGTTTCGGGAGGCTTTTCAGTTTTAGTCCCGGAGCCGTCATGCATCACTTTCCTGTCTTAACGACGACCATGACCCCTTTTGGGTGAAGCGAGTGCTGTAAAAACGAGAGGATAAAAATGATAAACTGTGGGACCCGGCTAGTCAGTGTGACAAACATTTCACATCACAGGTTAGTCAATTGAATGACGTGTACAGATTGTCAGTCTTGGTGATGGTATAACTAATGTCTGAAGTTTGACAGTCTGTCGACTTGAAACATCAATGAGAGAAGAAGATATTTTAACCTTAATAATTCATATAAATTGAGCTGACCTATCTTCTAATAATGAACCTTGTAAACAGCATAAAGTAACGTAGGAAGTGGAGCTAAAACTGACGTGTTCTCTCCTTGTGCTGGTTCACCAAAGTGACGTAATTGGTCCATAGTACAAGCTACCAGAGTTAACCAAAGATGATGGATGATGGAGGCTCAACAACCCTTTTCCTTTTTTGCTCATCGTTGATCACCCCCGGCGTAACATTATTGTTTGCCTGACTGGGCCCAGTATTCTTATTTTATGCTTTTAAGTTAACAAAGATGTTGGCAGTTAAATTAGAGGGGCTGCTTCCAGTTCTCATCTATAGCCTGTTGTGACCTACTGCCTTTTGGGAAATAGTTTGTTCGGCGTTGATACACTCTCCTACAGAAACGTTCCTGATTTTTATAATAAACATAGTCAGTCAGTTGCCACCTGCCTCAGTCCCCAGCAAGAGGATTTAGTCTGTCTCGCACTGAACTGTGACTCCTGAACTGGGGTATTAACCAAGCCTTGACTTCTGTGCACCATTACACCGATGACTGATGGTGATGCTCTGAGCAAGGCAGCTGTTGGCTGCTGTCATATGGCGTAAGCACGAATATGATGTATAGAGTTTGATTTCATTACGAGCTGCAGCTGAATATTTACTGTCATCCCGTATCATTTATTTCTCTCCCTTCTGTCAGCATCCTCAGTGACTTTGAATTTGATTCATTTTAACGAGTCTGTCCGTGTCTGTTGTTTCATCGATTTCTCCACATGGTTCTCACCTGCCGTGTTTCTGTGTGTCAGTTTTACCTGCAGGACACTAAAAGCAGCAACGGGACGTTCATCAACAGCCAGAGGTTGAGTCGCGGCTCGGAGGAGAGTCCGCCGTGTGAGGTTCTCTCCGGCGACATCATTCAGTTTGGCGTCGACGTCACTGAGAACACACGCAAAGGTACAGAGTATATATCTCCACAAAGAAACACGTTAAAATTATCGTCATTTTAATACATGAACTGTCTCACAGTCTGCAGAGAGGTGTAGAAAGAATGGAGGAAAGGTTAGGGTGAGGTCGAACAGAGGAAGGTTTTCCTTTCCTCTACCAGCCTTGTATTTGATAATGCACATAGATCCCTGAAATAATTACACTCGACTAACCCTCAAGGGTGTCTCAGGGCTCATTTTGTTGAGGTCATAGACTACGTGATGTGCATAGCTGATATTTAGGTCAGATTTTCAGCTCCACCCAATGCTCATTCAACCATCATTAGACCTCATTCATATGAGATTATTATACAGGTTGATCTGAACATCGCTTCACAATAACTCCAGTCTGCAGTTCCAAACACAACTCTGTTTTATCTAATGTAATTCTGTGGTTTAACAAGCACCTAATACTTTGAAGCTGTAGCTCATTTTCTCAGGGAGGGCATCATGAAGCCTTGTGTGTTAGCAGGTTTGAACTCATCAGCTACAAATCACGTGTTCTTAATGTTTTTGCTGTATGTTTTTATATTTGTAGATGCATTTTTTCCTCCTAATGTTCTGGGCAGCCACAGGCTCTCATCCATTAACAACATCAATATGAATTGGCAGGTTCTTAATAAATAAATAAATAAATAAATAAATAAAGCAGACCTGATATTTTTTGTGAGCGATACTAAAATGTTTTATCAAAGTTACCATGTTGTTGTGAGGTGGCACAGTGCAGACTTTTCATGTCAGTAAACACCTTCAAAAACATTACCACAAAACAAAGTAATTCTGACAGAGATGTAAGATTAACTACGATTAATTAAACATTTCAAGCAAGTTTCTCAAGAAATAGATATTCATACTATATATACTATATTACTATACTACTATATAGAACAAAACCTTTGAGTCTGCATTCATTTCTTGCTTGTGCCATTCATGATGAGTGTTAGCCGTGCTTAAAAAACCTTCTTGTGAGGTGCACCAGACACTGACAGTTTTCAAACATGCATGATTTTACGACTCGCCTGAGATGAAAGAAGGTGAGGGTGGATGTAGTTCAGGTGGTAGAGACATAGCTTGGCCTTCAGTTGTTGGGATGTAGGTGCAAAATTGCTGTCTCCTTCTGTCCATGAGTGATCAAGACACTAAACCAGAATAAAAAAATAAAAAAAAGTCTTTTTGGACAAAAGCATCTTCAAAATGAACATGAGCAGCAAACTTTGGGCAGAAGGAGTAGACACACAATGTGCTTGTTAAAAATTATCGACATAATCTTGAAATCAGCGCAGAGATCAGTTGTTTGGGTTTTGCACAGAAAAATGTCTTGTAGTTACCGTTTGAGTGTTCAGGACTTCTCTCCATATTCACTGATGATGGAGAACTTTTATTCACTTCTCCCAACATGATGTGCACTCAAAGTGTTTTACATTAACATGGCGGTTTTCTGTCTTTTTGTTTAGTCACTCATGGCTGCATCGTGTCAACAATCAAACTCTTCCTACCTGATGGGATGGAGGCACGCCGACGAAGCGAGTAAGGAATTACACTGATCCATGAATCGTACTGATGATCAAACTTTCTCCGTGGTTAGACGGTTTGAATGAAATGACTGATGGGATTAATGTGTTTAGGGTTTGTGACATTTGAAACCTGTTGTCAGTGCTGGTGCTCACTGCTGTTTACATTATTCATGCTGAGTGTTGGAGAACGAACGATATTCTGTTTACACATTATAGTTCCACAAACGTGTGTGTGTGTACAGTTAAATGGGCTGTAGCAGACCAGCAGTTGACCCAGCATGGAACTTCCTACTGTACTGGGAGTCCCACCTGTGTGTGTGAGTGTGTGTGTGTGTGTGTCTGCGAGTTTGGAATTGGCTACCATGTGTGCCGGGGCACGGTGCCATGGTGGGCAGTGCCATCTGCTGCCATGCTGTCCAGCTTCAGTCTGGACAACACAGACGAAGCATCCTGACCAGAAACGAAGAGTTCTCGTCTGTTCTGCTGCTTCTGTCTGTGTTGACAAACGAGGGGTTGATTTTCAAAAACTGACACGACCATTTATGTTTTATAAACTGTCTTAATTTAGCTACGTTTTTGGTCTCTATCAGCTCCTGTGGAAAATATCAGGCTCTTTAAATGCTGAAATAAGTTCACCTGCTAGTCTCTAACCATGTCTGTGTACAGAGGAGAGGTGTGGTGGTTTTCCCTGAAGTGATGCTATAGAGACAAACAGTGTGGATGTGGCCTGGACAACAAACAACATCACACCGTCATAAGTTTACGTATCAGTGATGCCACCCACCATCACAAATGTACATATGAGACAAACTTTCTCCAGCGTGTCAGATTTTATCAAATGGACATTCCTACTTTTGTATTTAAGTCTGTGCAGCTCTGCAGCTGGAGAGAGAGGGGGAGATAAATCAGACAGATTTATTAATAGCTGAAGAATGTTTCTGCTCCCTGGTGTTAGCATTAGCCATCTGGACGTCTGCCAGACACAGCTTTGTACAGTTGCCCTCTGTGTGTGAGCGTAGCACCTGCATTTATACAATGGACAAAATCTGTGTCTTTGGATTCAGCCTCATCTTTAATCACAGCCTCGTAGGCGTGAACTTGAACTGGAACGAGTGGATTAATTTACCCTTTGAGCTCTGAAAAGTTTGAACTTTTTAAACTTTGCAGCACTTCAAACTACTACCAAACATGTGGAGGTCTTTTTTTAAATAGCCGCAGCCACCTCCATGAGATTTTATGCTTAAAAAAAAACAAACTGTGCGTGAACACACAAACTGTGTGTGAACACACCCGTATTATTGTGTTTTCCATCTAATGCAAAACACCTGCTGTGACATCACGGACCGGGGTGTGGCCAGACATGTTTGAAAACGTGCAGCAGCTTTCTGCCTCTGTGATTCAGCGTGCAGTCACTTTCTTTTTCTAGAGATTTTTTTTCTGGGCTTGTATCGACTCTATTGGCGAGGTGTACCAAAGACAGACAGGGGATGACATGCAGCAAAGAGCAAAGGGTTGGAATGACATTATGAGAGGAGAAGAGTGTAAAAAGACTCAATCACACGTCAGAGCAAGTTGTAAACTGAAGCTCTGTTTGGTGTCTCACAGTTACAGTAAATAGAATAATATAAGAATAATTTTGCCAGGTAAAAGCATGACTCTGAAATGACGAATAATGAACAACCTTTTGCCACGCAAGTCATTGTTTTGTTCATGACAACAGCTCCTTTGTTTCTCTTATCAGTCGGTTATCACTTGACATATTTCCTTAAACCACCCACATTCTCAAACACACTCATGGTCGAGTGGTTAGAGAGGATGTTTCAGTTTCAGAACCATCGCTCTCTTCCAGGTGAGTGGAGCTTTTCAATGATAAGACTTGAAAAAAATCATAACTCTACCTCCCATGTAATGGCAGGTTAGTTATCCAGCACACCTTTAGCCTCCCACATACCATAAAGGCAGTGAAGAGCTATAGCTGCTGCAGAGAGGAGTTTATTTCCTCACAGTGAGTGCCAGGGGAGGTGGAGCTACATTAACTTGCACAAGTTAAAAGAAGAAAATCATCTGTTCTGCTCAGAGGAGAGGAGGAGCAAAGCGTAGAAAGAAATAAAGAAAGTTTGTGTTATGGAATGAGTTCACTCACGCTGTGGAAAACAGAGGAATCAGCTGCTTAGTCTGAATCTTGGAAAGAAAATGAAGTAACAAGGGAAGGATCCATTTTCTCACAGGAGTAGCTGAGTCAGGCTGAGATAGAGGCTGAACAGTTGAACTTTGTCCTGTGACAAATCACCGACTGGCACACTCAGGAAGAAGATCTGACAGGTAACATCTCTGCTGTCTTGAATCTGAACCAAGGACACGCTGCTGAGTGTTCAAACTTCATAGCTAAATACTATTCTGATGAAGATTTGTGTTACAACACAGAGCACAGCTTGAACTTTTCATTGTATCTCTTAAAGGGGAAGCTGATGATCTACACCCCGTCATAAAATGAAGCTGGGAGTCTAAAGTGCTTCAGAACAGGCGCACAATGCAGAGCTGATTTCTTGTGGTGTGATCAGATGACTGTTTGGTTTGTTAGAGATGATTTACATGAAGCAGAACAATCAAATCATAGACGTTCAGATAGTTCTGGACCACCAACAACATACAGCACATCACTTAACAGTCTTGCACCTTTTGATAATAAGTAATCTTCTCCAGAAGCAAAGGCGACCAAAGATCTAAAGATTGGCAATGATATCATCACGTTTAATGAGTCAAAAACAGCAAATGTTTTGCATTTATCCTTGCAAAGCTGTTAACTTCAGTAGTTATAAATCAAGTTCTGATAATTGTTGTTGCTTTTCTGTCAATTGACTGATCGATTGATCCACCAGTGGTGTTAATATCAAAGGATTTAATGGCTTACTTGATATAAACGTTTTTTTTGTTTAGTTTTAACAAAAAAATGTTCGCACAACTTTGACTAAATAAAATAAAATAGATTTTAATGTCTAATTAAAATTTTATTGTATGTCTGACATAAAAGAATAATAAAGCAGAGAATTAATCTGATGAGACAGTTTCTGACAGTCTTTTGATCGTAGGCGCTGCAGACATATTTCATTCGATGCCTTTGAGGTTGAGCCGTTGTGCGACAGGTCAAAATGTTCACCAAGGCGGCTTCACGCATCCACGACAGGTCTAAATTGTGGTGTGATTGTAAAACCGATTTAATGGTAGAAATATCTGAGCAGAGCACAGATGGAAACTACTGCCAGTGTTCCCCATCATCAGTCTCTGCTGGACTGCATGCAAAACCCACTCTGCTAAATCTGATGTGGATGACTGAGTCCTGTGGACTGGCTGCTCTTTGTGTGTGGTGAGTGTGTGAGTGTGTGAGACTTGATGTTCTTGTGAGCTTTCGTTGAAGATGCTGTGGATTTTTTCCATCCTTTTAAAAGGCGATGAAAAAGTGCTGACTTGCTCTTTGTAGTCTTGTCTGATGATGACTGAATGTTGGTGATTTGTTTGATGAAGGCAGCCTGCTGCGGAGCTTTGAGGTCAGTTTTCTAACAACATGAAGATCGAACCTCCATGCATCAAAGGTCTGCAGCCAGACTAGAACGGGGACTTTGTGAAGGGTTAAATCTGGGGTAAGTGGACTTGGATGTAGATCCATGAAGACGTTTCACCTCTCATCTAAGAGGATTCTTCAGTTCTGACTGGTGGAGAGCTCCAGGTATTTAGTCGTTGACCAGGCCATCGTTTCCACTTAGTTCATTACGCTCATTGTTGTTGTGAGGACTTGGATTTAAGTTTGAGAACCTTTACAGACTTAGAATGAGGGACGTTGTGGTTTGGGTCGTGGACCCATCAGCTGCTGGGACGCCCCAACATTTTTCCCATTGTTGTTGGTCCCACAACTGACCAAATAACACTTGACAAGTGAGTTTACAGTCATGCCAGCAGCTGTGCGAGGCTACATTGTGCATAGTGGTGCTTTGAGCTGAAGGACGATGCTAACATGCCAAATTTTGTTGGCATAGTAACATTTGGTAATTAGCACACCTGAGGCTGATGGAATTTCGTTAGTTTTGCAGGTATTTGGCCACAAATCAAAGTGTTGGACCTGATAATGGCGCAAGAAGAAAACTGAGGGGATCGCCAAAGTTGCTCCACTTCTTCCAGAGGGGAACTTGAATCTATCCAATAGCTGTCGGCGCATCAGGGCATCATCAGGACACATTGTCTGGGAATCAGGAATGTCTGTACAAGTTTTCATGGTAATCCCTCCAACTGTTGTTGTGGTGTTTGAGTCTGGACCAAAGTGGTAGACGGACTGAATGACAAACAGACCGTCCCTGCAGCCATCCCAAGACACAGGCTAAAAATTATGAGGTCGGTCCAACTGCTGGTTTATTTAATGACCTATATCTGAAACATCCCTGTTTGTGACATACAGTAGAAAATCAATGGGTTCAACCTTGTGAGTGCAGGTTATGTGAACCCCCAGGTTACAGTGTGTGGAAAAGGTTTATTTGATTCATGAACTGGCAAAAAAAATAAATAAAATAACGTACGGGGAGCTCCTGCTGTGATAATGCTGTTTGAGTGACAGAACAGCTGCTGGCAGCAGTGATAAATAAGACAACATTATGCACAGTGATTGCTGTGGTGATGAAAATTAAAAGATGAAAGGCCGATGTGACTGAGTAAATGTAGCAAAAACAAATTGCATAACAGTAAGATGGCATCATTACAGAGTGATCTTCAGGAAGTCCCTCCACCAGTGGGCCAAAATGGCACTAAAAATCTTAATGTTTCACCCTGTGTGTAGTCATTTTACAGCCAGTTTCATTCAGTCAGTCCAGTTTTGTAAGTGAACATGTGGCAGAGGATTAGTTCCTGCAATTCTTCAGTATCAGGTGATCAGCAGGCAGAGCAGAGCTGCGACGGTAATGCAGCTCTGATATGAAAACACTTAACTCAGCACGGTGAAGTCACAGAAAGTCTCTGGTGTTTACGGTGATGGATGATGTTACCGTCTGCAAGTAGTCACACTTGAGGAAAACATTTCTCTGCAGAGAACCTGCACTGTTGCTGCTAAAAGTACAAAAGTTTTAAATTGTTGGCTTATCCTTTTGAAGGGTCTTTTATTCAAATTCACTTACAGCGTTGGCCTCGAGTACAAAGGAGTACAAAGCACCACTCGCTAATGAAAGTACTCTTTTTTTCCCCACACCACCCCTTTATTTTCTGTCTACACCTTTTTAGATGAATATAAACTGCCACTGATTTGATCGCAGTTGTTAGTTTGTCTCTTTCTCTGTCTCTCTATCGTTCTGTTCCTCAAGTAGACATTAGTTTTAGAACCAGGTTGTGTTGCCACTGTTATTTTATAAAGGCTTCCCTACCAAATCAGGCATTGTGGTGAATCACTGCAGTGTCTTTGTGCTGAACGTAACCGCAGGGAAACAATCAGGAAATAACTTTATGACTGCTGAGTGCTGATTCACTGACTTTCGCTCACTGCCTGTGTCTCTTAAACACTGTTTTTCTTTTTCTTTTCTTTTTTTTTTTTTTTAAATATTTTTTTGGCTTTTCAAGCTTTATTTGACAGAGACAGCTGAAGAGTGACAGGAATTGTGGGGAGAGAGAGATGGGGAATGACATGCAGCAAAGGGCCGCAGGTCAGATTCGAAACTCGGGCCGCTGCTGCAAGGACTGAGCCTTCGTACATGGGGCGGATGCTCTACCAACTGAGCTAAACAACACCCCTAAACACTGTTTTCTATTTCTCTCTCAAACCAAAGGAAAATTCTTTGTGTTTCTGTTTTGCCGTGTAAATTGCAGGTCAGATACAGATTATAGTTGTGAAGTTGGGTTCATAGTTTTGGTCCATGAATCCACCTGGATAGTCTCTCGCCGTAGCGCCACATTTGGTCTGAAAGCGTAGTAGAAACTACCAGCTACTCTTTAAATCTGGTGGTATCATTAAAACTTAAAGATGTCTTTGTGAGTCAAAGCCTTTTTAGATTTTTGAATCTGTATCTTCCAAAAGTAAAGTATTGATGGACAAAGACGAGCACTGTGTTAAAATCGCCTGATAACCTTTAGGATTTTGGGCTTGACTGTTTAGTTTGTGTCTGCGTACATGGAGATATAATGTGTTTAGAATCAATAGACCTTGTCTTATTTGGTGATTTAGTCTAATATTGTTGTCATCATATTTTGCAGTTTGATGTATGTTGTGTTCTTTCGTGTGGTTCAGCAGTACTCACCAGTTATAGGCTTGTCTTGGTTGAAATATTAGTTATTAATTAATCAGTGGTATTGTTGACCCTGAGAGAGAAGCCTGCATAATGAAGCTGTTTACCAAACAGGTTATACAGTGTAATAATATTTCAATATGAATGTCTGAAGTGTTGCATTGTGATTTTACTAAGGTAACTGAGGTTGTTATTTCATCATATAGTTGCAGTACAAGCCGTGGCAGTGTCCACCTCTCCTGCTGCTTGGTAGTTACACATTAACAGAGTTGAGTTATATTTTCCCAGAGTCAAGTTTACCTTCATTCCTGAACTCTGACTGTTTCCAGGTACATTCTTGATTATCTTCACCCCCACTAAAACAAACCTGTTTGACCTTGTGTCGCTGCAAGAGTCAGCGCTTTGGATAAATATCTCCAGGTCATGTTATGAACATGACAGGGCAGAAACTGAAGGGGGCTGATTTATTTATGAATTTATTTATTTTCCCACATTGTGACTCAGACCTTCTGATCAATCAATGACTCACATTGATTTTAGTCTTTTTCTAGACAGAGAGAGAGAGACGTTATCTGGTGTTATGTTGAAGACTTGGACACAGTATTTATTTTACAAGCACAGACCTAAAGCAGCATTAACACTGAATTTGTTGTCATTCGGTGTTACGTTGGTTTGAAAATCGTCCCCTCGATTGTCATTGTATAATTCACACTCTGATCTTAAAATGACTTGTGAGAGATGGAAAACTTAAAACGTTTAATACACCTCAACCCCTCCTGATCATCATGAGGTTCTTCCTCTCTGAATGAAGATAATTGTCAGTGCTGCTGCAAAGCTCCTTCTTCGGTTTTTAAAGTTTCTCTGTGCTTCTCTTGCTACGTGTTTGTGACGTGAACCGACACACTTTGTCTCTCAGCACTGAGCTCCGCGCCCGAGTTTACAGTGACTACAGCTGATCATGCGTAGAGAGCTTTAAATGTACTGTTGGGCCCTGATTGACTGCTGCATTGTTGTGATTGGCTGAGCTGGCTACTAACATATGACAATAATCATCATACATTTTATTCATGATACCTTACAGGTGTAAAAACATGAAATAATAACCGGCCTCAGGCTGCTCTTCATGACTGAACTGTCACATCCTTCATCGGATTGAATTCTACTTTAAAGAATCTCTGCTCGGCTTAATGATCGACTGACTGTTTGATGTTCAGTCACTTTCACACAACAACCACAACACACTGATTTACCCTTTTGGCAAAGCCTGTTCAGTCACTGGTTCCTCTGTGTGCATTCACTACAGCAAAGACGATGAACTGTGCACTTCATGGTACTTGTAGTAAACAGTCCTTTGTGCCTCTACTTGAGGTTGAACTAGCCGATTTAAATTAATCCATACAAGGAGAAAATCAGCAAATAAAAAAAATATTATTTTAAACCAGAGAAAGCCTTGCTGATATTTAAAAGTCCTCGATGCTCGAGAAGTCCAGATTAGATTTCTCACATCAACGACTTCGATGTGCTGAAATGAGGTTTCTGTTAAACAATGAGGTGAAAAACGAGCATCACAAGACCTTCAAGAACCATTTTTTTTTCCCACTCTGTCGCCGTGGTTACTCCATGTGTCTTCCCTCCCTGCTGTTGCCATGGTGACAAAATGTTTTTTTTTTCCCTCTCTCTTCCTCTTTCAGTGTCATCCAGACTCCGTTACCACTACCTGTAGACAAGGTAAGAACAGAAACGTGTGTGTCGTCGTGTCGTCCTGTCCCGTGTGCAAGTTGTTTGTTTGTCTCACACAGCCGAGTGTATGTATGTGTGTCTGTGTTGGGTAGATTTACACACATAAGTAGTCTTTGCACACACTCACACACACTCACACACACACTCACACACACACACACACACAGAGTGGAGTAGTCAGCTGATGGAGGAATGCAAGGCTGCTGCCAGTTTCTGCTGCTGCAGAAGTCTTTCATGTGGATCAGGGGGCAAAGTTTTTTTTTTTCCCCACCATTCACTGAGTGTTTTGTGTCTTTAGGTATCTACAAAATAAAGTCCAACTGAAATTTACATTGCATTGTCTGCATATCTGTAGTATAATTAACTTGTTTTCTTCTTTGAGAAAAAATTAGAAACAAAACAGAGAAAATTATAGTTAAGATATTTTGGTTTCATGGTTGCGCCCTTTATTTTTGCGTTAACACTGTTCCTGTCACAACAACAACAACAACCCACACCTTCTTAAAGTTGTCTTGCCTAACACACAGAGATGAAGACACGTCTTGTCCTGCACCTGAACTTGTTGAATGAGCAAACATTCCCCTGGGGAAGAGTGCACCGCTAACTGCTATCAGTTTGCAGACTAGACAGCTAATTAGCTGCTCAGCTGTAGCACATTAACCAGCATGTGAAATGCCTGCAAATGCTACTTCAGTCCTGTTAGATCAGCGGTGTCAAACTCATTTTAGTTTAAGGGGCCACATACAGACCAATTTGATCTCAAGTGGACCTGAACAGTGAAGTCTTTGCATGATAACCCACGAATAACTACTCCAAATGTTCTCTCAAAAGTACAACTTTATTCTGATGTTTTCAATCAATGAACCAACCACGCACAATGATTAACGTCTTTAAATATCATCACAATAAGCAGCATTACAGGCTACCCACTGCTTAACGTGCTCCTGATACCTGGTATCGCTCGGCGTTCCAACAAGAAGTAATTTCTAGTTGTGGTGTCTGAGTGTGGTGTCTTATCATCAAATTCGGAAATGCATTTTATTGAAAAATTGGACTTCTCCTCAATTTTTTAAATCTTTGCATCCAGTGGACCGGGTTTGGACTCTTTGGCAGGCCGTACATTTGACATCCTTGAGTTGGATACTGGCGGTGCTTACTCATAAACACTGCTAACAGCACATCGTCTACCTGGACATGTAGGCTACATGTATCAATTACAGTAATTTGATGACTAAATGTGATTTTGAATTGAACTTTAAGTTAAAAATATTGAACTGAGTTCTGATACTGACGGATCAGGACACCTGATGTTCTCCACAGGTTAAAAATCCTGTTCCAGTGCCAGTGCTAATTGTTAGTCCGTTCTGCACCTTACCACACACTGTACCACGCTGGCTTCCTCTCCTGTGTTTCAATGGGAACAACAGGGCCTCAGTGTAACCTGTCTGAGGAATGTAGAGGCTGCAGCTGACAGTGTCTCTGCGTATATGTGTGTGTCAGAGAGGAGCTGTGATTAGATTTGAACCACTTCTCGAACATAATTAAGTTTCCTACAGCAGCTCCTGGGTCTCAGAATACACACACACACACACACACACACACACACACACACAGGCTGTCCCATTGACTTAAAATGGAAGTGGATTGAAGGCGCAGATAATGTGCGGTTATCGGGCAGACCACATGTTGATGGATGTGAAGCTTATGACTCTCTGTTAAGTACATGGCTGAAGTCAGGACTTAGCTTAGCTTAATATGAAGACTGGAAATGGGGAAAGAGTTAGCAAACATCTACACACACCTGCGCATACATGCATGGCCAGTAACGCTAATTCTGGTTCTGATTGTTCAAAGCTCACTGATTAGCGACGATGTGACTCTTTTTGTTTAATCTGCACACATCCGGAAATATAAAACAAAGTTGTTGGTTTTAGGCGGAGTTGAGCGCTGCAACTACTGTTAACTGTTGCTGTGTAGTCGCTCTGATCACTGGTCCACCAGTTTCATCACTGTTACTACTGTTCATATGAGTAGTGTAGTTTCTGAGGCCTCTGTCTTTAGTGCAGGACATTCAGGACTCATCCCACAAACTGAGTTTTATAATCAGATCATTTAATCTGTGTGTGTGTCTTTTGACCTTTCTGTTTGATTCCAACACGAAGCTCAATGAACTCAAGACAACTGTCAATATGTCACCACGCTGTATGTGTGTGTGTGTCTTTTCCAGGTTGCAGCCAACACTCCCAGTATGTATTCTCAGGAACTGTTCCAGCTCTCCCAGTATCTACAGGTAACACACTGACCCCTAGTGGTCATCCTGTCTAACTACAACACAAATGATCAGGCCGCGAGGAGTCAGACATTAGTCATCAGACATGTCACAACAGGTTTTAAGTGTCAAATCAAATCGTGCAGCTTTAACTGGAGAGGAGCAGAGGAGGACAAGAACTGTGCAGCGTTTCTTTGCAGTGATCTGAGATGACTTTGTCTCATTCATTAGAAGTAATTACACAGCGGAAAGCATACATCATCTTTCATTAAACACAGCCCAGAATGATAATCAGATACTAGAGAAGACGAGATCACACAAAAATAACTCTGATCATTGAAGCTCAGAAAAGCTCTAAAGCTGATGTGCCGGGGAATCTTGTCCTAAAGACTTATATAACCTTGACTTTGATCAAAAACTTGTTCTCCTCACCCCTAAAATGATGTAATCTCCTCATGAAAGAGAATAATGACACCATTCACATTTAGATTTAAGCCTAGCTTTCACTGTGCAGTTCTGTTAGCCACCGGGCACGATATTTCCCAGGAAATAAAGGCTCAGTTTGTGAGACTCTACTTCATACAGACTAAATGAACCAACTCACTTTTCCTCCTAGTGTTCTCCTCTAAGGTTATCTTACTCGCCCCTCCATCCTGGTGCCAACTTCTGCTGTAGTTACTTGTTTGAATGTATCACTGACGTTACTCAAACTCTGTTATCACGATGCAGTGCACAGCATTACAATAACCTTTTTCAAAAAAAAGTTCAGCGTACTTTCCAAAGTGGTTTTGATCATTGAGTTGAGATGTTGCACAGACAGAGCAGCAGAGGTCACTTTTAGCTTCCTCCCCCTCCAGCAGGGAGCTGACGGCCATGTACAGATTATTATATTAGCTGATTAGCACGTTCACAGATGCTCATTGATGTGTAATTAGTATAATGAATTTAACTTAAACTGAAAACTGTATTTTAGTTTCTGAAATGTTTGTTCATTTCATTGAACATTAAAGGATTTTATAGTTACATGTCTATATATTTAAATTAAAAGTTAATACTTTTTTTTGTTCATTTTTCTCATTTGATCACTCACACCTCTCTCTCTCTCTCTCTCTGTCTCGTTCTGTCTCTTTACCAGGAGGCCTTACACAGAGAGCAGATGTTGGAGCAGAAGCTAGCTACTCTGCAGCGTCTGTTAGCCAACACTCAGGAGGCCTCGGAGAGCAGCTGGCAGGTAAGAAATACCACGATCATACTTCAGGCCTGAACTGTAACGCAGACGGGTACAAATCCATCACACACTATGCACACTGCAAAGCCTGCATGGTAATGAGGCAGCAGTTTTCCCATCATTCCCTTGTATCTCATGACATGAAGAAGTTTGTCCAACATGTTGTAAACTGATGTTTGTCTTCACCAGGCTCTGATTGATGAAGACCGTCTGCTCTCCAGACTGGAGGTGATGGGCAGTCAGCTACAGGCTTACTCTAAGGTAACACACACACACACACATTTGTGTGGTTCTGTCAGAATATAACTGCAAAGTTCAATTTAACGTATCATCCAATTAAAACAACTCTTTTTTGTCAAAGTCCCAGACGGAGGAAGGGATCCGTAAGGAGCTCTTGGCTCTTCAGGAGGACAAACACAATTACGAGACGACGGCGAAGGAGTCTCTGAGGAGAGTCCTGCAGGAGAAGATCGAGGTGGTCAGGAAGCTGTCAGAGGTGGAGGTAGGACACACACTGATACTGCATGCTCATATATGATGATAATTTGTCATTTGGAGGCACAGGGCTCTTGTTTTGGTGAAGCTAAGATGTGTTTTTGTTTCTGCTGTCTTGCAGCGCTCACTCAGTAACACAGAGGACGAGTGCACCCACCTGAAGGAGATGTCAGAGAGGGGCCAGGAGGAGCTGAGGGAGCTTGCCAACAAGTACAACGCCGCCGTCAATGAGATCAAAGAGCTCACTGACAAAATTAAGGTACCTGCACAGACAGTGGAGTACGGTGTGATGTTACTGTGAACGACAGGATTGAATTTCCCAGCAACAATATTGAATTTAATACTGAAAATATTTAATTTTGCAACTTGTTTCTCATATTTTTGTCCTGCTTTCTCCTTTTCCTTCCTCCTTTCTTTCTCCTCGCCCTCCCTCTTGTCTCTCGTTTCCTCCTCTCCTCACTGAATCCTCTCCCTCCTCTACCGCTCTATTCACTTGCTCCTTGTTGTCTTCCCAATTCTTCTCTTCCCCCCTCTATCACCCTTCCTCCCCTTCACACTCTCCTCCACCAGGCGGCGGAGGGCCGGCAGGAGGAGCTGACCCAGCGGGGAGCGACGGAGAAGAGGGAGTTGGAGCTGCGGATCGAGGAGATGGAGGAGAAGGAGCAGGTTCTCCAGGCTCGCATCGAAGCTCTGCAGGCCGACAACGACTTCACCAACGAGAGGCTCGCCGCTCTGCAGGGTACACACACTCACACACACAAACACACACCGTCCTGCCCTAACTTTTAACAAACTGACTGCACTCTGCAAACCAATCACTTTAACTTCCTGGTCATCACAAAACCATAGCAACTACTGGCCGGGTCAGAACACGTCTTTGACCAATCAGGAGGCTTGGACTTGGGCTTGGGCTTCCTGTCAGTCAACGCTTCTTTCTGCTGTTGTTGTCGTTTACAGTTCGGTTAGAGCAGCTACAAGAGAAAAGCGTTAAAGAGAACAACAGTCTGGGTGAGTCCACACGTCTCCGGTCCGCTCTGGGACGCTCGTCCTCTCTGCCGCTGTTTGTCTCTTATGTGGTCGCTAACTTCACTTCCTCATCCCGCACTAATGATGCATGACAAGTTCCTGCATGATGTCCACATAACTTCCTGTTGCTTGCTGGTCTCTTTGGTCTCTTTGTTCATCTGTCTCTCTGTCAGTCACAGGTGGAAGTCTGGCTCTTCTTCTGTTTAGGTCTTGTTTTATGGTAGCTTGATGTCCGGCCCTCAGGTGTCCTCTGGTAGTTTAAGGGGGACACGTGATGTTGATTCACCTTCAGTTGAGATGATTGAAGCTCACATGAGCTCTGAGTATATTTCTGTGTAATATCTTAAATCATTCAGGGAGAATCACCTGAACTTTTTTAGATTCAAAAACTGACACAGTCACACTGGCAGCTGAATATAAATAACATTCCACCTAAATTATGCTATTAGAATTACAGAAGAAGAATTAAACTATTTCTACGCAAATACCCATTTTTCTTGGAGCAGGTGTCAGTGCACAAACAAACAAACATGCTGAACAATAAAAATATTTAACTGGAGACTAAAAACATACTTAATTATGTATTAAAATTATATTCAAATAAGCTCAAAAGCATGATATATTATCGAATATTTTTAACTTTATTTATGAATTATAACCAATATATCTAGATAACATATGTTGACTGAAAATATGTTGAACTGAAGGTTTTGTTAAATTTACAGTGAAGTGCAGAAATCTGTGATTCCAATAAAATGTGTGTAGCATGCAGAAGTAGAGGGAGTGGAAAACATTCAGCCAGTACGATTAATTTGATAAACTGTACACAACGTGCAAAAGTGCAGTCATTCAGTACCAGTGTTTTATTGAAATATAGCATCTTACTGTAGCGACCACGTCTGATACGTTTTATAGTATTTAATCAGTAAATAGAAGAATAACAAAACTCAACTTGGCATAACGTAATATGACGAGACGATCAACAAAAAATATTCGAGCCTAGCTCACCCTCTTTGTCTGAATCCCGCCACATTATTCATCATTCACATTATTCACTGTTTTCAATGAGCACCACAAGCTGTAATTAGCTGTTTTTGGCCTCTTAGTGCAAAATATTTAAAATTCTTCTCTGGCTCAAAATGCTATAACGATGAAGGTTTGACTTTCTGGCTCAAATTGTGTATGGGGAAAGTCTTTCTTAGTCACATGACCTGCAATATCCACTGTGGCCACGATGCTAAAATCACCAGCCCAAGCTCCCCGGATCAACACCAGGCTGTAAGAGGATTCAAACATGTGATCTTTGAGTGACAGGATGGTCTGTGTGACCTCTGGTGTGGCTGTTTCAGACTTGGTGGCACTCTGCTGAGTCTAAACGGGGCTTGTTGGGTTTCTGGATAATCTGGGTTGTTTCCGTGGTTGCCAAACTGTCCACTGCTTTGTTTTTCTTCTTCTGGGGAAAAAGAGCTTTTTGGTCACTGATTGACTTCTGGTGATTGAATGACACCACTGAATATGAATGCTGGAGGTCTCACTGCTCACTTTGCCACAGTTAGTCACGTTTGTGAAGGAACCTGCCATCATTTGGACTCTCACTCTGTTTCTGAACGTGTGTTTGGCTGGTAAAGTGTCGACAAAATCGTGTATATATATATATCTATATATATCTGATCTGGTCACATGACAGATGTCGACATTGTCTCCCACGGACCGGTAGAGGAGCCTGTCGAGGACAAACAGAGCCTGCAGACATCTGAGAACCAGGAGGAAGACGAGGATGATGACGATACAGACACCGATGATGGTGCAGTTGGCGAAATTCATGGTAGTTAGTTTGATTATTATGATAACAGACAGTTTGATTAATATTCAGCACTGTTCCACAGCAGGTTTTGCAAAGAACAAAACAGTCCCAAATAGGACACAGTCAAATTAGAAATAAATAATGTAATCTAGACAAAATACAGCAGAGCAAAATGCTATTAATTGAATATATAGGATAAAGAATTACTAAAATTGAACCTATAATATGAGATTTTTGTTAACCTGATCGAGAGAAGTGTTTCCAGACATTCGAGTTTATCCAACCGGCGCACGCTCTAACTCTTTTTTTTTTTTTTTTTATGTTAAGTTTATCAGAAATCTTTAATTTACTTTTGATTGATTGAAATGTGAGACTCATTTCAAGTTCACACTTTAAAAATATACGTTTATTCAGTAGTTGGATGTTTCAGGCGGCCAATACAGTATGACGGTCCTGGGTCAGAAACTCTTCCTTATTTAAAATCATGAGCTGACTGGATTTTTTTTCATGAAGTTGTAGTGTAGTCGGGCTGGTTAATTCCACATTTTGTTGAGAGCCAGAAGTTTATACCTTATCCGTCTGTCTGCTGTCCGCTTGTCCACATCCTGTCTGCTGTTACAGCATTGTGGTATCTGTGAAATACCCGCCATGTATGGCTTTGTTTTCTGCCCGTCGCGTTTGTTTCTTGAGCATCTGTCTGTCCGTGTGAGTTATCAGTCTCTCTGTAACTCGATAGTTTTGTCATGCTTTCCACCTGCTTGTATCTGTCTGTCACGATCTCTGTCCTCTCTGTCTGTCTTCAGCTCTTTCCATCTCGTCCTCTCTAATACAGAGTTGGGTATTGAGAGCGAAGTCTGAATTGGAACCAGTTCGTTCAGAAAGATGTTTTTTGATTCTGCTTATCGATTCCAGAAAGTAGACGTACATGCATCAAGTAATTAAACAGTTAAATATTACAGGGAAGTAATTCATGATTTCTAGTCTGTTCATTCGATGAAGCATTTGTTGGAGTTTTGATGTAACAATGCTTCCTGTTTCCTTTCCTTTGATGTGTGGCATCGATGAGCAGAGTCAATCAAATCTGAGTGAATACCCAACTCCACTCTTGAAAGACATCGCAGTAATGTCAGTGCTCTGTGTTTCTATCAGACAACTGTCATGTTAACAACAGTGGAGGAGACTCGACTAGAATCCAACAGTTGATTGAGTGTCCGCGTGAGTACAAACATCTATTCCTGCTGTACGCTGCTGCACACACGCAGAAACACACACATAGAAACACACACGAAGAAACACAGAAACACAGACGTCCATCGCTGCCCAGGAAAAAAAAAAAAAAAGTGTCAAATTAAAATTATAAGATGGTAAGTCAAACTTTTGTTTTGTCTGTAATCAAAAATGTGACTTTTATGTCAAACTTGTCAAATCCAGTCAAAAGTCTGGACACACCTTCTGAGTCAATGCTTTTTCTTTATTTTATTACAATCTCAATATAAAACACATGAAGTGGCTAATCCTTTGTTCCACACAATTAAACTATTCTTTCACACCAACAAGTCTTTTGACTAATTCAGGATAATCTTTCCTTCTTTATTAATTTCTTTCATAAATAAAAATACCATAATTAACTCAAAACAGATTCTACTTTTTTCCTGATGGCTCCAAAAACATATTTTGCTTTGTTTACTTTTGTTTGTTTACCGCATAATAATTCCCTGTGTATTAGTTCATAGTTTTGATTTCTTCAGTTTTATTCTACTATGTAGAAAGTTCAAAAACATTGAATAAGATGTGTCCAAACCTTTGGCTGGTATTTTAAGTAAAAATCTTAAATTTCTTTCAACTTTTCAGTCACAATCTGATGGATTAGTGGATTAAGACTTAGTGTCTCATCATTTCTCTTGCCATGATTAGTTTTTTTTTTTTTTTTTTTAAATTGTTGCTTATTCTTAACATGCCTAACTCATCTATGTTGCTCTTTTCCTGTTGGAAGTGTGCTTCCATACATACTTATATTCTCCGTACTTCCATACCTTCTTCGATGGGACAGGTTGTAGATTTTGGTTTGAGACCAATTAACTGCAATTAAACCTGGAATACGGTTTATAATACACAGTCATTAAAACAAACTAACAAAATAAAGGGTTGTCCGTCTGTCAAACAAGAGCGAGATAAACAGATGAAAAAGCTTCTCTTAGCAGAGATCTTGTCAGCAGGACTAGAAAGGCAGGAAAAGATATTCTTGTCAAAATGTATTAAAGGAATATAATTTGTATAATTTAAGTTTTTCTCCTTCACGACAATAAATATGAAGTTTTGTTTGCGGTGCTCAAAAGCATTAAAAATTACAGCAGCAGCATCTTTGTCGAGAAACACACAGACCTCGCTGTCATAGTCCGGTCTGTGGAAGTTAAAGATGGCGTACAGCTGAGCGTGTTGGTGTCTCACTGTTGGCCGAACTGTTTTGTTGGAGATGAGTTTGTCGTTCAAACTCGGGAGCTCATTGAACTTCTCGTCTGGTAGTGAATGAAATCCATACTGGTGCTCTGATAACTTTAGTTATCCAACCACCTCGTTAGTCTTCTCAAACATCACTCACACACTCTTCTTTTCTTCTTCTTCAGCAGATCTTCACATTGTTTTTCTCTGCATGACGCCTTTGTATCTTTTCACTGGATTAGTTCACTAACCTCCTCGTTTCTTTCCTTGCTGTCATCCTCTGGTTATGTTTTCATACTTGAAGCTCTTCAAGTATCAAGTCTGTGGAGACTTTCTCTTGACTGCCTGCATTTCTGACACCAGCCAAACATCAGCCGATGTCGAGCCGTTTTTGCTTCTTTGTTTTGTTTGTTGGCTGCAGTGACACTCGCTGATACATTACTGGCAGTCCCGCTTGCTGCTGTTGTAGCTGGTTGTTGTAGATAATTGTAGTAGAAGTGGATATAATTACAAATCAATCCGCTAGCTGAGGTATTTATTTTGCTCACTAATGACAATCCTCTCCTATGTGGCTGTGAAACATAACAGCATGCAGAGCCGAGGTTTTGAATCGATCAAAACAAAGTAGTTGAGGCTTGTGGCAGCCAAGTAAGTGTGGTTTCTGCAGAGGAAATGATGTCTACACATCAGATTTTTAACTGGGTTAAATGTTCAAAAGTTGTAAGTTAGGAGGTCTTGTCCTTTTTCATTGACTAGATTTCAATGTAGGTTTTACAGTTTATTCTTGTTGACATCATAGTGTCAAAGTATTTTTAACACAAAGCTTCCTCAGCTAATTGGTCACAGGTTCTTTTAATGTGCACAGCCTCACTTGTTTGAGCGGCTTCAGTAGCTCAAGTGAGATTTTACGTTTATGATCTGTACTAAGCGGCCGCAAATCCAGCTGGATACCCTCAATCTGTGTAAATGGCTGGTTGTACAGTAAGCCGGCCTGGAGTTTGGGATGGATTCGATTTGACTCAAGTTCAAATTATTTCTAACAAGTTTTAAGCTGAGTTTATTCACTGGTTTCCCTTTTTTTTTTTTTCTTTTTTCTTCCTGCAGCGGTCAAACAGCTGAAGGAGACTGTGAGCTCTTCAATCCACAAACTGGCCAACTTTGACGGTAAGAGCTCAACTAAGCTTCAAGTAAAAAGTACTTCCTTCTGTTGTTTGAATCCTGGAGCAGTTCAGTCTGCGATCGAACGCGAGGAATCAGAGTGGAAGCAGCGAATCAGTTCGTACGTAAAGCTTCACTCAGTCGGTCGCTCATTCACTGTTTTAGGTCAAACTACAGTATATTCTATCAACGCTAACAGGTGTGAACCGAAAGTGAAGCCTCATGTTTGTGTGTGTGTTTGTAGAAGTGATGGACGCTCACCTACAGAACAACCAGACGGCAGAAGATGACATCCTGGCCAGCCCCGATCGACTCAAAGGTAAAGAACTCTCTCTCAGACTAGATGTTATTCTAGTTAATGTTTATTTTTAAATATTTTAGTTGTTGCATTGACTTTTTGTGAAGTCGTAATCACAAAGGGCAAAACTGCTGACAAAGAGACATCCTACTACAGTGACCTCTGACCTTTGACCTCTGTCTATTCTGTTGTGTGACTGTTTGTCATCCTTTGGACACACACACAATACTCCGGCTCACCAGCTGCTGAAATGCTGCTGTAATACATTTCCTCTGGACACGCTCCCACAGTTTTATATTTCTGTACCTTTGAGGGCCCAAACTGGCATCTTTTAGATCGTTTATATTGAATTTTGTGTTTCCTTTGATCGTAGGAGAAGTGTCATGTCGACTGTTACTTGTGCCTGTGCACCATGAACGGCATCTGCAGCTGTAATTCAAACCTCAGCGCTAAAATTAAAGTCTAAAACCTTCAAACAGTCCTTTGAAGACATGAGGCAAACAGACAAAATGTTCTAACTCTGGAAGTCTGAGCATCTGATTGGATCCAGAGAGATAGATTTACAAGAACACACACACACACACACACACACACACACACACACACACACACACACACACAATATAACAGTGTGGCTCTAAAGCTGCTCTGCACTGCCGCTTTTGTTGTTTCTGTTTCCCTGCTGTGCCTCACACACTATAATCCAGTGAGTGCGCTATGTGTGAACACACACACACACACACACACACACACACACATATATATATATCTTCTTCTAGGAATCTATAAATTTCTCTCTGTCTGGTATTTTACTTTATTCTGTGCTGGTCTATTTTGGCATTTGCCTCCAAGTTTTGTGTAATCTTACTTTAGTTTTTCACACCCATTCTGTCCCCGCCTAGTTAACCTGTGTGTGTGTGTGTGTGTGTGTGTCCGTCCACAGGGAATCAGATGGATGCCAAAGAGTCAGACATGTCAGACACTCTGAGTCCCAGCAAAGACCGCAGCAGTGACGATACGTCAGGTCAGTAAAACACTCACACCGAGCGATGTTTTAACCCTTTCTTTCATGTCGAAGTCTCGTTTATATGGTCAGGTTTTTATCTCATTCTTCAGTTTTTCAGTTTAACGGCTGTTTACTTGAAATAACTTTCTGCATCTGTTACATGTAGAGACAAATTCAACATGGAATATGTTCTACCTAACTGAAGAGAGAACTAAATAACATTTTCTTATTTTCTAATATTTGAATTGATTATTCAGAAAGCGCTAATGTCAGCTTGAAAGAAATGTGTGTGTTTGTGTGTTTTTTAGACGGCAACATGGACGACCAGGAGCTGAATGAACCACAGAACAGAGTAGCTCTGCTCAAAGGTAACCATGGCAGCTCATCTCTGCTTTGTAGTTTTGCTCTGCGCTGCACTAACAGACCATCAACATTCACCAAGTGAAAGCATTTCACTGTAATGCAGCCAACTGTCCTTCAGGGGGAGCTGTTCAGTCGTGTTAGTGGTTCCAGGTCCATTAAAATGACTCTGTCGTGTGTGTTTGTAGCTGAGTTGCATCGGGCCGGTCTAGAGCCTGGAGACACGGAGCAGGTCATCCACCATCTCCACAGAGAGCTCCTGGAGGCCCAGGAGTTAGCCAACATTGGCAAACAGAGATGTCTGGAGCTACAAGGTAACTAACCGTGTAAAGTAATCCTGCTTCAGTTAACACACACACACACATTATGGAAGCTGTGAATAAATCCTTAAATTTCTTCCTGATGTTCTGAAAATGTCGATTGAGTTTCCGTTTAATATTTGACGTGAGAGTTATTTAATTAAAATATCACTCTGATTGTATGTCACATGACATCATGATGGTGACGATGTGACGGTCTGTGTCTGTCTGTAGCTCTGCTGGAGGACGAGCGGAGGAGTAACTCTCAGCAGACTGAGGAGTCGACCAAACAGATCCAGTACCTGCAGAGTTAGTACAACACACACACACACACACACACACACCTGTCTGTGTCATAATCTACCACCTCACTTCCTCTTGTGTGTGTTTGTGTGTGTTTAGCTCAGCTCGGGAAGCTGCAGGCTGACATGGAGGCACTGAGGGAGCAGAGGGAGAGCACCATCTTCACCACCAGAGAGGAGCTCTACTCCGCCCAGGGCGAGGTACCACCCCATCTTACTATTACCCTTTGACTCCTCCTGACTCACCTGTTACTCCCTATGACGCCACTCCTTCACAACTTCCTCCTGACCTCCCTCAGATTACTCACAGCTCTATCTTACTCCCCTCTGACTCCTCCTGATGCTTTTTTTGCCAATGTCTCTTCCTGACTGCTGGCTGATTCCTTCCAGCTCCTTCTTACTTAATCTGACTTCTCATCTCCCCTTTGTCTCAGACACCTCCTTTGCTTCCTTTTCTCCTTTTCTGTCTCCTACTGGCTCTCCCTGATAGCGCCTTCTTACTCTCCTCTTATTCCTACCCCTCCTCAGATTTCTCCCTTCTCTCCTCTGTGGCTCTGTCTGACTTCCCCTGACTCCCCTCTGATTCCTCCCACCACCCTCTGACTCCTGACACCCCTTTGACTCCTAATAGCTCTGTCTGACTCCTCCTGACTTTCATTGACTCCTCTCTGCACACAAACAAACCTGACCTCCAGTCGTGTGACATCACTGACCGACCCCTGATTGTGCTCCTGCCTTCAGATTATCGTCCTGCGGCACACCATGGAGGCAGCCACGGCAGAGCGGGAGCGTGAGATCGCCGCCCTGCAGGCAGACCTTGGCAGCGTGCGGTCTGAGTTGGAGCACTGGAGGAACGTGGCCTCCAAGTACGAGCAGGAGATCAGCCGGCTGCAGGATGCCTTCACACAGCAGCAACAGCAGCAGTCCAGCGCTACCAAACTGCAGGGTGAGCTCTGCAGCTGCGTAAATCAAGATATCAATATGTCATTAATGCACAGCTGACGTGAACATTTCTGAAATATTGATCATAACTAATTCTTTCTTCGTCCCTCAGCGGATTGTGATACGTTGCAGCAGCGGTGTGGGTGTTTGCAGCAGGACTGTGACAGCCTGAGAGCTGAACGGACGGCTCTTACGGACAAACTGCACCGCCTGGAGACTGAGCTGAGCAGGTACACACACACACACACGCAAACTAACTGAAGGAAAGACCGACGTGGGCAGTCAAGAGGTTGGGAGTAACACATCAGGAATGTATGTCAAACTGTGCGAGGGCGGACATTAAAACTGGACCTGAAAGTCTTCGTGACAGCCGCGATCGAGTTGATGAATTGTAGCTTAGGACGACTGACAGGAGCGCCGCCAAATTCAGGAGTCCCACAAGGTTCGGAGTTTGGATTCAGCAAGATGAGGACAAGAAGGAGAGGAGGAGGAAACATGGAGTCCAGCTGATTCAGGCAGAACAGGACGAGGAGACGACAGCTGACTGACAGCTGGCTGAAGCAGACCGAGCGGTCAGCAGCTCTGCGCTCGGTCTGATCTCCATGGAGAGAAAACATCACTGCATGTTCTCTCTCAGCAGGATTTTGTCTGAGCTTCAGCTGTGTTTTCACTCGTTTCCAATAAACTGTAGGTGCCACTGGCAGCACTTCTAATGAATACCTGTGATGCACCACTCCGGTAAAACTGCAGATGTCAGCTGCAGCTGACGGTCTCATCCCCTGCTGTTGAACAACCTTCCTGAACATCTATTTTAATGCGATGCAAATATTTATCTTCAGCAGCTCAAAACAACGTGTCCCAACTGTTTCCCAACACAAACATGCTGCTGTGTTATCTGATTCAGTTACATGCACCAAATATAAATGATTGTAAATCAACAAAGCCACGTAACAGTGGCCACAACCACGGAGGTTGCCGCTTGTTTATAACTTACTGTGATGCTAAAGAATCCATAAAAACAAGTTTCATAGATGAAATTAGTTGTTTTAGGTGTTAAACTAGAGATGGATCAGGTTTCAAATCTGTTCAGTTGTTGGAGCAATACATAACCAGGAGACAAGAACTTCCTGAGAAGACGAGTTCTGGGGAACAAAACTGGAAAACGAAGACTCTTCTTGTTCCGTGCTGTTATTTTTCTCCTTTTGACTGGACGTGGTGTCTCTGTGTTTGTGTGCAGCACCAGGAAGCAGAGTCAGGTCCTCAGCAGCAGTCTTGTGTCTCTGGAGAAGAGGGAGGAGGTTCTGCAGGACAAACTGGGTTCTCTGGAAAATCAACACCTGCAGGACGCAAGCAGGCTGAGGACCCAGCTGGACCAGGCCCAGGCCCACACACACACACTGCAGAAAGAGGTACACACTGCAGAGACGCACACACAATCCCTTAATGACAAGTAACTTCTTCAACAGATACTGATGATGTGACGATTCATAGAAATTTTGTGATAATGGTCTACGTGTGTGTGTGTGGACGTGTTCAGTATGAAGACACACAGTCCCAGCTGTTGGACCTCCGTCAGCGCTATGAGAGGACAGAGAAGGAGAAGCTGAACATCCACCAGGAGCTGGAGCAGTGCAGGAGCAGCCTGAAGCTGCTGCAGGACAAGACCAGCTCCGTGAGTGTGCACACACACAAACACACACACACACACACCTCCTTTTTAATGAGACCAAAGACTATATCAGCTGTTTGTGTTGTAACCTGTATTTTTGTGTTTTCTCAGCTTTAAATCCAGAAGTTTCGTTTCCTTCCACAGTTTTTTTTGGATTTTATGTTAAAGAGTAATGCAGGAGGAGCACCAGAGCACTTGCTCATGGACACTGTGGCAGTCTTGAACCTGCTAGTTGTAACCCACCAAGCACTTCAGTTCACAGCCTCCCTCCTCACTGCTTACTTACTAACTCTGGACTCGTCTCACCGGCCAGTGTTGATGAATCTTCAGTCAGTAGATAACAAACAGACTGATAACCTTTGTGGTGACAAAAATAAGTAACAAGAATGTGATTTTAGCAGATTTAATTAATCCATAAATGAACATAGAAACTGTTTTTTTAATTCAGCTCTTCCAGCTGAGCTGACGTCATCGTTTCTGCCTTTTCATCCTGAGTTGATAAATAACAGCTGTTAGTTTGTCTCTGTGAAAACTCTAGGAAACACAAATCAGAAAATCAGACGATGACAGCGAGGCGGAGCAGCCTCCTCCTCCTCCTCCTCCCCTCTTCTTCCTCTCCTCCTCCTCCTCCTCCTCTTCTCGCTCATCTCCCAGCTTTTCTTCGTCCTCCGTCTTTTGTTGATGTGACGGTCGATGTTTGTCTCATTCCTCAGGTTTTGTTTCCCCAGAGCTTTTCAGAATAAGAGTCCTGGCATTGGCAGGACGAGAGCATCAAACTTTATTTTTAACTGATTTATTTTTTTTAAAGGATAATTTCTGTTTATTACAAACTTTGATCTAATTTTCACAGTTTTGTCCGTCATTTCTTTCAGTTCACTCTTTGCACTCAGAGTAGCTGAGATCTGGGAACATGGTGACACGGTGACACGACTAAAATCAAGTTAGACTCAAGGTGCACTTTGCAAACGTGAGGGATTATTAGCGGGATTAAGTGACATTCTTGAGGTCATTTATTACTTCCTCTGAAACCACTGATGGCCTTTATAAAACTTTTTTCCCCATACTTTAGTACTCTACTAGACTTGCAAATAAATGAATGTAAAACTGGTGCACTTCCCCTTTAAGAAGTTGCAAGTGTGGGACAGAACTGCGCCCAGCATCTTGCCATTTTGTTGTTTCACGCAGAAAACTCATCTGATGTCACTCAAGCTGCCAGACTGTCTGTGAAACACAATCTACACACACAGTCCACATAGTGCATTCAATTTCAACCCATCTGGCACCGCAAACTGGCAGCCCACTAATTAAAGGACCGTGTGCACAGACGGGCCAGATAACTTTAACAGCAAGTAACTTTAACATCGGAGCAGGACGGTTTCACAGTTTTCACAGTTTTCTGTGATAAAAAGAGACAAAACACACAAAGCTTGAAAATGAATTTGACTTATTATAATATTATAATATCATTATTGTGAATACTCTGTTCCCAGATGTCAGCTGTCACAGAAGTGAAGGACCAAACTATGAAAATAAGACTCAAGTTTTAATAACTCAGAATTATCCTGTGAGTCCATTATTTATCTTCACCAGGTATGTCATGTATCAGCACCCTCCAGTTTATTTAGCCTTCCTCTGTGTTTAGCACTTTGTGATACTGTTTTTTTTTTTAATTTTTTTATTAAAGATCAGATTTCTAACATTTCACGCTGGACTTTAAAAGCCAGTTATCGTCGTCAGCTAGCAGCCTGTAGAGTTCACCGTCTGAGTGCTAACAAGATGTCCTGGTGCAGAAAGTTAATGAGCTGAACTCCAACAGGAAAGCGTTGCCTGGGTGACGGGTGGTGTTTGCTGAACGCGGCTGTTGAATGTGTAAAAAGAAAAAAAATGGCGGTGTTGCTTTGAAACGGCGACGAGACACACACCTACAAACTCCCCTCTCTCTCTCTCTCTCTCTGTCTGTCTCCCCCTCCTCCCCCCTCGCTGTAGCTGCTCCATCCTCCATGTTGGTTTTGGTTGATTTGCCGGCTGATTTCTTCTTATCCCTCTCCTCCTCCTCCCCCGTTCTCCCCTTCCTTCCCTCCCCTCTAGCCATCCATATTGCAGCCTGTCCAAGCCATATTCATTGGCCTTGTCCTGGCTCTGCTCTACTGGTGTTTCGGCCAGTTGTGGTAGAAAGGTACACACGACATGACATCAGTCTGTCTCTCTCTCTTGTCTCTTTTGTCTCCATCTGTCCATCATCTGTGGAAGGAAAGATGGCAGAGGTGAAAACATGGTCCTGAGCTGTGATGAATTCAGGGTGACGTGTTGAGAACCCACACAGTGTTAAAGTCTTGACTTAACGCAGTCCTCGTTTGGGTAAAATGTTCATTCTCAGTAGATCTGAAGCGTAGTCATGCCTTTAACCTTCAGTGCTCCATGTGGAGTTAAGTTAGTTAGAATTAGGCTGAGATATGTTAGGGCGACATGTTAAAAACAGTTATTTTACCAGTGTAAAATCTGAAGATTTAAGACACAAAAAGTAAACACGTGATAACAGCACGTCACTGTTGCTGACCGGAGTTTTTGCTCGTGCAGCGTCTGATATAAAATCAAGAATTTTACAGTGTTAGATGGGCTGCCTAATATTTTGCATGTAAGCAAAGCAGTAAGCAGCGTGTTGTGTCACATATGTGGACCTCAGGGACAGTAGCTGTAGCTAAACAAATAGGAAATACGACGACATTATGTAATGGAGAGTTACATTTATAAAGTTTTAGACTGTTAAAAAAAGGGAACCAGGCTCTTAGTGTTGAACCCTGAATTCAGATCAGCAGGACTCTTCTCACCTCCGACACTTCCCTTTAAGACTGAGCATCTTCATCATCATCATCGTCATCATCACCACAGTGGTCTTTGTCTTCTGGTTTGAGCAGCTCTAACTGCATGAGTGTCGGTCTGTCTGTCTGCCTGCCTGTCAGTCAAACTTCTGCTGCTTCTGCTCTGCTGCAGCTAACACTGAACTCTTTAAAGGGACGTGATCCCACCAACCTCAGTTTAAAGGGATACCTTTCTCCGCAGTGCCTGCTGACGTTTTTAGTTTCATTTTGAAGGAAACAGACTCCTGGCTTTGTTAGCATGGCTCTGTACACGTGTGATGGTTTCTGATAGATGTAATTTCAGTGATAATTAAAAAATCTTCATCGTCCTTATTTTGATGAGAAAACTTGAGCAGCCGGAAGCTCAAATAAGACGATTATATTCTTATTCCCTGTAATATTAGTTTGTTCACCCACACTTTGACTTCTCTACAGCCCATTGGTTCCTCCTGAAGAGATAATCAAATATTTAGTTTTATGTTTTAAAAAACCCTCAGTAATTTCTTAAAGCAGCTGTCCAGAATTATTTGCCCCTGACTAATTTAAATTTCTGTCTGATCGGAGCTGTTCAGATTTCTCTCACGGCTGCTGTCAAAAGATTAATTATAGCTGAAGTGAGTTTGCTTTAAATAATATTTACTGAGAGTATTTTACATGTTACTGTGAACTCTGACCTAATTATCTTCACTGCCTTTTGTGTCTTTGTCAGTGTTGAGGACGCAAACATCTTGATTGAACAAACTTTATTTGGACTTAATCGACCGAGTGACTGTGAGCTGCACGTCGAGGCCATTCAATCGATCCGTGCGGTGCGAGCATAAAAGTGTAGCCCTGGTGAAAGGCTGAGTTAGTCCGCGCAGCTTCAGAGGTCAGGCCGAGAAGGCAAAAAAAAAATTCAGGGAGATGTGCAGCTCACTTTAAAGATCAGATTTTTGCAGACAACAGTAAGATTTCCTTTGATTCGTCTGCTATGAATTTGACTGAATGACTAAATCTTGACTAAACTCAAAAACGATGCAGTTTTTACGGATTAAAAACAGACTCGTGGTCTGAGCCGTCTGGATGTTGCTGATGTTGAAGTAAATAACCGCTTAGCATGAATTAATTGAATTATTTTGGACAGTTTTACTCTGAATGGATGAAGGTGTTTCCCTTTAAAGAGTCTCTTTCTCGTCTGACCTCGTCGTCTCTCCTCATTCATTCACTCACATCTCTTCACAGCTCCCTCTCACTTTCAGGGTGTTGGTGCTTTTTTTTTTTTACTTAATGTTAATTTGATTTCATTTCATACATCGTTGTCTCTTGCAGCAGCGCTTGTGGTCACTTTATTCATTCTCCTTTCATTCCTGACCTCCAGTCTGCTGCTTCATCTCGGTTATTTTTCCATTTTGTTCAGCCTCTGCCTGCTGACAGATCTCCTGTCTTTGAATTTTACCTCCAACCTTTTTTATTTTCTTCATTATTAAAACATCCACCGTTCTGTCCGTCATCTTCGTCCCCTGTTGTGCTGGTTTGCTGCTTGTTCATTTGGGAATGTCTGACCAGTCTTTCCAGTCGTTTGCTCCGAGGGAAAACTGGTCTGTAACTTTTCTGTTTTTCTTACTCAGGTAACTTCCTCGGCCTTGTTTACTTTGCTGCTTCCTCCTGTTTATTTCTTTTTATTTCCTCCTCTCCTCTTCCTCTCCTGAAGTCCTAAAAGATTCTATTTTTTTTTTTTTTATCATTCAGTATTTAATATTTTAATGTATTATAAACCCACATAAAGAATATTTCTTCATCTCTGAATGTCGTATAATAAAAACAGACTGTTCTCAGCAGAAATCATCTGTTGTTTACTTTACAGCTAGCTGATAAGAAGGACCACACACTTTAGAAATCATCCGTCTGTGATCGAATACAAAGCTTTGGAAGATGCCGAGGTTTAGATGTTTATGAAATGTGAGCATGAGGCCTCCAAAAGTCAAAATAAAAACTAAAGTCGTCTTTGTTACGACCCAGCTCATGTAGGGAAAATTAAGTAACATAAAACCAGTTATACTCTGTAAAACTTGGTTATTTATTTCCATGATTTGGATTAATTATAATACAACTAAACTGCCTGATAGAAGAATAACTTCACTGTCTGTTATTGAACAACCAAAAAATACAGACAGCGTTCTAAACCTCGAGCTTCTAACAGAAATGTCTCTACGTGAGTGTGATTAGCAAAATGAACTAAACCTGGCCCGATACACAGAGTAAACAAAGTACCTCAAGCAAAACCACGTCAGTCATTCACAGCATAACACTGAGAGGCCGAATCAAGCCGCACTGCGACTGTCTTCAGTGGATTAGTTCTTCAGTTTGGGAGGTCGGACCGGATTAATGAGACAGAGATGCAGTTATTGAAATCAAACTTATTTGTGTTCCATAGTGTTTTATTCTGGTTTATTTTTAAAGATTTCTCGTCATATTTTAATTTCAGCTTTGCCATGAATGAACTGTTTTGTCAGTTTTAAAGTTATCTAGGTCCAAACTATAACCCCCGTCTGTTTACTCTGATTTCAAATGTAATGATTGTCTTCTGTAAGTAAACACTTTTACACACTTCTAGATAACTTTTGAACAAATAAACTGCGTGACAAAGAAAGAAAATATCATCTTTTGGACTTGAGCTTTGCTTCTTTACTTCATCTTTCCCTCTGCCTCCTCTTCATCCACTTTCCTCTTCCTCCTCTTCTCTCCTGGTTTCAGTTTGAGTTTAAAGCTTCAGACGTGACGACTAACTGCATTTCTTTGTGTTTTCCTGTGTGTACGTTGTCGTCTCTCTCTCTGACAGAGCGGCTGGAGCCCCTGGATGCCGGTCATCGCAGTGATGGTCGCCGTGACGGCAGCCGTCCTCTACCCGAACCTCTCCAAGAGCAGCTCCACCTAGGACGCACACAGCAAACACAAACACACACACACACACAGAGCGCTGTGAGGAGAGCATCACTGCTTTACTTGTATAAAGTCTAATTGTACATAATTGTAGAGGGAATATAAAGGTTGTGGTTTCTACAGAGGATTCAGATGCTTCTTGGTTTATTTTGTTTTTGTGTGTTTTTGTTGTTTTTTTTTCTGCCGCTGAGAGTTTTGTTGTCGTTTTTATTCTCGGCTCTCTCTCGGCTGTGGTGGGGCTTTTTTTTTTTTTTTTTTTTTTTGGTTTTCGTCTCTCTGCTGATTTCTGGGTAACACGGCGTTCTCCAGCAGGCCGAACTTCCTCACAAAACAAAAACAAAAAAAACTTGCCACATGTGACGTTCACGTTGTACGTATGCAGAACTTCCCAGCAGCCTCAGCCTCAGTCAGGAGGACGTGATCCGCACTCGTCACTGACAAGCCGGCAGGTCTGCAGTTTGCTGGACGGAGCGTCTGCACACCTTTACTGATAGATTTCATCGGCTATTGGAGTCTGTTTGCCGGCGGTGTTTACCTGTAAGCTCTGCAGCGCTGCATCACGACAGTTCATCAGTATCTTTACTGAAGAAACGCCGATGTCTTGTCTCCATAGTCAAGTTTAATTTTCACTCACCAGCTCAGCGCTTTCACTCCTCCTAAAAATGACCACCAAACTGCTAACGTTTATTTGCCAGTGTGGCTTTGAGGTATATCTTGAAACACTGAGTTGTTCAGTAGTATGCACCACGAGTTCACAGTAAAAACAGTGATGATAAAGGCCTGAATGTTTTTTGTACCAAATCTTGAGTGTCTGTTGTTTAGACGGGCCGTCTGTAACTTCAGTTTTTTTTAAACTTTAATATTCCAGTCGATGTTTTCTCCACGTGGTGCGTATTCTTAAACAATGTGTGTTCAGTGAGATTATCACACAGTGTTTCTTTTTATTTGACTTTATTTGAACTTTCCTCGTCCTCACTGCAGCAGCTGCTCGCTTGTTTCTCAGTTCACTGATTGTAAAATCTTTAAAAACAGACATCACAGTTCATCACAGTTTCTCATAATTCTTCCAAAACTCGAAGATGTTTCATTTACTATCGTGAAAAGAAAGAAAAGCAAGCAGATAGAAGAAGCTGGAACCAGACAACATTCATAAATGTTAACAAAAATAATTCATTAAAGCTGCCAAATATTTAAAAAAGAAACATACTCATTGCAGCCTGAATATAAACAAACAATATCTCAGTCACGCTCCTCTCTCTGATTGGTTAGTTCAGATTAAGGCAGCGTGGATTTGGAAGATCTTTTTGGTTTCACTTCAGGTCCCGCTTGTGGGTCAAACGTTTACACAGCCTCGCTGTTCACATCAGCTCTGTACGTCAGTAAATCCACCCTCATAGTAAATCTACGTTCAGGCTGTTGGAGCACAGACGAAGCACAAACAGTGACCGAGCGTCTGCATCAGTATTCTGTCGTGAGCTGCGTCTGTTGGGAAGTGCTCACACGTGGGCGTTTTTTTTCCGGAAGTCGTGCTCTGTTCTGTTCTGGTTTGAAGGCGGCCATGTTGGACGTCGAACATGGTTTGTTTTTTGGGGTTTTTTCAGGGTCGGGGTTTAAAAACTTGAAGCCAAATTATTAAAATAAAAATCAGATTTTTTTTATTTTCTTTTTACTTTTTGTTTTTTCCGGGGCACAGAAAAAGGGGGTCAAAGTGCCTCTGATGTAACTAACACCACAGTTTGTGTATGTGTGCGGGCAAACCACACAAACACACACACGCACACACTTTTTCCTGATAAACACACACACACACACACAGATTTGACTGTCAGAGGTCTGTCGGTGTCAAGAGTGTGGAGAGAAGCTGTACACTGTAACGTCTCAGCTTTTTCCAGAGCTTTCACCCGCTACTCACGGCCTTCTTCAACCAGCAGAGTTAGCTCAGCTGTTTGTTCAGATCAAACTCTTCACCGCGGCTTTATCGTGACCGAGGAGTTCATATTTTTGTGAGAAGCTCTGACGTGTTTTCCTCTTTGAGATTTCCACCCTCCATCCGACACGACGCCCCTCTTTTACTTTAGGGAACAACATGGCCGTTTTATCTGGTGCCATCCTCAGGACAAACTTTACATCACAGATCATAAAACAAACAAAAGTTTTCATCCATCCTGTCGTGTGACGAGCCTCCGCAGAGCTGCTCGCAGAGTTTCTTAAAAAAAAAAAACAGGACGACTGTTCAGCTTCTCTCCAAACAAACTGTGAACACCCGAGGCCTCGGCTGAAACGTTTTTAGCAGATATTAAATTATTTCAAAGTGTGTGTGAGTGTGTGTCGGTTCACACTCTGGACTCTTGAGCAGCGTTTGTCATCGTTCGTGTACTCTGTCTTGTCTCCGTGTTTAAAAAAAAAAAAATAAATAAATACGAACAAATATTCCTGATGTTTAAAGAGAAAAACACTACAGTACAGAGAGAATTGTAAAATAAAATGTTATTGAATGATGTGCTACTAGACTTATTTTGTTAAAATTGTTTAGAGATATGAGAGGGAGATATGTAGAGGAGACAGTATGATGATGATGATGATGTATTGAATATGCAGAGCAATGTTTGGATTAAAGTTGTAGCAAGCTGACCCACCACACCGGCTTCCAGCGCCTTCATTCATTCACAAACCTCCTCACAAAGGGTCACACATGAGAAGATATGAGCAAACACTTGGTGACAGCGGCGAGGAAAGACTTCCTTTCAGAGGTAGAGACATCAGTCAGGTCCAGCGCTGATGTTAGATCCGGCTCTCAGTCAGCGTTCCAGTTCATCCTAAAGGTGCTGAGGTCTTCACTTGGCGACTGTGGCGAGGGAAAAACTACCTTTAGGAGGCAGAAACCGGATCATGGTGTGCAAACATGCAAACAAATAGTATTTGTAGCAGACTTAATTCACTGGTGTAGCCACGAGAACCTGTGAGATGAGAAAGCAGAAAAACATGAATTAGTGGAACATGATGTTTGAGAAGTTTCTGCAGCATTCTTCTCTGGACAATCAGCTCCAGAGTCAGCCTTCTTAATCAGTTTCAGTGTTTTAGTGTGGCTGACTCTGATATTGCTCCAACAGATGAACACATTAAAAGACGGAGGAAGGAAGGAAGGAAGGAAGGAAGTCTGTCTCTTCCTGCAGACGACCTCAGTGTTAACACCTCCAGTCCAATCTGATGTCCAGGTGCACACTCAAGCACCTGTAGGCCACCATCTCCACATCTTGGAGATTGTGTTCAGGTTAAACTCAGTCCTCCTGAAGTCCACGAACATCTCTGTCTCTGAAGGTTTGTTCATGTTAAAGGCGCAGTCTGTAGGATTTAGTGACACCTAGCAGTCAGGTTGCAGAACACACTGCATCCTCTCCTTCTGAGGAAAAATCCTGCCTGTGATCACACTTATGAATATTGTATTCAATTCCTGCTCATAGATACTCCTAAAAATGACACACTGGACCTTTAATAGATGAATATGCAGCCACAGATGCTGCAGTGTAATCAGTGGTTTAGATCAAATGTAGAGTCCAAATATTTGTCATTTTTTTTTGGATGTGGTCCTGAAATCTTTGATCTCGATAATCGTGTGATGATGGACTGATTGGATGCTTTAATGTCCCGTAATTATAAGATTAAGTTTGAGGGTCATGTGAGATGATTAAAGAGTTTTATGAATACTGACTGTCTCACATTAAACGTGGTGAAATAGCATGAAAAAACTCTGAGGAGACGTGTGTGTGTGTGTGATGTACAGACTGCACCATTAAACAGGCCTGGACGTGTGTGTGTGTGTGTGTGTGTGTGTGTGTGTGTGTGTGTGTGTGTGTACTGTGATATTAGCTGAATGTCTTCACACGACAAACACGCATCAATCATCCAGCAGCAGCATGATGTCATCTTTACGAGAAGGTTGCAACATGTAGAAGGAATTAAAGCTCAGCCCGCAGATCTCTGAGTCTGAGTCTGAAAGCTGCAGAGAGAAATAAATATTTCATCTTTATGTGATGAAGAAATTAAAACAAGAAGAGCGTTTTCTAATGTTTAAATCATGAGCTCGTGTCTGTTCACAATAAAATTATGATCACATGAATAAACAATAGAAGAAAGGATCATTTTTCCTCTCAACATATTTGATAGTTTGACGTTGAAGATCACATTATAACATTATAATTACATAAACTCACAGCTGCAGGACTCCTCACATGTAACCCGAAGCACGTTGTTTAACTTATAAAGACTCTATCTTGTATCAAAGTCACTGTGATAGAAATATGAGTTATGAGATTTTTTAAAGGTCAAAAATCATCTTAAAAAGTCAATTTTTATCATCCCAAACCTTAAAAATCATTTGAATTTTATATTAAAAGGTTGTAAATATTTTGTTTTTACCAGATGAAACAGTATAACATTTAGAATTATACATTTGTAATAAACAATATACTGTGTGTGTTATTTAAATAAGAATCCACAGAACACGGGGAGCTTTGTCTGACCAGCAGTCATAATTTAACATCCATTTTCTGTAACTGCTCGTCTTTCTCAGGAGGTCAGCTGATCCCAGAGACGTGACGAGACACGAGGCGAGAGGTGAATCATCACACAGAAAAATCATTTTTTTAATGTAACGTTATCTTTAAAAGTTAAAAAAACTTTTGACTTCTTATTTCATGATTTGTCTTCAGTAGATAAAATGTTGACTTCTTGCTTCATAGTCGACCTTTTATGTCAATAAAACATCAAAAAAACATTTTAAATGTCTGTCGTATGTTAGATACAAACATTATTTATCAAACATGAGTAATTTTATTTTTATGATTCATAAACTTCTTCTTCTTCTTCTTCTTCTTCTTCTTCTTCTTCTTCTTCTTCTTCTTCTTCTTTTTACCCACCCTGAACTGACAGAACTGCAGGATCAGCACAAAAAAGGGTGTGGATGAATGTGTGTGTGTGTGTGTGTGTGTGTGTGTGTGTGTGTGTGTGTGTGTGTGTGTGTGTGTGTGTTTGGACTTGTTCAGATCTGAAACAACAAAACAGATCAATAACTAGAGTTTATGATCTTCAGGAAACAGACTTCACACAGCTGTTCAATCAACCAATCAATCAGTGGAAACATCATCAACATCACATGTTTTTTTATGACCCCTAACCAGAAATCCAAATTCAGCAGGTCTCAGCTCCTGTTGGAGAGATTGTGGATCAGTTATACGTCTTCTAGTCGTGTCTTCACGTTAAGCCTTTCGGGTCTTTTAGTCTCAGAGATTCTGGACCTGAGATCTGATTTCTCTGTTTTTGTACCTTTGAAATATTCCTAAAGGTCTCAGTACAAGCGACTCATAACCTTTGAAGTCGACCTTCTGATTAAGAAAAACAACTGTATTCAGATGATAGTGAAAATGATTTTCACTGTGAAAACTGTGAAAACTCAGATTGTTGTAACGATGTGGAGTTTTTATTCTTTCTATCCGGACGTCTTGTGGTCCACGACCTGAAGCTGTGCGGCTCATTTTTCTTATTTTCCATCTCACTGATTGTGACTTTAAACTCCAAAACTTAATTTGTTGTTTGTCCACACAACAAATATGAAAAAAAATCCATCAGTTAATCAAATTAGACAAGTTATAAAAACATTTAAATAAAAAAAATCAATAATAAAACACATTAAAATGTATAAATGGAGAGACAAACTAACTAAATAAATGTTGCTGGACAACAAAACCAACAGTCTGAACTCACTGTAGGCTGTTTCCGGAGCTTTCAGCTTCACCCCATGGCCTTCCTCAGGCCCTGAGTGTGCTCGGTTGTCATGGAGCTCTGAGGAAGACCATGAGTTGAAGCTGAAAGCAGCACGTGACCTTCTTTCTTTTATTTTATCTGTAGAAATTATTGTTTCGGTCGTCGTGGTAACGGTTACTCATGCAGTTAATTCCCACTTTTTACAGACTGAAGTGAGACTGCGGTGGATTATTAAAGCTATCTTTGAGACTTGACTCAGATTTTCTGGTTCACTGGGAAAAACAGAGTCATCGTTCAGCCTCGATTACAATAAAGTAACGAGTAAAATCTAACTGATGTTTAACTGATGCATTAACCACACTAACAGGCTCGTGAACGGCCATTAGAGCCTCGCGTTAAATCACAACACGCTGCAATCACCGTTAATGAGTACATTAAATATTCAGCGCTGAGGTCAGAGAGGTTTTATGAGGCAGAAAGTTGTTTTTTTTTATAACTTTGTCAGCAGAAACTGTCTCAGTTTGTTCACCAAGAGACAAAAAATGTAACTTAATGATATAAATTATTTATTTTATAGACTATTAAAGGTCTAATGTGTTTAAAGATGTTTGTATAATAATAATAATAATTTAACAGAGCATGGCTTTGTTTACCTGCTCCTGTCCATAGACGATCTTAGCACACTGATGCTGCGTTCACTGATGTCAGAAAATTTGGATTTTACACTTTGTTTCAGTCAACGTGTTGTGTTTATGTGATGTGCAAACATTTAAATAACACAACAAAATGGTCAAAAACATGAGAGACCTACACACAAAATACAATAACATTATACAAACAATGTACAAATGATCATAATAATATAACCAGGACAATAATGACAATAAAATTACAATTACAAATAAATAAATAAACCTCCAAGAAACTCACAATTATCTGTCAACATGAAGTTTGTGATATATTACTAATCTAAATAAAAAAAACTACCGATAACAATCGCTCCTATGTACAACTAAATAAATTATATTTTAAATCTTAAATTGTTCTGTAAATAAATTAAATGTAAACGGCCTCATTAACTGTTGTCCTGAATATTATATATTAATACCAACTTCACAGCAGAAATAAACATGTTTACACTAATGAAAACATAATCATGAATATTAGATTTAATGTGTTTGGTTTGTCCACAGATGAGTGTTTTTTATGTTTGTCCGCTCTGGGCTACTGTAGAAAAATGGCGGACTTCATGGAAGAGGACCCCCCTCTCACTGTAGATATAAATGGCTCATTTTAAGATGTGAATGAAAACACAATTCTTGTGTTCAGGTGATCATACACTAATGAAAACATACTAATTATTATCATATTCAATTCCGCCTATAGATACTCTTAAAGGTGCAGTGTGTGAGATTTGGGGCCTTTATTTTCAGAATAAGGCAAACATGGAATATAATATTCATAACTATGCTTTCATGCATGAATAATCACCTTAAAATAAGACTCTTTTTGTTTTTGTTACTTAAAAATTCTCCTTTTATATCTACAGTTGGAGCGGGTCCTCTTTCACGGAGGCCGCCATATTGAAACACTGTGTTTCTACGGTAGCCCAGAACAGACAAACTAAATTGTGACTCTAAACACGGTGTGTTTGTTTCTCCTTTACACTAGGAAGATGAGGGTGATGTGAGGAGATTGCAATGCATCGATTACACCACTAGATGCAACTAAACTCTACACACTGTACCTTTAAATCTGACACACTGGACCTTTAAGTAAAGGATACTTCCACCACCGCTGGGAGTTGGTGTAAAAAGTATATGAGAGTGTAAAGAGGCGGAATTTGGTTTTATGAAAGACTAATTACACGACTTGGAGAAGAACATGGAAGTAAATTGAATCCAGAGGGAGGCGGTAATGCAACATTAAAGAATGCCAACAAGCGTGAAGAAGAAGAAGAAGAAGAAGGAGTTTAAGAATTCCGAGCATTCAAAGCGAGCACCTGAACGCAGCAGCAGCCAGCCAGTCTCAGTGAGGTTTTAAAAAAAACTTCAAACCACCTTCAGCCTGCTGCGAGGAAACACGGCGGGAACACAGGACACGCTCCACCGGCACAAACTCACACCAAGAGTCCCGACGAGAGCCGCTAAAGATGCCGGTCACAGAGAAGGACCTGGCGGAGGACGCTCCGTGGAAGAAGATCCAGCAGAACACCTTCACCCGCTGGATCAACGAGCACCTGAAGTGCGTCAACAAGCGGATCGCGGACCTGCAGCTTGACCTGGGCGATGGCCTGAGGCTCATAGCCCTGCTGGAGGTCCTCAGCCACAAGAAGATGTACAGAAAGTACCACCCGAGGCCCAACTTCAGGCAGATGAAGCTGGAGAACGTGTCTGTGGCTCTGGAGTTCCTGGACAAGGAGAACATAAAGCTCGTCTCCATAGGTGAGTCCATTCATTCAGGCTGGGCGCTTTGTGGAGCTGCAAAAAAAAAAACACAAAACACACACCAAGTGGTGACCCTAAAATTAAGTTTAAATGTTAATAAAGAGTGTGCACATGATGGGGAAGCTTTTATTTGTCATGTTTCTTCAGTTTCTCCCAGTTTATATCCACAAAACAACGTTTGAAGTCGTGCAAAGTCCGAAATGCATTTAAAAAAAGTTGCATTTTAAAGTGTAACTGTGTTTCCGCATACATAAACACACCCTATATGAATCCAAAGCACATATTTTGATTAAGTTGCGCGTAGTCTTTAATTCGGCACGCGTTTAATACACAAAGCACGAATGTTTCTTTGAATATTTCAGGTTTTTTAAAAGTAACAAACTGCGCTCGAAACTTCAAGAAAAACACGTTTTTTTTCTTGTAGTTTGCACTCTTTGGTTTGTGTCTTATCGTGTTGTGTGTTTCCATAAGAAGCTCCTGAACTTTCTTGTATGTCACAATAATGCATGTGGAGTCCAAAGTTCAACCTTTGTCCTTTTTCATTCAAGTGGAGGTTTCCACGTTTCCTACCACGGTAAACACTCAGATTATTCAGTTAATGACAGATCCTTAAGTAGTAAAATCAATCTTAATTATTAAATTTAATAGATTTAGTAACCTACAGCTCCTGAAAGACCTCACTGACAGACTACATTTAAAAATCCTGCAATTTAAGGGTAGTGTTCAACATTCATTAGTATGTTTTCATCAGTGTGTCACACCTGAAATTAAGACTCGTTACCTTTTGCTTTTTATGTGAGTTTTCCTTACATGCTTGGAAGGAGAGGGTGAGCGTGGTGGAGTATTCATGTGGTTGCAATCTGCAACATCGCTGCTAGGAGGCACTAAATCCCACACGTTTAGTGCGTTGGAGTATTTCTAGAGTTGGCATGAACTCCTTTTACAAATCAGCACACACATAATCAACATTTAAGCCAATTTTCCCATTGAAAATCTCAGTAACTCTCAGTAAACTATGTGAGAGACGAGCGTGCAGACTGGAAATCAGCCCTAAAATGTTCAGTTTATCCCTCACAAATCTGGTCCTGTAGTACTCACTGTGTCGTGTTGTTGGCAGCAGCAGTTTGGCATGTTGTGGCTGCAGATGTTTTTTTTTTTTTCTTTAATGGGACAGACAGAGAGAGAGAGAGAGGACACACCTGTGTTAATGAGCCTGGCTTCACATGGAGAGGTGAAAACTCAGCGTGCTGTCTATGTGGTTTGTCAGCTGCACGAGAGCGATCGTCCTCCACCTGCCGCACAGTTCTTCTGCTTTGCGTTTCTCGTTAACAAGCTGCTTGTTGTTGCGTCTCAAACGTGATTAGCGCACATCTGATTTTAATTAATTGATGCTGTGTGGCTCCCACCCAGGCTGCACAATACTGACAGATCATCATATTGGAGTTATCCTGCTGAGTATTTGCAGTCTGTGTAGAGAGTTTCACGTCTTCCTCCAGTTATCCAGTTCTCAGGTTTTATTAGTTTTTCTGGCAGAAAATAACTTTTACAAAGCTCATAATGTTTCAGTTTTTGTTGACGCTGTCAGAGAGATTGTAGTTTGCAAAGACGTGGATCAGGCAGGCTGACAAAGCCACCTGTAGCAGCACCCACCTGTCAATCAAAGCGTCCACGCTCTTAATCCTGCATAACTTTAAGCCTTAATATAATCTGAACAGGCGAGTTGTATATAAATTCACCCTCAGTACAGTTGTCATGAACGAGGAAATTAGCTACAGAGACCAAAACTGTTTTTTGTACCAGGCTGTAAACATGTTTATTTCTGCTGTGAAGTTGTGACATTTGAACATGGGGACTTATGGAGACTGACTCAAGTGGACGTTTGAGGAACTGCAGTTTTTGACACTTATGTATTAGCTTCAATTTACAGCCACGGTTTGGTTGAGGGCGCCCTGCCTCATGTACGTAAATGGGGAGGCCAATCAACCACAAATATCGTCTCCGTTTTATGGATTATAGTCATCTTGTGGATCTCCTCGATCAATCCAGTGAAAGATTTCAAAGGTGTAGTAGCGTGACAAACGCTGCTATAAAAGTTGGTTTGTTTTTTTTAGAAAAGGATTGAATCTCTGAGAAGAGAGAGAAAAGTATAACCTCAATAATGTGCAGCTTGATTTATTCTGTGTTTTAAACACGACACAGTCGGTGTGAAGTACTTTCAGGATTCTGAAAAGAGATTTTTAACCTCAGTTTTTTATTTTTCTGACACTAACAGCTGCGTTCATTCACTCACAGCTGTGGTTTTGATGTTTTTCTTCTGTGGCTGAACGTGTCCGACTTGAATCTGATTCCAGTCTTCTTCTTCTGTGGTGTTCGTACAAGCCCGTGTATCCACGCACGACGAGCTGCATCCTTTCCCATAATCCCCTTTTTATCATTCGTCTCTTTGCTGACGATGGAGTTCAAACCACCAACGTGATGCTGTGAACGGAGTCTGTGTTTGTGCAGCTTCACCCTCCGCCGGCTGCTCCGTCAACAAGGCTGATGGAGCGGTTCACACGTCCACACTGTCGTTTTTGTAAGAAACATCTCGAGCTTTTATTAGTGACATCATCTCAGGTCTGTGGTTAGACCTGTGGGCAGGAGCGATGAATACTTCTGGAGCTCATGTTTCTTGTTTCTGCACCAGAGTTTACTTGAAATCCAGACAGCTGCTTTTTTTTGTCCTCAACAGGAGCTTTTCTACTTAATCAGATGTTCTGAATTCTTCTGAATAAATTACTGAATCCTGAATAAACCCTGCTTCAGAAACAAAAACGCACTGACTGGTGTTTAAAACTGTCCTGAGACCCTGAGGCCGCTCGGTGTTTGGTGATGGGAGTGAGCTGAGCGTGTGCCGTGATGCAAAAAAAAACAAACTGTGGAGGAGGTTTGATTTTCCACAGTAGAAAGGAAATGACTGGATGGGTGGGACGGACAGGGACACACACACACACACACACACACACACACATGCAGTGTGAGGCAGTACTGGCTTTCAGAGATCAACCAGCCAGTCAGACACATCAGGAAACGCACCGATATCTGTAATCTTTAATTACGAGAGCTGATATTAGAGCTGAAACAATGAATCAATTTATCAATTATTGGCGTTTAAAAAAATGTCACTCTGAAATATTGTGTCAGTCGATCTTTGAGTGACGGATCGCAGAGAAGCCACGCTCTTGTGTTGACATGGAGGCGTGTCACCGCAGTTACAAAATGATGTTGTAGAAATAAAAGTTACACATCAGCCTTTCTCAATAGGTCACGAGTCATTTATGTTCAGTTTTATGTATTTACATAGCACCAAATCATGACAGACGTTATCATATTTTCCATATAGACTGTTTTTTTACACCACCTCTGAAAATATTCGTCTTTCCTATAAACCTAACCTTCCTAACTATAAACTTTAGTGGAGATATGACTAAAGGTAGTAATAATGATAGTTGTAATAATAGTATTTATAGTCGGCGTCAAGCAGCAGGCTCGGGCAATCGCTGATCTCGGAGTAACCGCGATTCACAAGATTAAGCGAAGTTTGTAACACGTAGTAACGAGTGTTCAGATGGAGAGGAAGAGCTCAGTGCATCATGGTAGCATCGCTAAGGGATGACCTGAGTCAGCAGTAATTAAAAGCTCTGTCAAAAGGAAAGTCTCTTAAATGTGGAGAGGGTGTCCGCCTCCAGAACCAGAACCTCCAGGAGCTTGATAACTTCTGGCTCCGGATCTACTTTTAGAGACTGGAGGAACCACGAGGAACCGGAGCGCGGTGTTCTGGTGGAGTAATGAGGTACTGTGAGCTCTTTAATCAGGTCATATTTGCTTTCACACCCTAAACGAACTCCACTCTGGTCCAGAGTTTTATTTTGGATTTAACACGAGCCAAAACGAACCAAACCAAACAGGCAAAGACACGAACGCGGTGTCTGAACAAACTGCTTTATAATCGTCTGCTACTTTGTCTCATATTAAATACAGGTGATGTTCAAGAGTTTGTGAAGATCCTGATAAAACTTCCAGACAAGCAGCTCATCTGTATTTTGTCAAAACAGTGTAGACCTTATTGTAGATCATAAGAACAGGACTCTGGTCCACAACAAGACGTCAGTGAGTCACAATCTGTGAAGGTGGAGTCCAGTACGGTTACACAGGTAACGTTAGTTTGTCAGATACCTCACCTCCATGACAGGAAGAGCGCATCAGACAAACTTAGGGAGGGAGGGAGCGTGGGAAGGAGATGTTTTCTGTCGTCGGACAAAGTGAAGTAACTCAGCGGCTCCTTTTCAGCTATCTGTGTGTGTGTGTGTGTGTGTGTTAATGGTTAACTGTGGTGTGGGGCCCCTCGGGAGGCCCCCTGGCTTTTGTCTGTAACACACACTGAGACAGTCGGGAGTATCTTCAGCACATGTGTCCAAGTTAGAGATCCATAATGTTTTTCATAGAAGTTTGGGATCCATATCTGGATCATTTGGACCATGAATAAATGTTTTTATTAAAGTAGTGTAATACCACTGTCATAAATATGGACAGCTGTACACGAGTATTTATGATTACATTACTTATGACTAAAAACTAGCAAGTCGACAGCTTATACTAGCCTTTTATCTCACCAAGCTCTCACCAACCACTAAAAGTCAGTCCCAGATTTACTCTTGTCCGACGGCTTCTTGCTCGCTCACTCTCTCATTTTCTCTTCTTAGCTTCCTCCATCAACGTCCTCTTCAGTCTCTTCGCCTCTCTTTTATAGCCTGAAAACCTCTTCTTCTTCTTCCCGGTGGTCCAAAACACCTGTGGTACAAACGCTAACACTCCCCCGGTGCTCTGAGCTCACGGCCCGGCTAACAAAGTGAGCTAACATTAGCTAACAGCAGCTACAGCTGGTAGCATGTTTACTTCACTGTCCATCAGGAAACTCTGTAAATCACAGAGAGTTTAGACGGAGCCATGATGCAACACACCTGTCTGCACAAGCAGAGGGCCAACGCCCTTTTTATAAACACACACACACGCACACACACAGAGGCACACACACACACACAGACACACACACACACACACACACACACACACACACACACTGAGTTTTGCAATCTCAGAGTGATAAAATCTTGAAGAACCGCTGCCGTGCTCCACTAACCACACACCAACGTTCAGTCAGAAAATGACTTCACTTCAGCTTCTTCTAGTTTATATTTAATCTCCTGAAGCTTCAGCCGAAAACTCAAACTTCCGCGACACATTTAAGTTTGAAGTGTTCAAAGGAGGCCGAAGCGTTTTGACTGCAGGACGCTGAAACTTCACTGAAGCTGACAGAAACATTTTTAGAAAGATCTGCAGCTCCTGTAACATCGTGAAACAGTTTTCAGACAGAGACAGCAGAAGATGATAGATGAGGTCGATCCTCAGCTACAGTTACACCAGGAACAAACCACAGCTGGTGTGTATGAAGCAGGGTGGAGTCAACACACACACACACACACACACACACACACCCCATGAACCAGCAGTGTGAGAAGCTAACGGCTCCAGATGCTCCCAGATTATTCATTCATGAAGAGACGCAGATCAGATTTTTAACTTTCTTTAACCTCACTGATCCGTTCACACTTGCATGTTTCAACACTTCTATTGAAACGTGGAAACGCACCAGTGTGTTTTTGTTTGAACAGTCTGTTTGTGTTCACACAAAATGTGGCAGAAGTTTAACAGAGCAAACACAAATAACCTCATTATTACAACGCGTTGAGTGTGTTTGGCGTCTGAGCTGTTTGGTTCTGTCGTACATGAAAGATTTAAAGCAACACTGTGTAACTTTTCTACCATGAACTAACAGATTTTAAATCATGTTGTTGTCACACTGACTTGTGATCAGGTGAATTGTGTCTCTGTCGTACGTCTGTTCTCACACCACGTGACTTTGGACTCCGGGTCGGGAGAAACAAGCAGCTAAAAGAGGCTAACAGATCGATGTTGTGTATAGCAAAAGCTGTAAAATCTGTGCCAGTAAATATCGGAGATGCCACACAAGTTTCACCTTTCACCGGACTGTGAAGCACGCAGGATGTACAAACACAAGCAATTAGACACACCCTCATCGTCTTTCAAAAGCTGCAAGGCAAGCAAACACATATTTGTACATATTTTTGGGGTTTATTTTCTTTTAATTTCTAAATTTCAAGACGTCTGAATTGACCTCAGACTGAGCGGAACCAGGTGAAAACACCAGGTGAGAACAGGCCCGACGGGATCTGTAGCTTTCAGGTGTGACCTCGATTAGACGGTATGACCTCATTCACACACACGGAGACACACACACACTCGCGCACAGAGTCAATGTTACCAGTCTGATGAGTAACATTAGCTCTGGGTGAAGTAAACGTGAGTTTAGAGTTAAAAAACTGAAGCGTCGGCCTGTTTCAATCTGGAAAAAAAACATTTATGTATAAACGTATCTGTTACATTTTAATATGCAGCAATGATTCAGCCTATTTCCACTTCATTAACAAGATTTTTTTTTTTGCTCTTTGTTGCTCTAAACACTTTCTGTGTGGTTACTTATTCCTGCTGCTCTGGAAAATATGCAGGGTTTTTTTTTGACCCTTCCAGGGTGCTAAAGCGAGTTCGCTCTGACGTCAGCATGACACGAACGCTCCAAAAAAAAAAGTAATCATGTGACTTCAAGAGGAGAGCTGATAATTTTAACCCAAACTGTGTTTTTCTAAACACGACCATGAAGTAGATTTGGTGCATTTAAAGAAAAAATCAATTAAGTCTAAATATAGACGTGTGTGTGTGTGTGTGTGATTCATCCACCACGACTGCCTCCCTAAATTGACTTTATTGCTATTTATAGTACGTCACTTGACTTTCTGAAGGTTTTCCAGACTTTCTGTTGCTCTTTAAAGGTCCACTGTGTGAGATCTGTCCTATTTACAGAGGTTAAATATAAATATAATAATCGTAACTACGTTTTCATTTGTGTATAATCAGCTGAAAATAAGAATCTTTCTGTTTTTATAACTTTTATAATGAGCCTTGACAGACGCTGCAGACTCCTCGAGCCCAGAAAGAACAAGCTAAACGGTTGTTCAACAGATCGTTTTGCAGCCGTCATCCGCTAGGAAGGAGATGTTGAGGTGAGGTGGTTGCAATCCGCGACTGACTACACCACTAGATGCCACTACGTCGTACACACTGCTACTTTAAAACAACACATTTTTCTCCTCGTGCGACTGCAGATGCTCTTCAAACTCTGCAAGACAAGAACGGCATAAACTTGCAAAACTTGGGTTTACCGTCAAGACGGGACCTCATGCATGGAGGGTGTCATGATGTATGCTGTTGAGTTGCATCATGGGAAATGTAGGATCCAGGTGTTTTTGGAGCTTGACCCACATTAGTGACTAAACATTGCAACGTTTTTGCTTCTGCTGCCTCGATTTTGACTCCGATGTTTAGATTCTCTAGCTCAGTACCTGATCTGCTTAACCAGGACAGTGATGCACCAGTTCCATATTTTATTACAGACTAAATGATTAATTTAAGGAATAAGTGACAGCTTAATCCACAGTGAAAATAGATTTGTTGCAGCTGTAGTCTCTCTAATGTCAGCTAACAGCCAGACCAGACGGGTCGTGACTCTCTCTCTCTGTGACATATTAACTAAAATGACTGGCAGACTACTCCTGTCCTGGCCCAGAAACCACACTGCAAACACACACACACACACACACACACACACACACACACACACACACACACACACACTACTCTTGCTTTCACTCAGTCTCTCTCTCTCTTTCTCTTTCGGCCACTCTTTCGGGTTGCCATGGCGCTGTGTGTCAACAACAGTCTGCATCCAGCTCGGCTCTGACAGCTGATAGATGTTTGGTTTCAGTCTAACAGGATCATGTTTTCCTGAAACTCAACGTTCTGTTTCTGACACGAACGTTTTCTTCTTTCATTTTTTTGTGTCTTGATGAGTTTCCTCTGCCGTCTGAGGAGTTTCTCCTTCAGGTCGGACTCTGATTTGATTTGAGAGGAAAATTCGGACACGCGACCTTTTTTTTTCCATTGTTTATGTTAACCTGTGCTCTGTTGATATAATGGTTTCTTTTGATTCATGTTGCTCAATACTCTTTTGTCATTTTCAATTCCTGGTTTTGACCACATGAATTCCCCCTTAAATGTCAATAAAACCAGTGAAACTACATAAAATACATAAACACAAAGTGTGAAAAGTTATTTAAAAAAACTGGTTGAGACAATGAAACGCCTATTTTTTGGAAAAGATTGCACCGAAACTGATTCAGCAGCATTGTTGTTCACATTCATAACAGTAGAAACAATTATGATCATCATAATTACGTCATAAATTATATCATGAAAGGCACAGACGCACACCCACACACACGCACACACTAACACACTACTGAATGACAACACAGGCAGAAAAGTGTCCCAAGGTCAGCACAAGATGAGGCGCATTCCACCTGTTGTCCCGGCAACCTTTGTAAACAAAGCCAGCGATTGGCTGTGGAGTCCACAGGAGGGGCGTTGTGGCTTTGAGGAGGAAGTGTCACATAACTTCAATGACCCGGAGCTGCCTGATGCTGCGTTCAGGTGCCGTGAGAGAGTCTAGGGATGAGAAACAGAGGCAGCTTGATGTGAACATGACTTCACTTGAAGCTCTTTGTCGGGTATATTTGCTGCTTTGAAGTTGAGCGTCTGTAACAGATCACATAAAGTATGAAACGTTAGGAAGGGTCACCATGCAACAGCCTGGAAAATCAGGGGATTTTCAAGGCTTTTCAAGGCTGTTTCCAGGATCTAATGTGAACACTGTGGATGTATGAAGAAGGGCTCCAACATAGCGCTCTGCTTACTTCAGTGATAGCTGCTCAGTTGGCTCTTGTTTCGGAGTCCTTCTCTGCAGTGTGTATGGTTATGTGGGTTGTAAGTGTTACTGTTACACGGACTGTGAGGGTTATTGTAGGTTTTAAATGTTATGGCATGAACGGTCTATTTATTTATGTACACAAAGGATGAGAGAGCCGGGCACTGTGCAGTAAACTTGAACGCAGCAGACTGATCTGGACCAGATGTGGTTTCAGGGTGGCACTGCTGACGTTTGGTTGGCCGTGAGCGGAGTACGCTAACATGCTGATGTTGAAGTGTAACCATGTTTACTGTCTTTGTTTGGCTTGTTAGCATGCTAGCATTCGCTAAAACACGCGGCGAAGACTCTGTAGAGAATTTGGACACAATAAATTGCTCCAAGTCAAATTCATCTTTAACATTTTATTGTGTGTTTTTGTTTCAAATGAATTAAACTCAAAACATGAGTGTGCGTGCAGGTGAAGAGTCTGTCGCCATGACTACAGATACAACAATTACACTGATCGGGAAGCACAAAGAGAGAACAAGAAGAAATGCAAATGATTCAAAAGCCGCTGGATTACTTAAACAATCGTGTGTATTTACATATCTTTAACATCATGGTTATCATCAGTACGTATGTTAATAAGAAGGCCGATGGTGAGACGGTTCCTCTTTTTACTTGCAGCTAGGGTTGCAAAGGAGTGGGAAATTAAGCTGGGGAATTTGGAAATATTCCAAATTGGAAACTTTCTGTGTGAATTAACTGGAAATTTGGGGTAATTTAGTAATTGGGGGTAAACTAGCATCATGATAAGATGGAAGATGGTCAATGAAATGATGCTAGCTATATTATATTTATCTAAATATATTTACCCCCGAATATCATCAACACTTACTTCACTTTATGTCGTCCACGAGCTCAAATGTGTGGCTTCATTAGTCTCTGTGCGCTCTGGGCTCCTAAAGTGTGATCCGGGGTTGTAGAAATCATCTGTGCGTGTGATGGAGGAATAGCAGATATTCAAGTGTACTCGCATGAAATCTGGTTGTTTTAGTCAAGGTTATGCTAATATATATTTTCCCCAACTAAATTTAAGGGTTAAGCACCAACCTTCAATTTGGTAAATTCCCGGTTTATTCATGTTTATTCCCATTAATTCCCATGGAAACTTTGAAAATTCTCAGAATTTTGCAACCCCATTTGCAGCTATAAAGATATATCAGAAGGTATGTGAGATCTTTAGGAAGTTTGTCCATCACGCTAGGAAGGAGAGGGTGAGGCGAGGTGGTTGCAGCCAACAACCAAACATGGATTTATTCCAGGAAGTCAAATTTCTTTGTTCATTCACGATTAAAGCCTCAAATGTGATATTAGTGCAGTCCTTCACACGCACCTTTGAGTCATGTGACTTAAACAAGAGGTCTGCGTGCTAACAAAGACTGGAAACAGCTAGCCTGACGATGTCCGTTAACAAAATCTGCCAGCACCAAATGAGCGCGACCAGAAGACGTGAGCCTGGTCTTACACTTCGTCTTGAAGAGAAATATGAAAATGTGAACCAGATTTCATGACGACCCATTCAGCGGTTGTTGAGGCAGTTTATTCCAAATCACTGACGTGAACCTCATCAACAAAGTCATTAGGATTCATCTTCTGGGGACCACGAATGTCTGTACAAATATTCTGTTGGACGAATACTCTGGACAGATGCTCTGTTTGAGCACGTCAGTCTGTTTTAAGACTTTATCTGACGATGACATCAATTTCCAGTGACGTGAAGCGAAAACCGAACAAAAACACTGCAGCGACCTGAAGAAGTTCATGAATCATCCTCATTTCCTTTTGGATGTTGGAGACGCTAATGTGAGGCTCTTGACATGTGAAGGTCTCCCATGTATATAAGTCATAGCTGGCAGGAGTGTTTTGCTTGGCTGTGTTCACACAAACCTCACAGCCCTCTTGACTCTCGCAGTAACCCGTTGCTGCTGTCATATTTATGGCTCCGGCCTTTGTCCTCCGTCTGCAGAACACAAACATGCAGCGTCCACGCGAAGCCGTTTCAAAGTCCAGATTCTCGGCATCGGCTCCTCCTGGTTACTACTTCTGTCGAGATGTAACCGCCATGATAATTGCAACCACATCAATAATCACAACCAGATCACGACTCGAGTCGACCGCAAATAAGGTCAAAACTAGGAAAAATAACTTGATAAACAGGCCTGGGATAACTTTCACATTTTTCTTTCAGTGTTTTGATTCTCCACCATGAAGGATGGTTTTGGAGGGATTAAAGCATGACTTGTGGTGTTGGAACAGAAAACACATTTTTTTGGGGGGGGGAGAACAAAACTGCTCTCAGGTTAAAACTGTTAAAAACAGGGTCTATAAAAACGTCCTTCTTCAGTCGTTGTGTTGGGGTGAACTGATGAAATGTTTCCTGCAGCATCCCAAACATTAAACCAGACAATCATGGAGGTCATGTGAGTTGAGCTTATTGTGAAAAGTAATATATTTTGGACGTCTAAACATTTATAAACATCACTGATAGGACTGGGGAAAAAAAAATAAATTCATTTTTAACAATTACTCAGCAAGCTGGAAAACATGTTTACACATATGTTTAATAATAATAACATCTTTATGTATATATGTCACCTTTTATAAAAACAAGATTTATAAAGTGTTTTACAGAGCAGAGGTTCAAATGGAGATGACAGAAAACAGGCAGGGCGATTTAAAAATTATTTCTAAAAGCTTAGAAATTAAAGAACAGCAGAAGATTAATACCGGATTTAAATCCTATATAAGAGGTGGAAGCTGACATCAAAAAGGCACAGAACAAAGAAATTATAAAAATTTAAGAAGTGTTTTTATAAGAATCAGCTCGTCTTATCTCCTCGGGCAGGTCTTTCCAAAGTCCTGATGGAGGAGGTGTAGTCACCTCTAGTAGTGCCCAGTGTGAACTGGCTCATTTGGGGTCAAAACACTGGCAGTATAGTGAGAGGCCAGACCCAGACAAGGTTTAAAAGTGATCAGTAAAATCCTAAAACGAACAGGAAGCTGATAGAGTGAAGCTAAAATCTGGGTCATCTGTTAAAACCGGTGAGAAACCGAGCAGCTGAACTAGTTTAGCTGGCAGCCATAGTGATTGGATGTTTCTTGTCCAAATGTAAGTTGGGTTGTTGAAAGTTTTTATGTCCTCAGGCTTCTTGTGCCTTTTTTGATTTAGTTTTTTTTTTCCCATGAACCAGTCGTCATTGTTCACCTGTCTGAGTCAGAGAGCTTCAAATGTGAGTCACATAACTCTGTGGGAAAGATGAACAGCGTGCCTCAAACATAACTAATACAGCTCTTCTCACTGCGCTGGCAGGTTTAGTCAATCACCGTTAATTCTGGGAGTTTGCCAGAGCATGTAAAATATCACTCACATGTAAATTGGTGCCATTTATGAGCCTGACTTAACACGAAAATAACAATGTAAGACCTGCCGGGATAAGACATGTAGTGACGCTGCCAAAAGCCTCATTCAGGTGTGACTAAACCATAAAGGCTAAAAACACACACAGCCAATCGGCTTTTAAGGGCAGGGCGGCCGGCACACTTTGATTGGACAATTGGCTCAACTGTAAAGTCACAAAGTGAAACCTGCAGCTCAAAGATGGAGGGAAAAAAACAATACTTTCCTTCTGTTTGGTGCTTTAAACACAGAATATAAACTTTTGTTTATCCGTCTGACTTTGTCACGTCACGTCTCACGCAAAGAAGGCTGCAGAGTGTGTTTGTGTGTGAGAGACGCGACACACAGGGCCTCTGTGTTGCTGCAGAAAAGGTAACATGAGAGTGGCAGGGATATAGACTTTCACACACACACACACACACACACACCTCCTCTGTGCAGAGAAAGCTCCTTTGTTGGTTTCAGGTCTAAATGTTGCAGCTTTGTGCTTAAAGGAACAAATGTCCAGTCCACTTTGAGGAACATTTAAAGGTCCAGTGTGTCACATTTCTTTCTCTGTGTACAGAAATCAATTATAATATGCATGACCGTGTTTTCTTTAGTGTATAATCACCTGAAAATAAGAATAATTTTGTTTTTGTTACCTTAAAATGAGCCTCGAACCATCATGTTGCAACTAACCAAACGCTGGCTCCAGACAGTTTGTGTAGCGTAGTTTCTCCTTTGCGTTAAGAACGGGCGGGTGAGGCGACGAGGTTGCAATCAACAACCACACATTTTAAAGAATTTATTCCAGGAAGTCAGATGTCTTCGTGTTTATTCACAATCGGAGCCATCACCACACTGGTTGAATGTGATTTATTTCATTTTTGTGGTATTTTTTTTTCAGTGAAGTCGTTTCCAAACTTTTTGCCTTGTGACTCAAACAGGAGGTCTTCCTGCTACCCCTTTTTCCCCGCCTAATAATCACAGTTGGGCAGCTGCTTACCTGTTTCCAGTCTTTGTGCTAAGCTAAGTCACTGTCTGCTAGCTGTAGCTTCATATTTAATGGACAGACATGAGTGGTATCAATCGTCTGATCAAGATGTTAACCCTTTGCTCTATGAGGCATAAAAAGGTGACTCTATCCATTAAGTAAGGAGGACACCAAGGCGGTCTGTTAGCTCAACTGGTTTGAAAGGTTTAGTCCTCGCTGCAGCGACTCTGGCCTGTGTTCCTTTGCTTCATGTCGTCCCAATCTTTCTCCCTTCTTTCCTGTCTGTCTTCAGCTGTCCTGTTAAATTAAAGCAAAAGATGCCCCCCAAAATAAGATCGTTTTTAAAGGGCCAGTCCACCCAAATCACAAAGATTGAACATAATAATGCCTGGAGGGGTGGTTTTCGTTCTGCCCTGTGGGGGAAGTTTACATGGATGTTAATGGAAATGTATTTTTCTTTCCTCTTGGGTGGGAAAAAAAAAACATGTCCAACATGAAACACTCTTCACACCTCTCTTTGTTTCCTTGTCACCACCAGTCGTCCTGCTCTCTTACAGCAGACGTTCGTGTCTTTATGAAGGTGAATTGTTGTCATCATGTCATTGTCTTCTGGTGCCGAGCTGCCTTTGATGTCGGGAATATAATCACACACACACACACACACACACACACACACACACACACACACACACACACACACACACCTCAGTTGTGTGGTTGGAGATGAAGCAGACATGACGCAGAGTCACAGACAGTCGCTGTTCACCAAATGTTTGGTTAATGATGATGATCTGACTGATGATGAAGATGACAGAGATTTCACTGCAACAAAGAAGCTGTTATCTCAGTGTCGCACACTCACACAGACACACACTCTCTCTCACACACACATGCATGAAAACCCCAAATTTCTAAATTTAACTCACCCCACACTCCCAACACACACACACACACACACACACTGTGGTGTTGAACATATGTGTGGTTGTGGTGGTGGTTTACTGAGGATTGTTCAGTGATAATCACTGTGGCGAACCTCCTGCAGCCTGGCTCAGCTACAAACATCTCTGCTCCTCTTACTCACTCTTGTTCCAGTTCTTCCTCTTCTCTCCTCCTCCTCCTCCTCCTCCTCCTCCTCGTCCTCCTCCTCCTCCTCCTCGTCCTCCTCCTCTTTGTTCTCTTTTCTTCTTCCCTCCTTCCTTAGTATTGAACCCTCACTACTTTGAATCTTCGTCCGTCAACAAGTATCAAGAAACAAGTTGGCGGCAGATGTCTTCGCTGACTTGCGATCTCGTTTTATTCTTTCAGTCGAGTAGTCTGTTGGGGCTGCAGCTAACAATCATTGTTTGTTTCCTCAATCAAGTTCAAGTTGACGTCATCGCATGTCTGACCAACGGGTACTTTACTGTCACCGTAAATCAAAGAAATGCTGCAAATTCTCACAGCTGAGATGTTTTTTGTTCGTGTTTTTATTTCTGTACACTCAGAAGGTGAAATCTAGTATGTTTAAAGATTTAGTTTTTTAATGTTAAAACATATTTAAGTTGGAACTGGTGACCTGTCCCGGGGTGTAGCACGCCTCTTGCTCAATGTCAGCTGAGATTGGCTCGAGGTATCTGCGGCTGTCCACAGAATAAGAGGTTATATGTATACTGTAAGTGGTTATGGATGATGGATGGATGTTTAAGTTAAGTCAAAGTCAAAACAATCCCATTTCAGGGTCCATCGAGTAGCTTTCCTGGACTTTCCTGAACCTGTCTTCCCATTGACTTTCTATTCAAACTTGTGGCCTCTAATTTGGGGGGTGATGTGCAGCAAATGGCTACAGGTTGGAGTCAAACCCTGGTCTGCTGAAGTAAGGACTTGGCCTTTGTACATGAGCTACCAGAGCGCCCCGAAAATGCTTCATATTCAACCTAAACACACCTTGTTCTGCTCTTCTTTGTCTCCTCATTTTCTCTCCATCACTATCCCCTCTCCTCTTTTCCTCTTCACCGTCCTCTTCCTCACCACATTGCCGGTCTGGTTCTGATGACATCATGGACTGGGAACCAGCAGGGTGAGGTCATGCGAGGCTAAACGCTGCAGTGTGTTTGTCAGTGTGTGTCCTGTTTATGCATGCAGACGTAATGCCAGATGTATGTGTGTGTGTGTGTGTGTGTGTGTGTGTGTGTGTGTGTGTGTGTGTGTGTGTGTGTATGTGTGTTAATGACAGGGCAGCACTGTGCTGGTTACTCAGCTCTCTTGTGGTTCTCATATTTTCATGTTTCTCGGCTGTTTGTTCGGATCAAACTTCATCTAACTCGGGTCTCTCTAGTGGAAACTGGTTTGTGTACGTATTATTTAAAGTTCATGTTATGATCCTCGACCTTTCTGTTATATTTGACCCATTGGACCACAACATCTCGCTTCATGGTGATCTCTGATAGTGTCCTTCCCTGCCCGTCTCACCTGTGATCTGCCACAAAGCTCAATTTTAGGCCCACTACTGTTTTCTAACTCCATAAATCACACGTTCAGTCGTCAGTAATGCCCGTTAACCAAAAGTCCTTAAGCTGCTCTTAAAGAGACTTCCTAGAGTGACGGCAGCTGACAATGGAGGAGGATGTGCTTCGGTCTGTTTCTGCTCAGGGGATTGTGTTATTTATTTAGTCGGCGGTTGTGTGAGACCCGTGAGGCTGAAGTCTGGTTGGAGTTTGTGTACCTCTTCTGTTTTGAGCCGATTCATTCCTCCAGAGAGAGAAACCACTAAACCTCATCACCACAGGATCTGTCACGCCGAAGGGTTAATGTTGACAAAGACCGACTGTCTGCATGAACGACTTCATAGTTTGTGTAAATATACTCACTTGTAAATAGTCGTAAATCTATTACTTATTTGTGCAAGCTGTTTCCTGGCTTTGTTTTGTTTTCTTCCCGCTTTTTGAGTCTTGTGTCTGGCATCCTCACACCAATATATCTCCTCATCCTCACTGACATCACTCATTGAGTTATCTTTTTCACTGTAAACTGAGTAGACGTGCATTTTTCTATGCGTGAAATTCGTTTAGACACGCTTGTTTGTATTCTCAATCATGAAGTGGGGTTGTGGTGGGAGAGGACAAGAGTACTTGTGTACAGGTCGTTCAGAATCAAAGAGTACACATGTACAAGAACGTTTCCAGACCTACTATGAAACCGCTACAACACTCCTTTATTCGCCAGTATGATACGAACGTTCCTTTTTATGCAGATGACACAAAGCTGTACATGCGGCGCCTCAGTCAAGAGGTACAGTCCTGCTTTTTCTGAGTGTTTGTCGAATCAAACAAAACTTGTCAATATTTTGTTTAATTAGCACCTGCTAGAGTTGATAAAACATATAATAACCAGCTAAAACAAAAAGGCACAGCAGAAAATAAGTAAATGACTTGAAAAAACCGAAGCACAGATGGAAGGAAGATCCAGTGTTTAGGAGCTCCAACCTTAAAAGCCCAGACTTGTTTTGTCTTGAGCGAGGAACAGCTAACAAACCCTGATCAGAGGACGTCACATCCCTTCTCGTATTGAATGGCTTCAGTAGCTCTTTAATGTAGGCAGGTGCCTGACCATGGACGGCTCTGAACGCGAGTCTTGGCACATTGCTATGTTTCTTGGCAGGTTACTACCATCAACTGTAGTTTTGTAGCTTGTTTGAGCACCCAGGCTTCAATCGGTCAGCCGATGATCCAACATCTTTGCCAATATTTAGATTTAGAGGCAGAAGAGGCGGTACATCCAACATGGCGTTGGCCAGTGCTGCATATTTTCAGCTTCAAAACAGCTCTACGGAAACGTGAGTAACGTCACTAATGCTCTGTCCATTCTTTATGCCGTCATTGTTTGTCACATGTCACAATGTCTTCGTCACTTTCCACGATGCACTGTAGGGTCAGATTATAAAAACAGGGACGATTACAGTGGAGATATTTTTTTGATCTGCAAGAAGAAACCTGCAGAAAAAGGTCAGATCTCTATGTTATGGCATGTTTTTTCCAGTTCTGGTTATTGATGACAACTTAAACTAACTGACTTTTAATGTATCGATGCACTGGGAATGATTTTAAGAAGATAGACACATCTGGGATGAAGTGAAATAGAGCGAGCAGTATTCACTTCTTCGACTCTTTGTGAGTCTGGAAGACTTGAGAGCGAGTTTTTCTTCCTCTTTGATCTTTCTCTCTTCATCTCTGCAGCTGTTCAACAGTCCAACCAGTGACCAGATTAAAGAGAGCGAGACAGAATGACACACACTCTGTATCTCGCTCGCCCCTCATTAACCAAATCAAAGGCATTAAAAGCTTCTTTCCTCTTTCTCTGTGTCTGTAATCTGGGTTTTTTTTTTTTTGGTGGGATCACCCCCTCTGAGCTGCTGCTGCATGACTCATGTGACTCTTACTAAGCGGCACCGTTATTACAGCAATGCATCATATGGTGATGTCATCAGTGGGTGCCACAGTTTGGGAGTGCCGACATGATGCTATGAGAGAAGACTGCTGACTTCTCTGGAAACGGTTCACATGACCTTGAAAGCTGATTTTAAGTGATTTCAACCCCACTGGAGGCTCAAAGGGTCATTTCACCCAAATCATTAGAAACATACTTTCTTACTTACCTCCAGTAATTTGTACCTCAAACCCCCAAAAGGGCGGTGCTCTTGGTGCTCAAAGAGAAAGTACATCCACCCTTTCACTTCCACTGTATAAAGTGCAAACCTCTTTTATGTGATCATCAAAAGGGAAGTTCAAATTTGCTGGCTGAGCTACATGTTCATACTGTGAACTGTTACTGGTACTAATGGGCAGGTCCTTAATTTGTGGAGCTTTTCGCCAGCAGAAGTAGCTGCTTCGACCTGATTCAGTGTTGTAAATATGGACAGCTTTATATTTACAACGTGTATTTGTTATGATTATAGTACTTATGATCAAAAACTAGGGATTTGACAGCTTTGCTAACATCAACAAGGTCACCAACAGCAGACATAGCAGCCAGTTAATATTACTTACTAGTCCAACAGCAGTCAGCCCAGCTCGGCGTCTGTCTTTCAGCCTTTTATTTCACCAACGACTAAAAGTCAGTCCCAGATTTACTCTTGTCCGGCAGCTTCTTGCTCGCTCTGTCTCTTCTTCCGTTAACGTCCTCTTCAGCCTTTTCATGTCTGCCATTATGTCCTTAGAGGCTGCTGAGCCCAATTACATTACTCGCTTGCCCAGCTCTGGTTCTGGCATGACACCGGCCTGTGTTCCAGGGCATGAAAACCTCCTCTTCTTCTTCTGGTGATCCAAAACGTCTGTGGTACAAACACTAACACTCCCCCCGGTGTTCTGAGCTCACAGTCTGGGCAGCCCGGCTAACAAAGTGAGCTAACATTAGCTAACAGCAGCTACAGCTGGCGGCAGTTTACTTCACTGTCCATCAGGAAACTCTGTAAATCACAGAGAGTTGAGGCGGCGCAGCTGGAGGACATCAGAGAGAAAACCAGAAAACATTTTCTCCATAAAATATGATCCAGTTTCACCAAAATCAGTGAAATAGTTGGTGGTGTGTGACTTAGTGCCATAAATCGTTACGTACTTCTCTCGACCCGGAGCCCAAAGTTACATAGTGTGAGAACAGACGTACGAATGACAGAGACACCGTTCACCTGACCTTACAGGTCAGTGTAACATCAACAGGATTTAAAATCTGTTATTTTATGAGAGAAAAGTTACATAATGTTGCTTTAAGTCGTGGCGAACAGAGTTAGGAAGAGGAGTTAAAAACAAGGAGTGAAAGTTGTGTAACTGACCAGACATCAGTTTGAAAGGTGTGTTTACGGTTGTGTTTAAATTGGGTGTTGAATAATGTATAGGTGTGTGTGTGTGTGTGTGTGTGTGTGTGTGTGTGTGTGTGTGTGTGTGTGTGTGTGTCTTTGCCACCATTCATTGGGTCCTCGGAGGAGGGATGTTTGTGGTGAATTGGGGGTGGGTGGGCGGGGTTATGATTTCACCACATAGAATCTGTGTGTGTGTGTGTGTGTGTGTGTGTGTACAAACACACACACACCCATGATACACACATGGTAGCTCCACATCCTGTTTACCACTGCAGGTACCTCCTGTCCTCTTCTTTTTTTAAAGGGCATTTCCCCTGAATTCAGTTTTCCCACCAGACTCATTAAACCTCAGTGATACCCTGTTGCAGCCGGTTGTATAATAACTGACCTTTGTATGTTTAAGTTAACTTACTACAAGCTGCACTATCAAATCTGCCTGCATGTCTCCGTCATCCAGGCAGCCTTTTGTGCCCACTTATGTTTGTATTGTGTTAGTTTGGTTAGTAGACTTGCTAGAAACTTGCTTGAGTTTCGCAATCCATCGCAGTGAACATGAGGTCTGCATTTATGGATGAATTATCTGCATCATCTCAGTGGTTATTAACCTTTTGGGGTTTAAAACAAAGCAGCCTTGCAGCCTATCTAGTATTTTAAACAAAAAAAGCTAAATTAGAAACAATATTGTGTTACAGTTTTCTCCTTTCCTCTTCTGTATCAAATGTTCTAATCAAACTAGTGGCTGCCTGGATGGAAAAGTTCATGTAAAGTACAAAGCATCTGTAATATCACTAGTATGGTCCAGAGATGGTTCATTTGTTCATGGTTTTGGAGCATTAATGGCTGTGCAGCTCGTTGCTGTTAAAGTGGCTATAATCAACATTTTTATAACAATGTGAAAAATGTGTTGTACGCCACCAAACAGCAAACAGACCCAGTTGGAGTCGAGCTGCTGAACATGGTGGAGCATTTAGCAGCTAAAGAGTCAGATATTTCCCTCAGGAGGTGGTAGAGACCAAAAACAGAGCTGAAAGACGCAAACACGGCTCCAAATGAACGATAATGTTTGTTTGGAACTGCTCGACGTATAAATGAGCAACAAGTTCAACATATCAACTTAATAGGTTGTGACACTGCCCCCAAGTGGCCATAAAATTGCTGGTTTAATTGACCAATTAGCAAATGTGTGTTTTGTTTTTGCTTTGTTCACAGCTGGTTCGCCATAAACAGGAAATAAAATCACCAATCTAAAGAGGAAATAGTTGAAAATAATCCATATGTAGGTACACTGATGCGTCCTTGAGCTGATATTTGTCTGGCTTTCTCTGGCTGCTGGTGTGTGAGCGTGTGGCCGCCTGCGTGTTGGCTGACATCAGTGTGATGATCTGCCTCAGGCGTCGACTGTTCTGTACTGTTCGGCAGTTAAATTGTTGGGTAGGAAGCCGAACATGTGTGTTTTGTGAGACGGTGATGTAGTCATCGTGTGAAGAAACAGCTGTTGTAATGCGGGACAGCAGTTGTTGCCTCTGAGGGTGAGAGAGGCTGCGATTCAACTGTTTGAGCAACAGTGTGACCTACGGTTATCTGAGAGAATGTTCCAGGCATCTCACCTGTAGGCCAGGTGTAACTGGACCAATGTGCTTCAGAGCAAAGTCAATCAGCAGGACTGATAGTTGAAAGTCGAACCATGGGACTCGTTTCTGGACATCAAGAAAGGTCATAGGAAATCTTGTAGCTTCTTGTGTCGTGGTGTTTCCTCACCCTTGTTTTTGTACGCTTTGTAGCTCTCAGCTCGGATGCTTTTGGCTAAGATGTCTAGTGTATTCCTGAACCACACCAGACCACCAGACTACGGGACCGATTTGTACAGTGGTGTCTACTGCACGCACTAGCTTGGCCGTCAGTATTCGAGCCATCGGCCTAAACTGGCGTCTCTACTCTGAGGGTGGAGAAATTTGGACTTTTTCTCAGATTGCGTGCAACTGTGTCTAACAAATGCCGTGTTTATATCTCAAACTATAATTACAACTATATATAACTCGTGTTTTTCTCAAAGGTTGATGTATTTTACTTGAAACTAAATGATCTCAGAACCCATCAGCTGAGGCTAACAGACAATCTTTATGTTGAACTATTCCTCTAGTGTGTGAGTCGGGATGTTGTTATCTTTGCTTTAGCATAAAGACAGGAAGCACCCACGCCCGCCGATACCTGTAAAGCTCACTAATTAACACCTTGTTTGTTTAAAACAAGGTGCAACAACGATGTGGTCTTAGGATGGATAAGACTTCCTCTGCAATCCGAATGACGAGAGACACTTTTGTGCTAACAGACATATTAATGCAGATAACTTTTAAAAAAGCTAAATTGTTGTCATTGAAGAAAATGTGTAAATATGTGTTTTTGGTTCATCCGGTCAATAAAAATACTACAAATCAACGTATTTGATCACATTTATACAAACATCCTGCAAACCCAGTGTTTACATAAAGCTGTCCTGTTCACTGATTTTCTACATTTCCTCTGAAGCCTAATAAAACCTCAGCATAGAGCCATCTGTGGCACACCTCCACAGTTTTATAACATCTACCAAAGAATCATAAATATAATAAATCCATGACAAATTATTGTTTTTATGAATTGGACTGAGAGTAGTTTCACCAGGCTGAACAGTAAGGTGTATTCAAAGTGTTTTGAAATGGTCGAACACAGCCTCTACTAATCTTGCCTCATAAAGGTGAGAGGCGTCGGGGTGGGAGGGTGTTTTTGAAGCTATTCAACCACCCAACAAACATTTCCACAGTGGTGAAATCAGACCTGCGTCTATAACAGACGTCAGTGGATGAACAATGTTGACGCAGAGCAAATAGTTACCAGACTGACCACAAAGTAGACAATGACTTGTCTCTCTACCTGATACAGTCACGGTTTGAGACAGGACAGGATGAGGCATCAGATTTGGCTTCAAAATGACAAACATGAACTTGTGGAGTCCCTCAGGGGTCTGTTATGGATCTCATTTTGTTTGGCTTTGTAGCCTGGTGATCAATTTGTGGTCACCAACCAGCCGTTAGCCCGATTGGTTAGAAGGTTTTTCATGCTGTGACTGTTGGGATCACTGAGCAGGTACATTTTGCAGCCCTGCTTGTTGGCTCATTATGTAACTTCCTGTGCCAGAGAAGGTGTGCCACGCTGATAAGAAAGGCATTTTGTTCCAACCCCGTTCACCTTTACACACACTTGTGTGCATACATACGCTTATTTTATCTCCCTCACTCACTTTCCGTTTCTCCTTGTACACATTCTTTGTCTCTCCTAATACAAACTTAAACCCTCCCAGCTCCCGCTTCTCCATTAGCGTCCTTGTTGCCTCTGTATTGTTGCGTCTCCATAGCAAACGGCCAACAAATCAGCAGGTATCTGCAGCGATAGTGGCTGGCCGAGAGGCTCGAACATTGTTTATCTGACGCAGATCCGGCCTGAATTAAATGGGGACCTTTTGTGAATGGATTAGTGAGACAGATAAATCTCTGAATGAAAGAGGAGGTGACTGTAGTGTTTAATATTGTCGAGAGGGCGGGGGGGGGAGTGGTGGCAGACCTCTCCTGTGAGCTCCTGTTAGTCAACATAAAGGACTAAAGTAAGTGTGAGTCAGTAGAAAAGCAGGATATTGGTTCAGTTCTCGAACAGACGACCCATGAGTGTCTGAAAGTCTCTAGAGAATGCAGCAAAGAAGAACAGACGTTTAATTTTAATCGATACGATCCATTAAATAGTCCTTGATGGGCTCTGATGCTCATCTTTGTTGGAGTATTGATCCGGTCCAAGCACCGCTCCCTGGGCCAGGTTCACAAGTGAGGATGTTTATTTGAGCTGGGCGGCGTCAAGCACCTTCTCCCATTGGCACCCATTTTGTTTAACAAGGCCAGTCAGCATGAATGGCATGATTGATATCATTTAGCATTACCTGTCCAGGTGTGTTTGTGTGGAGCATTAATGGTTGTTTTCTTTGGACTTTCCTTAAATGTGTTTAGAAGATGAGTGATGAGTGATTTTTATGTCAGTCACATGAGGAAGATGAGGGACTCAGAGATGAAGGAGCGGTGAGGTTTTAAGCAGCAGGAAACAATGCTGCAGATTATTAGAGCTGTTTAAACCCTCTGTGACACACACACACACACACACACACACACACACACACACACACAACCTGTGAGCTTCAATCTGTGGATTCCACAAATATTTTTGTTGTTTTGCTTTTCCTCCATCTTTGTTTTCTTTAACTTTTTCTCTCTCCCTCTCTTTCTGTCTCTCTCTCTCTCTCTCGGTCTCTCCCTCTTACTCTCTCGTCCTTTATGTGAACAATAGGCTGCCATGGTGATAGCCTCGTTACTCACAAAACTGTTTCTGCAAGGACGCACACACAAAACTGTGTCAGCAAGGACACACACACACACATAGCTCCCAAGGACGCACACACAAAACTGTCAGCAAGGACACACACACACACACACACACACACACACACACACACACACACACTAAACAGAAACATTTCACCCAATTTGTGAAGTAAATATAACGTGGCTGAATGGCATTAAAGCTGTGGTTTCCAAACTCGGCCTCAGGACCCTTTTAGGGGGGCCCAAAATAAATCTGAGGTCTCATGAATGAACAAGACAGGCACAAAATTTTACTCCTGCTGTATGGTTTGCCTTGCCTGCTTGGTTAGCTTCCTCCGTCAACGTCCTCTTTAGTCTTTTTCACCTCTGTCATATCTATCGTGGCTGCTTGCCCAGCTCCGGTTCTGGCATGACACTGGCACTGCTCGTCTGCATTTGACCGTGTCTGCGATCTGAAAACCTCCTCCTCTCTTCTTCTTCTACCCGGTGGTCTAAAACGTCTGTGGTACAAACACTAACACTCCCCCGGTGCTCTGAACTCACAGTCCGGGCAGCACGGCTAACAAACTGAGCTAACATTAGCAGCTACAGTTGGCAGCAGTGTGACATCAACAGGATTTAAAATCTGTTATTTTATGGTCCAAAAGTACAAATTTAGGGATTTAAAAGTCAAATATTAAATAATTTCTTGTGCTTTTACTGGACAACAATGTGATAACTTTAATGGTGTGTCCAGTTTGGACTGATTAGTGTTAATCCGAGTGAGTGAGCTCAGCCATGGGTGGAGCTCTGTGTGTGTGTGTGTGTGTGTGTGTAAAGGGTAAGGGCCGCTGACTAGTGCTACACACTCACAGGATGTTTGCTGGAGAGGTGGCTGGTAGTGACACACACACACACACTCTCACATACTCACACACACAGGTGTGGCAGATCAACCGTAGAGGGCAAAAGAAAAAGGAGGGAAGAAGTATGGGAGGAAGGGAGGGAAGAAAAGGTGAAAGCTACAGAGAGATTAGCGAGAAATGGGTGGAGGAAGTGAAAGGTCGGAGGAGGAAAAATGAGCGAAACAGACGCAGAAACACAAAGACATAACTGAGTGTGTTGAGTCTGGCAAAAAGGCAGAGAGGTTAGGAATGTAGAAAACAGGATGTCGCAATCTGTGTGTGTGTGTGTCGACCAATATCCTCCGTCTTTAACAGCGTTGTGTCACCCATGGGTGAGGCAGCAGGCTCCCAGAGCTCCACCTTAAACCTGAGTTGCTGAAACATGTTTGTGAAAAGCACAGCTGGAGGTTCACACACACACACACACACACTCTATCTGCTGAATACATCAATACAATGTTGCATAATCAAGCTGAGTCACATGTATTCTGTAATTTTGACGGCGTGGAGGCTCTATTTTGACATATTTTACTGATAACTGTTGTTATGAATACTTCTGTATCCACGCGTGATAAATACACACAGGCTACAATGCGAGTTTATCCATCCATTTCCTTCTGCTTATTCCGGGTTAGACGTCCTTCTCCTGTGGGGATCCCGCGGCATTCCCAGGATAGATGGGATATGTAGTCCCTCCATCGGGTTCTGGGTCTGCACCGGGATCTCCTCCCATTTGGACGTGCCTTAAACGCCTCCAAAGGAAGGTTTCGACACGAAGGAGCAGCGGCTCTACTCCAATGTCCGAGCTCCTCACCCTGTCTCAAAGGCCGAGCCAGGCGGAGAAAGCTCATTTCGGCCGCTTGTATCCATGATCTCATTCTTTGGGTCACTACCCAAAGCTCATGACCATCAGTGAGGGTTGGAACGTAGATAGACTGGAAAATCGAGAGCTTTGTTGTCCAGCTCAGCAAGAAAATGAGCATAATAAACACTATAATAACATCATTACAGTAAAATATAATTATAATATATACATATACAATGCAGTATAATGTGAACTATTAAAAATGACATATAGCAGTGAAGAGTGAGGCCAGACTGGGCCATCGGAGAGGTCAGCACCAACCCGGCTCCAGCGAGGGATACCCCCCCTCCCAGTTTGAGACTTTGTTTTGAGCCACATCCATGCCCAGAGGAGGGTGCTGACCCAATGCAGGTCATGTGCTTGTCCTAACTTGGACCACATCCAGACCGCTGTGAGGGAGTCTGTCCGCTGAGGAGTTGCATTCTTTGTTTTCTTTGTTTGTTTTATTATTCATACTCAAAACCAGATTTTACCAGATCACTTTCACTGCACTCCCGAGGTTTGCTGACCCTCTTCTGTTAACTCTCACGTCAAGTCACATATTGACGTCGCATCTTCGAGTGTCCACTAATCACAGCTCCCTCCTTCGTGCTGTCAGCGACTAATGTTATTGTTCAGCCCTAATCTAGCAGTGTTAACCGTAGCTGATTAAGCTCTCCTTGACATATTTCACCCCACCTCTGTGTCTCTGCCAACTTTGACGCGAATAAGGAATTTATCCTTAATGTCTGAGCGAGTTTCTATTTGAATAATAAGTTGTTATTACAGGAGACGGAGAGAGAGTAAAAATGACTGGAATGTTTTGTCTCTGAACTCGATGTCCTGCAGCCAAAGATTAGCTAATATTGCCGTGTGTGTGTGTGTCTGTGTGTGTGCTGGTGTGAGGTACCAGCTGGTACAGTGAGGTCTGATTAATGAGAAACATTACCCAGCAGCACTCTGTTCTCCTCGCCAACAAAAAAAAAAAAAAAAAAAGGTAAAATCTGCACAGTAAGTTGGGGGCAGGTTTGTGCTCCACAGGTTCAGCCCTGTCTGACATAAAATCTAATCAGTGAGATCGGAGGTCAGACGGGTTGGTGTAAAAATGGAGGTAAATCTTACTGGAGTTATCTCAGCTTGAGTCGTGTAGACTTGATTTAATGAAGTTAAGCACATAGCCAAACCTGTTTTTTTTACGTTCCTGGTGGCAGTTTTATTGTGATTTCAACATGTTTTGAATGTTAATCAAGTGGGACTTTATGTACGACTCATAATAATCATGTTTGGTATAAATATCCTGTCACAGATCGCTGGAAAGCGGCTCTCACGTCCTGGTTTGGGAGCTCTGTCATTGTTCTCCTGCTGCTTTGTAGTAAAAGTTTGTGTTGTTGTTGTTGTAATGTGTGAGAGGATGTCAGAGCAGGATGTGAATCTGACCTCAGGTTTGTCTGTTTCTCTTTGTCAGACTCTAAAGCCATTGTGGATGGGAACCTAAAGCTGATCCTGGGTCTGGTCTGGACTCTTATCTTGCACTATTCCATCTCCATGCCAGTCTGGGAGGGCGAGGATGAAGAGGTAACATCCAGTCTATTCATCTCATGGCAAAAATCTGGATTAAAGGTCCAGTGTGTCAGATTTGGAGGGATCTATTTACAGAATATGGCAGAAATTAAATATAATATTATTATATATTATAGTTTCTGGAGGGCGATGCATTCAGCATCTACACCTCTAGATGCCACTAAATCCTACAAACTGGTCCTTTAAATGATAAAATAAGATTTTAAAACAAACAGCACAAATGCTAACAATGGTTAGAAAGCTGACTGACGACACTGCTGCTTTCTTTTTTTTTTGTTCAGGCGGAGTCAAAGACACCTAAGCAGCGTCTGCTGGGCTGGATTCAACACAAAGTTCCCGATATGCCAATCAACAACTTCAGCCAGGACTGGAGGAACGGCAAGGCGCTGGGAGCGCTGGTCGACAGCTGTGCACCGGGTATGCTTAATAATGAAATAAAACTGAATTTATCTGGAAATATTTTAGCGAAGAACCACAGAGAGTTTGTGAACTTTAAACAGGAACTTTCTAAAGATACCAAAAAGTTTTTGAGGAACTATTTCACTGAAAGAATCGATTTTAAAATTTAGTTCCAGATGTAAAAACAAAACAAAAACAAAGCTCGGCTCAGAGCTGAATATCGCGTGATCAGTCGAGCTGACACCACGGCAACTACAACCTGTGTACAGCTTCATTCAATCAACAAGGACGTTCTCATGTCGTCTGTGTTAAAAACAAAGTTACAATATCTACATAAACCTAAAGTATTTCTACAACATGTTTAAATAAAATAATAAGTAAAGACATCAAATAAAATCTGACACGATGAGACCTTTATCAAAGTTTGTAGAGGAATAGTTGCCGGTTAACTAGTTTGAACAACACAAAGTGAGTTTGTGTGTCGTTACATATCGCGTCCTTCGTGTTCATAAGTGAAACCGGAGCTGTCGTGCGTCTGGAAGTTGTCGTCGTTGATGGCGTTGTCACATGTGTGTTTGTTTGCAGGCCTGTGTCCAGACTGGGAGACCTGGGATCCAGTGAAACCAGTGGAGAACGCCACTGAAGCCATGCAGCTGGCTGACGACTGGCTGGGCATCCCGCAGGTTAGATTCCCCTCCCCTCCCTCCACACACCGCTCTCTGACCTTTGACCTTTCACCTGTTTATATGTTTGATTTTCATTATTTAAATAAACAAAATCTGTCAAATTTGACAGAAAAATATGCAGCTACTTCACAATAAAAGCCTGAGGTGTCTTTGGGAGCTTTTATTGTGAAGCTGGACTGCTAACAGTGCTCAAAAAAAAAAAAATCACATGGGTGTGGCGGCATTTAAAAGTTTGCTTTGCATCTTATTTCACCTGCAAATATCCAACAACAAGAACACAACATGTCCTGTCCTGTGTTTTCTGCGTATCAGTCAGTCCAAGCGAGGCAGACTGCGCTCTGCTGTGAGGTTAAAGGTCAGCAGCAGTATCTCACACAGACGCTGTTTGGTTTCCTGAACGTTCACAGCAGAGGAAACTCTCTGAACCTGAACACACTTTTGTTTAAAGCCCAGAGGATGCAACCTGCAGATTTACAAGCTGAAAGGGAAATTAAATACTGTAATGACTTCTGTAACAAATGACTGGAAAATCACTTCTGAAAGGTGTTTTTTAAAATAATTAGTCTGCTAACAAATGATTTATCTGCAGATGTTAAATCTCATTTTTATGTCCTGCGAGTTAAATATCAGTCACGGCTGCATGACGTTATGCTCTGCTTCCTGTCAGTCAGCTGACACCCACAGGAAGTCTCCTCCAGTAAAAACATAGCTTACGAACTTCACCGTCACGCCCATGACGTTATTGTTGGTTAATTCCAGTCGATGTTTCACGCTGTAAAGTTTATGTTTTTAAGCCCGTGAGGCTGAGTGACACGAGCAGAAGGAAAAATTAAAAAAGAGCAGCGACTGTTAGTGACACCGGAGTGAAGCAGAGTTCAGCGTCCTGGACTGAACCGAGTTCATTCACAGCCACGTTTCTTCCTAATATCATCACTCCGGTCGCAGCGCTGATTTACTGGAGGTGATTCACAGCTACTGAAAACTCCTTTTATGCTCGCCGCTTTTGTAAAAAAAATCATTGAGGACTTGTACTTTCTAAATACCCATTTACTTTTTTACATATTTCACCCGTTTTATGTAAAAAAAAAAAAATAAAGTGTCTGTACGGCCAAAACTACGTGGAGACGGGAAATCTTAGTGTGATATTTTAGACAACAGTGTTCTTCCAACGTTGAGTCAACACTTTGTGTTTGACCCTTTCCTGTTTCCAACATTGACACAAAGCCAGGTCCATAAAGAAGTGGATTTTTTCCTAGTTTGGTGTGGAACAAGTGGAGCCCTGACCTCAACCTCATTAAACACCTCTGGGATTAACTGGAGCACCGACTTTCGAGCCAGATCTTATCACTGAACATCAGTGTTGGATCTTGCTAATGCTCTTGTGGCCGAATCCCTGCAGACCAAAAACCAGAAGAGCGAAGGCTGAAGCTGATTAATGTCCAATACCATGATAAGACACATTAGAACACGTCACTGATTTATGACATTGCCCACGATTACCTAATCCAACCGTGGAGGGATTGATATCATGGTGGACGATTCTCGGCTATCTCGCCCTGTTCGTCATCATATCAATCACCCAGGTCTTCAGGAAAGGCCACGTTCACACCAATCTCTGAATCTGTCAGCTATTAACTGCTGAGTTAGTCTCTGGGGGCAACAGCCAATTATTCAGGGCTTTCTGGTGTAGACGTCGAGGCCAAGATCTTCTCTGAAGTCTGTTGAATGACGAGAAAGACACATTTCGTCTAATCTCTTTGAACAGGTCTCTGCAGATGACTTTTAAAAAAGCTAAACTGTTGATAGCCGATGAGTTCAGAGATTGCATTTCAGTCAACACGTTCAGTCATTTCCATCCACAAAGACTGAAGCAACCAAAGCCTGATCAAACATGATTGGACGTGTTTACTCGGACTACAAACGGAAACCAGAACACTTCTGGTGCCTGAATATTACAGATTCTGCATTCATAAGCAGATATCTGGGCCAGGGACGCCCTGTTAGATCACCTGGCAGAGCGAGCGCCCCCATGTGCTAACCTGTAGCCCTTTGTTGCATGTCATTCTCCACAACTTCCTGTCACGCTTTGACTGCCACTATCAAAATAAAGGTTCAAAAGCCCCAAAAATAATCTTTAAAAAAAGGTATTAATCAAGACTTATTTATGACAAAGCTGAACTGTGTGTGTGTGTGCGTGTGTGTGCGCAGGTGATCGCTCCAGAGGAGATCATTGATCCCAGCGTGGACGAACAGTCGGTGATGACTTACCTGTCTCAGTTCCCCAAAGCCAAACTGAAGCCAGGAGCTCCACTCAAACCCAAACTCAACCCCAAGAAGGCCCGTGCATACGGACCAGGTACACACACACACACACACACACACACACACACTGAGAAACAAAGTATCTAATAGATATTTTATTGATTTTTCAACATCCTGTTGCTCATGTGTGATTATATTTAGTCACATACATGTTCACACACGTGTGAGTTTTTAAGCCATCTGGTTGTTGATTTTGTGACCTGTTCCTCTGTGTGTGTGTGTGTGTGTGTGTGTGTGTGTGTGTGTGTGTGTGCTAATGGGAACACTGGAAATACTGGTCTGTCTGACAATGTGAGGAAGTGAGCAGCTGTTAGTCTGAACAAAGGGGCTCACTAATATCTGATCTCTCTCTCACACACACACACACACATAGATCGGTAACTTTGACTTTAACCCTGAGGAGGAAATACCTGGAAATGGCTACAGAGGCAGCAGGACGGACACACACACACACACACACACACACACACACAGAGCTTGCTCTGCCTCCATTAGGCCACGTTCAGCAGCAGCGCTGGGTCAAACCACACATCCGCTCTCATCTCCGCTACATGTGATGATGTGAAAGTTCAAATATGTAGCGTAAGCACACATTCCTGTTAGAACAGCAGCGATCACAGAGCGTATAACACGTTGGTCCAGTAGGTGCTGGGACCTCTATCAGATGGAGCACATTACATATTTATTAAAGGTCCAAAAGTCCCGTCATGGCTTTATTACTCACTTTGATACTCCTTCTTTAAACATTCTTCACTATAAAGTGTAGAAATGTTGTCAACAGCTGTAAAGAGAAGAAAACTTTAAAGATTAAAAACTAAATTAAATATTAGTTAAAATATAAAAAGAACAAGAAGACAGAGGTTGAATTAATTGTCTGTCATAAGTCCTGTCTGCTTTCAATGACGCTTTATCGTTGTTGATGTTTTTAGGGCTGCAACTATTTTAAGGATCGATTCATCTGCAGATTCTTATTTTGATTAGTCGATTAGTTGTTTTTGTCGATTAGTGATATAAATAGTGAAATATGTGCAAACATTTTTTTTCCAGAGCTCATGGAGGCGTCTTAAAGTTGCAAATTTTTAGGTTCAAATCTCGAAAATATTCAGTGAACTATGTTTGAGCTCTAACAAATGTGTGTTCTGTTGATCAGCTGATTAACAAACTGATCGTATGTTTATGCAGAACATAAACATACTGAAGCGTACCGTACATACAAACAATACATAAAATGTTATATTGATTGATAAATCATATATCAGATTATTGATAACATTAAAGCTTTTTTCTGGACCGTATCTGTCGATCTTCTGTAGGTATCGAACCGACGGGGAACAGGGTGATGCGTCCCGCTGTGTTCACAGTGGACGCGTTCAGCGCCGGTCAGGGTCAGGTCACCGTCTACCTGGATCATCCGGACGGCACCAGAGAGGAGGTACGCACCCGATCCTGTTTGTTCTGAGACCTGCTGTGATTTTACATTGTAAAATGTGTCACATTTGATGAACCACGTCGTCGTTAACGTGTGTGTGTGTGTGTGTGTTGATCAGCTGAAGGCAGAGCCTAACGAGGGAAAGAAGACGTTCAGCGTCACCTACATTCCTCAGGTGATCGGCGCTCACAAGGTAAACTTCGTTTTATTTCCTGTCAACGTTTAACGATCAATAAAATGATTAAAAGTCTCAGGATGATTGTTGCTTCTGTTTCCTAGGTGACCGTGTTGTTTGCAGGCCAGCAGATTCCCAAAAGTCCATTCGAGGTGAGCGTGGACAAGGCGCTAGGCGACGCCACCAAGGTCACGGTCAAAGGCCCGGGAATCGAACCCGTGGGCAACATCGCCAACAAACCCACCTACTTTGACATCTTCACTGCAGGTCAGACACAAACACCCTCACACATATCTCTGTCTCACTCAGCCCTCAGACAGTAAGTCATCATCACAGGCCATATCTTTCAAGGGAAGACGCAGATTTCCCACACACACACACACACACACACGTCGTCTGTGACTCGCCTTAAAAACACCCACAGGAATTGTTTTCTGTGTAAGCACGCACACACACCCCGGAGGCATGCTGACGTGCGTCAGTGAGTTAGTCAGTGATCAGTCAGTGTTGGGGACAGTCGCTTACGGCTTTAAGTTTCCGGTTTGTCATATGCATGTTAACACAGGGTTAATGACGCTGTGTTGGACGAGAGCACAGTAATTAACAGCTGTGTATACGCTGTATATGAGTTTTCAGGGTCTCACCAACTTCGCCACATAAAGTATAACCAAGAAATTCAAAGAATGCAACTGTAGCTGGAGTCAGACTATCTTTTAAAGGAAGAGATAACAGTCAGCGACTCTATAATCGGTGACCATTTCTCAACATAGGCGATGTGTTTTGACCCTGATGCTTTTATATGTTGTGACCAAAGTTGTTCAACTTTCCCTTTCTTTACGTCTTCTCTGCAGGAGCCGGTACAGGAGATGTGACCGCCATGATCAGAGATCCTCAGGGCCGCCAGAACAGCGTGGAGGTGATGATGGAGGATAAAGGCGACAGCGTATATCGCTGCACCTACCGGCCCACACAGGCCGGCCCGCACATGGTTACTGTCACCTTCGGAGGGGTGGGGATCCCTAAGAGCCCCTTCAGTGTGGACGTGGGGCCTGGTGAGTTGTTTCAACTTCACAGTTATTCAAAGAAATATCATCAGGACCCCCTCTTGAACACACCCACAATACGTGTTTGCTCTCTGGTTTGACTAGCCTGCACTCCCGGGGCGTGCAGAGCGACAGGTCGTGGTCTGCAGCCCGTAGGACTGAGGGTGAAACAGGTCGGAGACTTCAAGGTGGACACCAAAAACGCCGGCAGCGGAGACCTGAAGGTGCTCGTCAGAGGACCCAGTGAGTACAGTTCACACTGTGGAGGCTTTAAAGACGAGCTGGAACTCCTCAGTTCTGTTCCAGAAGTTAGAAAAACCTCATTCAGAGTCGCATTGATTCACGATGATCAGTCAGTGAAAATATTGCCATTAAATTTCAGCACTTACGTCAGAGCACAGCCTCACAGCACCGTCAGCAGCGCTGTGGACTCCGCGTCTTGTTTATATGCTAACACAGACGTCAGAGAAGGTAGTCCAGATGAGACTTTAGGACTTTTAGTTCTCTGTTACCTCATTAACGCCTGGTATTAACTCGCAATCTGGAGACGTTTTCCAGATAATGACGTCTGGTATTAATCAGTACCAGCTGGCAGCCAAAGACATCTGTAGGCTTCTGTTTGGTAATCTTGCTAATTAGGCTAATGTTACTTAAACTGTGCGTTCTTCCAGAGGATTTTATGTCTTTTGAGACGTTCCACTGGTAATTTCTATAACAGATGGTTTTCTATGGAGTCAAATTCATCCCTGAACTCTTAAGTCTAATGAAGTCAGGGAGGTAGTTGTCTCAATAGAAGCAATTACACCATAAATAAATAGTTGCCACAGTTGTTGGCAATAAAAGCTTATTTACCAATTAATAGATTAGCTATCTTCTATTTTATTTTTATGGCCATCATGCGTGACAAGGAAACAATATTAAACTATTTAATAACCGTATTTTTACTTAACTATTTTGTGTTTGTGTGTTTATTTTCTTTTATTGTTTTTCTCTTATTTACTTGCATTATGTCTCATGTGAGTTATGAGTCACAGTTGCAGGTTTAATGTTGTAAAATCCAAAACAGAAACATGTTTTTGTACCAGGTAATCGGTGCCAGTGAAGAAGCTTTCATGGGATGATGGCAGATAAGAATATTTTCCAAAAACGTACTGATTACTCTGTTTAAATGTGTGTGTGTGTGTGTGTGTGTGTGTGTGTGTGTTCAGAGGGAGTCGAGGAGCCCGTGAAGCAGATCTCCGGTCAGGACGGTGTGTTCTTCTACGAGTATTATCCCAACAGTCCTGGCAAATACACAGTCTCCATCACCTGGGGAGGTCAGAACATCCCGAAGAGGTGAGCTGTACACTCTGTTGTGTGTGTGTGTGTGTGTGTGTGAGAGAGTGTGTGTGCGTTTCAAAGAATTACCTCAGCACATTACCTCATCTGATCTGAATGGTTGGATCCGCAGGGGAATGAAGACTTTTGGTCTTGGCCTCGAGCTCTCGTTGTCACCTCTCTGTAGAGCAGATTGAGTGTTTTATCCTGCGAGTCTTGCTGTTATATTAATATTATTACTATCACTATTAATATTGGGGACTTCCCCAAATTTCTGAGCCACTGGTCAGATGGGGAGAGGAGCCAACGAAGTGATTCTTGGCAGCAGGACACACTGAGGAGTAGTCCTTAGTCATAAGTTGGACATGTTGGAGAAATACCTGTAGATACATGATTAAATGAAACAAACACAAACCTGGTTCAGTCATAATCCAGAACAGAATCAGCCTCGCGGGTCAAACTGGATCAGAAAGTTCCCACAATAAAGAAGTTAGCTCATGAAGACGAACAACGCTTCCCGTCACTGTTGATGTTTCTCAGCTGAAGAGAGAGAGAGAGATGGAGAGTAACTTAAGTTCAGACTGAACAGCAGTGTGTTGCTAAAGTTTCACCTCTCACCTCAGCCTGCATCGCTGATGGGAGTGGTCGGCTCGAGTTTGATTTATACATCCCAGTATCACAAATTCACCTCAGGGGGGGGCTTTGCAACCTGTGCAGCATACGACACCTCCTATCTTTGGACCCTGGAAGCGTGAGCTTTTGTTTCACCTGTAACCACATCCAGCAGTGATGTCACAGCGTCCTCGAGTACACCTCTGCATCACTGCAGCAATGTGCTAAAAGATATTTTAGTTTTCAGCGATATATAAAATGTAGAAAAGCAACAAATCTTTGCATTTAAGATGCTGGAACTGAGAATATTTGTTGTTGTTTTTTTTTTTTTGGCCTTACAAGATCACATCCAGCAGTGATGTCACAGCGTCCTTAAGTACATCTCTACATCACTGCAGCAGTTAATCAAGTTAAACCACTAGAGGTCAGCAAAGGCGAGATTTTCCGGCGGTGTTTAGTTACTCTATAAATCGGCAAAACGTGGATCGTCTGCAGACCTGAAGCGAGCTGAATGACGCCTGAGTGCTTAAACAAGCTATCTGTAACGGCAACTACCTGTCAATCAAAGCGGACGCGCTGTTACTTCTGCATAATTAATATAATTTGAAGAGTTATATAAAAATTTAGCTATAAAGGCCTCTTGGTTTAGCGCTCGGTCAGGAGGCTGTAATGATACCGCATCTGTATTTCTCCAAAAGAGGATAAAACGTTTTTCAGCGTTGAGCTGAGCTATAGCTGTTTCTCTTTCACGGGTCCAGATGTGCTGACGTCACATGTTCAGACTGTCAGAAACTCACAACAACAGGTAGTTTGGTGAGCTCAGCACTTTATAAACAACCAATGATTGGAATCAGGACACAGAGTAAGATGAGGATAAACAACAGGCCAGCTGATGTGTTTCAACCTGCCCGATAGGCTGTTAGACGGGAAATGACATAACAAATCATTTCCAGTGTCCTCCTGCAGCAGTTAAATCATCTTTCTGGTCAAATAATAACAATTAATTACAGATAATGTTGTTATTACGAGTAGTATCAGTATGAGGAGGAGGAGTGTTTTGGAAAAGCAAACAAAGACAAATTGAAGGTAAAAGTTTAAGTGTGTGTTTGTGTGTGTGTGTAATGAACACAGTAAATCCCAACAGACAGTTTTATTTGGCGTCAAGGTAGTTTCCATCCACACACACACACACACACACACACACACACACACTTACAGCCAGTAACTGTTGAGGATTGGATTACAGTTCTGTGAGATTGTTGACAGTCTCACGGATGATCTCATACCCCCCTCTATGCACACACACACACACACACACACACACACACACACACACACACACACACACACACATATATACTGTTTTTCATACACATGTTGCGACATCAGCAGCCTCACAGCGGTGGGTTGTGCGATTTCGCTCATTCTGACAGCTCTTCTCTCTCTCTCTCTCTGTTTTTTTGGTTTTTTTTCAGCCCGTTCGAGGTGGTGGTGGGTCGGGAGGCGGGGCCGCAGCAGATCAGGGCCTGGGGTCCGGGCCTGGAAGGAGGCATCGTGGGTAAACCTGCTGCCTTTGTAGTGGAGTCTGTCGGCACTGATGTTGGAGTGCTGGGTGAGTCTCAGGTTTTTGGTTTGACAGTATTATCCACCATCAGACTTTCAGGTTTAAATATAATAAAAAGAATAATTAGATTATAAACTCATTGAGTTAATGCTTCTGATTCACGACCTGCCTCCATGTTTAATCAGCATTTCATATCTTCTGCTGCTCATCTCATTTTCAGGTTGTATCTGAAGTGATTTGGGATGTGCCAGTATCAAATTTCCATGTTATGATTATTGCGAACGTCTTAATATAAACAACAAAAATCGTTGTAGATAAATAATATATAAAATACCTCTAGTGTTAGTGCTAACCATGGATTTTATCAAACCAGAAAAATACACTAAAAACACCCTAAAGTTTGGTTGTTTTAAAGTTTAAGACATCTGCCTGGAAATGACTCCTTTATAACTCACCTGCTCCACCTACACAAGTGTCAGTTGCGCAGCATCACCACCCGTCTGCCCTCTTCTTCCACTCTGCTATGAATAACTAATACCAAGAAATGACACGTTAAAGCAATGAGTTTTTCTTGCCAACAACATTTGAGCTTACTTCAGGATTCAGATTAGATTTGAAACTTTGTATGACATCAGATTGGATTAAGCGCTATCAATCTTCTCATCCGACGTCCTGTGTCTTCAGGTTTTGCTATCGAGGGACCTTCCCAGGCTAAAATCGAGTGCGAGGACCAGAACGACGGGTCATGTGATGTCCGCTACTGGCCGACGGAGCCCGGAGAATACGCCGTGCACGTGACCTGTGATGAGGAGGACATCGAGCACAGCCCCTTCATGGCACACATCATCCCTGACAACAACTCAAGTGACGCAGATAAGGTCAGTAAGTGCTGTGATTAACAAACTTGTGTTCAGCCATATGATAGATATAAAAAGAACAGCTTTGTTTTGATACAGATTCATTAAAGTACGTCCGGACTGGTCTGTCTCTAATAATTCGTACTGGTTTTGTGGTTGTAGGTCCAGGCTTACGGGCCGGGACTTGAGAAGAACGGCTGTCTCGTCAACCAGATCGCTGAGTTCACTGTCAACGCTAAGGATGCTGGGAAAGGACCTCTGAAGATCATGGCTCAGGTAAGAAACCTGCAGCGAGAGAAACAACGTCCTATTGTACACATGGGGATGTCAGTCACTCCAGAAGCACTTTAAATATCTAAATGTTGCTTTAGCCACTTGTTTAACCGTCTTCCTGTCTGTCTGTCAGGACGCAGAGGGACTTCCTGTGGAGGTGAAGGTGAGGAGTAAAGGTGACGGGCTGTACGCCTGCTCCTACACGGCGACCTCCCCTCTCAAACACACCTTGGCCATCACCTGGGGAGGAGTCAGCATCCCCAACAGCCCCTACAGGGTAAGCAGCCAATCACAGCACCCTGTTACAACAGGAAGCGATATCCCGGCCAAATCCGAGGATCCGGTTGAGGCAAAAAGCGTTAAGGTTGTCCAATCAGAACTTTTAGTTAAGACGGAAAGCATTAAAGTCCAATCAGAGCCGAGTTTTAAGGAGAAGCAGTCCAAATGTAAAGATGTGAGCAGTAAAAGTAAGAAGCCTCTGATTATCATCACGTACACGGAGGAGAGGTACACCTCTTAGTTTGGTTTCACGGAGATATATGGAAATATTTAGGACAGGATAGGTTAGGCTAACCGCTCCCTGATTTTAGCTCTATATATCAATGTGTTGATTTCAAAATATTGAAGCATTCTTCACTAACCAGCACGATATTTTACCAAACACAGTGCCAATATGAACAAATTAACGTTTACCAGGTATCACCTTTGTTAATCAGCTGTGTAATAAATGTTTGAGAGTCCGACCAAGTCTGCATCTGATCCCGACGACTAAAAAGTTCTCATCGCAGAGGGTGTGTCCTGTGGCGTGAAGCCATTAGCCTGACTGAACACAGGTTGGTTGTTTGGTCGTGCCAAACTGGATCGACATTATAAATGTTAGTTTGTGAATCTTGTCAAACATTAACGCCATAAAAATGTCTTCCTATCACTAATGTCCACTCTCACCTATCAAACTCTGTATTTTCATTTATTTTCACTTCATTTCAAATGTAGTAGTTCTCTAAACTCATTGACCGCACTGTAACCTCACTGTCTATGCACTTGTAACAAGTCTTCATTTGTCTTTTACAACCTCACGTTGAACCTCACTTTTTAACTGTTTTTTTTTACTGAAGATGATTTGACCACGACATGCACTAACCGGTCTTTTCTGCACTGTAACCACTGTCCGTGCACTGTAACTCACATTACCTCTTTGTATTACTACTTTTGTTTTGGACGATCGACACCAAAACTTCACTAATCTGAACCTCTCCGGCTGAGAGCTTTTGTACTTCAATCCTCGAGCCGATATAGAGTCTGATTTGAGACGTATATGAGCTTAAATATTGATCAAATATGAATCTGTCACTCCGACATAACAGCTGTAGATACTTAATCTGACACGCCTTACACTTTACGGCCACCGCCTTGCGGAGAGTGCTCTAACTAGACAAGTTTAACTTTGGCGTGTACAGATCCGTTAAAAATACACCTGGACCGGGCCCAAAACCAATCCTCAGGACGGCTCGACTTTAAACCCGAGTCCCAATGACACATCAAGGACAAATAATAATGTAAGAGCTGTAAAAGAAACTGACGGAAACACGGCAATAATTAACTTTTTGTCAACTTCTTCATCGTTGTGCCTCGTTGGACAAGCAGTGCTCAATTTGAGTAAAACACAAGCAAATGAGGACAACATTTACACTACTTAACAACATACATGACACGCAGAAACATGCTTGAAGCGCAGAAAACACATGCAAACATGGCGTTTTCGCTATTTCGGTCTGTCGTATGTTGAGCTCTCTCAACCACTGCAGGTTGTAACGTTTTTTTTTGCATCAGTGTTAATTTTCTCGTTTAATAACATCCTGATCAGTGAGAAGTTAAACTGTTGAAATCAAATTTCCCAGCAACGACGGCTAACTAGGCAACTAATACAATTATATGTTTGCACTGGTGGGAAGCCAGTGAGGGATCACATCCTTATTGCTGCACTTGTGACTCCCTGTTTTGTTGAGCGGGGCGAGTGGGATTTCATGGGATAGCATAAAGCTGCGTAGTATTACGCCCTCCTGAACATAGAGAATAGGGACACGTACGTGCAGCGATTTATCTTTAAACTTTGCGTTAAGAAGTCGTGAAGCTCGAGAGGTTCAGATAAATGAAGCTCAGCATGTGATTTATATATTTTTTTATCACGTTAAGGTGTTCCTGTTGAATGAAAACCTTTTTTTATTTCACATGTGTAACTCACAAGTCAAACTTGAATTTAGTATGCTGACTTTCTCGGGCTCTGAGCTCCTCATTTCTAAAGATCTGATCTGAAAGATATTTAATTTAATTCAAGCAGTGAGAGTGAAAAAGGTTTTCATTTTAAATTCATGCACTAACCATCATCTTTGCACTGTAACCACCTTAAATTTTATGCGTTTTTTTTTTTAATGAGTTTTGGAGATTTGTTTGCTCTGTGGTCATTGCTGTTAGCATTATGACTTTGTTCATCAGCTGTCTTCCCTTCTCTCTGTTGTTACAAGGTGTTTATAGTTTCGCCCGCAGGCTAAATATGTCTCATGAGAAACTTCCAACAGGCCTTAGATATGCGTTTGTGTGCTATTCAGGAATTTCTGAAGATGCCAACAGGCCTCAGGGGTTGGCAAAAACTCTCCTCTCCTTGTGTTGAGACAACGCCATTACAAAGTTGACACACAGTAAATTTTTTGAGACTTTGCTAGATGGAAATTTGGTTGTGCAATCATAAAAAATGATCAGACTGGGTGCCTTGGATCTTTCTTCTGGCCCTGATGAGTCACAAGTATTTGTACCGGTCCACAAATCATTTCAACCGGTCCAGGGACGTTTGTACTTGTCTAAAAAGTGTTATTCCACCTTTTAGAGCTGATGTCACCGCGATGATTCAGCAGGCTTGTTGTGAGCTGCAGCAGCAGCCTGCAGGCACCGACTAGCACCGACTACACCTTTCTCCAACTTTAATGTTGATACAAGAGATGGATAAAAAAGTAAACAGTCACACCCAGCTCTCGGCGCTGCTGGGAACACAAGGCAGTGACACCTTTTCATTTCAAACGGGGGAAGGTAAAGAAGGTAGCACGTAACCCGGCCTCTAATATCCACTGCTGTGATGGAAACAACACGTTGTTGTTTGATTGTATTGAATACAGAATACTTAGGTTTGCTGACGTGGCTTGATTTAATCTAAGTTCTCTGTTTGATAGCAGGAAAGTTGGTTTTTGTAAGAGAGAAACATCGGCGCCCTCCGTGAAGCAAAAAGGACTCAAGTTAATTATTCTTTGCAGACAAACACCGTCACAAACACACCGGAGTTTAATTATAGTGACATTTCAGACCAAAATCAGTTAACTCTAGTTAAATTGCTACAATTGCTGGATTGACTCACTGAGGTACAGTAAATCCTCACAAGTAGTCCCTACCAAGCAGTAACCTCCATGGCTGTGAAGTGAAGCCAAAAACTGCAGTTCCTCAAACGTCCACTTGAGGCTGGCTACAGAATGAGTCAGTCTCCATAAGTCCCCATGTTCAAATGTCCAACTTCACAGCAGAAATAAACATGTTTACAGCCTGGTACAAAAAACAGTTTTGGTCTCTATAGCTAATTTCCCCGTTCATGACAACTGTACTGAGGGTGAATTTATATACAACTCACCTGTTCAGATTATATTAAGGCTTAAAGTTATGCAGGATTAATGCCATGTATAATACACAGATCCTCAATAAGCATGATGAATCCTCTGTAGTGTTGGCCTCGAGCTTTAAGCGAGATTCAGGTTGATGGATAAAACTTTGGGAAGCTTCAGTCTTTTATTTTTTAACTTTTAAAAAATGATCCCGGAAGACAGCTGATGGACAAACGTGTTGTCAAACAAATGAGTGATTCTGTAACCGACATTAATTAATCATCAGCTGTACTAAAATCCAAAGTCATTTATATTCAATCACCAATCAAGTTAGATTGGTTTCAAAATAAATTCTGACATTTCATTTAAATGTTTTACTGTGTTGTTTGGTTCATTTGCTTTAGCTTGATGTTCATCTTTTTTTTTTTTTAATTATTGTTATTTGTATCATTATTTCTTCATTCATTTGAAGGTCTATTACACATATTTCAAATGTAAGCATAGGGTGATATTTTACAAAACAGGACCAGCCAGAACTAAATAATTTTAATTGTCGCATAGTATTGAAAAGTCTACATGGAACTTTTTCTTGTGACAAATATGAGTGACTATAATGTTCACAACAGAAAACAAACGGTTGACTTTGACGAAACGCACATTACACTAACATGACTATCACTACAATGTGCATAAAACATGCTGTAGTTGTGTGAAGTAAATGATAATTGTATATTATTGTCTTTTACCAAAGGTTTTAGTGTTTATGGCTTTTCATTCATGAAATTGATTGACTGAATTAAGCTCCACCTTAGATATACTTTTAAAAACGTTTTAGACTTTTATAAGCTCTGCATGTTGGTTGGTACTTTAAAGTCCCTGTAGTCTTCCTTTAGTTTATTATAAGATGTCCAGTCTTACTGTTATTTCAGGTATAAAACCTTTTAGATTTTAGATGTGATCTGCCTCTAAATATTCATTAACATAATTATTTTTAATTTTGACCACCAGTTATAGACAATAAGAGAAATCTTTTCAGGGCTTCCTAGAAACATAATTAGTATCGCATCTTGGGCTCCTGTCCAAATATAGACCCCCTGAACTGATTAGAAATTCACAGATGAGACTCAATGTAACATACTTTAAAATGTGTTATAGTAAGTAAATAAATAATATATAAGGCTAAAAAGTAGATGATCCAGGACGGAGCCCTGTGGCACTCCATATTTAATGTTCATTCATTCTAATGATACTAAAACCTGATTTAACTGCTGTGTTTGTTTTAAACATTACAGAATCAGATTAATCTCGTATTAAACTATTTTAAAATGAAAATAAGTGATGTCATTTCCTGTCTTAGGTGAATGTGGGTAAAGGCAGCCACCCCAACTTGGTGAAGGTGTTCGGTCCTGGCGTGGAAAGAACCGGATTGAAGGCCAATGAGCCCACACATTTCACCGTGGACTGTTCAGGAGCTGGAGATGGTAAGAAAAAAACCCCCACACACACACACAGTAATAATTAAGACAGGAAATCCCCAAAGACAGTTTTATTTGGTGTGACTGCAGTTTCCATCTGTGTCCACACACATAAATCCACACACTTAAGCTTACGAGGTCTGCACACTCAGACACGTCTACAAACATTTACCTTTATATTGTCTGTGAATGATTCCCTCACACACACAGACACACACACACACACTGGTATGTCCTGGCGATGATGTCAATGCAGAAACATCTTGACAAGGAAATGAATCGCTCTGACCTTCCTGAGTTGAGTGCACACAAACGATCATGCTTAATCTACCTGCACAAACGAAGAACAAAAACTTTTTACCCTGCACGTGCCCCCTTTACTTTATTAAAGAACTGCATTCAAACCCAGACACATGTTTTAGCCATGTAAATACCTGGATAATATCATATATAATGCAGTCATCCATAATTCATAACCATAGTTGCATACTAACTCGTCTTAATCTCTTTAGCGGCCACGTAGTGGCTAATGTTTTACTCATGCCACCAGCAGCACCAGTTCTCCGTGTGATTTTATATTCATCACACTCTTTACGACAGAGCTACACTCACTACATTTGTTTTACTTTTTGTGTTACCTGTTTTGAATCCATTGTTTCGTAATCTAAACACATTTACTCGAGTACTGAACAGTTTTGAGACGCTTTACTCGAGTATTTCTGTTTCTCCTCTGTGACAAAAGAAAATATTGTACCTTTTACTCCACTACATTTGCCAACTATAGTTACTGGTAACTTTGAAGATTGTTTTTTACATTCAAAATATATGATGCATTGATGACCTTATATATTATATATATATATAGCAGTTTACATAAACTTTACTTCAACCAGCTGCAACATAAAATGCGGCATACACAGCAATGCATCCTTAATAATAATTCATTCATATTGCACTGACAGGAGACATTATGCTGCTGTTTTTGATGAGAACACTTTGTTGCTAATACTTACGTACTTCAGCTACACAGACCTCTCGTTTTGATTCTGGCGGCAGCTGAGAATAAAAGTCGTTTCCATCACCTCGTTTCGTCAGTATCAGGCATCAAGAATAACAACATAGAAATAGCTAATCTTCTAGGTCATATAGAGGCATCAGTATTATGTTGAGACTGTTTTATAACCAGTTAAAAACTCCTTTTAGTATGTTTAAAGTGAAATTTTGAGAGCAGTGTAATGTTACCTTGAGGCATTATGTTATCTCCTGGTTGAACGAGCTGTAGGTGAACAGGAGTAAAAACAGAGGCGTTGAAGAATTTGACCTGTTTCTGATGTCTGACATGGTTTCCTGCTTCATTCCTCTCATACTTTGAATTCCTTCTGCTGTGATTGACATCTCAGTCGTGCTGCAGGGAGCTCAGATAGCGCCACATGGTTAGTTTTGTTGTTTACATTCACAGATTATGACAGAGCAGCGTCAGAAGCAAAATATTTCTGACGTGAATTAATAAAATGAATGAACAGCAGGAAACAAAAACACTCTAGCACCCTCTTGTGGATCTTGTGGCGTCACTTGAAACTCATCAGCTGTTTACACTGAAACCAGCACAGGTGTCATTTCTCTGAGATGCTTGTTGTCATAGTAGCGAGTAAAAGAATCAGCTGTTCAAATACTGTAATGGTTATGTGTTCGTTCAGGTGACGTCAGTGTGGGCATTAAGTGTGATGCCAATATGGTCGGTGACAAAGAGGCTGACGTGGACTTTGACATCATCCCCAACGCCAACGACACGTTCACTGTCAAGTACATGCCTCCTGCGGCGGGAAGACTCACAGTCAAAGTCCTGTTTACAGACAAGGTACAAACACACCCGGTGTTTAAAAAGTTTGGCAGGTTCTATTCTCTGTATAGATCTCTGATGGCTTCTGTGAATTTTTTCCACACAGGAAGTCCCTCAGAGCCCCTTTCACGTCAAAGTCGATCCTTCCCACGATGCATCGAAGGTTAAAGCAGAGGGTCCTGGACTGGCTCGCACTGGTGAGACGATCACCAGTTTTCAAATAACTATTTAAGTTATACGTGTTTTTGATTTATTTCTATCCATGTCTGCGTTTACTCTTACGTGACTGTCTACCTGTCCAGGTATAGAGTGCGGTAAGCCGACTCATTTCACGGTGTTGACTAAAGGAGCCGGTAAAGCACCGCTGGATGTTTCCTTCTCAACCCCTGTCAAAGATTTTGACATCATCGACAACTACGACTACTCCCAGACTGTCAAATACACACCTGCACAACAGGTACGTCAGATTCTCTACCGTCGCGATGATCAGAAACATGTTTTTTGGTCAAGCTTGCAAGTTGTGCTCGTACGAGAACCACAGGCAGCATGTCTTCACCCGTCTGCAGTCACTCTAAAGGGCGCCGGCCCAAAAGAAATTTGAAAAGCAAATCAGCATCGCTCATCTCATGTTACGACATGTTTTTAGTAGGATTAAACACTCAGCAGGACTTTTTATGGAGTCCTTTTAAAATAGAGTAACTGTTGAAGTGTCTGATCTGCATGTTGCATGTGTCTGCAGGGCGAGGTGACGATTGTGGTGAAGTTTGGAGGAGATCCCATCGCTAAGAGTCCCTTCAAGGTCGGGGTCGCTGCCCCGTTGGATCTGAACAAGGTCACCCTGGACGACCTGGAAGGAAGTAAGAATTCAGACTTAACGTGTCCAGATAGTTTGAGTCCACCAGAGTATTTAGGATTCACTGAGGTCTCCCGAGGAATCATTTCAGCTTGATTGTTGATGTGTTTCAGGAGTGGAGGTTGATCAGGAGCAGCAGTTTATGGTGGACACCAAAGGTGCAGGAGGTCAAGGTCACCTGGAGGTGGCAGTGGTGAGTTTTACTCAACATTAACAGTATTTATTTCACTTTGATATGTGATTGTTTCCAAAATGAAAAATATTGAATATCACCTATCTTTACTTACTGTGTGTGTGTGTGTGTGTGTGTGTGTGTGTGTGTGTGTGTTTTACTAGCTGAGTCCCAGCCAGCGGGCAGTGCCCTGTAAAGTTGAGCCCAGTAAAGCAGGCATTAGTCTGGTCCGCTACACCCCCACAGAGGAGGGGGTCCACGCTGTCAATGTGTCCTATGATGGACACCCGTCCCTGGGAGTCCCTTCCCCGTGGAGGCCCAGCTGCCTCCAGACCCAAGCAAGGTAACATCAGTGCCTGATCCTTAAGGAGGTACGGGAGCGTTCTGTTATTACTCTTGCACGGCACCATTATCGTCCTTTTGTCTCCTCCTCCAGGTGAAGGCGTTCGCCCTGGTCTGAAGGGAGGTTTGGTTGGAAACCCGGCCGAGTTCACTATTGACACCAAGGGCGCCGGCACCGGAGGTCTGGGGCTGACAGTGGAGGGGCCGACTGAGGCCAAGATCGAGTGTTCGGACAACGGCGACGGGACATGCTCCGTCTCTTACCTGCCTACCGAGCCCGGAGACTACCTGGTTAACATCCTGTTTGAGGAGGTCCACATCCCGGGCTCACCTTTCAAAGCTGACGTCCAGATGCCTTTTGACCCCTCTAAGGTCGTGGCGTCGGGATCTGGTCTGAAAAGAGGCAAGGTGAGGGTCTGCAGAGGAAGCTGATAAAACGTTTTAAACCAGTTTACTGTCGACTTTGTTGCATTATGTTCATGTGTTTTGGTTCCTAACTGCAACTTACCACAGCTCTGATTAAAACCTTTAAATCTCAGAGGAGATCTTCGAAAAGGGAAAATTACTTCAGGCTCTCCCTAAAATGATCTAATCTTTGAGCCTCTATGATCTCAATAATCATCCAGCTTCTTTGGTGTCTAGGTTGGAGAGACCAGTGTGGTCAATGTGGACTGTTCCCGGGCCGGGCCAGGAGAACTCAGCCTGGAGGCTGCACTAGATTCTCCTCCAACCAGTCCAACTGGTGCTGCACCAGGCTCTGGTAACACTAACCGTCTCAGCTCACAGATATTCAGACAGTCTTCAGTTCTGTGATGTATAAACTAAGCCGCTTTTTTCAGGTGTTAAACCTAAGACGGAGGTGGTGAACAACAAAGACGGGACCTACACGGTGACCTACATGCCTTTGACCTCCGGCATGTACACACTGCTGCTGAAGTACGGAGGCAAGGCCGTCCCCGGCTTCCCTGCAAAGGTGATGGTGGATCCTGCCGTGGACACCTCGAAGGTCAAAGTGTTCGGACCCGGAGTGGAGGGACAAGGTGCAGTATGGCCCACCTGAGTCAGTGTGGAGCTCTGATTGATTAAATATCCACATGTCCCTTTTAAACATACGCTCTCCCTCCTCTCGCCTCCAGCTGTTTTCAGAGAAGCCACCACGGCGTTCACGGTGGACGCCCGTCCTCTGACCCGAAGAGGAGGAGACCACGTGAAGGCTGAAGTCAGGAACCCATCCGGAGCGCTGACAGACTGTCTGGTTTCCGACAAAGCCGATGGGACCTACAACGTCGAATACACTCCTTTCGAGAACGGTAAAACTCCTGCAGAACTCATCAAAGCTTCATCAAACTCTTTTACTGTAATCCAACAGCTGGGCTCTGTCTTGGTGTATTTCAGGCGTCCACAGCGTCCAGGTTCTGTATGATGACACACCGGTTCCTAAGAGCCCGTTCAGGGTTTCTGTGTCCGAGGGATGTGACCCCAGCAGGGTGGTGGCTACTGGCCCCGGGCTCCAGCAAGCTCTCACAGACAAGCCCAACAACTTCGACATCATCACCAGGTACTGTTGTTTGTAACAAATGAATGAAAAAGTCTCTAATTTTAGGTCAAGCTGTTGCTGATTTTGGGCGTGTTGTTGTTGTTTTTCTCAGAGGGGCAGGTATTGGCGGTCTTGGCATCACCGTGGAGGGTCCGTCCGAGTCAAAGATGTCCTGCAAAGACAACAAAGATGGCAGCTGCAGCGTGGAGTATGTTCCCTTCACCCCCGGCCTCTACGACGTCAACATCACCTACGGAGGAGAACACATCCCCGGTGAGATTAGATACCTTTCATGGACTTTTATGATTGCAGGTTTGTTTGGTCGGTTGTTGTTGTTCTGTCACTGAAACACTGTGAAATATCTTAAAGGATCAGTCTGCTGGTATTCTATATTTCTCTTATTGTCAACAAATTCCATCAAAAGACCAAAACCAACAATGTGTTGGTCTGTCTCAATAGTTTATTCCCCTTCTTAGCCCCAAGTTTTTCCTACATGCTTGTACGGAGAGGGAGAGGTGCGGCCATTTGGTTGCAATCTGCACATTCACTGCTAGGTGTCACTAAATCGTACACACTGGACCTTTTTAAGAAGTGACTGACTCCGCGAGCCTTATCTCGTCAGGCAGGTCGTTCCAAAGTCGAAGGGCCCTGATCAACATGTCTGTTATATAACCTGAAGCCAGACGCAGACGTGCGTTAAAGGTGATCTGTAAAAATCTTAAAATCAATTCTTAAACGAAGAGGAAGGCGAGATTGTGGTGATGTGGTGACGTCTGTTAAAACCGGGAAGAAGCCGAGCTGCTGCGTTCTGGACCGGTTGGAGGCGAGTGAGTGACTTTTGGTTTGTGCTGCAGGAGGCAGGAGGAGGAGGGAGTTACGGTAATCGAGCGTGAGAGGATTGGTTCTCAGATAAACTGAAGGAAACATGATGGAACCGAGGCCATTTTGAATGCTGATGTGGTTTGGAGGACTGGACAAGATTTACATCCACATTTAGTCAGCAACTCACAAAACGCAATACAATCAGAGCGACAAGGACATGTTAGTGCAGCAATACTCACGTAGAATCAAGGTCCAGTTGTTGGTAGTGTTGGAGAGGAGGTCCTCTCTGAGGAGCTGGAGGTCTTCAGGAGGTTTTTGAAGATAGAGAGGTACGCCCCTGATCTGGTAGGAACTGGTAGGACGTTCCGCCAACAGACGAGAAAAGTTTGGATTGCCCCGAGCGTACGGGTGGCAGAGCCAGGCGTCGTTCATTTGGAGGAGGTAACATACTTGAATGTCCTCATGCAGACGTATGAGGTATACCTGGGTGTCGTCTGCGTAGAGAATGCTCATAATTCCTAATTTCCTAAAACAGCTGAGCACTGTTGTTTTTCGCACAACATAACTCGAATTGGAAGAAATAGTGCCTCTGTATGGGACTATTTCAGGTGGTGGATTAATCCACACTTGGTGCTCTGGTGAGTATTTCCAGCAGCAGGACGTTGTATGTGGAACTGAGTCAAAATCATGAAGGAACATGTCACCCAGTGTGACTCAGTGATGTGTTTTTAATAGTTTTTTGGCAATAATGAAGCTCTCAGCACAGAAGAGTAAGAAGTGTTTATTTCCTCAAGGCGCTTTTATCTCGATTCCTCTGTAACATTTTGTCGGCTCTGCTCTCATTTCCGCCTATAAACAGCCACTGATGTTAAAAGATGTGGTCAGTGCTTTCCCGTTAATGTTACAAAGATGTTAAAAGACGTGCCACAGGTTTCGGTTTAATGTTTTAAAGATGTGGTTGAAGTTTAAAAAGCTGCAGCTCAGTTTTAATTGACTCTGTTCAGGAAAGGCTCAGCGTGTTTCCTTGTTTCGACACCTTTCACCAGACAGCTTTGTGGTTCTGATGTGTGAAGGCGTCAGCTGGAGAAGCAGATAGCTTCAGGATGTAGGAACCACATTACCCAGAAACCACATGATCCAGATCAAACTTATTAAGACTTTAACACCAGAATCAGCTTTATAGAGCTGTCGAAATTAGCCTGAAATTGTGCTACTTCTTATAGTCAAGCCACGAGCTCTGAAGCCACTTTGACATAGTGGCCAAACAGTATAATAACAGCAATAGATGGCACACATCAACACAGAGGCCCCAAAAGACTCTTTTTCCATAAACCTACATTATAAAAAGAAGTTTCTTTTGAGCATCACAACCCGAAAGGACTCGCTTCACTATCAGAATTTGATCCATTCAACATTTTGAAGGAGAGACGCATGATTAAATCATTTTATTCGCATTCAAGTGGAGAGCTAAACCTGAAGTTAGCGACTCAGCTACACTCAGCCTGTGTTAGTCTCTAGTGTGTTTGCTCTATTGGCCTCACAATGTGGATGATCCGAGTAATTTTACGTCCACAAATCAAACTTTTTTTTTTTGGCTTCATGTACCACTGAGCAGCTTCTGTAAGACTGTTTGTGCTATAGCTGAAAGATAAAGACAAACAATCCTAAGTTGAGTCTTCAAGTACAGTTTGTAGTTTTAAAGGTATTTTGACCTCATGGAGGTGCAAAGAAAAGAGCAGCAGCAGTAGGATTCATCTTCTGGGGACCATGAATGTTTGAGCAAAATTTGTTGATATTTATGTCTGACTTTAAAAAGTGAAAGTGTTGAATTATTAAAAAGACATTTCAGTTCTACAGTTTCTTAAAGTAAATATGAGTTTCCCATGAGTTGTGTTTGTCTTAAAACCAACATTTCCTGTTCCTTCTCTTTCCAGGAAGTCCATTCAAGGTCCCAGTGAAGGACATGGTGGACTCCAGTAAGGTCAAGGTGTCTGGTCCCGGTGTGGGTTCAGGAGTCAGAGCCAATATCCCACAATCCTTTACAGTGGACTGCAGGAAAGCGGGCGTGGCCCCGCTGGCCGTGGCCATCACCGCTCCTAAAGGCATCGCGGAGCCCGTGGACGTGACGGACAACGGAGACGGGACTCACTTGGTGTCCTACACGCCGTCCGTAGAGGGACCGTACTCTGTGGCTGTCAAGTACGCAGAGGAGGACGTCCCCCGCAGGTACAGAGCAGTACTGCAGTATTATAATCTAACAGTTTACCGGTTTAAAGACTAAACATGTGTGTCTCTTCAGTCCCTTCAAGTTTCGTGTCCTGCCGACTCACGATGCCAGCAAAGTGCGAGCCAGCGGCCCCGGGCTGACCAACGGCGTCCCCGCCAGCTTCCCCGTCGAGTTCAACATCGACGCCAAGGATGCCGGCCAGGGCCAACTGAGCGTGCTCATCACCGTCAGTAACACATCCACACATATTTATACACACCAATGAAAGAAAACGTCACGTTAAACTATCTGTCCTCTCGTCTTTCTTTCCTCCTAACATGTCAGGACCAGGATGGTAAACCTAAGCAGCCCACTATCCATGACAACGGGGACGGTACATACCGTGTTTCTTATATCCCCGACCGCGCAGGCCGGTACACCATCGTCATAAAGTATGGCGGTGATGACATCCCTGCCTCGCCTTATAAAGTCCGCGCCACGGCAACCGGAGACGCCAGCAAATGCACCGTCACTGGTATGTGACCACTGATGGAAGCATTAAGACCAAAATTTTAATGGTTGGTGGAGATAAAATACAGAATAAATGTGTCCTCCCGCTCTCAGGTCCAGGCGTGGGCCCAACGGTGGCCATCGGCGAGGAGGTGGGCCTCGTGGTGAACGCTAAGGGTGCTGGGAAGGGGAAGGTGAGCTGCATGGTGGTTCAGCCCGACGGCAGCGAGGTGGAAGCCCAGGTGCTGGAGAACGAGGACGGCACCTTCGATATCTTCTACACCGCGCCGGCACCCGGGAACTACGTCATCTACGTCCGCTTCGGAGGGGAGAACATCCCACGCAGTCCCTTCAAAGTCATGGTGGGTGGTGGTGGTGGTGATTGAGGGATGCTGAGCTGTGTTTATTCTGATGAGGGATCGACATATTTGTTCAACAATATATATGTGTGCAGATTGATTTAAAAAGTCTTCACTGTAATTTAGTCGTGATGTTCTTCTGTCCTCAAGTGTCCAAACAAAGATCTTAAGATTATTGCCTGGTTGCAGATTAACTTTTTGATTTCAACAGACTACGAGGCCACAGCTGTGTGTGTGTGTGTGTGTGTTATCCTGTGTGTGTGTCTGTGTCTGTGTGTGTGTTAACCCTTATTGTCGTGTCTTCAGGCTACTGATGAGGTACCCATGATGCAAGAGCAGAGGTCTCTACAGCAACAGGCCGGCCCCCCTGGAGCTGGCTTCCAGCCCTGGGTACACCCGAGCAGACACACACGCACACACACACAACCATATAAATATATACATATTCACATACACACTCATAAACACACACACACACAGACATAAGGGTATTTACTGTGTATAAACACGTAAACTTCAATGCTAGTCATGATTTTGGTGAATTGACCCTTTAACATAAAACATAACACACACACACACACACACACACACACACACACACTCTTCTCTCTTGCAGGTGAATGGCTCCTGGTTAAAACTTGACCTCTCTCTCTCTGTCTCTCTCTCTCTCTCTCTCTCTCATTCTTAAGTGTACTCGCTCGACCGCTTTGCCTCCTCCATGTCATCGCTTCTCTTTTTGTCTCAGCCAATGGGATCGCAGCAAACCTCTTAACAGCGTGACATAAACAATCAAAACTCAGGTGTTTTCATGACATGTGTCGCAGAAAGGCGTTGCTATGGTTGCGGGTGTTTGAGGATTCTATTTTTTGCCCTCCAGGGTGTTTGTTTGTGGCAGACTCTTCCTCTCTCCTCTTCCTCTTCAGTGCACTCTTCATCGCTGTGGCTGCATCACAGAGTCATCCCATCCTCCTCTTCTTCTTCTTCTTCTTCCTCCTTCTCCTTCTTCCTGCTCCATTGCACTACACTTCCCAGGATGCCTCTGTGTGGGGGCGGGGCTGGGATACAGCAGCAGCATGTTTCTTATGCGGGACGTTGAGGCGGACAGGAAGTTGTTTTTAATGTTGGACAGACACGTCAAACTCTGTCTGTCTGTCTGTCTTCCGCAGGTGACGTCAGACAGCTACGAGCCAATCAGCAGCAGCGTTAATGGCAGCGGCTTCAGACCTTTCGACATGGTGATACCCTTCGCCTTTAGGAAGGGAGAAATCACCGGTAAGAGTCGTTTAGACCCTCTCAGACATGCACGTCGTGTTTTATATAAAAGTGACTCAGGATAATTAAAATGTATATACAACAAAATGTTTATTGACCTAACAATAAATAACAGAATAATGATATAGACATGAAAATATGAAAACAACATCTGTCTCTAACTCTCTGACTCTCTCAGGTGAGGTGCTGATGCCTTCAGGTAAATCAGCTCAGCCGCTGATCTCAGACAACCTGGATGGGACGGTGACAGTGCAGTACTCGCCCACTGAGGCCGGCCTGCACGAGATGCACATCAAATACAACGGCACACACATCCCAGGTCAGCGCGAGCGCACACACACACACACACACACAGATCCTGGTGGTGGGTGGGTTAGAAAGGTGAAATGGTGACATCTGGTGTGCAGAAAGAGAACTGCAGCCTGTTCTCTCTGACTTCAATCTGCCGTCAAGATGTTTGGACTGACGTCATAGTTAGGACGAAACATGGAAGTGTGTGTGTCTAAGCTGTGTGTTATGTTTGTGATTAAGAAGTGTGTGTGTCGGGGATCTGCAGGAGAAAACCAATTAACCTGCTGCCTGCAGTAACATCACATCCTGAAAATCTGTGTGTGTGTGTGCACGATTGTGCAGTACATGTTGAAAAGCACGTGAATACCTGATCAGTCCAGCTATATTTGACATTAAAAATGTGACACCATGAGCATCATTCTCCTGAAACAACAGACTCCACCTTTCTGAGGAGTCTTTGGACAATATTTTGGATCCTGACTGCAGAAATTTACACCCATTCAGCCACAAGAACATTAGGGAGGTCCGACACCGATGTCAGGTGACTCACAGTTGTTACTAAAGGTGTTGGATGGGGTGCACAGGACTTCCACACCAAACTGGAGAAATTTATGGACCTGGCTTTGTGCACAGGGGCACCTTCATGTTGAAAACCTTCACGCAAAGTCAGAAGCCCATCAAGCGTTAAGTTTTCCCTTCATTGGAACTCAGAAAACAGGTCCAGACCAGAAGTACACTTCAGTATGTGGACTGAGCTCAGAACAGCTCTATCTGCAGATGCTTTTTGTTGTACTGATGTTGATTTGTTGTGTGTGTGTGTTGCAGAGTCTCCCCTTCAGTTCTACGTGAACCATGCCAGCAGTCCCAATGTCACAGCCTATGGTCCCGGTCTGAGCTACGGCGTTGCCAACAAGTTGGCCACATTCACCGTCTTCACAGAGGACGCCTCTGAAGGTACGTTAGCTACAGGAGGAGGACGGGCAGCAGTAAGAGCTGTGACGACAACACAATGCAAAACTTTGCGCCTCCCACCACTCTGCTAAGACTTTCCCACCAAAAAGAAGAAGCTGGGTCCAATAGATGTTTGATAAATGACAGAATCTGCCTGTCTGTCTATCCAGGCGGTCTGGACTTGGCCATCGAGGGTCCGTCCAAAGCGGAGATCAGCTGTATCGACAACAAGGACGGGACGTGCAGCGTCAGCTACCTGCCCACTCTGCCCGGAGACTACAACATTCTGGTCAAATACAACGACGACCACATCGCCGGCAGCCCGTTCACCGCCAGGATCACTCGTAAGACTCCAGCACCAACACACACACACACACACACAAAGATTATTAATGATTATCATAATGTGTAATGTCCACAGTGTTGTCTTACCTCTGTGAGTGTGTGTGTGTTTCAGAGGACAACCAGCGCCGCTCTCAGGTCAAACTGGGCTCTGCAGCAGATTTCTCTCTGAACATTAATGAAACGGACCTGAGCCTGCTGACCGCCAGCATCCAGTCGCCATCGGGCCGTGATGAGCCCTGCCTGCTGAAGAGGATGGCCAACAACCACATCGGTAACACACAAATAAATACACACCAACAGTAAATAAAGTTATTGTAACAATCTGTACGTTTGAGTCTCTTTCTTCTCTCACTCTTTCTACCTCTTCTCCCGTCAGGTATCTCCTTCATCCCCCGGGAGGTTGGTGAACACCGGGTCAGCATCTTCAAGAACGGCCGTCATGTCGCCAACAGTCCCATCACCATCATGGTCGTCCAGTCCGAGATCGGCGACGCCAGCCAGGTCAAAGCTCATGGAGACGGACTCGTGCAGGGAACCACCTTCAACAACTCCAGCTTTGTGGTCGACACGCGGGAGGCCGGTCAGTGTGCCGCTCAGACTGCTCTGTTTCTGCTGTTAGCCAGCCACTGTTAGTTTCACATATATATCTGTGTGTGTGTTTGCAGGTTATGGTGGCCTGGCTCTGTCCATTGAAGGTCCCAGTAAGGTGGACATCCAGACGGACGACATAGAAGACGGGACGTGTAGAGTCACCTACTGTCCGACTGAACCAGGAAATTACATCGTCTCAATCCGATTCGCTGAGGAACATGTCCCAGGTAAAAAATAAAACACACTTCACAAATTATTATAGATTCTTATAGAGACTGAAGGCAAAATAATATTCTTGAGGACTGGAATTATCTGTGTATGAAGCGTGATCTGGAGTCTCTGTTTGTCAACAGGAAGTCCGTTCACAGTGCGGGTGACTGGAGAGGGTCGTATCCGGGAGAGCATCACCCGACAGAAGGCGGCATCGGTTTCCAGCGTGGGAGTGTGTGACCTCAGTCTGAAGATACCAGGTACACACACACACACGCGCATACATGTGTACTTACCTTGCTATTGGCTGTCTGTCACACACCTGGAGGACAGGTGCAGAAATAGCAGTGTGTGTTTGATTGTGTGTGTTCTAAGTCAATGATAAAAAAGCCGTTAGGTCGTGAACTCGGACTCGATGTGTCGCAGACTGTCAGACTGCAAACTGGAGACGACGTTCAGGCAGAGCTCCTCTTCTTCCTCTTCCTGAGTTTCTAAAACTGTTTCCTGTCTGACCTTCAGACATTTCTCTGGTACAAACTCTGCACTGACTGTAGTCTGTCAGCTTTGTCTTTTGTCCTTTCTTAATCTCTCTTCTTCTTCTTCTTCTTCTTCCATCCTTTTCTTTGTCTCACCATGCCTTTTCTGTCTTCATTATTTTATCATCTCTGCATCTTCCATAATCTTTCTTTCTTTTCTTTTATCCTAATTTCTTCCCTCCATCTTGTCTCCTTTTTTCCTCCTCAGCTTCTCCTTATTTTCTTCTCCTCCTCCACCCCATCGTTCTCTCTCTTCTTCCTCCTCCTCCTCTCCTTGTGTCCTCCTTCCCTCTTTTTATCCTCCTCTTCCTCCAGTGAGCTGGTTCCTCCTGATCTTGTCTCGGCAGTTCCTCTCTCACACCTCCTCCCGCTCCTCCTACTGCTCCCTCTGGTGGTCTGGAAGATCTAGATGCCGCGGGACTCGTTCCTCTGCCGTTGCCCAGGATCAGAGCCTCTCCTGGGCAGCCAGGGGCGTTGGGGTCGTTGGTGCTCACTGCTCTGCGGGCGGTGCTGGGGTGGAGGGTGTGTTACAGAGTTCTAGGGGAAAATGCTGGGGTTGACAGCAGAAGGTTTGAGGATATACACTGACCAACAAAAACAGGAAATTTAGGAAGTATAAGGACGTTAACAAACACAACAAAAAGTAATGAAATACTCTCTTTGCAGCGATCGACATGCAGGACGTCACTGCCGAGGTCACTTCGCCCTCCGGAGCCAGTCAGCCTGCCGAACTGGTCGCCGTGGGTAACGACACCTACTGTGTGCGCTTCGTGCCCACAGAGATGGGTGTGCACAGCGTGAGTGTGAGGTACAGGGGTGCACGTGCCGGGCAGCCCTTTCCAGTTCACCGTGGGGCCGCTGGGAGAGGGCGGCGCTGCCAAGGTGAGAGCAGGAGGTCCAGGACTGGAGGGAGCACAGGCAGGAGAGCCAGGTACACACACACACACACACACACACACACACACACACACACGCGTGAGTGCACCAACCTGCCGGGGTATTACAGCTATTTTATAAAACAATTGAGCTTACTCCAAAGGTTTTGTTGGTTTTGGTCTCTTCATGGGATTTGTTACTAAAACTGTAGCCAAAAACAACAAATTCTACCATTATTTATGGATTTATATGTTAGATATTGATTTGAATTGATACCAAGTCTTGTTATGTAGAATCATGTTTTGAGCACATGAACTTGAAAATGAATGAATGGTGACTTTTAACCTGATGTTACATTAGCTGCTTCTGTCTTCTACCAGCTGAGTTCAGTATCTGGACGAGGGAGGCGGGGGCCGGTGGTCTGGCCATCGCCGTCGAAGGACCCAGCAGGGCGGAGATCTCCTTCGATGACCGCAAGGACGGATCCTGCGGCGTCTCGTACATCGCTCAGGAGCCCGGTAGAGAAAACACACACGCTCATTCCCGATGAGTGATCGTTGTCGTGTCTGTTTGGCTCTCTGAGTTACATTCTCTCCCACTCGTCTGCAGGTGATTACGAGATCTCAGTGAAGTTCAACGACCAGCACATTCCCGACAGCCCTTACCTCGTCCCTGTGGTTGCTCCGGCGAACGACGCTCGCCGCCTCGCTGTTACCGGCCTTCAGGTGAGGCATGAGGAGACACCTCCACACCCAGCCTGCCCTGCCTTGCTAAAGGGATCCGGGGCACAGTTGCATAAAAATATGATGTCAGGAGCAAAGATAGATGAACTGGGTGTGATGGTTCGACTGGTTTGGGCTTTTTAATTTAGACTCTTTGATTACATGGAGATAAAGAGAAAAAACTTCTGGAGACACACAACACTTGGATTTGTCAAGATATTGAACATCACATTAAACGTCAGCCCCATCAGTCAAACCCTGGCAGTCGTACAGATAGTCAGGTGACCGCGTTTGAAACTTCTTTATGCAACTGGCCTCTCATGGATGTGACCACAGCCAGGCAAACACTTACACTGTGTGAAGTTGATACTTTGGCCGGAGAGAGGTGAGAAAGGAGAGAGTGGAGAGTGGACAACATTTATTTTCATATTATTATGTAAAAGTACCCAAAGTGATGCCTTCAGGTGTCGTCCAACCAACCAACAACAACTCCAATTTTTAATTAACCATCATGTTTAAGAGAGAAAAAAAACAGCACCTTTAAGCGTTTTTGCTTGATAACTAAATAATTAATAATTTTTTACAGTCGTTATTGATTGCATCATTCCACTAATAGATTAATTGACTAATTGTTTTAAATCTACATTTAACTGTTTCCATTTTGGACGCTCTGTAAAGTTTCTGTCACCCTCGGGACAAAAATGTCATCTTCACATAAAAATATCAAATATCATCACGCAGACTTTGACATTTACTGAGCACAGTAATTCTGTCCGTGTCGGATGGACGTTTGACAAACATTTGTTCAACGTAACTCAGCTGTTCAAGACGGGCTCGGTTTAGTTTCCCCTCTCTCGACTGGTTTGCCTGGCTCTGGTCATCCCTCTTCTGTCTGGTGTGGAACTGCCGGTGTTTCTCTTGTGTTTCATTTAAAGGCTCTTAACAGCACCGTCATCTTCATCATCTTCACCATCAGCATCGTCAGCTCCCTGGTTGCCTAGCTACAGCAGATAAAGGCGGAGCCCACAGCGGACCTCCTGCTGTCCTGTAGTTTGTTTCTTGTTCGTCGCTGTAGACGAACTTCTGCTCCGTTCAGTCTGTAACGCTGTCACGCGTTAGTTAAGTCTGGGTGTTGTCATACAGTCGACAGATGAAGTACAGCTGTACTGATAATTAATGACATTAACATTGGAAGATATATATTTTAAGTATTATTTCCCATCAAAGATCATTGATAAGTTTATTTTTATGTCTTTCTTTAACTTTCAAACGTTGTAAACCGTGTCAGATTTACTGGCTGCCTCCTTTTAAAGACTGTACTACAACACTGTAAGACTGTAGTAGTGCGAGTGTCAATGTGTCTAACTGCTTTCTAACACTGTGGCCGCCTGCCTCTGTCTGCTGGAGCTGCACCGACAGGAGTTCAGGTAAGAGTAGGTAGAAATGATAGAATAGAAACTGTGAACAGGAACAGGTGTTTTGTTTGTTGTACTTCGCTGTGGGTGTGTTTTGCCGTGTTTTCTTCCCTGCTGTTACACCGTCCCTCCCTGTGCATTGACCTTGTGTGTGTCCGACCTCGGTAGGAGTCTGGTCTGAAGGTGAATCACCCAGCATCCTTTGCGGTGCGTCTCAATGGAGCACAGGGCAAGATGGCAGCCAAAGTCCACAGCCCCTCTGGAGCTCTGGAGGAGTGTGTCGTCACTGAGCTGGAAAGAGGTCTGTGTGTTTTTAGAAGGCAGCGTAAAGAAAGAAAAGAAGCCAGAGAGCTCTTCACGAACACGTCTTCAAAATCTTTAAGACTGCTGGTAACCAAATCCCTCTGTCCTGTCCTCCAGACAAGTACGCTGTCCGATTCATCCCCAGGGAGAACGGTGTCCACTCCATCGACGTCAAGTTCAACGGCTCTCACATCCCAGGAAGTCCTTTCCAGGTCAGAGTTGGGGAACCAGGACAGACCGGAGACCCTGGTCTGGTCTCAGCATATGGAGCTGGACTGGAGAGAGGCACAACAGGTAGGTTACCTGTCCGTTCAACATTCTTATGTCTATAAAAGTCTAAACAAAGTTTGTACGTTTAATAAAAAAAGAGCATGTGACTTTAATCTTGCAGGTACCCAGTCAGAGTTCATCATTAACAACACTAAGGCAGGCCCCGGGGCCTTGGCCGTGACCATCGAGGGTCCATCCAAGGTAAAGATGGACTGCCAGGAGGTTCCAGAGGGCTACAAGGTGCAGTACACTCCAATGGCACCTGGAAACTACCTGATCAGCATCAAATATGGAGGACCGAACCACATCACTGGCAGTCCCTTCAAGGCCAAAGTCACAGGTAACGTGGTGAACGTCACTCTGCTGAACTTAATTTTATAGAAGGGTCCTGTTTTTACAAAAAGGTTTCTCTCTCTCTTCCCTCTCAGGTCCTCGGCTGGTGAACGTGACCAACGCCAGCGAGACGTCGACCTTGACAGTGGATCCGGCAGTGAGGGCGTCCAGCAGCAGCTTCACCCAGAGTGCCATGTCCAGGCTGACCGACTCGGACGCCAGCAAGGTGCTGAGCCGAGGCCCCGGCCTCAGCAAGGCCTTTGTGGGCCAGAGGAGCAACTTCTCTGTCGACTGCAGCAAAGCCGGTAAGGATCTCACGTGATCTCACTCTAACTCTGACGCCCATTCACGCACATTCACGTTCACGATGGTACAGCATCTGGACAAGTACATTTTTGACCCACCAACAGTTTAGAGCCTCAGTGAGCCTCCTGTTTACCTCCTGTCTGATCATCTTCTTGCTTTCCTCGTGGACTGTAAAACTTGATGTCTCTGTGTCTTTAATACAGCTGTTAAAGTACAAAAAATGACTGTGTTTATCTTCCCTTTTCTCATCCCAGGTAAGAACATGCTCCTGGTGGGTGTGCACGGTCCTCAGGTCCCCTGCGAGGAGGTTCTGGTCAAACATTTGGGCAACCTGCAGTACAACGTAAGCTACCTGCTGAAGGAGCGAGGCAACTACATCCTGGTGGTGAAGTGGGGCGATGACCACATCCCAGGCTCCCCCTTCCACGTCGTCGTCCCGTGATGCGCCGCCGTCACTTTCCCCTCCTGCACCATTTTGCATCCCCGTTTGAGCGGACATGTTGAATAACTGTCCGATGAACAAGTTGCTTAACGAAGATACGCGTGCTAATTTTGTTTTCAGACCTGTTCACTTCAAATAAGATGTTTAAAGGATTTTCTGCCGCGACACAACTGATTTATTTGTTTAAATATTTTTCTGTCCTTTTTTAAATAAGAGAAAAAGTCAGATATTAAAACCCCCTCGTGAAGTTGAAGGGAAGAGAAAATAAACACATCCGTGAACGGAGACTCGGTACTCTGTTAGTCGAATACTTTTTCTGCAGTGAATCAGGGAAAAGTGGTAGATGCTGTAAATAAAATAAAAATAAATAATCTAATTGGGAAAGAGAGACAGCTCGTCTATTAATTTTTGCTGCCCTGAAATTATCAAATTGGCAAATTTTGCACTTGACGATTAAAGAATGGTGAATTAAAGGACTTTTAAATGTTTATGAAAAATGACTGGAATTACACAGCACTTTGCTTCAGGTTAAAGAGTCCGAGGTTTCTCACCAGCCAACTGTAACCTGTGCAGAACTTTTCCCAACAAAATTAAGAAGCGCTGTGAACAAAACAAACGACCGAACATCTCAATTTAAAAGAAGAAAACTGGAGTTTATTATCAGTCTGATGTTTCTTTAAAGTGTGGACGGACCTTCTCCATCACAAAGTGTCAAACTGTACGCGACTACTGATGTTTATTGTTGATTTCTTGCTCTTGAAACTTAGCTCCCAGAACCCCCCCCCAGGAGTACATAATGTTGCCATAATGAATCAATGACTGTTAAAGCTGCCTTCACACTACTGGTTCCTGCACTGTACAATAGACTACTTAATTATGTGCTAGAGTTTTGGGTTCATCGCTGTTTTTCCTGTTCCTTCAGCTGCATTTTCACACAAACACACCTGACTTTTAACTTTGTGGCTCGGTTCTGATCTGGTGAGGATCAACACTCGGTCAATCGCTAAATAAAGTGCTAAAATAAAACATAAAACAGATCTGAGCTGTAAAATTAGGTCAGATTTTTGTTTTGTGTGTGAAGCCTGTCGAAATCTGGATGAATCTGTCTTTATATCTTTGCTGGATGTTGTTGCCTAATCATTGCTACTTTTGATACTTTAAGGGATGAGAGGATTTTTGTATGGGGAAAAAAAGAACTGTTGTTTTCATTTTGTATTAGGGAATGGGTTGTTTTAATGTGAAATTAAACCCTGAGATGATGTACATTTGATAATTAAAATAAACTGGAATAAAGATTGACTTCAGTCTTTCTTCTCTTGGATCTCGTTTCTTCTCTGCAACATTGCTTTCCCATCCAGTTGCATTAAGGCACAGCAGTAAGTTGGAAGTTGTTCAGACACTGTGCTGCAAATGTTTCCTTTTTGATGGAGTTTATAGTTCCAAACACCTCTGACACTCATTATCTAAAGATATAGATACTCTAGATTGGATCATCCTGGCCTCCAACGTTCTCAAACATTCTTTGATCAGGTTATGTCCTTTACCTCCCACACAAAACAAACTTCAAGGACCGTTCACTTTCACCTATGTAACATCGCAAAAATCAGACACACCCTGCCTCAAACAGGCCCCAACAAATCTGATCTCAAAGAATCTGCTATCCACCTTTTATATAAACTGAACTCAATAGATTATGTTTGCCTCATTATAACAGAGCAGTGTACATGAAAAAAATCATAAGATTGTCATTGGAAAACACATCAGAACACGGCAGTAGTTCAGTCCATAGAGACTTGGCTTAGGAACTGCAGGGTGGCCAGTTCAGATCCAGTATGGACCAAAGTATGGAAGGTTGACTGGTAGCTGGAGGGGTGCCAGTTCACCTCCTGGGTACCTTTGAACAAGGCACCGAACACCCCCCAACTGTTTGCGGGTGCTGCTCTGGGTGGCTGCCCATCACTCCACCATCTCTCTCCACATTTGCATGTCCCTTTGTATGTGTGTGGTTGTATTTCAGGGTTAAAATGCATATTAAAAAAAGAATTTCCCTTCAAGGTATTAATAAAAAAGTATTAAAATTTAGTGAAATGATTTTTAATCTGTGTTTTATTTTTTATTAGAACTGTTTTCAATACTTGTTTCTCAGTGTTTTTGCCAGTGTTTCCTATTCAGTTCAATGCCAAATTTTAATTTCAATGCCAAAACCTGAAAACACTGTTTTAGCCCCATCCACCCTCAAATCACCTTCTACGTGACACTATGATAAAAACCTCATTCATTCATATTTTTATACGTGTCATTCCTAACATTAAATCCAGGGGTCTTCAACCAGGGGTCCACAACCCCTAGGGGGTCCGCAGAGGTACTGCAGGTACAATTTTTTACCAAAATAACGGTGACTGTGAGGGTGCAGATAATTGAGAAACAGTGGAGGCATTTGCACTACATTGCTCTTGGCATTTAATAACCAATAATCATTACGCATGAACTTTTTTATCAATTCTAAACACATGCAGGCTAATAACCCAGTATATAAATAGGTTAATAAGGTGAAATAAAAGTTGAATAAAGTAAATATAAAAGTTATTATAGGCCAGGCTTTAAAAGTGTGATGAGATATTAATGATTAAAGCTAATTTTATTGTTATTTATTTATATTTATTTTCCTCTTGGCACTCTTGGTCTTCCATATCGGATGACAGCGCCGCTCGCGCTCGGTGTCCTTGGGTTTTGGTCTTCCGTTTTTTTTTTCTTCTCCCGCCTCCGTCTCGCCTGAAGCGCTGTGATTGGCTCTATCTGATGGCACGTTCCATCCGACTCACAAACTCCAGCTGTGATTGGTCGAAATCTCCTGACCTCGGTAGAGTTCCCGCCTTCTCTCCGGCAGAGGACAGGATGAACATGGCGGCGTCCCTGAGGTGCTTTCTCCGCACAGGCAAAGTATGGAGATTATTCACAAATATTCATATTGTGTCGTCACTCAGCGTTTTATAGATGATTTAATATCATTCACGGCTTCTTTGTGTGTTTCTACAGAATGCCGTGTCGGCTCTGCGGCGGCGGGAGTTTCACAGGAGTGTTCCGGCCGCTGTGCAGGTCAGTGTTAGCAGCTAGCAGGCTAACCTTAACTCCATCTGTATGTTAGCAGGACGTTAGCTGAATGTTAGCTGTGTGTTTTTAATGTTGTTATAACCACAGAGTGAGAACACAGAGTACAGCTGACAGTGGTCAGTGCTCACCTTGTGGGACGAGGTGTCACCTTCTGATTTTATGGGATGTCACATCATGTCAGACCTGATTTATTTATTTATTTATTTAGTCAAACCTAATTCACCTTCTGTTTTTGGTAGAAAACATGTAAACACACGTGTGTGTGTGTGTGTGAGAGAGAGTGAGTGTGAGAGATAGGGCTGGTTATAGATAGATAGATAGATAGATAGATAGATAGATAGATAGATAGATAGATACTTTATTGATCCTGAAGGAAATTCAATCATCCAGTAGCAGCATGCAAACATACATTAAACATACATTAAAATTAACCTGTAACACAGTAACTATATGTTAAAATTGACCTGAGATCGATCTAAATTTAAATATGTACAGAGAGATTAAACATTTGTAGCAAAATTAAACATTTGCATAGAAGATAAATATATAACTTTTGTTGCAGCAGCATTACAAGTAACAACACAGAACAGGCACACGCTATATACAGGCATGAGGTAAAATGTTTGGCGACAATAAACTTTTTAAAGTGAAGCTGCAAGATTCTCCGACTGAAACTGCTCTGTTGTTTGAGCAGGAGGTCGTGTAGTGGATGAGAGTTATTGTCCATGATGCTGAGAAGTTTGTGGAGCGTCCTTGTTTCATTGTTTTGTATCATTGTAAACTGAATCTCTAGTTTTTGGACAAAAAAAACCCATTTTAAGACCTCATAAACTTCATCATTTATGTCAGAGTTGTTGCATTGGTTTACACTGAAGTGTACCTCGTGTCAAAGAGGGTCCGTACTGACGCCTGTGCGGCTGTTGTTTCTGTCAGGTGACAGTCCGTGATGCCCTGAACCAGGCGATGGACGAGGAGCTGGAGAGGGACGAGCGCGTGTTCCTGTTGGGTGAGGAGGTGGCCCAGTACGACGGCGCCTACAAGGTGAGAAGACTCAATGCTCAGGAGACAGTTTGACCAACCGAGCTTAGACGCTGACTAGCCAGTGATTAGACCAGATACAGATACTGCCACACTGACCAACTACAGGAACCTCAAAGGGTCAAAGCTTAAAATTTCCAGTGGGTTTAAAATACAGCCACCGCTGGAGACATTGCTGATGAGCAGGAACAGCAAAATGTAGCCCTTTAAGTCATTGACTATTTCATTTACTACTTTTATCCAATATATAGCATAGGTGCTGTAGCGTTTAACTAGAACAAGGAAAGTTCTGGTGCTTGACCTAATTCTGTGTGTGTGTGTGTGTGTGTGTGTGTGTGTGTGTGTGTGTGTGTGTGTAGGTGAGCAGGGGTCTGTGGAAGAAGTACGGAGACAAACGCATCATCGATACTCCGATCACAGAGGTGAGACGCTCCAACAATCTCCAGTGTGTTGTACGCAGTGTCAGCTGTGTGGTCAGAATATGTGACATCTGTCTGTGTGTCTCTGGTTCAGATGGGCTTTGCTGGCATTGCAGTCGGAGCCGCCATGGTGAGTTTGTTTTCATCCACACGGCAACACATCGATCAAACACATTCATGTTCGTAACAGCATCATCACACTGTTAATAAGGTGTCGTCATGACGCCATGAATCACTTGGATTTAATATGGGTTTCACTGTGATATACTTCAGGCTTTGTCTTTTAGCTTCATGAACGTCATCGTCAAACTACATGCCGACTCATCGTGCCACACCAAAGATGTTTCCTGCTCCTTAAAGAGAGGGAGAAAAATATTTTAAAAAATACACGTATAACATTAAATAAAGAGCATGCATTAGTTTTTTCTGTGACTCCTCCTGTGGCGATACAGTCAGACCCTGCCGGATATATTTAGACTGGGATGGTTACTAGTGTCTGCATTGCGTTCCAGCCTTGACACGGCCGCTGAAGCTGTTCGCACCTCTTTCTAGACAATGTTTGTGATTCAACCAGAAGCACGGCACAGTTTTTCAGAAGCAAGTCTGAGCAAGTTAACGAAGTCTTGAGGGCAAAACGCTCCTGGTGGGATATGAAACCTGAGAACGGACCATTGAGGCCGTGCCCAGTGGGATCTGTTGTCATACAAAACACATACAAATTATGAAGACAACATAACACACCCTTCAGAAACTCTGCATCAAAGATTATATAATAATAATATTGAACTGCTGTCCTCCACAGGCTGGACTGAGACCCATCTGTGAGTTCATGACCTTCAATTTCTCCATGCAAGCCATCGACCAGGTCATCAACTCTGCGGCAAAGACCTACTACATGTCAGCCGGTCTGCAGTCGGTGCCCATCGTCTTCAGAGGACCCAACGGAGCATCGGCAGGCGTAGCCGCACAGCACTCACAGTGCTTCGCTGCATGGTGCGTTCACTTACACCTGAGGCTGTTATTAGTAGTTGAAGTTGTGATGTTTGTGTCAGTCGTACTGATGTCAATAACGTGGCGGCGGTTGTTTATTGTGTCTGTCTGCAGGTACGGTCACTGTCCAGGTCTGAAGGTTTTAAGTCCCTGGAATTCAGAAGATGCCAAAGGTCTTCTGAAATCAGCCATCAGAGACGACAACCCTGGTGAGACAACACAGGACAGCAGGTCAAAGACGACCGGGACTGTGTCTCAAACTACCTCCTAAGTTTTGAGAAAGCATTCTTGAATGCTTCTTAGAGGCATTTACACTTAGACTGCCGCGTGTGTGTGTGTGTGTGTGTGTGTGTGTGTGTGTGTGTGTGTGTGTGTGTGTATTGCAGTGGTTTTCCTGGAGAACGAGCTGATGTACGGCGTTCCCTTTGAGATGTCGGAGGAGTCGCAGTCCAAAGACTTCACCATTCCCATCGGCAAAGCGAAGGTCGAGAGACAAGGTGAGACTGTCTCTGTACAGACACGACGGTGCACAAACCCGCTCACACGGGCACTGAACCTGACTGTAGTTTCAGCATGAAGTGTAACGAAGTTGATGTTTATCAGCAGAGGCTGTAATTCCTGTTCTTCTTCTTCTTTCAGGATCTCACATCACTTTGGTCACTCACTCTCGGTACGTCAGTCACTGCCTGGATGCCGCCGCCGTGCTCGCCAAGGAGGGAATCGAGTGTGAGGTAGAGGAATAAACACACCTGTTGTGTTATCTGACACAGACAACCTGTCCTCTGTGGTGTTTCGATCTTCTTCCTGTCTGTCTTTGTGTCAGGTGATCAACCTGCGGACCATCCGTCCTTTGGATGTGGAGTGTATCGAGACCAGCGTGATGAAGACCAACCACCTGGTGACGGTGGAGGGCGGCTGGCCTCAGTTTGGGGTTGGAGCTGAGATCTGCGCCAGGATCATGGAAGGTAACGGCTGAGCGGCTGCATTAAAGCCTCTTTGAGAATCTGAGTATGTGACGCTGCTGCTTCAGCCTCATAGTGCTTTTTGTCATCGGAATCAGAAATCAGTTTGTCATGTCACCAAGACGATGGAGGTGAAAATCAATTTCAGAGGGGGCCTCCTGTCGGAAGGGAGTGTCTCAAAGAAGTTAGTGTGGGTGGAGGGTCAGCCACAATCTTTCCTGCAGGCATCAGAGTCCTGGAGTAGTTCAGGTCCTGCAGTCTGCCCTTGTCCTTGGCAGTGGCAGCAGAATTGAGTCAGTGATGGAGGTGTAGACGTGCACCATTCACGTCTTTGGCAGATTAAACTTCTTCAGCTGCCGCAGGAAGTTCATCCTCTGACAGGAAACAGTCAGTCGGGAGTCACACAGGGTGATGGGGGGCAAGGTGAGGCTGTGTTCTTTCCACCAGCCAACAACCATCTCCACCATCTTTACAGCGTTGATGTTCTGACTGCACCAGGTGGTGTAATCAGGGGGCTGTTGCTTGCAAACTTTGAGAGGCGTTTGACAGACTGTTGACTGGAGGTGCAGCTGTTGGTGTGTCATTCAGGCACACTGTCGGTGACTTAATGTTCCTCTCAGCTTGTTTGGAAAAGGGCGGGCGATTGAATGAACCATCTGTCACAGACAAACTTCAACCAAGTTAGAAATGTTGCTCTTCTTTCAGTAGTTGTTGATTCTAGCAGCATCTGCAATCACGTCTTCAGCAGACTTTTCACACGCCTCATATTAAACCACGCCGGTAGCTTAATGCCGAATGATATAGATCAGAGGATGTGGTGATTATTAAAACCGCTTGTAGCCGGCAACAACGCGGTGCAGCATGCGCGACAGTAGCTTAACAAATGAAGAGTGTACTTCTACAGGAAGGCACCACAAGTATTTCAGCTCAACGATGACAGAAGCAAATAAAACACTTTGGTGAAGCTGTTCATGTAATCTGTTATCATATGGCAGCCATGTTTTCCCCTCAGATCCTTTGATTTGTACCTTAACCCTCCTGTGTGTGTTTTCAGGTCCCGCCTTCAACTACCTGGATGCTCCAGCTACCCGGGTGACGGGCGTCGACATCCCCATGCCCTACGCCAAAATCCTGGAGGACAACAGTGTGCCGCAGATTAAAGACATCATCTTCTCTGTGAAAAAGACCCTGAACGTCTGAGACACGAACACACAGGACAAACCCACAGATGGTGGGAACATTGTCTGGATAAACATTTGTACATGGTGTAAACACAGCCAAATGGGCCCTTTTTAAAAAATATAATGCTCCAGATTAATGTTTCCAACCAGATGTTGGTCAATGAAACGCACAGCTGTATATCTGCAGCCAGAGCGGTGGTGGGGCACACAGGGTTCGGGCAACTCACCGCCTCCGTTAATCGGTCATAAACTTGAACGAACTCTGTGTGCGACTCTTGGTTGCTCTCTCTCCACCGCCTCCTCCCCTTTCAAAATAAAAGTTGCTCTATCCTGTAGGCTTTTACTGTGTTTGTGAGGATGTTTGGTAACAACAAAACTGTCAGTATTTGATCAGTCTGCAGAGTCGAGGTCCTTCACTCCTCCAGAAGAACAAAATTAGGAAACTTTTCTAACTTTAGACTGCATTGTATTTAAGATATTTATTCGACACAGATGCCAAACACGTTTTTTATTTCGTTAAATAAAAAACATTAACCATAACGACGCGTTCAATCTGATAAAACATCTGGAAAACAGACTGATTTTAGGAAAAGTTTTCGTGTGTGCTCTCAAATTTAGACTCGCAGGCTGATTCAAACTTCACTTTTGCTCTCTGTAGTTTTGCTGTTAATAAACTCCTGCACCTCTAACCACGAACGATGTTATATAACTTAATTCCTCGCACTTACTCGGGTTCGTCTCTCTAAATGCAACCGTGAAGAAGAAGAATGATCCGGCCGAGTGGAAGGTCTGGAATATTTATTGTAGCTGCAGCAGCTCTGTGGGTGTTTCTCTTGCTGTAAATGATGATTCTGTTACAGAAATAAAAACCTTTCAGCCCTTCACACTGTGTCATTTCTGTCCTGATCTGCCCTGTTTACTTCCTGTTCTTAGCAGGAAATGGTGGTTTGTAGATGTAGCACTCTGCATATAGTATAGTAGTTAACTCAGGTGTTTACTGCGGTGGTAGGACCTCCATGGATTGGACTTGTTTGTGTGCAGCACATCCCATGGATGCTCGATTGGATTGTGATCTGGAGATCAAGTCAACACCTCATTGTTGTGTTCCTCAAACTATCCCTGAACCTTTGTGGCAGGACGATGAAAGAGGTCATCAGGAAATGTTGATGGCAGGACTCGAGGTTAATTCTGGGCTTTGCAAAGTAAGCAGATCATCTTTCTGAGTAAGAGTACGACCCTGAATCTACATTCTTGATTTAGTAAATACATAGACTAACCAATCACAGGATTAACTGTGAGAGCTCCAAATCAGGAGCAGAAGCAGCTGAAGGAAAAAGAGAAAACCAGGTGAAGCCTGAAACATTTTAATTGGCAAACTTTTACAGGAACCAGGAGGATGATCTGACGATCTGCATCAGATCTGTCGCAGTCCTCCTCGACTCAAACACAAAAATATTTCCTCAAGAATCTTTCGAGGAACTCAAAGAACAAGCCCTCGTTACAAATCAAACTCCTGGTTCAGAAATTGGTCCAAGCGGGAGAGAAGCGTTCAGCTGAGCTTTTACAGATGGTTGAATTATTCAGTGAATCGGATCATTTAAACCTTCGTTTCATGGATGATTTCCTGGAATTAACGATGTAATCTGGTACTAATTATAGCAAAAAAAAAAACCTGTAAACTTTATCTGTAGACAGATTTCACTCGTGACTGAGCTCCACCAGTTTCAAGTGCACCAATGAAACACTGTCTCTATTTGAACTATAATTAGCACCACATTACATCATCAGTTCTTTGACATTATTAGGAAATCAGACTTTTTTTTTTATCCTCAACATAACCACGACTCTGTAATCCTACAATCATCTTGAGTTGTTGTCATGAACTCTGCATGAAGGCCTCAGCATGCTTCAAACAAACACTGAAGCCTGATTCTGTTCTGTTCACTGAAAACAAGAAAAAAACAAAGCAAGACGTTCCGGGTCCTTTTTTTGTGCTTGCGTAAACCGTTTAAAACAATTGCACAGCTTCAGCCTCTAAACAGAAACATGGTCAACATCCAGAGTGATTTAAAGAAAAACCTAACTATTTTTTGTTCCTTTGTTTGTCTGACGAATCAAACCCTGAACTCAAAAAGCTGCAGTCACATTTGATAAAGAAATTTCAACCCTGATCAGAATTACTGATGACTTCCATCTTCAAGCAGCTTGGATAAACATAAAAACAAAAAACAAAAGAAGAAGAGGCTCACTGATCTATAACTTTTTATATGAAACGTGCAGTCCATGTGGAGTCGTGTTTTTCCCTTCTGAAGTCCAAATGTCAAGGTTTGTAAAAGAAAAAGAAAATAAATAAATACAACAGATAATTTGGTACTAGTGTAGAGAAATATTCTGAGAGTCTGAGAGAAGAGTTGATGCCCCTAAAAAGACCGTTTAAAGTGTGAGGTTTATGGCAGAATATGACAAAAATATATATAGTTATGTTTTTATTAGTATATAATCACCTGAAAATTAGTCATTATGTTTGTTGTTACTGTAAATAAGTTCTTTTGCATCAACGTTAAGCACTAGCTGTAGATTTTCTCACGGCCACTGTAATTTCTCCTTCACACACACAAAGGAAGGACAGGGTGGGGAACTGATCACCAGATGCCATCCTACAAACTGGACCCTTAACAGTGTAAAGTTTACAAAGAATAGCCCTCAGTAGCTTAGGAAGTACAAATTTCCATGGCTGGATGCCGGTCTGATCTACTTAGAATTTATTCTCATATTGACTTTTTTATGTTGAACCTAGTACTCCATCATATGTCCCTATAGTTAGTACCAAATTACGTACTGCTGTCCCGCAAACGTTTCTCAGATTTGAAAATGACATGATTTCCTTTCACGTGAATTACCAGGAAACTCCAGGACCTGGAAAACAAAATGCCACCTTGGTTCCATCATGTACAGAGTGATGTTTGGTTAATCCAGCTAACCTGAGACACACACAACTATCACGGGCTAAAACGATGGACATAATGGTGTGATTAATCGGGTCTGGGTGTTTTGTTGGGTGTCTGGGTGTCTGGTTTCTTTTTAACGACACATAGATAAAAATGTAAAAGTAAAGCTCTTGTTAATCTCCCTCCACAGTGACTGACCTACAATTCCCAGAATGCCATTCAGTTCAACACCTCTCACAGAAGAGGGCGGGACCTCTGTCCTGCTCACTGGTTGGAGGTGGGGCTTGTTGAGTTATTGGGCGGAGCCTACAGTCTTACGGCGCCGAGAGGTCGGATCGTCCGACTTCTGAGTGTCCCTTCAGCAGGCCAAGCCTCACCACCACCACCCGCCTCTTCTTTTGCTCCGACCCTTCGTCATCCTCCTCTTCTTCCTCCACCTCCTCTTCCTCTCTCTCCTGCACCTTTCGTTTCCCTCTCTCCTTCCTCTGCTTTTTCGCCTTCTTCCTCCTCTTCTTTTCGATCTCTGCCTTTTCATCCGATACTTGATTCTCCACTTCCACTTCTTCCTGTACAGCCATCTCCATTTCCTCCTCCTCCTCCTCCTCCTCCTCCTCATCCACTTCCTCCTGCTCGTCGTCTTCCTCCCCGTCCACTTCCTCGTCATCATCGTCCTCCTCTCTCTCGACTTCTTCTTCCTCTTCCTCCTCCTCCTCCTCCTCCTCCACGTCTGTCATGTGTTCTCCTTTAAGCAGCTCTTGTTTAAGCCTCGTCCTCTGTCCGTTCTGTGTTAGCTGACAGGGACAGAGAACAAGATTATTAAATATCTCGTGCCCCTAATAAGACTGAAACAATAATTTCACACAGTAGTAACAGTAAATACAGTAAATTAAATGATGTAAGTTAGAGGCAACTTTGCTATTCTCAGATTTACCTTTACCAGTGTTGAGGTAAAAACTAAAAGTCCTGCATGTGAGAGTGAACGACAGAGAGAAAGGAAGAGAAGGTGGACTACTGCTCGCAAAGTTTCTGTAAATTATTAATAACTTTCTCTGGGCTCTGCTTTGTCACTTAATCCGCCCGAATCTGCAATATTTTCTAGCAAAGACTAGCAGGTAGACCAAAGAATGTTCGTCACCAACCCTTTTTTTCTGAGACGCTGGAGAGCTAAAGGTGGATCTTTGATTATTATTTTCTGTTCATTGAGGAGACAGGACTACGGACAGGGTGTTTGTGGTGCAACATTCAAAAAATTCAAGATAGTGACGCACAGGCGGACCTTCAAGTCGCAGGTTAGGGTTGACTTGTTAGAAAATATTGCAGGTTTGTGCGGGGTAAGTAACAAAGCAGCGCTTCAAGTAAGTTAATAACTTGCAGAACTTTGTGCACATTAGTCCACCTTCCACCTTCTCTTCCCCTCTCTCTGCCATGTGCAGAGCGCTGAACATAAGTGCAGAAATAGGTTAAATCCTGGAACTGAGAACTCAATTATTTTTCTTCACACAGTGCATATATGGATCAGGACCTGGGCTAGACATGGGCCCCCCTTCCCATGGGCCCACCACCCATGGGAGGGGTCACAGGGGGCGTGTGCTGAGAGAGTTGGGCGGCAGTCGGAGGCGGGGACCCTGGCGGTCCGACCCCCGGCTGCAGAAGCTGGCTCTGGGGACGTGGAACGTCACCTCTCTGGCGGGGAAGGAGCCTGAGCTGGTGCGCGAGGTCGAGAGGTACCGGCTAGATATAGTCGGGCTCGCTTTGACGCACAGCGTGGGCTCCGGAACCAGTTTCCTTGAGAGGGGTTGGACGCTCTACCACTCTAGAGTTGCCCCGGCAAGAGCGCGCAGAGCAGGGTGGGAATGCTTGTTTCCCCGGCTCGGTGCCTGCACATTGGGGTTCACCCCGGTGGACGAGAGGGTAGCCTCCCTTTGCCTTCGGGTGGGGGGACGGGTCCTGACTGTCGTCTGTGCCTATGCACTGAACGGCAGTTCAGAGTACCCACCCTTTTTAGAGTCTTTGGAGGGGTGCTGGACAGCTCCTCTGGGGACTCCTCGTCCTCCTGGAGGACTTCAATGCTCACGTGGGCAGCGACAGTGAGACCTGGAGGCGTGATTGGGAGGAACGGCCCCTGATCTGAACCCGAGTGGTGTTCTGTTATTGGACTTCTGTGCTCGTAATGGATTGTCCATAACGAACACCATGTTCAAGCATAAGGGTGTCCATATGTGCACTTGGCACCAGGACGCCCTTGGCCGCAGTTCGATGATCGACTCTGTGGTCGTGTCGTCGGACTTGCGGCCACATGTTTTGGATACTCAGGTGAAGAGAGGGGCGGAGCTGTCAACTGATCACCACTGGTGGTGAGTTGGCTCAGATGGTGGGGAAGGATGGCGGACAGACCTTGGTAGGCCCAAACGTTCTGTGCGGGTTTGCTGGGAACGTCTGGCTGAATCTCCTGTCAGAAAGAGCTTCAACTCGCACCTCCGGGAGAGCTTCACTCACGTCCCGGGGGAGGCGGGGGACATTGAGTCCAAGTGGACCTCGTTCCGTGGGGGGAATACTTCGAAGACCTCCTCAATCCCACCAGCACGTCTTCCACTGAGGAAGCAGAGTCTGGGGACCCCGTGGTGGTCTCCCCTATCTCTGGGGCTGAGATCGCCGAGGTAGTCAAAAAGCTCCTCGGTAGCAAGGCCCCGGGGGTGGATGAGGTCCGCCCGGAGTTCCTCAAGGCTCTGGATGTTGTGGGACTGTCTTGGTTGACACGTCTCTGCAACATTGCGTGGACATAGGGGGCAGTGCCTCTGGACTGGCAGACCGGGGTGGTGGTTCCCCTCTTCAAAAAGGGGGACCGCAGGGTGTGCTCCAACTATAGGGGGATCACACTCCTCAGCCTTCCCCGGGAAGGTCTTTTCGGGGGTCCTGGAGAGGAGGGTACGCAAGATTGTTGAACCTCGGATTCTATACCCTTAGCGCGGTGGAAGGTGCATGGGAGTTTGCCCAACCAGTCTACATGTGCTTTGTGGAATTGGAGAAGGCGTTCAACCGTGTCCCTCCGGGAGTCCTGTGGGGGGTGCTCCGGGAGTATGGAGTTCCGGACCCACTAATACGGGCCATCCGGTCCCTGTACTCCCGGTGCCAGAGCTTGGTCTGCATTGCTGGCAGTAAGTCGGACTTGTTTCCAGTGGGAGCTGGACTCCGCCAGGGCTGCCCTTTGTCACCGATTCTGTTCATTTATGAACGTAGACCGAGTCAAGTCGACGTCTTCACTGAGTACAACCTGTATACTTCCTTTACTTTGGATGTTTCTTTTGTCTGTATTTGCTGTTGCTTTGTCTACTTGATGATCGACTTGATTATACTTTGTGTAGCAGGTTAGTTAAGCCCTGCACTTTCAGCACCAGCGATCCTGATACTCACAGCATTCTTGCCATTTCGGAGCCTGTGCAGCAGTAACCTGACGGTGTCTTTGTTCTGACACAGTCCCATAGTGTTCAGGGCGTCAAGAGCGGAGCCAGAGCAGCCTTGCAAGCGGAGCTCTGCTCCGAGAGCGGCCTGCAGGAAGTTGTTCTTCCAGATGTTCCTGGTGAAGAGCGGGATGGAGAGCGCCACCACAGCCCGGCGCTCCAGCAGCATCTGAGCCTGCTCCTCCGACATCTGGCTGCCACACAAACAAAACAGACATTCATCAGATCGCCAAGTTAAATCTGTCACATTTAGATCCACAGACTTGTGACACTTTTTCCACAATGACTTAAGATAATACTCTGTGTGCAGTGAGTGCTGACTCAGACTTACTGGCTGCTCTTGGCGAGGGCGTTGATGTCTGGGAACAGCGAGGTGAGGCAGGAGGTGACGAGTGGAGCTTTGTCCTGGGCCCAGTTCAGACAGCGCCGCCAGGGAAAGGACGACAGCGGCTTCCTGCTCGACACCTTCTGATGGAAGGGATTGTCCGTCTGACGCGTCAGCATTTTCATCTACAGCAGGAAACACATCGTAGCACTTCATTACGTTATGAAAACAAGTCATGAAGCCTTTCAGCAGGATATGTTTGTCCTGACTGACACGAGGCGTCAGTCTGTCCTCACCTCCTCTTTCAGCTGTTTGCACCAGAACTCCATCATGGGCTTCCGGGCGCCTTTGGCAGACCAGAGTAATTTGAAAGCGGCCTTGTAGCAGGACTTGCTCACCAGCTGCGCTGCTTTGCTCTTCTTACCCATCCTGCGACCTTTCTTCTTGTCTCTCAACTCTGACTGCGGTCACCAACAAACAAACAAACAAACAAACAAACAAACAAACAAAGGTCTTAATACATTCTGAGTGTATGAAACATGATCATACTGCTGGTTTTGCATGTTTTAACTAGAGATCAATAATCAATAACACTACACTGTAATAAAGAGGACTGCACAATGTGCACTACTGTACACAGACTTTTGAGTAGAGCCGGACCAATGCTGAATTTGAGACAGAGGTTTGAATTAGTAGTATTATTTATAAATGCATGTGTGTTCAGAGTCTGCAGCTGAGCTCTGGTTCTGGAGGCAGACATCCGCTCCACATTTAAAAATCGGATTAAGACTTTCCTCTTAGATATTGGTCGAGCCTCTTGCTGTGATGATATTACTACAATAGGTCATATTTTTATTATAGTTATCCATGGATCCCACCATGAGCCGGGTTGCCACTGTCGTCAAGTGCTTGCTCATGGTGGGAACTGTTGAGTCTCTGTAAATCATATTATAAAGAGTCCAGTGTAGACCTGCTCTAAATGCAAAGTGTCATGAGATAATGTCCGCTATGATTTGACACATATAAATAAAGTTTAATTGAACTATGTTGTATGGAGGTGTGACTAGACACACCTGGAAACAGAGAAATGGTTCAAATCCTGTGACTTGTCTATTAATACTGTATGCCATGAATCAGTGTTATCAGTACATTGTGATATCAGTCACACACACACCTTTTTTACCACAGGTGGTTTCAGCCACAGAGACCTCTTCCTGCCGCTCTGTTTACACTTGCATCTGCTCCTGATGAACTGCGCGCAGGTCTCGCACAGGAACGACTTATCGTGCACTACAGCCTCCGGGAAGACCCACTGCACAGTCTCCGTGGAGGTGAAGGTGTACACCGCCCTCCTGTTGAAGCTGCGGCCCTGCCGCTCGAACTCAGCCTTGCAGCATGAGCAGTTTTTGTCCTCGGGTCGCTTGGGACGCCGGCGACCTCGCAGCACCTCGGAGGAAGCCGACTTCTGGGAGTCTTCTTCGGTCTGTTGTTGTGACGGTGATAGTGCTGGAGAAGCCCCTTCCACGTCATTCCCACCGGGGCAGTCCACCTCCGCACCTACAGCCGGCTCTGGAAGCTCTACCGATAGGGTGGTGGGCTCACTCGGTGCAGGGAAGCTCTCCTGCACGGTGACTCCGCCGTCTGCAGCCGGCGTGCAGCAGGAGGAGGAGGGCGCCTCTGTGGACATAAAGTTCGTAGCCACGGAGTGCGCGTAGTCGTGCTCGTTTGGCCCCGATGGAGGACTCGTTTCCCCGTCGTTCCCCGCGTTGGTCTCGGTGTTTTCACTCGCCATGATTAACGGAGGAGCTCCGGTTCTTTCAGTCAACAAACATGAACGTGCTCATCGCACGAGCACGAGCTAACACTGAAGCCCGCCAATAAAACCCGGGACTTCCACACAGACCTTTCAAAGTAAAACTCTCCTGAACGCTTCGTGCAGCGAAGTTATTATAATATTACGAAGCTGCAAAGACAAAAGTGAGACTTGTTTTTAAGGTGTAGCTCCACAGCAGGTGAGCTGTAATCAACAGGAAGCAGCCAATCATAAACAAAATAGTTTCCGTGTTTCTGGTAACACGCAGGCCGCAGCTGGCGCCCCCAGGCGGCAGGAGGCAGGTACTACATCTACTGGATAGATACCGACCGACCACAACCACACACACACACACACACACACATGCATGCAAATGAATCAGAATCGCTTTATTGGCCAGGTGTGTGTGTACACACATGAGGAATTTAACTCCGGTTCATTTTGCTCTCAATTGTACATACAGACAAACATAAAAAAAAAATAACTATATACATATTTGAAAGGTATATATTTGCATAAATATTGATATATATTGTCACAACCTGGCTCAGAGGTATGACAAAAGATGGAGACCACACATGCCTTTAAAGTATAAAACATACATTTAATTAAACTACATTAAGATTAACTGTGTATATCAGTAATGTTTGTAATGTACGTGTGAATGTAAGATGAAACAAAATATAAGTAACCAAAGCTCAAACAAACCCAGCAACTCAAACAGGAGAGAGAGAGTGAACGCTCAGAGCTCTTCTTATAAATGAGCATTCACACCAATTCAGGTGTTGACCATCTCTCCTGATGAGATCCCAGACAACCAATCAGAAATTAGGTCAGGCCATAAAGCCATCACGTCCCCCTCCACAAGAGCGATGTCCCACCTCCGACCCTGCAATAAAAGTATAAATATTAAATTTCATTTACCAAACACCTGTCTAATCCGTTATTTACCAACAACCCATCACGTCCCAATACACCCCCACCCCCAATTCTCATGACCCAGCAACCTTGGATCCAGAGGAAGCACTTTTAAGAGTACCTAAAAATCAGAGCAGAAGACATACAAAGAGACAAATGGGCAATTTTTCTGTAAATGCAGATCTTAAATCAAAGGGGCACGTGACAGTGCATCTGCAACCACAGTTTCTTTGCCTTTAATATGACGTATGTCCAAATGATATGGCTGCAAAACTAAGGCCCATCGCATCAATCTTTGATTTGGGTTTTGGAGCGAACGCAAAAAAGTTAATGGGTTGTGGTCAGTATAAACCACCAAAGAAGAACCTGACCCAACATAAACATCAAAGTGTTGAAGAGCAAGTGCCTCTTTTATTTTCTATTACAGAGTAATGCTTCTGATACACTTTAAACTTCTTCGAGAAGAAGGGCCTTTCCTCCCCACTTTCATCTGTCTGTAACAAAACTGCCCCAGACCCAACATCACTTGCATCTACTTGCAACTGGAAAGGCTGATCCAGCAGAGGACAACAGATACTTCACTTGGTCGAATGCCTGCTGACAAAGGGGAGACCAAACATACTTAACATCAGTTTTCAACAACTCAGCCAATGGGGCTACAACAGAGGCAAAATTGGCACAAAACCCCCGATAATAACCCGCCATCCCCAAGAAACGCAACAATTCCCGCTTAGTGGATGGAACAGGAAATGCTTGTATTGCCAAGACTTTTGCGTGAAAAGGACGAACTTTTCCCCGTCCCACAACCTTACCCAAATAGGTTACTGTAGCCTTTGCAAATTCACATTTGGCCAGATTTATAGTCAGGTGAGCCCAGAGCAGCCTGTCGAATAGAGCCTTCACTCTGTTAAGATGTTCTTCCCATGACTCACCATAGACCACCACATCATCCAAGTAGACTGCACAACCCTCCAGCCCACACACAACTTTGTTCACAGATTTCAACTCATGTGACTGAGCTCCACCAGTTTCAAGTGCACCAATGAGTTTCAGTTGAAGCTCCAAGTCGTGTTTATGCCTAGAAAACTGATGTTCAGACCCAAATGACCTGTTAATGCTTGAAAACCAAATATATAGACAGCATCAGACAAAGTCTGTTTTAATGGTTATTTAATGGTTATAATTATTTACAGGTTTGCTTTTTTTAAAAATCCTCAACATGACCACGACTCGGTAATCAAATCAAATCAAATCAGATTTTATTTGTATAGCCCAAAGTCACAAAGTACATTTGCCTCGGAGGTCTTTACAATCTGTACAGGGAGTGACACCCTCTGTCCTTAGACCCTCGGTTCGAGTGAGGAAAAAGGTAATCCTACAATCATCTTGAGTTGTTGTCATGAACTCTGCATGAAGGCCTCAGCATGCTTCAAACAAACACCGAAGCCTGATTCTGTTCTGTTCACTGAAAACAAGAAAAAAACAAAACAAAGCAAGACGTTCCGGGTCCTTTTTTTGTGCTTGCATAAACCGTTTAAAACAATTGCACAGCTTCAGCCTCTAAACAGAAACATGGTCAACATCCAGAGTGATTTAAAGAAAAACCTAACTATTTTTTGTTCCTTTGTTTGTCTGACGAATCGAACCCTGAACTCAAAAAGCTGCAGTCAGCTTGGATAAACATTAAAAAAACAAAAGAAGAAGAGGCTCACTGATCTATAACTTTTTTATATGAACCGTGCAGTCCATGTGGAGTCGTGTTTTTCCCTTCTGAAGGCCAAATGTCAAGGTTTGTAAAAGAAAAAGAAAATAAATAAATACAACAGATAATTTGGTACTAGTGTAGAGAAATATTCTGAGAGTCTGAGAGAATAGTTGATGCCCCTAAAAAGACTTAAAAGGACTAATGTGTGAGGTTTATGGCAGAATATGACAAAAATATATATAGTTATGTTTTTATTAGTATATAATCACCTGAAAATTAGTCATTATGTTTGTTGTTACTGTAAATAAGTTCTTTTGCATCAACGTTAAACAGGGTGACATGGGTGGAGGAACTGTATCACCAGATGCCGTCCTACAAACTGGACCTTTAACTGTAAAGTGTAAAGTTTACAAAGAATAGCCCTCAGTAGCTTAGGAAGTACAAATTTCCATGGCTGGATGTCGGTCTGATCTACTTAGAATTTATTCTCATATTAACTTTTTTATGTTAAATTGTGGCGTTTTTTTTTTCTTTCTAGATTATAAAATTGACATTTCTCAAACTATTACAAGATTATTTATCGATTTCTTTTACCTACAAGTGAACCTAGTACTCCATCATATGTCCCTATAGTTAGTACCAAATTACGTACTGCTGTCCCGCAAACGTTTCTCAGATTTGAAAATGACATGATTTCCTTTCACGTGAATTACCAGGAAACTCCAGGACCTGGAAAACAAAATGCCACCTTGGTTCCATCATGTACAGAGTGATGTTTGGTTAATCCAGCTAACCTGAGACACACACAACTATCACGGGCTAAAACGATGGACATAATGGTGTGATTAATCGGGTCTGGGTGTTTTGTTGTTGTTTCTTTTTTTAACGACACATAGATAAAAATGTAAAAGTAAAGCTCTTGTTAATCTCCCCCCACAGTGACTGACCTACAATTCCCAGAATGCCATTCAGTTCAACACCTCTCACAGAAGAGGGCGGGACCTCTGTCCTGCTCACTGATTGGAGGTGGGGCTTGTTGAGTTATTGGGCGGAGCCTACAGTCTTAAGGCGCCGAGAGGTCGGATCGTCCGACTTCTGAGTGTCCCTTCAGCAGGCCGAGCCTCACCACCACCACCCGCCTCTTCTTTTGCTCCGACGCTCCGTCATCCTCCTCTTCTTCCTCCACCTCCTCTTCCTCTCTCTTCTGCACCTTTCGTTTCCCTCTCCCCTTCCTCTGCTTTTTCGCCTTCTTCCTCCTCTTCTTTTCGACCTCTGCTTTTTCATCCGATACTTGATTCTCCACTTCCACTTCTTCCTGTACAGCCATCTCCATTTCCTCCTCCTCCTCCTCCTCCACCACTTCCTCCTGCTCGTCGTCTTCCTCCCCGTCCACTTCCTCCTCCTCGTCGTCTTCCTCCCCGTCCACTTCCTCCTGCTCGTCGTCTTCCTCCCCGTCCACTTCCTCGTCATCATCGTCGTCCTCCTCGACTTCTTCTTCCTCCTCCTCCTCCTCTTCCTCCACGTCTGTCATGTGTTCTCCTTTAAGCAGCTCTTGTTTAAGCCTCGTCCTCTGTCCGTTCTGTGTTAGCTGACAGGGACAGAGAACAAGATTATTAAATATCTCGTGCCCCTAATAAGACTGAAACAATAATTTCACACAGTAGTAACAGTAAATACAGTAAATTAAATGATGTAAGTTAACTTTACCAGTGTTGAGGTAAAAACTAAAAGTCCTGCATGTGAGAGTGAACGACAGAGAGAAAGGAAGAGAAGGTGGACTACTGCTCGCAAAGTTTCTGTAAATTATTAATAACTTACTCGGGGCTCTGCTTTGTCCGCCCGGATCTGCAATATTTTCTAGCAAAGACTAGCAGCTAGACCAAAGAATGTTTAATTCAAGATAGTGACGCACAGGCCGACCTTCAAGTCGCAGGTTAGGGTTGACCTGTTAGAAACAGGTTTGGGCGGGGTAAGTAACAAAGCAGCGCTTCAAGTAAGTTAATAACTTTGTGCACATTACCCCACCTTCCACTTTCTCTTCCCCTCTCTCTGTCATGTGCAGAGCGCTGAACATAAGTACAGAAATAGGTTAAATCCTGGAACTGAGGACTCTGCCCTGCACTTTCAGCACCAGCGATCCTGATACTCACAGCATTCTTGCCATTTCGGAGCCTGTGCAGCAGTAACCTGACGGTGTCTTTGTTCTGACACAGTCCCATAGTGTTCAGGGCGTCAAGAGCGGAGCCAGAGCAGCCTTGCAAGCGGAGCTCTGCTCCGAGAGCGGCCTGCAGGAAGTTGTTCTTCCAGATGTTCCTGGTGAAGAGCGGGATGGAGAGCGCTACCACAGCCCGGCGCTCCAGCAGCGTCTGAGCCTGCTCCTCCGACATCTGGCTGCCACACAAACAAAACAGACATTCATCAGATCGCCAAGTTAAATCTGTCACATTTAGATCCACAGACTTGTGACACTTTTTCACAATGACTTAAGATAATACTCTGTGTGCAGTGAGTGCTGACTCAGACTTACTGGCTGCTCTTGGCGAGGGCGTTGATGTCTGGGAACAGCGAGGTGAGGCAGGAGGTGACGAGTGGAGCTTTGTCCTGGGCCCAGTTCAGACAGCGCCGCCAGGGAAAGGACGACAGCGGCTTCCTGCTCGACACCTTCTGATGGAAGGGATTGTTCGTCTGACGCGTCAGCATTTTCATCTACACCAGGAAACACATCGTAGCACTTCATTACATTATGAAAACAAGTCATGAAGCCTTTCAGCAGGATGTGTTTGTCCTGACTGACACGAGGCGTCAGTCTGTCCTCACCTCCTCTTTCAGCTGTTTGCACCAGAACTCCATCATGGGCTTCCGGGCGCCTTTGGCAGACCAGAGTAATTTGAAAGCGGCCTTGTAGCAGGACTTGCTCACCAGCTGCGCTGCTTTGCTCTTCTTCCCCATCCTGCGACCTTTCTTCTTCTTGTCTCTCAACTCTGACTGCGGTCACCAACAAACAAACAAACAAACAAACAAACAAACAAACAAACAAAGGTCTTAATACATTCTGAGTGTATGAAACATGATCATACTGCTGGTTTTGCATGGTTTAACTAGAGATCAATAATCAATAACACTACACTGTAATAAAGAGGACTGCACAACGTGTTAACTGGCACTACTGTACACAGACTTTTGAGTAGAGCCGGACCAATGCTGAATTTGAGACAGAGGTTTGAATTAGTAGTATTATTTATAAATGCATGTGTGTTCAGAGTCTGCAGCTGAGCTCTGGTTCTGGAGGCAGACATCCGCTCCACATTTAAAAATCGGATTAAGACTTTCCTCTTAGATAGAGCTTAAAGTCAGAGCTGTCCGAGGTTAGTCCTGATCCTTCCCTTAGTGATGCTGCTATAGGCCTAGACTGCCACGGATACTGGTCGAGCCTCTTGCTGTGATGATATTACTACAATAGGTCATATTTTTATTATAGTTATCCATGAATCCATTTTTTTGCTTATCCTCATTAGGGTCATGGTGGGACCAGAGCCTAATTGGGGCAAGAGGCGGGTTTACGCCATGGACAATTCACCAGAGTCACTAATAAACCTATCAACTTGCATGTTTTTGGACTGTGGGAGGAAGACACGTGGTGCAAACTCCACACAGAAAGGCCCCAACCGGGTTTGAACCTGGAACCTTCTTGTTGTGAGGAGACAGTGCTAACCACAGCACGACGATGCCGCCCTTATTATAGTTATCACTATTATTAGTGCTGCTAAACTCAGCTGGTTGCAGCAGATGTCTGCATGAGCCGGGCTGCCACTGTCGTCAAGTGCTTGCTCATGGTGGGAACTGTTGAGTCTCTGTAAATCATATTATAGTTATATCAGTACATTGTAATTTTATCAGTCACACACACACTTTTTTACCACAGGTGGTTTCAGCCACAGAGGCCTCTTCCCGCCGCTCTGTTTACGCTTGCATCTGCTCCTGATGAACTGCGCGCAGGTCTCGCACAGGAACGACTTATCGTGCACTACAGCCTCCGGGAAGACCCACTGCACAGTCTCCGTGGAGGTGAAGGTGTACACCGCCCTCCTGTTGAAGCTGCGGCCCTGCCGCTCGAACTCATCCTTGCAGCATGAGCAGTTTTTGTCCTCGGGTCGCGTGGGACGCCGGCGACCTCGCAGCACCTCGGAGGAAGCCGACTTCTGGGAGTCTTCTTCGGTCTGTTGTTGTGACGGTGGTAGTGCTGGAGAAGCCCCTTCCACGTCATTCCCGCCGGGGCAGTCCACCTCCGCACCTACAGCCGGCTCTGGAAGCTCTACCGATAGGGTGGTGGGCTCACTCGGTGCAGGGAAGCTCTCCTGCACGGTGACTCCGCCGTCTGCTAACCCGTTGGTCTCGGTGTTTTCACTCGCCATGATTAACGGTGGAGGTTGCTTTAGTCAACAAACATGAACGTGCTCTCGCAGGCTAACAGCACGAGCTAACACTGAAGCCCGCCAGAATAAAACCCGGGACTTCCACTCAGACCTTTCAAAGTAAAACTCTCCTGAACGCTTTCAGGGACGCGTGCAGCGAAGTTATTATAATGTTACGAAGCTGCAAAGACAAAAGTGAGACTTGTTTTTAAGGTGTATCTCCACAGCAGGTGAGCTGTAACCAACAGGAAGCAGCCAATCATAAACAAAATAGTTTCCGTGTTTCTGGCAACACGCAGGCCGCAGCTGGCGCCCCCAGGCGGCGGGAGGCAGGTACTACATCTACTGGATAGATACCGACCGACCACAACATAAAAACATAAAAAAATAACTATATACATATTTGAAAGGTATACATATTTGCATAAATATTGATATATATGCACATGTGTATCTATCTATAGACATTTGTAAACTGGGTAAAGGACTGATGATAGTGCAGGTGGTGGAATGAATATGGTTTCTACAAACGGTTGTGTTCTGTACATGAGGTAGGTGGATATGACAGTATATACATGATATATATACTATATATACAATATATACTATGTACAACAGACAAATGTGGAGAGATGATGGAATATATATTAAAAAGAGTCAAATTTCTGACTTATGTCATATAATATAATTATAACAACTAATATATCCACGAACAAATAAACACATGCCATAATCTTATCAAGACACTAAATTAAACTGAAACTTGGATCTACTAATCTGAAACAATTTTGATAAATAAATAATTGTTTAACAGACTTTTTTTTCTCTACCTTGCGTATTGTGAGCTGCTGTAACACATGAATTTACCCGGTGTGGGATCATTAAAGTCTGTGACAATAAAATGATAAAATTGCAAATTAATAAGTTATAAATGCTTTAAATAATAGATATAAATCACTACATCAGAATCACTATCACTTTTATTGGGGACAACAATAACATTTGTAGACAGTCAATCAATAGTGCAATAGTGTAGTGCAAAGGATGCTGAAATAAATAACAGCAGTTTATGTTGTGCAGTATTTGATATATTTAAATTAAATAAGTACTTGGTTCTGTATGTTTTAGCTTTGGAACAGCATTTACACGCAATTTACCTGGAAATGAAATCTGATTACATTTGACTAAAAAATATATAAATAATCTTAGATCTCTGTGTATATACACTATAATATATTTTATTTAATTATTCTCCTCTTTCACACCGTCTTATTTTGGTAGGTCTTACCGGAAGTCTCACCTGACACTGCGGTGTAGCTAACTGATGGATGTAAGCGGACAGGTTAGCTCAGGAGTGTTTACCTCCAGCCGGTGTGTCGTGTGTTGAAGCAGCAGTCAGCAGTGATGGAGCCGTTACAGGTAAGACCAGACGGACTTTTTATAACTTAATCTGACCCGTCAAAGTGACGGCGTGACGGTGTTTTTGTGTGTAACGGTAAACATCATGCTAACTAGCCGTTAACCCGTGTTTCGGTTTAACGAGCGACCGTGTTAACTAGTGACCGCCCGTGGTTGTCGTAGTTACGACAGGTGTTGGAAACAGGTGTCATCAGACGTGTGTCTTTTTCACAGCTACATCTTCTCTTTCCGTTTTCAACACCTGTCGTAACTACGACAACCGGGGGGACGCATTCGGCTCACGGTCGTCAGTTAACACGGTCGCTCGTTAAACCGAAACACCGCACCTCGTATCAGCTTCATTCACACAGCACGTTATTATCACCTGTGTGTGTGTGTGTGTGTGTGTGTGTGTGTGTGTGTGTGCGTGTTTACACCTCAGTACCACCAAACTACAACCTCTAATGAGCACAGTGAAAACAGCTGACAGTGACAGCCGCTTTGTTTGGAGCTGTGCAGGTGTACCCAACAAACTGGTCACATGTTATTGTACTGGTGAGGACTGCAGATAATGATTATTTTATTGTCTGTGCATTGAGGCGTCGATATGTCTGGGGAAAAAAGATATTCAGTGTACTGTGATATATAACTACTAGTAAAAGAAGTAATTCAAATGTCCAAACCAGCAGTTCAAAACATATTTAGTCATATTTTTATTATAATTATAGTTAGCCTTGTGATGAACTGGCCGCCTGTCTCTGGTGTACCACTGTCAGCTGTGATAGGCTCAACCCTCCAGTGACCCTGATAAATCAATAAGCTTCATTGAGGCAACGTGAGGCAGATCATCTACAAATGGAGAGCACTGAAAAAGACTACAACTCTGCCTAGAAGTGGGCGACCTTCTAAAATATTAACAAAAGACACAGGAACACTGGTAATGGCAAATATCCTCCAAAGTAGATATGAGAGACTGATGAGTCACTACAGGTGAGGTTATTATTGTGAAAGGAGGTGCAATATCCTATTAACTGAAGGGGTTCACATATTTTTGCACCCATGAAATCAGATTTTTTTTCTTAAATAAACCCCTTTTTTTAAAATAAAGAATCACAATATAACAATTTTTTTTTGTTTGAGTCCATTATTTGGAATGTCAGCATTGTGAATTGGGTATAACTTAACATTAAATAAGGTTATTTTAGGTTTTAGCTTTAGGTTTCTGCCTCTTAAAGGAAGTTTTTCCTTGCCGCTGTCACCAGGTGCTTGCTCATGGTGGGAATTGTTGGGTCTCTGTAAATAGTATTAAATGAGTACAGAGAAAATGTTCTGGCTCTTGAGGTGCGGGATGTTCCTCTTCCTTCACCAGCTCGTCTCTCTCTTCGTCTGTCTGTGGTTTGGTGTTGAGCAGCTGGTGTACAGTGAGTTTATCTGAGCCTGTTTGATGAAGACAGCTGCTGCTGCTGCTGGAAACAAGGCTGATGAGAGGACTCAAACAGTAAATCTGGGGCCAGAAAATCTAAACAATGAGATGAAAGAGACGATGAAGCTCAGCAGAGCTGCAGAGTACAGTGATAATTCTCTGTGGGTTGTTAATAAAAAGATATTGATTATAGCATCTTCAAGATAAAAAGCAGCTAACGAGAGGCAACTTTATTCTGTTGAGGATTTTACACATAAAAGTCTGTTTATAGGTCTCACTGTATACGTGAAGATGTTGTATAAATCCAGAGGGAGATGTGCAAATTGCCTCGTGTGTGATGTCCATTGGGACATCGGCTGGGGCTGAAGTTTGAAGTTTTAGAAAGATGTGAGCTTTTCTGCTGTGAAGTTGGACATTTTAACATGGGGACTTATGGAGACTGACTCGTTCTGTAGCCAGCTTCAAGTGGACGCTTGAGGAACTGCAGTTTTTGGCTCTTCAGCATTGGCTTCGCTTCATAGTCATGGATCTTGGCACTTGGTTTTGATAAGGAAGAAGAACGCTGCATCAGTTTTTGCTCCCTTGAGATTTGTTTTGTACTCATGCTGAAACCAAATTGACATGAAAATTGAATTAGAGCGTCACCCAGAGATCCGTTTAACCACAGCTGAGACTGATTTGTGACGTACAGTCTGATCGCAGGTCGTTAAAATGCTGCGTGAGCTTCATTAATCAGTCGCAGCGAGCTTCACTCACGTGTTTGCGTCTGACATTTAAGAAACGAGGTCCGCTCAGCTCCTCCTCCCGTTTCTCACTGGCTGACTGTTTGTGGACACATCAGGGAACGCAAGACTAATTAACCAGATGATGTCTAGACAAAGGCAACGCACGATCAGCTGCGTCTCCATGGCAACCGTCTCATGAGCTGTTCATCCTCCTCTTTTTTTTTGCAGGTGTTGGTGAAAAACACAGAAATGATCTCATCAACAGTCTGACCTGAAGAGAAACAACGACACACAGCATAGCCCAGGGCTGCCGATGGAGAATGGAGACCTGGGTCACATGGTGTGTGTGTGTGTGTGTGTGTGTGTGTGTGTCACACAGACATTTTTCTGTCTGAACTGTCCCGCTTTCTGGCAGCTCAGCCTTTGGCTAGTTGAATAATGTTTGACATTTGAATGATGGCACATGCTGTCATGCTCTGTGTGTGTGTGTATTCTTCTATGTCTCTCTGCTCTGTATAAGAATAAGGTTTGTTTTTAGTTCAAGGACGCGCTGATCCAACTTTGATCCAACCTGATACCAACTCAGCTTTTGGCTGATAGGGAGTCGAGATCTGCTACTCACGTCAAAATCTGTGTAGCTCACTGTGGATAACTCAGGGTCACAGTGACTAAATGAATATAATGATGGCTGAAACTCTGAATTTTAATGGATCACAGGAGTCAGGGTTTGGATTGTATCACTATTTTGAGTCACAGATAGCATTATTTTTCAGATCAGCAAAAAAAAAGAGTAAACGTCAGGGTTAAATCTATTTAAATATAATGCTGAAAAGAAGTGACGGTGGCTTTTAAATCAGTTTAAGTCCTAATTATTGCGCGTCAGAGGAAAATGCATCTTTTCACTGCAACTCTGCATCCAGATTTATGGAATTGCTACTTTAAAAAGGAGTCTAACAGCCGCAGTAAAACTGCATTTCACACTATGATGGTTCAGTTTTGTAGTTAATCCACATGGCATGTAACATCCGATCAACTCACGTTACACAACACTGTTGATGTCAGCGAGTGCGCTGTTGTCCCCATTACAAACAAAAGTGTCGCCTCTAATCGCTGTCCATGTCTTCTGTCCAGATGGGAGAGCCGGTGACTCTGAATGTGGGCGGCTGTGTGTACAGCACGTCTCTGTCCACGCTGCAGCGCTACCCAGACTCCCTGCTGGGAGCCATGTTCGGAGGAGACCTCCCCACTGTCAAGGACACACATGGAAACTACTTCATCGACCGCGACGGCCCGCTGTTTCGGTACGTCAAGTTTAATTTTATTTTTATACTCCAATATCAGAAATTACAAATTTGCCTCAAGAGGATCCACAATCTGTACAACACACGACATCCTCGAATGAGAAACTCTCAAACATTACAACAACACTGGAATATTAACATTAAATAATTATCAGCATTTTAACTGTAGCATGTTAGGCTGTCTGACAGTAAAGAGCTGAGTGTGACAAACTGAGTCTGAGATGTTCTGAATTTGCCACCGTACAGAGGATTAACCGTTTTCATTCACTTTAAGCAGAATACCATTGTGTCGTCAGAAAAGCAGGCGTGACAAAGTGGTTCGACGTGAAGGGTAGGAGAGATTAATTCAGAGTAACAGAGGAAACTGAAAAAAAAACATGTGCAAGCAGCTTGGGCATGCTGCATCCGGACGGACATCGTGTCTGCTTTAAGAGGAAGGCAGCAAAGAGAAGTGAAGTTATTCGAGGGTGGTTGGATGCCAGGTACGGACATCTGGTTAGGAGTTTAGAGAAGAAGCTAATGCGGCTAAGGTGAACTTGATATGTGTTCTGATAGCCATCGAATGATTGAGAAGGTTATGTTGTACTGGTCGTGAAAGCAGCAGTGGGTTGAGTTTTGAGGGTTCAACAATCAGCAGTCTGAGGAGAATTTTCAGCTTCTGTTGATGTTGATGGCGTTGGTTGATGGAGACTTTTAACATAGTCATCCTGATTTCATCCAAATAATTCATCATCTGATGGGGATAGTGAGACCTCATCTTCAAGTCCATGTTCAAGATGAAGATTTCGGTTCTGGCGGCATAGGAGGGGATTTATAGGAATGTTGGAAGTGGCACAGTTGGGGTGTGATCCTGCTCCAGAAACTCCTGAAACACAGTGACCAGGAAATTATTAAGCCTATGTATTTGTAAGATGTTTTGAAAGCTTCACATCTTCAGTAGAAATCACTGATCTTGGAGCCACATACAAAGTAGAGACGTCACGTTGTTGGTTTTGTGTTTTTCATGGGATTTGCTGACGGTATGAAAAATACGGCGTTACAAAGCCTCGTCCCTTCAGAGAGAAGTGAATTGATTTTGAGAATAAAGATGATCACTCTCGAGTTGTACAGCAGCTCTTTCGCCTCCCGTCTTGACTTTATCTGACAGCTTGGAGTTTTACAGAATCATCCGCTCAGCAGTCTGGACTGATCCTGTCTCTGTTTCTGCTGTTTCAGCTACATCCTCAACTTCCTACGGACGTCAGAGCTGACGCTGCCGTGCGACTTCAAGGAGACTGAGCTGCTAAGGAAGGAGGCTGACTTCTATCAGATCGAGCCCCTGATCCAATGCCTTGGAGACCCCAAACCTATGCTGCCCTACCCCACTGACACCTACGAGGAGGTGGTGGAGCTGTCCAGCACTAGGAAGCTGTCCAAGTACTCCAACCCTGTTGCCGTCATCATCACCCAGCTCACCATCACCACCAAGGTCAGTGGGAACTGGTTATAGATTTATTGATATATCATGAATATTCATTGATACAAAAATATCTTATATTATCTGTCTGCTTCTGCCTCTGTATCTTTCCAGTTCAGAGTCAAACAATTCAGATTAACCATGAGTCTACATTAAATTTGAAACATTGTCTCCAACTGAACACCAGCATTTCGCATATTTGCTTGAGGTCTACTAAGGTGTTTCAGTCCAGGTTCATACATTCATTTGTTCCTTCTCTTTTCATTAGTTGCACTAGGGCACTCTGTACTGACTAGTTCAAAGTCTTTTATTTTGTAGCAGCGTGCACAGCATGATTTATTTGTGTTTTAGAAGGTACCCGTCGTGAAACAATCAGAAAGTAACGTTTCATTCCTCTGATAAACTGCTTTGTTCTTGTACGGCGCTCCATCTCTTCATTCATTATATATGTCCCTCGACCATCGCTGCTCTCTCTCTCTCTCTCTCTCAACGTTTTGATTTTGAATCACGTCTTCAAACATTATTTCCATCTTTGTTTATTTGTTTGCATTTATTTTGATTATTTTACCACTTTGCACTTTCCAAAATATTTATTTAACGGTTTATTACAGAAAATCTGCTGTTATTCCTGTGTGCTATCTATGACATGACAGGAATTTGACCCGATGTTAAATATGTTTCTATACCATGTATACTGCAGTGTCTATGTGTTTAATACACTATTTATTACACTGTTGATAAATAAATAAAGTATAAAAACAGCAAAGTAAATGAAGTCACATGACTCTGTCTTTCTTTTTAGGTCCATGCAGTGTTGGAGTCCATCTCCAGCAGTTTCACAAAGTGGAACAAACACATGATGGACACCAGAGATTACCAGGTGTCCTTCACCTTCGGACCATGTGACCATCAACAGGAAGTCAGCCTGCGTGTCCACCTGCTCGACTTCATCTCCAAAGCAGTGCGTGGCTTTTGTCTCATTTTTAAACATTGTGGGTTGAAAATGATCTTCCTGTTCGAAAACATTGTTTAGAGCAGTCAGTCGTCGTCAGTTGGAGAACTTCAGCTTTAGCTCATTGGTCAAGATTACTGTGGCAAAGGCAGCTGTCATTTACTTGTTCTGCATGTGGAAAAAATGGCCGGATGAGTGTTGGGAGTTGCTCTTTTAAAATGAATTGACAGTGAAGAAAGCTTTACAGCGAGGTGCTGACAGTCCACAGAGGTGCACATTGACCTCACGGTCTAGCCATATACAAGGTTTCGACTTAAGTCTTGTTTTTATACAACAAAATGTTTTTCTTAATTATACAGAGAAATTTGAATTTATGTTTGTTTGCCTGTCTCGTTATTTTCCAGGGTTTCACAATACGCAACACGCGTGTTCACCACATGAGCGAACGGGCCAATGAGAACACAGTGGAACATCACTGGACATTCTGCAGACGAACTCGCAGAGTTAATGACTGACAAACGAACTCATGAATGGACTTACTGACACAAAGAAGATGTGATCAGGGTGGTGGCAGGCAGACAGACGGAGACTTATTGGCGTTATATGTTTTGTACGATGTGTTATGTATGAATCATTCCCTCTCCCTCAGCTAGCACATTGGCTACATGTGGTACATTATCATACACCTTTGCTTTATCATATACATGTACAATAGTACAGTTCTTAGACAGTCCTCCAGTGACTGTAGTCAATAGTGGGCTTCCATCTTTGGTCAACAGTTTGTGTTGGGCCCTTTACTGTTTCAACACAACATCACCGCCGTGCACAAAGCCAGAAAGAAATGTTTTTTCCCAGTTTGGTGTGGAAGAACTTGACTGGCCTGCACAGAACTTCAACTCGATCCAACACCTTTGGCGTGAACTGGAATGACGGCTGTGAGCCAGTCCTTATCACCCAACATCAGCTTTGGATCTCACTAATGCTCTTGTGGCTGAATGGGAAACCAGAAGAGTGGAGGCTGTCAGAGCAGGACATTAATGATCATGCTTTTGTATCACATGTTCAAGTATCACATTCGGATTCTTTTGGCTACACAGTGTATGATACAGTAGTTTTATATCTGGCATATCAGCAGTATCACAAATCTGTTGTATGTCAATGAATAGTAGCAAATTAAAAAAAATGTTGAAAATTATCTCAGATTTTTTGCTTGCCTTCTCCTTCTCTTAGTTCACACGCTCAACTCTTCTTCAATGAAACACGAGTCAGTATAGATTCATTGTATTTCAAACCAGAGTACATGTCACTGAAGCTTGTTCATGGAGCAACTGTTCATCTAAGAGAGGATTAGCCACAAATTTGTCTTAATTTCTATACAAGTGTTACACAAAATTTATTAATGCTTTTAAGTGAATCAAAATCCTGTTTTCAACTTATGGCCTTGACACCCTGGCATGTTCCTTTGTGCCCTCAAAAACTGCCCCACTGCAGGCCAAATGGCCTTGCCACAAAATTCCAGGTTTGCTACTGTTCATACAGTACTAGACGAAAGAAAAAAAAATCCTTTCCCAACATGCTTCTAGTGTGATCGGGGCCTAAATCCACAGTCATCAGCTCTGTGTAAAAGTATATTCAATGTTTTTTTTAAGCTGATATGAGACTTCAAGTTTGACAAATTGAGCATCTTCCAAAGTATTATTTTGTATATCGTGTTTTCCCAGACTGTCTCAGTGGAATGGAGGGTTAGTAACACAAAGATTTTAAGTCAGGATTTAGATGTGCATCATAGCACAGAGACAAGACTGTTGAAAGTTAGAAATGAGGTTATAATGCATCAGAAAAAGTCACGGAGTTCCACAAAGTTCTGTGCTTGGACCACTTCTGTTCACCTTATATACACTCCATACACATTCATTGCTATGCAGATGATACACAGTTATATCTATCAAGTCAAATGAAACCAATCAGTTGTACTTGTCCCAAACACCTCAGAAAAAGATAATTGTATGGCAGATGGCATCACCCTGGCCCCCAGCACCACTGTAAGGAACGTCAGAAGTTACCTTTGCTTTGGTTGTATCCCTTTAACTGACACACAAAACAGGGACTGCCTTTTTTTATTGATGTAACACTGCAAAGATCATGCACATCCTGAATGTAAAAATATGCAGAAAAACTAGTCCATGCATTTCTAGACTGGATTATGTTGTTCCTTATTATCAGGCGGTCCTTATAAGTCCCTTATGTCTCTCCAGTTGATCCAGAAAGCTGCGACATGAGCATGACAGGAAATATGAAAAGAGATCCTGTTTCTCCAGTATTAGCTTTTCTGCACTGGCTCCATATAAAATACAATCATGCATGGATCATCGGTGGACCTGAGGTGCATTGAATGAAGCCTGGGTGCTCAAACAAGCCATCTGTAACAACACCCACCTGTCAATCAAACATCATTTGAACAGGTGAGTTGTATAAAAATTCACCCTCAGTACAGTTGCCATGAACAGAAAAATTAGCTATAGAGACCAAAACTGTTTTTTGTACGAGGCTGTAAACATGTTTATTTCTGCTGTGAAGTTGGACATTTTAACATGCGGACTTATGGAGGTTATTCGTTCTGGTGCCAGCCTCAAGTGGACATTCGAGGAACTGCAGTTTTTGGTACTTACGTATTTCACACAGCCAAACTTAAAGCAAATGTTTTTTGACGACCTGAAGACAACCAACTGTTTTCTATTTTACTATTTTATACCAAAAAGCTTCAGACTAAATGAAGGTAAAGCTGATTCTTGACATCAACAGCTTCCCAATCTGAACAACCTACAGGGAGCTGAAGAAGAAAAACGACCTGTAAGACTGACACTTCCAGTCCACGGGTGTGACAAGAGGGTTAGGTCATGTTCAGACTAAAAACAGAACAGGAAAAAAAATGCAAGGAGCTGAGATGACGACGTTATTTTGCTACAGCTAAAGGAGGTTCAGTTTGAGTAATCCATCCTTGAGTTTGAAGACTTCAGCAGATGGCAAATCATCACACAGCAAAGCGCACAGACACATGCTGTTAACAATTTCACATTACTAATTAATCTACTCAGAATGTGTGCTTGCTCATTTTTGATAGCCCAAGCTTAACTTCACTGTCAGCTGTCTTTTTAAACTGAATGAGGGGGCAGTGTATTGTGAAGCAACGCCATTGTTGGTTCAAACAGTCTGTGTCATCTACTGTGTCATTTTTAACGGTTTGCTGTAAACAGCCTTTGTATATTCGGAAATGCTACATGTGCTTTTGTTAAGTTTTTGGTTGAGTTGAATTAATGCAAACAAAGGCAGTGTTTGCTTCGCAATCAGCCATGTGTTTGTGCAAACAAGATCCTGTTTATTGGCCAGGAATTTCATTAATCAGCTCGTCATACCCGCAAAGTCTGTTTGAACACATAGTTTTCAGTGTGGCTTGGCCTCATCCAGACCTGAAGAAATACAAGCACAGAAATCAGATGGTTACACTTACGAACTTAAAATCAATCAAATGGCTTAATGTCACAACACACAACAACCACACATTCACACCAACAGCAGTAATGTGGTAAAAAATGCAGACCTATTTATTATTCATTTGAATGGGAACACTGTGCTGACACAGCCGGGATCTTGACTGAGAGACTCTGGCGTCAACTTTTGCAGCAACACAATGCAATGTTATCCAACAAGGTGCTTCATTGACCAGTTACATATGTATGAGCTAATGAATGTATTGATGAAACCAGCCCTCCTGAAATCAATTTTATTGTCTCACCAGTGCCTAAAGCAACCCGTCCCCATCAACCCAGACTTTTGCATTTTTCAACATAACTGAAATATCCCAGACTAACATGTATGATTTCTTGGCATCTAGAGAAACTACCATTGGCGGTGCACAACACTCGAAATTGCCATCCAGCACTGAGCTCAATTCAGATTATTTCAACTCTGACCTTGGGTGCCACTGACCTTGGATGTGACATAGCCTAGCAACAACACGTGCTAGCAGAAGAGTCATAGAGCAGAGTGAAGGACATTTAACTCTCCGTTAACTCTACATTATAGCTAATGACAGCGTAAAGAATAGACAGCGCATGAGTTATGTCACCCATAGTTTTCTGAAGAGCCTCAACAACCAACAGTACAGTTGTCGTTACAGCCTGGTACAAAAAACAGGTTTGGTCTGGTATAGCTAATTTCCCCATTCATGACAACTGTTATGCATAATTAACAGTATGGCCACTTTAACTGACAGGTAGGTGTTGTTACAGATGGCTTATTTGAGCACCCAGGTGTCATTCAGCCTGCCTCAGCTCCACCAATAATCCACGTCTTTGACGATTTTTAAATGACCCGGGAGGCAACAGAGACAGGACTGCCAAGCCACGGAGGTTGCGCTTATGACACGACATTAACAAAAATATAATACCACTATATATACATAACTATGAGTTATGTGAATAGACACAAAACTTGCTAAATCCAATGGTAAAGTTATCTGTTCATGTAGTTATACCAGCTATATACGGTGACATCCATATGCTTTGTATCATAAACATAACCATCTATATAAACAGACATTTTAACATGGGGGCTTATGGAGACTGACTCGCTCTGTAGCCAGCCTCAAGTGGACGTTTGAGGAACTGCAATTTTTGGCTTCACTTCATAACCACAGAGGTTGCCACTTGGTGACGTCAAAGACACGCCGTCCAATCTTTATACTGTCAGTAATTATTACATTATTATTACAGTACTGTGTAAATAGCCTTCTTAAACTTACACACAGGACCTTTAATTCTCTATTAACAATGGATTATTTCAGTTAAAATGTTCCAAACAGGATAATATGCTTATGTTTTTCATCGAAAAATAATAACTCTTTTTAGGGATTGAGTGTCTTGGTCTAAAATATTTATTTCCAATTTTGAGCACTTGAGTGAAATTGAGTATAAATTGCCTTTTGTTTTACTATTTGTACTTCAACTACGATACTAAATACTGGTAGCGTCACCAATAAATTAATTATGAAGCTTCAGGTCACTGGGTTGTTGCTGGGTTTTGCTGGGTTGTTGCTGGTTGTTGCTTGGTTGTTGCTGGGTTGTTGATGCTAAGAGTTCGAGCCACAAACACAAAAATAGATATAAGCCACGCCCCGCCATGACGTCACAACTCACTCACTTTAAATTGAGAGTGTTTACTTTCGATATAATTGTTGTTTTGAAATATAAGTGTATCTTTAAACTCTTTGGGGATTTTTATTAGCTTGTTTTTCGTAATTTTTTTTCGGTTAAACCGAAGTCTATTTTTCCGTCACTTGCGCCCCACCCCTCGGCGGGGTTAACAGAGCCCGCCCCTCTCCTCTCTCCCCGGCAGCCTCCGCCTCTCTCTTCTCTGGTCTGTCATCCACACCGCTGTTGTTGCAGCCATTTTACCGTGGAGCGTCGGCACAGCGGCGAGCGGAGGATGCCGAAACAGCCGCATTAAAAGGTAATTCAGCCTCTTTGTTAACTACTTTAATCCGCGTCGCTAGCCGTCACCTTCCGGACTCGGTAAACAACGTTGGGTCGGTTAATGTCTGGCGGGGAGCCGATGGCCCGGCCGGCCGGAGGGGGAGCTAAGGGAGCCTCCACAACTAGTAGCTGCTCAGACAGAGGAAAGATTGCTGGGAGAGTGTTTGGCGGCCAAGGCTGGTCGCTGGCAGTTCACAAGTCTGCGTGAAAAATGGCGACGTCTTTCACCAAACCACTGAAAGTTGTAAATGAGCTTCTTTGAGCTGAATATATGAACGTGGGCACAGTTTAAAGCTGCTGGAGAGTCTGTGTTGTTAAATTAAACTGAGTCTTTATCAGTGCGCTTTTAAAGGGGGGGGCGCTCGAGAGCTAACGAACGACGTGGGATTCACGCGTGCTTTGTAGCTTCACCCTCATTGGCTAGTCTGTTTGTTTATGACATAATCTACTGAGATGTAGTGACATCATTTTAGGTTTCTTTGTTCTTCCCATTTGCATAAACACATGTTTTACACATGTTGTTAGTTTTAGTGACTTGTAATCTTATCGCGTGTACGTGGTAACTTTATGGACCCGTGGCTGGTTACCAAACTTCCACACTTTTACAGCACTGACCGAATTCTTCAATACTACCAAGCATTTGAAAAATGCCCTGTCATTTGGTACTTGTATCTGCTCGTCAGTCAGTCAGTTCACCACCTTGTCCACCAGGATGGAAGCCCCATGTTGCTGCTTAAAGACAGACGGGTCAAATTAAGCATTCACGTCATGCCTAACAAAGTCCTTTAGCTATAAACCACGGCCTTGCTTGGATTATTGTTTTTATAACCGTAGGGTTGGGTCTGTTTGTGGTTTTATTGGTTTTCGTCCAGTGTACGAGCTTTAAAAGTTCAACCTAGCTGAATGCGTGCCGATGGGTGCTTTGCTTGAACTTGTGGCACAGTGACTACCCATTGACAACAATGGGTTTCAGTGTGCAGTGCTGTCATTATCGCATTGCGTCTGAAAGGGCCATAACATTACTCGTCAGTAGAGACATGCTGGTAGCTGCTTATCTGCCCAGATAATTTCGTGAAATCATAAGCTAACTAAGTTCAACCTATTTGAATATGTTCCAGTGGTGGGCCACTAGCCATTGAAAACAATGGGCAAAAGTATGTTGGTGTAAATATCAGCTTCATTTGCATTAACACATCTGTTTAGCATGTGATGTAACAGGTTTTTATCTACCTGCTGTTGTCTTAGTACCATACTGTCTTTAAGGCCTGGTCCCACCTATTGTTGGGGACTGAACTTTCATACTTTTATGGGATGACTGCACTGGTTTGATACTAACAAGCATCAAAAAATGCCTTGTCATTTGGTACTATATTTGCCTATTCGGCGTCAGTGAACCAGTAAGCAAGCAGCATGCTTCTACCAAAATCTAATAATTAGTAAGTGGCCTCTTCAGACACAATGCGATTTACGGTGTGCTCGCTACTTGATTCAGCGTAGTCCAGGGCCAAAGTTCAATCTAGTTGAATGCGAATTATTTTCAATGGCTTGTGCTATGCAACAATGGTCTTTCGTAGTGTTGAGCAAATTGACTGTGCAGTTCGTTGAATCCAGTAGCGAGTGCACCATGTGTCGCACTGTGTCTAAAAGGGAACCTTAGCCAATTATTAGATTTTGGTACAAGCATGCTGCTTGCTTACTGGTTCTCTGACACCAATGAGATTCAGTGCTTGTTAGTTTCAAAGAAATTTGGTCACTGCCATAAAAGTAAGATAGTTACCAACTATAGGTAGGACTAGGCATTAAAGTTACCACACACATGGCAACAGTATGGCACCAAGATTACAGGTAAATAGCACTGTGCTTTGCTTGACGTTGTGGAAGTGGTGACAATGGGTTTCAGAGCGCAGTGCTGCTATTGCTGCGTTGCATCTGACCAGGGCCATAACATTACTCGTCAATAGAGGTATGTTGCTAGCTGCTTATCTGCCCGGATATTTTTGTGAAATTGTTAGCTACCCATTTTAGCTAACCTGTATCTGCTCGTCGGTGAGTCAGTTCACCACATTGTCCACCAGGATGGAAGCCTACATGGTGCTGCTTACAGACAGATGGGTAAAATTAAGCATTCATGTCATGCCTAACAACGTCCCTCAGCCGTTATAAAATAACTAGAAACCACGGCCTTGCTTGGATCATTGTTTTTATAACCATAGGGTTGGGTTAGGTTTTGGTTTTACTGGTCCGGTCCAGTCCAGTGTACAAGCTTAAAGCAGTTTGATTTTGTACAAAAGGATGTTTGAGTAAATCTCATCAGCTTCATTTGCATACACATCTGTTTAGCATGTGATGTTAGTTGTATCCATCTGTTATCTTGGCACCATACTGTTGGCGCCTGCGTGGTAACTTTAAGGCCCAGTCCCACTTATTGTTGGTAATGTACTTTCACATTTCTTACGGCACTGACTAAATTTCTTTGATACTAACAAGCACTGAAAAATGCCTTGTCATTTGGTGATTGTACCAAAATCTAATAATTGGTTGAATGCGTACCGAAGGGCGCTCTGGGCAGCAAAACACCATTGTTGCATAGCACTAGCCATTGGTCTTGGTCAAGACAAGAAAAAGACTGACATTTCCACCAAAGCGCCTGTCAACAGACTCTAATTTAACTGGTTGCATACATGATACAAAGCAGCTGGCCTGTGCTAACGTGTAGCTCGCAAGCTAGTGTTCAGGAAATGGTTATGTGTTGCTTGGCAACTGTGCAGTCCGAGTCCAATTGTTAAATTCTTTGTCTTGGCGGAGCCAAATAAATTATCAAATAAACAAACCGATCACAATCTGTAAACTCTTTTATACGAGCGCCATTTTTGTTGTATAAACGCAATATGGCACTCAAGGTTGTGATGTGGTACTGAATATCAGCGTGTTTGCTGCCAGCGACCAAATCATAACCATGCTGATATTCAGTACAACAGTACTCCCTCTTGTGTGATTATGCTTTAATAATTTATTCATAACAAATAATCATTCCTCCGCCAAAGCATTGTGGCTCTGCAGCGACATTAAGCAGAATTATTATCAAGCAACACACAGACACAGTGCCTAAACCATTGGAGTGATTAGTAACATTTGTCTGGATATCGCCATTTAGTTGGGCAGTTGTTGAAGTAGTGTTCAATTATGTTGGTGCTCCTCTTTGCTGGTACAGGAGTGTTTGATTTGGACAGGTGTGTTTACATTGTGCTGTGCTAAAAGCAAGAATATTGCTTTTGTTGTAGTTTGGGCGGCAGGGATGATTCACTTCTATGCCCCGTCACTGACATGATTACTCTCGCTGCTAGGTCAACTAGAGTTTTTGTACAGTGGTTAGTAGACTGTAAGCTAGCTAAACTTACGTCGTTACCAGATTGTTGGTGTAGTTTGTGGGCTCTCGATGGAGACAAAAGGCTGGTGGATATTTCTTCAACAAAGCAATAGGACATAGCGGGTTCACCGGCTGCCAAATATAAATCCCCGTAGGTTCTTTTTGTTTCTTTGGCTGCCATCTTTGCAGTTTTATATATTTATTTTTTTGTACAATTGTTGAATGACTCATCCCGCTTTTGTTTCTTGACTTTTTCGCCGTTCATTCTGTCAGTTTCTTTCAGTCGCTCATCCACGCTTACGCCACCCAGTAAATCAAAATGAACAAAATCTGATGTTTTTCAACCTTTTTTAGCACAGTAATATTGGTATAATGCAGTCACAGTTCTGTGTGTGTGTGTGTGTGTGAGTGTTTTATAGTTTGAACACAGCTCGGCCAATTGTAATCAAGGACTGGAACTATCCATTTTATAAGAAATACATCTGAAGTTGACAGAGTGGCTGGTTGTCAGACCTGCACTAGTTGCTCTGCTCAGTGCAGAGAAAGTAAGAAGTTTCCCTCTGGCACTATTTTCCAGTACAACAAACATCTCCACACCTTTTAGTGCTGTGTCATCACAAACATTAGCCACATCATCATTCCCTCCTTCTTCTTCTTTGGATTGGGCAGACTAGATGCAACAATGTCGTATTTACCGCAGTCATTGCATTTTCGCGTGGTAAATCTGTGCAAATTTCTTGCATCAGTTTCAACTTTGAACTGTAACAGGCAAATTTTTCCTGTTTACTAATAGCAAATTGTCTTTGGCGCTGCGAAGCGCCAGAGAATCAACAATGGAGGATGCTATCGTAGTTTTCTCCCACTCTTGAATAGCTCTTCGTTAAATGACACGGTGTACCATCCTGACAAACAAAATGGTGTTGGCTTGTTTGAACACCCAGGCTTCATTCAGTCCACCTCAGGTCCGCCCACACAACAACGTCTTTAGCTGGGAGCTGGCAGATGCAGGAGTGCCAAGATGGCGGGGTCCTGCGCCAACACCCTCTGACCTTCACACAGTGGCTCTTCAGAAACCCGTGGGAGACGTCATGAATACTACATCCATGTTTTATGCTGTCTGTTGTTCATTGCAGTCTCAAGGTCACCAAGCCTCTAACGCAGCTTATTTCCCAAAGATGGAAAAATAACTTTCTTTAGAAAACAATCCACTCTGTGCACTCATCAAGTGGGTAGAAACCACATTTCCACAATGTTCTACTTAAGTCATTGTCAGTTTTGGTAAATTTCAGCAACCTGTTGGAAATCAGTCAGTCCTTGTTTTAAAGGTCAGTTTGTACCTTTCAGCATTGGCTAATTCTGCAGTCTGAGCTAACCAGGTGGGCTCAGTCCTGAGACAGTGAATGAAAATTTCCAGTCATTGCTTCTGTGATTTGCATACTTTAAGCTACGAAAACAACTTTTTACAGTGATCTCCTCAAAAGCTGTCAGTCTGGTTTCTTTTCTCGCCCCTGCAGCTGCTTGTTAACCGTGTTTTCACATTTAAAGGGACAATATGTAAGATTGAGGCAGGATTATTATTCATGATGGCTTTGATGAAATATCGTACACATGTATTGCTTTGCAGCGATACCTGCTCAAACAGTGTTGCCAGCAAAGCACCCCCACATCATCACACCTCGTCCTCCGTGCTTCACGGTGGGAACCACACATGTAGATACCATCTGTTCTGTTTTCTGCGTCACAGCAGTTTGAACTGAACTGATTTCCGCTCGTCTTATGTCTGTTCCTTGTGTTTCTTGGCCCAAGCAGTTGTTCATGTTTGTGTCCCTCAGTCGTGGTTTCTTTGCAGCAATTCGACCATGAAGGCCCAATTTACTCAGTCTCCTCTGAACAGTTGACATTGAGATGTGTCTGCTACTTGAACTCTGTGAAGCATTTATGTGGGCTCTAGTCTGAGTCTACCAGTCCACACAGCGTACCGAATGGTCCTTGCTGGACATGAAACAGCAACCCGTCGCCCCTGCCCACAAACTGAGCTACTGCTGCCGCAGACAGCTCTATTGATTAAAGTGAAAATTATCTGTTTTCTGTCAGATATACGTGAGACAGGCGACTGAAAAACATGGTTGAAACACCTCCTGCATAGACAGTCTTTGTCTGAGCCGACTGACTCCATGCTTGCTCCTCCATGGCTCTTCAGGACTGTTTGATTTTCAATGGACTGATTTATTTCTAGAGTGTTTTGAGGGGTTTTTTTTTGTAACGATTGTGTGTGGCGGAAAAGTATTTTGGATTAGTGTATGTCACATGATCCTGTGCTACCAACTATGGCCACTAGGACGAAGTTGCCTCAGGCTCAGTGCAGTTTCTGTTCGCTTAGTTTGTTCGAGCAAATAACAGTCAGAAACTGATCTGACAGACAGTTAACACTGGTGGATGGTAAACAATAGTCAGAATGGCTCGACTTTAAAGCGCGTCACATCAATATTTTAGGCTCTTTGTTTGTTTTATCTTGGAGTTTGAGTGTGTTCAGAGCTGAGCAGCAGCTTGTCCTGTCAGTTTGTGGAACTGTAACATTCACCAGCAGCAGCATAATGTTTGAGGCAGGTCCATCTGATGCTGTATAAAAATGGTGTTTGTTGTAGTTATCCTTGTTATGATGTGAAGACACATCCGCTCGACCAATCACGATTGATAGCTCCACCGCCAACCCCTTAAAGTACCCCGAATTTGGATTTAGTATTGCCTCATGAGCAGAGTTTTGTCTCAGGGACTTAAAACAAACGGCAGGTTTCTGTTTGGTAGTGGTCCATGTTTCCTGGAAGAGTCCCAGACATATTGGAGATATTGTGGTCATATATTATTCTTTACTGACTCTCAAATTTACAATTATCAGACAGGCTGACACCAAGGCTAGATTTAAAGGCTGTACCTGACTCAGGATTTTGTCAGGATAATCAGATTTGGGTGTTCAATTCGAAGATTGATTGAAGTTTAGTGCCACACTGAACTCCCCTCTGTGGCTGTGATATAAAGTGCAGAAGTTCCTTGAACGGCCACTTGAGGCTGGCTACAAAACGAGACAATCTCCATAAGTCCCTATGTTAAAATGTCCAACTTCACAGCAGAAACAAACATGTTTACAGCCTGGTACAAAAAACAGTTTTGGTCTCTATAGCTAATTTCCCCGTTCATGACAACTGTACTGAGGGTGAATTTATATACAACTTAATTTTAACTTAATTATTAAGGCTTAAAGTTATGCAGAATTAAGAGTGTGGATGCTTTGATTGGGTATAGCCGGATTGACTGACAGGTGGGTGCCGTTGCAGATAGCTTGTTTTACCAACGGGGCTTCATTTGGCTCCATCCACGCTCGACTTCTTTGCCCATTTTTGGATTAGCCAGGATGCCAAGATGGTGACGGCCAGAGCCGCCACACACTGAGCTTCACCACAGCTCTTCAGAAACCTGTGGGTGACGTCATGGAAACTGTTCAATGCCTTTCTTCCTCATCTGTCATGTGACAAACAGATCAGATTTCCGGGATGTGCGTCAGTTCATCGTCGTTCTGTTCTAAAATCCCAGCGCACCCCGGAGCGTCTCCCGCAGGGCTGGTGACAGCGCTGTCAGCCGAAGAGACGATCACAGCGGTTACAAAGTGGTTTAGCCGACTTCGCCGACTGTCATCACCAGAGCAGAGAGCGCCGGGGCAGCCAACAGACTGGAGTCACGCTGCCCTTGGTTTTTATCACCCGTCTCTGGTTACATCACAGTTAGTTTTGTGGTAATTTTGAGTCTGTTTGTAAAGTTTACAGCCTGCCATGCTGTTGCTCCGCTGTGTGCAGTGACGCAGCTAAAAAACAAAGTGCAGAGGTTTGACTCAGAGTCGACTCTCCACTAATGACTCGAACCATTGATGGTGTTGATTTGTCTTCCCCGATAATTTATGGGCCAAATTGACCAATAATGGTTTGGGCGGCTTGTTCGACATATTCCTGAAGCGCAGAGATGACAGGGTGATGAAGAATTAGTGATATTTTTAATACAAAGTTGTGCTTGGAGGGAATTATTTTCACTGGACATTATGACTGGAGAGATTTAAATATGTAATAAATAAATGGAAACCCTGGCGGATGGGGGGAAAAAACAGCAGAACCTGTGACGATGGACACGTTGGGTCACATTTCATGTCCTTGCAGCGCTGTGAGTGCATATTTATACATGCTCTATATGTACTAAAAGGATATGGAGCTGCAGAGTTAAGGTTTTGGTTTCCAACAGCAACCTAGACTGGATCTTCCTGCTCTGTTGCACCTAATGAAGTTCTCCCTATTCATCCGTTAACTGACCAATCACGAGCGTTTGTGGTGACTCACCTTGATTAACTGCCCTGTAACCACACGTCTGCAGCTGCAGGCAGCAGCTGCATTTTCACTATGAAAACAACCTGCGAGAGGAACTTCTTACAGAGCAGGGAGATTTGCGTTTGATTTGGTTTCAACCTGTCCTCCAGTTATAGCACCAAGAAGTGACATTTAAGACGTCAGGTTCAAAGAATGCGTTGTTTTCGTCTCAAATTTATTTATTTTAACGTTGCCTTGGTTGCTCACTTTGAGTCCTTACTGTTTGCTTCTTGCCTTTTCCGTTTCTCTCTCTGCTATCCCTAATTAAGCTGAAATTTTGTGGAGCAGTCTGCTTGTATTTTTGTATTCAGGGACTGATTAAAGTACCCTGCATAGCAGTGCTTAGAGCTAAATGCTACTACTAGTAGGCTCACAATGATAATATTAATATGCTGTTTAGCAGGTTCATCATATTAGTTCAGCTTCTTGGTGTGGTAACATTTGCTAGCTGCTACTAAACACAAATTCTTTGCCCTAACTTTCACGGCAATGCATCCAGTAATTAACCCGGTGAAGGTGATGGGATTAATCACAGTATAAAGAATGGACAGCGTATCTGTGACGTCACCCACAGGTTTCTGAAGAGCTGTTTTGAAGCTCAAAATCGGTGGGCCATGTTTGTAGTTCTGCTTCTTCCGCCTCCTGGCTAATCTAAAAATCTGAGGTGGGCCGACTGATGCCTGGTTGCTCAAACAAGCAATCTGTAACGGCATCCACCTGTCAATCAAAGCGGCCATGCTGTTAATTATTCATAACTTTAAGTCTTAATATAATTTAAACAGGTGAGTTCTATAAAAATTCATACTGAGTACAGTTGTCATGAACGGGGAAATTAGCTATAGAGACTAAACCCGTCCATCCAGTATTTGCTGTGGTGGACTGACAGGCTGCTTACAATCAGTCAACACTTTGCATATAAACAAATTATAATTTGTAAGTGCTTCACACAAAAGATGCCTCATCCGAGTTTTTTGTTCTGACCTTGCTGTGTTCTCTGGAGGGTTAAGACAGATTCATAGTTGTACGTAGACTAGAGCGTAGCCTGCGCTGTTGTGGGCTTGCATACTCGTGCGCTGGTGTGTCGGCGTCGCTCTGCGTTTTACACCGTCAAACAGTAGTTGGCGGTGGAGTTTCTATGCTACTGTGTTTCTTCAGGCACTTCACACAATTTCATGTTTTTTTCCCCCTTACCGCCAAAGAAGAATGAGTGAACGGGAGATGTGTTTATGTGTCCAAAGACAGACTTGCCTGGCAAGATTGTGTCTGTTTGTTTGTTTAAGGAAGTTTTCTTAAACGTCTGATCTAGTTTTTGCTAAAGTCTGTTCTCATTCTCTCTTTAAGGATGTAGCGGGAAGGTAATGTCCCCAGTCTTTGTCCCACCTACAAAGCTCTCATTGGCCTATTTAGCCGTCAATTATCTCAACGTCAGACCTATGGGAATCACACAAAATCAGATGTGGATGATGATTCAGAGGTCTTGAATCAGGCTCAAAGGCATCGTTTGGCAGGAAAGCGTTTCTGAAATCACATTTAACACGTAACTGGTGTTAAACATCCATGATCTGATCTTTGAAAAACCAAGACTTGTTTTTAAAGAGTTAGAAGCTAAAATTGTTTTGAAAAATCTGACGAAGCGTTTAGACGGTCGGGTGTCGTAGAATATGGAGTGTTTGTGGTGTCAAACACAGGACTCTCACCCAGGAGAACCGGGTTCAGACAGGGTTCAGGAAAAGTCAAGGGTTTTTTATTTTTAGACGAAGTTGACCTGATTATGTTTTTATTATTTCCAGATGCTGTTTGGTTAAGTTTAGGAAAGGTTCATAGTTTAAATTGAAGTCAACGTTGACGTTTGCGTTCACACGGGACACAGTGGCTCTTCCACACGCAGAAGCGACGTGTACAGATCACGCGAGAATTCTCGCAAATCTACGCATACCATCTAGACATGAATAACCCACCCCGCTAGCGTCGGTCATCCCTCTTATCACTTCCTACCATGTGAGAAAACAGAGAGGCTCACTGTGAGCGTCGTACAGTCATGGTGAATCATGGGAAGTTGGCTTGTTTGCTGTGACACCATAGATCTTTGTCTGGATTTTTTTTCCTTTGTCTCCTGTTTCCGTCTCGTCTCCTCTCCATCTATCCCTCGTCTTCTCTTCCTGTCCTCCATTCTTCATTTCACCTTTTGACTGACGGTGAAAAATGGATCTTGCTGGTGTGTTTATTTTACAAGTCCGGACCAGGTAAAGCAACAGTGAGCACACCTGGTTGTCATTCTGTAACGCACATGTTGTGATCAGTCATTAACAACAAGCCTCCTCCACTCGTGACTCACCCGCTGCTGTGAAAACAGCCGTCCAGAGTTATCAGCGAGTGCGAAATGAGTTCATGAGCCGCTAGCTCCTCCATCTTATTAAGGGGAGATGGACGTCAAACCTGGTTCGTACTGTCTTTTCCGCTCCAGCTCTGCATCCGCGTCTTCTTTTCCTCACTTCAGCATTGATCTCTGGTTTTTCTACAGAGAATATGCTAGCGCTGCCTAACACTAACAGCTGTTCTCAAGAGAACTTTTTTTTTTGAATGGTTCACCTGATGTATCATGAACATTTAGTCATTTAGTCGAGCAGCCACTTGAGGTTGGCTACAGAACAACTCAATTTCCAAAGTCCCCATGTTAAACTCCAAAGTCCCCATGTTAAACTTGTTTCAGTCTAATTCTTACTTCACCAGTATTATGTTTATCATGCACCAAACAACATTATAAGTAATTAAGTATATATATTTAGTATTTATAACTTGTATAAATACATTGCAGTTCATAAAAATAATAATAATAAAAAAAGGCAGCAGTAGTCCCAGGTACTTTTGGGTGTTCTCCAGCCATCTCTTTGTATTTAATGGTATCAACCTGACCATCTAGGGAGTTTTCTGCTGATGTCTGTATTCAGACCCAATCAGGTCTGCAGCAGTTAGCCAGAAGGGTGTGTTGAATGCAAGTTATAAAAAAACATTTATTTCTCTGATTCACCTGCTTTATCGCCATCGGTACTCTCTTTCTCATTCGTTGTCTGTGTCACTTGACCACAGCTGTGTCTTTCTGTTGTTGAAAACCAAATGAAGCTTCTTGGTGTCACTATTTTGCGGCGTAGACTGCAAACCAGACGCAGATGATGTTTGTGTTTTTATGATGATCTGCAAGGTATAATTACTGTTTTCGTCATTCGAGTCTTGTGGCTTTGCGGAGAGCAATACACGACTGTTTCTGGTTAACGTAAAGGTCTATCTCCGTAGGCATCTTCTCCATAATGTTGTCATCATCTGAGCCAGCCATTGCAACCACTGTAGCGGCAGCCGGCTGTCACCCTCTCGCTCAATATTTAACCAAATTGTTGTCCCCATTATTCACTCAGGATGGAAACCTGGAAATAGTCCAGGCTGAAATGTATCGCAATATTCTGACATTTTATAGAGGACTGATGATGATTAATCAAGAAAACCTAAACATTAGTTCAACCCTGAATGTTAACATGTAAGGATGTTAACGGCTAGACCTAAGTGCAGCTTAAGCTGATGGATATTGACTTGAGCCCGAAGTGGTTAGACTTGCTGCACTGAAACAGATCTGTCGACGTCTACTGTATTTAACCAGGAAATATCAGTATCAAGTAACAAGAAACCTCAGCTGGAGCACTGGTGTCACTAAACCGGTGATTTCCTTCAGACAGGTGCAAGTCACACCAAGCCTTAAGAGGACTGACGAGTATGTTCATACTTCAAAAACCTTTACTTTGACGACAGGTCGCCACCTGAAATGATTTTCCAGCAGTCTTCCTGAGTTCCTGTATAGGCTCAGCAGTTTCTGGCTGTTTTTTCGTTCACTCTGCGGGCCACTTAAACCCAATCATCTCATTGGGTTGAGGTTGGGCGATTGTAGCAGCCAGGTCATCTGACGCCGTCCGAGGAATGACTAGCAGCAAGATGGCGGCAGCCAGAGCCACCACACACTGAGCTTCAGAAACCTGTGGTTGGCGTCGCAGATACGTCCATATTTATACGGTCTATGGTTATCTGGTAATACATTGAAGATGCAGAGGTGAGCAGATGAAAGTAGTTTGTGGGTAAGCACTAAAGTGGTGACATTAGAAATAACCTAATAGAAATATGGCAATGTAGTAAAATAAATACAACCCACAGTTACAATGTCATTCTGTGAAAAACACTGCAACTAGTTCTCAATGTGTTCAGTGACTTTCTCTGTAGCTGCACTACTTTGTGGACCTTTTTGCCGTGGTATCAAAGTTTTTAATACTGGCCTTGTATCAAAGTTTAAAATTCTGGTATTGTGACAACCTTATTGGAAATACCATCTGTTCACCTTCTCTGCCTCTCACAAAGAGAACAGTTTAACCAAAGATCTCTAAATTTGGACACATTCAGTTCTTGAAATTTTCCCAATTTGACCTTCTCGTCTTAAAGTAATGATGAGCGGTTCTTGCTACAATATGGATTACTATTAACTGTAAACCGACACTACCTCTGAACGACTGACGGTATAAAGAATCGACGGCGTATGTGTGACCTCACCCATAAGTTTCTGAAGAGCCGTCTTGGAGCTCAGGGTCTTCTTGGCAGTCCTGCCTCATCCGCCTCTTGGTTGATCTAAAAATCAGCAAAGACGTGGATCATCGGCAGACCTGAGGAGGGTCGAATGAAGCCTGGGTGGTCATACAAGCCATCTGTAACAGCAGCCACCTGTCAATCAAAGCGTCCACACTCTCAATTCTGCATAATTTAAGACTTAATATAATTTGAGCAGGTGAGTTGTATATAAATTCACCCTCAGTACAGTTGTCATGAACAGGGAAATTAGCTATAGAGACCAAAACAGTTTTTTGTACCAGGCTGTAAACATGTTTATTTCTGCTGTGAAGTTGAACATTTTAACATGGGGACTTATGGAGACTTTTCTTACCACAAAAGAACAATTCAAACCTGTTCATCGTTCATCAAACAATTGGAGGATAAATTTAATCTTTACAACATTTCCTTTCATGGTTATGATTAATCTATATTTCCTTTTGTTTTTAGTGTAAATGTAAAATTTTCCCTCCAATCACCAGGTGAAGTTTTGTCTAACGAACCTCCCTGGGCGTTGTTTATCCTGTCCCAAAGGTCCTGGTTGCCATGGTAGCTAATGAGGCTTGTTTAGATGAATGGTATAAAGGGGTAAAACTGGTGCTGAACCGAGAGCAAAGTGCTGTGGCTCCAGCTCAGAGTAACAAGCCAGCTGGGGTCGTTCTCTCTGTGGATGTGGAGCTTTACTGTTTCTTTATAAACGCTGTGTTACTGTCTGCTGGCCTGGCTGCGTGAGGTGTCTGATTACACCACTGACAGTAAACTAGCTGCTCCCCCGAGCATTAATCTACCTATTAAAAATCACCAGCCTGTGTTCACAGCTGCAGCGGTACGTTCTTGTTAACATTGCAGGCGACTCTCGTCAATAATCATCTTGCAGTGGGTTCAGCTGCAGGACGCGCTTCGGTTTCTGGATTACATTTAACGAGAGGTGAGGAGGTCAGAAGGTCACCCACAACCAATAGAAATTGTTGTGATAGAGAGAGATTCAGGAAATGCAAGTCAGACCTGGAACATGTTTGGACTACATTTTTTCATAGACACAGTATCCACTTACAAAAACACTCGTCTGCCAGGATGTGACAGAATTTGATTGTTTGGATATGAACAGAGACAAACGGTATCTGCTTTTATAATTGTTTTTGTTGCCCAATGAACAAAATTTGTGTCAGTCTCTTCACCCTTCTTGTCACAGTCACAACGCAGTAAAATTTAAATGTATGGATGGCAGTATTTCCAGTGACGGTGACAGTGAAGAAAATGATGCATGATGAATTTCTAATTTAGACAGAATGTACTGTGCTGTGGTGAAAATCTTTCCATTCATTTGAACGGGGCTAGTGCATTTTGGCAGCCTGACGTCACACTGTGGCCGCCAATCAGACACTCCACACAACTCTGAAACTAAGACTGTCTACCGAATGTAGTAACCGAATGCTTTCTCTATTTTCCCGGCAGGACTAGAAACATGGCTGATGCGGCACGAGGTCCCGTGGTTGGCCGGCCGTTGGCATTCGCCAATGAAGAGCTGAGGGCGGTACACTCCTGGTCCCGGATCTCGTCAGCGGGGCACAACGTCCTCCTGGATGCTCTGAAGATCCTCAGCCCGATGTCCCGCGACCTCTCGAGCAGCGAGGAGCTGGTCACCTTCCTGCAGGACCTGAGCGAAGAGGGCCACAAACCCACCGTGCTGCGCAGCAAGGACGTGTACGGCTACCGCTCCTGCACAAACCAGCCCCTGACTGAAGACAAGCTAAAGCCACCCAACAGGACCGTCAGACCAACCGCCAAGAGGAGGGGAAGGAGGCCCATGGCTAAGAAAAGGGAGGTGCACCCGTCCTGGAATACCTCTGAGAAGAGCAGCCCCAGGATTCAAGGGGTCCGCCCTCCAGAGCTGCTGGTGGACCATCATCCCTTCATCTGCAGCAGGACACCCAGTCGGACTGTAGACATGTCGCAGGTGCGGCCGTGCCTCAGACTGACAAACATTGAAGGCCTCTCTGGCTTCCACACGGCCAGACTTCAGATCCACACTTCCTGGGACTCATCCTTGGAGGCGCCCTCTGTTGCCTTTTCACAGCAGCAGCACCCTCCAATGCTTTCAGGAATACCTTTGCAGCCTTCTCAGAACGGTGGCGGGGCGTCCACCAAAGCCGTGGCCTTGTTCAGTCAGAAGAGCCTGTCCTGTCCCCTTCGACTGGACGGCGCCCTCATCGGCGATTCCGCTCCAGTCTTTTACGCCAACGGTCGGGCATTCCCAGAAACTCACACAGAGCTGACCAGCAACGGCTGGAAGAGCAACGGCTTCCACCGGGACGGTCGGGGCCCCAAGGAACTAAACAACCCAGCCCGGCAAAGAAATGGCTGGAAGGACAAGAACAGTTTTAGGTGGAAAGTGATAAAGGTGGACGACTCCCGCTCTGTGGCTGAGGCCCGCGGGAAAGCGCAAAAGATCCTGCAGGTCAACCTGTCTCCAGTGATTCAGATCCAACCTCTCAACCACGTGCTGAGAGACTTCAGATACCAGAATAAATGACAATTCCCTCCCAAACACACACATTGTTTTGTTTAGCACATTGTTTTGTTAGTGTTTTACATCCATTAGCCTCTACCTGGCTGAGCCCCAGCGTTCATAGCAGACGTCTTACATGTTTTTTGTGATCTCTGAGTGTCGGTATAGAAGTCAGTCGGTCTGTGGAGGTTCTGACGAGGCACTCGGGATTTAAAAGGCATTTGAAGTTAGGTGATGCTTTTCCCAGCAGGCTGGGAAATGACTATCGGCCGAATGCTGGTACATTTTCACTGTCTATGTTACTTTATGAGACTCAATACTTGAACCAACCATCATTCTGCTTTGAGTTGACTGGCTGCTAGCCGATGTTGCTGATGAATCTTTGTGACGCAGCATCCACTGTGACTGTTAGGTCAAAGAAAGGTGAATTTTCTGCCCTTCGTGAAGACACTGGGTGTGGCTCACAGTTGTTTGAAGAGTATTTATAACTCATTTGAAGTATAACGCCGATTTGTTAAAGTATTTTTTATTTCCTGTGATGTCCAGATCAACTGGTGGATGAGCAGGGCAGGTTTCCATAGTCCTCAGACGAGCAGACGTGGTGGTTGGTTTGTTCCAGCAAAACAATTAACGAAACAAAAGGAGGGGAAAAAGGAGAAACATGCTTAGTTTGTCTTCCTTTTTTGTATTTTTGTTGTGTTTCCACTGGAAATTAGGAAGGCTCTGGGAGCGAGTATAGCAGGGAATCAAATCCGTGGCCCATGCAGAGATAGATTGATATCTTGAATGATCTGTTTGAACTACAGTGCTTCACAAAGTGTTCCTTTTGGTTTAGTTTATCCACACATGGAGACAGCATGAAGCCGTGGAAGCAACTGCAGAAAAAGGAGAGTATGGAAGAGGACTTGGGCCTTGTGAAAACATTTCAACTTCTGGTTTTATTTTTAAATGTTAATTATGGGGAAAGCATTGAGAATTCTCAGATATAAGACTTCTGTCTACAGTTTTCTCACATTTTCTCATCATTAAACACAATCTCTGAATCCTGTTTTTACACATTTCTGACTGAGTTTATTCTGCAAATGATCACTTTTCCTCCTCAAAATTCTTCCATTCCATGACGTGGCCCTCGTCCACCTCCATAGGTTTGATACAAAACAACAATATGTGCACTTGGGCTGGGAAATGACCATCAGGTGGTGGTGTAATGCTGCTCAGTATTTACTTTAAGTCCAGTAAACTTCTGTACCACACAGGCAACCAACTGTCAGTGGAGCACTGGCGTTTATGGCTGATTTAAAAATGTTTGTGGTTGACATTTCTTAACTTGAGCTGCAGGCCTGTTTGTTTGCCAACAAGCTAAATTTGAAACTGGAGTGTTAGAAAGTTCTCCAATCAGATCCATTTTCTGCTCTGTTGAGTTGAGATTTACCCAACTAAATCTTAATTTTTTGTTTCTTGAACTCCTCAGCTGTTATCAAACTATTGTGGCTCACCATTAAAGAATAAAAAAAAAGCACTTTGAGAGTGTGACAGTGCTTCATTGTCTCCTGTTCCTGAACATAAGTCATTAATATTTTTTATTTCCTCTGAGATTATCTCTAAAATTTGGTTTGATTTTTAAACCCACACTGGTTTTGCTACAGGTGCTAATTTTGCGACGTCGGTGCTGAATGATTGGCACAAGAATGTTCTTCTAGTTCAGATCAGAGCATTTAATAACTGACTTCCTGTGAGTTATTGTCACAAAGGGGCTGACAGTACTGCTGCCCCTTGCAGGTTGGGATGAGCATGCCAAACCGCCTTGTGTGCTTTCCAAAGGGTTTCTTCTGTGAGGAACTACCTGAATCCATTTTCATGTTATCATCTGTGAGAGACCCTTGTGTATTCCCCAACGAATTTTGTTTGAGAGGTCTGGACAAAAACTTTTTTTTTTTTTTTTTTTAAAAAGTGTGCAGGTTTAAGATTTTTTTTTTTTTTTTTTTTTTGGTCAAAATTTTTTATATCAGAAATATTGACTACTAAAGGTCCAGGTAGAACTAAACCACCTTTAGGTCGGTAAATGAGGACTTTTGTTTCAAAAACCATGAAAAAATAAAAAAATAAAACCGGATTTCCAAACATCTGTTTTATGTTTAAATGATGTGGAATCTGTTACAGGCCACTTGGTAGAACGAAATAATCAGATTTAAAGTGGAAATATGTGCTTTCTGACTTTAGATCCATGCACTATGAATTAGCAATCTGTTCCCTTGTTTAAACTAAAGACCACATCAGTGTTTGTTGGTCAGCCCTGCAGATTTTCATGTCTCTGTTCTGGTGAGTTTTTACATTCTGGAAGAGTCTCACGCCCCTCTCTGATGTGTCTATACAGTCATGTTCACCACCAACAATTCCCTTTTCTAGATCTTCTTTCTGTTAGTCTTGTTTGTGCAACACTTGTATAATATTGTATTTCCTACGTGATCTTTGAAAGTTTTTTTTTTTGTTCAATAAAACTGATCAGAAATAAATCTTGTTTTTTATTTATTTTTAATAACATGACTCATGCAGTATGATCTTTAATCCTGAGAAAGTTTAATTTCATAACCATGTGATCAGATTGTTCATGTTTTTAGACCTCTGACTCACCAAGCCAAAGGTCGTTTGTCACTGGGCGGTTGTTCAACATCTGGAAAATGCCCAAATATTTTGTTGATAGAGCTGTGTCCACATTTTTTCATGTTTGACGTATTTAGGAAGTCATCGTTGAAGTTAAAAATTGGTCTCAGATGTTGGGGTTTAAATTATCTGTAGAAAAATCTCAAGCTGTCTTTTACAAGAAACAGTCCGTGACGATGATGTCGATCTTGGGCCTGATAAAAGATCATAAGAATCTGAGGCTGCAGAATCAGTGACAGCTTTTTATTAATGCTAGCACATTTTATTTATCTTTGGCATTGCAGTCCTGAAATGATTTAATCCTGGTTTAACCATATAAAGCACTTTGTTTTCATAAGTTATTATGTGAATATATCTATGGGCCCTGATAATGTCAAACTGCTGACCATATAGTAGTATATCCAGTTGAAAAGAAGAAATCAAATCCAAATTCAAAAGAAAATTAGATGAAGCCCCCTCAACACTGCACTTCTAGTGGAGATAATGTGATAGTCATGTGGAGAAAACTTGATGCAGGGCCCTCAAGGATGCCTGTCCAGTGAAATAAATATGATGAAGTGCACTTTCTAGTGGAGAAAACAGAATTAAGTGCCCACTATTGTGTCCTAGTGGAGAAAACGTGATGCAGGGCCCTCTTGTGTCCTCCAAATGAAGAGATTGGGATGAAGTGCCCTCTATTGTGCCCTTCAAGTAGAAAAAGTGATGCAGGGCCCTCTATTGTGCCCTTTTTGTGGAGAAAATGTGATTGGTGCCCTCTAGGATCCCCACCCATTGGAGAAAACATTAAGCGCCCTCTATTGTGCACTTCTAATGGAGAAAATGTGATGAAGGTCATCTAGGATGCTTGTCCAGTGAAAGAAATGTGATGAAGTGCCCCCTAGGGTGCACTTTCTAGTGGAGAAAACAGGAACAAGTGTCCACTATTGTGTCCTAGTGGAGAAAACATGATGAAGTGTCATATAAGCTGCATCAAGATTTTTTGTGCTGTATACAGCAGTTTGTTTGTTGCCCCTACCCCTCAGACAGCCTGAATCATGGAAAAGTAGATTAACTTTCCAAAACTGGATTAAAAGCAAAAACACGTAGAACTGGCAAGTTCAAAAGCAAGAAGCTGACGAGGAAGAAGAAGACAGAAGAAGAAGAAAATATCTTTGAGAAGAAGAAGAAGAAGAAGAAGGATCTACGTCATTTCAAAACTGAAGAGAAGTCATGTGAATTTGATTAAAAATGAATGTGGTCAGAAATCTGGAAAAACGACAGTCACACCATCCTGACACACAGATTATATTAAATTAAAGTCATTAAAATCAACCAAAAGTTAGCTAGTTTTTCTGGAAGCCCCAAAACATTGGTCCATTGCCCAGGACACCAAATCATTGTCAGACGATAGCCGATGGGTTCCAAGATAGTTGACGCTGTAGCTGAGGTGTCATTTCAGGGTTGTTGGACTTTTGTACCTCTGTGGTCAGTGACAAGTGTGCTAGTATGATCAGTCTGCTGTGGAGCAGGTGGAAAACAAGATATCAGGGCCAAAAGGAAGAAAGTGACATTTCAGTGTGGACAGCAGCGGCACAATGAGCAAAGCAAGATGCACAGCTGGCTGGTTTTTGACCTTTGATTCACATCAGTGAATTCTAATGGAAATCTTCTCACTCATAGTTTTTCCTTTTGTTCTCCCTATTTATATCAACAAAGGAGGGCTAAATAATAGAAATGCCTCTCTGTGTAATATGATATAGTTCTACACGCCACCTACAAACTACATCCTTCAAATGACCACAAAGATGAATCAGGAACTCTTTAAAAGAGTTTCAACAAAAACCACCATGAAGGTAGGATTTATTTCAGGACCAGTCCCGGCCCTAACCAATTTGGCGCCCTAGGCAAGATTTAAGGTGGTTCCCCCCTTGCATCACAGCGCTGCCATTTTACATACAAACACACAAGAAACTATATATTTTTAAAAAATATAAATAGCCTACACGGAGTATAAGATTTAACTACCCACAAAATAAAAACAAGAGGTGGAGGCGACAGGAGAATTGCTCGATGTTGCTGAAGTGGAGATAACTGGTGACTGGGTGGGACTCAGATATAGGAGAGTCTGAAACCATTGGGTGTTACAGTCTAAACATAAAAACATGATACCAAGAATAAAATTAAACAAAATAATAAAAATTAAAAACCTAAGAGAGGCATGACTCCCCTATTCTGTACATGTATCATATACAATGCAATTATTTCTGATATTCAAATTAGATTCAATTTTATTACTGCTGATTAGCAGAATGCAAAGAAGCAGTAAACTGCAGTATAATATAACATATGGGAATGCTAAGTTATGAAGCATTAACATTCATGATGTGCACTTTAACACTGATGTGAAGTTTAAAACTATAAACACACTTTAGACAATATGAACTGTAACACAACAAACAACCAGCCCTACCACTCTAATATATGAAGGTTAGGAAAGTATTATTGTTATTATTATTATTATTATTATTTAATAGGCTTTTTATAGTGCCTATTGCCGGGCCGCACTGTTCAGGACTGTTGTATTGGGGTGTTTTCACGCTTGTTTTCACACTGAACCAAAGAGCGATTTGTCAGCATTTTTTCACATACGTGAAAAAAAAACATACACAGACCTCCTCGGGAGGTGGAGTATAGTTCCTTTCTGCGTCATGATTCGCTTAACCCATGCAATGGGAACATAGTGCTTTGCCAATGTCCCTTTTACAATGTACTGAACAGTATTCTGTAATAGCCTGTGCCACTCTATAGACTGTATAAAACATGGACATAGTATCTACGCCAACCAAAGGTTTCTAAAGAGCTGTTGTGAAAGCTCAGTGTGGTGGCTCTGGTGGTTGCCATCTTGCCTCCCAGCTAATTTAGGAATAGGCAAAGATGTGGATCATCAGTGGAGCTGAGGTGGGCTGAATGAAGCCTGCTTGCTCAAACAAGTCACCTGTAACAGCACCTGCAACTAATTTATAATCTCTCCATTTTGTACTTCCTTGAGCTGGTCACAAGCAGTTTGGGTTTAGCAACAAGTAATTATCCACTGATAAGCATGAACTTTGAGCTGAAGTAGTTGTGTGTCTTGTCTACATTTGTCCCACCCATCCCATCACATCTACTAGCATCAAAACAGGAAGGAAGTGTTACACTAGTAAAGCCTTATTTATAGCTTTTTTATAACTTTTATTTATATATCTAAAAATTGCTAGAGAAAAACGCAACGCAATGTTAGTGGTACATTTCCAGCAATGCATCTCAGTGTGATCGCCCAGACTGGACATTAGACCGGTGGAAATCTGGACTTCGGTCCAGATTTCCCTTCAATCTGAGATTTTCAGTTCCAACCTCTGTGTCTTTGTAAGCTGCAGAGAAGGTAAATGGATGGTATCTGCATGTGTGGTTCCCACTGTGAGGCATGGAGGAGGAGGTGTGATAGTGTGCTGTGCTTTGCTGATGACACTGCTGTTGGCGATTTATTGGAAATTTAAGGCCAGCGTTCTTTAGTGACACGTCATCCGATCTTGTTTAAACATAGTGGGATCATCTTTTGTTTTTCAACAGGACAATGACCCAAAACACACCTCCAGGCTATGTAAGAAAATGTTCTGAATCTAAGTCATACAACTGAGCAAAGAAAGAAAGAAAGAAAGAAATACATTGCCTCATTTGTTTTTAACACATCTGTCAGCTCACAGCATCAAGTTCAATACATTCCATGTTCTTTATTGCTCAACATGTCAGATCTGTACTTTACCACCATTGTGTTGTCCTCTATTCCAAGACCTTGAAGTTCATGATGACTCCAGAAGGACAACATATTTTTGTTGCTTGCCTCCTGGTAGTCTCCTCTGCCCAGATGTTGAACTGGGTCACTGGGCAACTCTGCAAAAATCCCACCTTTTAAGGAACTGAAGAACTCTACGTGTATATTGACAGAAGTAAAGGGGAAGTAAAGATTGAGTTCCTGGGATATAGCTTTAGGGTAGTACTTTCTGACGGCACATACCTATACGAATTTGGCCCTCAAAGCGATACAACATAAGTGCCCAGCAATTATAAAAGTCGCACAGAGATGTCGCACATGTGTCTCAAGCTGTTGCTTGTAAGCCTGAATCAATGCAGCTCTGTCGTAAAAATGTAGTAATCAATGCATTCTCCAGCTTCCAAAGCTTCGTACAAAGCAAAGTGACCTTGCATCATGTGTCCTGTTGCTCCACATTGTTGAAATCTTTATTCCATTGGTGGGTGGAAGCAATAAGTCAGAAAACTGGCTTGCTTCCTCACAACTATTTCTACACAATACCAACCAAATTCAAGGAAATGCACTGTGCATGGCTGAATAGGTTGGTTTTCTTTAGATAAACTTGCAAACCATATTTGACTCATTGTCATATGGCTGGCCACGGCAACTGGAGAGATCCAGCACTGTGTTCCACATCAGACACATCAGGTGTTGAGTCTACTATCGCACAGAAATACTTTGCTCACTGTAATTCTGTAACAATTGCTTGCTTTGTTTTGCCCCCAATTAGGGCAATAAATTCTTCAATATGAAGTACAAAGTCTACTTGTTTTAAACACCTCTTTCCTGTACTGACCTTGTACTTTCACAATCTGTGTCTCAAGGGAAGCAACCCCAGTGGCGAGATGTTGAATATGATGAATAAGTGAAAGCATGCATTTTCTGTGCTCATCACTCATCTTGTGTTCTGTTATTCTCTCGGGGTGTTTCCAGTCAGTAAATCCAGCAATAAATGTGTTGGTATATGTCAATAAAACTTTATAAGAAACCTAGTAAATTGCTGTTACAGTGAATATATAACTCTTTCCTGTGGTACAATTTTACCCTTATGAAGGTGTCTGGTCAGTGCATCATGGTGAGAGAACATGTTGCCCGCTTTGTTCCCCCTCCGGGATGCTGGATACTTGGTGGGACTATTCTGAAAAGCTGAAACTTCTCATCATAATTCCTTCTGAACCTTCTTTGTAATTGATCCCTTCAATGCAGGGGTTTCACAAATGATGGGACCTGCTACTCCAAATGAACTTCCTAATGTTTTCTTCTCTTGTTTGTGGCATTTCCCAGATCTTGTTCAACCCACTTGCAGGCTATTGTTACTACTAGCTAGCTTGACATCCTCCACTTGAATGTAGTTTGGAGCGCTGATAGTCCCAACCCTCTCTTCACTTATTGAAAAACCTACTTATTAGTGTAAAGGTTTTTTTTGTGGCCACTTCTTTTCCTTCCCTTTTCATTTCTTTTGCCAGCCCCGCTGGGATTTTGGTTAAAATTTGGTCCAGATAACAGCTAAATGGACTGGATAAACATCATTTGCTTTCATTCATCAGATTGTCACTATCACTATTGGCATGGCTCTCATTCCCAGATGAGGAAGCGACACATAGGTAGATAAGTCGAACTCAAAGTGGGGTTCAGGTAATGCTTGCATCTTTCTTGGGTGTCGGCAACAGATGGCACTGAGTGCATGTTATGGCCTGTTTGTAACTGGTATAGCCGCAAGGCTTAGTTAATTAATTCCCAAATATGTTACAACAACATAATTCTCATGTGCTTTGACACTAAACAAAGACATAAGAAAGCTAATGCTTTGAAACTCTTTGTCATGATTTATTTATTTATTTTTGACCTTTTTCAAGCTTTTATTGTATAAAGACAGTTGAAGAGTGGGGAGAGAGATGGGGAATGACATGCAGCAAAGGGCCGCAGGTCAGATTCGAACCCTGGGCCACTGCAGCAAGGACTGAGCCTTTGTACATGGGGTGGTTGCTCTACCAACTGAGCTAAACAACACCCCCCTTTGTTATTAATTGACTGATTTATTTATAAAGAGAATGCACAGGGCTAACTACACATAATTTTGTTTTTAACCTCAGTAAACATGGCAAGAAATGTTCGTCTGTTGTCTTAAATTTGACTCCAGGAGGTTCCAGGTCCTTGCCATGACTGGTTGCTCTCCCACCAAACTGTAGGTCCACCAGTACATTTATTCCCTCAGTGCTGTTCACACCCGTGACATCTGTGATAGATTTGATTTTCAGACGAGTCAGTGGAGTGGAGAATCTATTCCCAGGGAATTTTAGGAAATCTGATGCTGCTGCACCAAGGCAAAGATTTAAAGATTTGTGCCTCCAGGGAGCTCGGTGCTTTGTGCTTTCTACTGGAGCCTGAAAAATGAGAATACCCACCCATGTTTTATGACGCTTTAGTGATCAGTGTTTGGCTTTCTTTCAAAGACTCTGGATGGTCCTACAGTTACTCCACACATTGTGGCTTTCAGTGATCCTGCTTCTTCTCTCCAACTCGGAGGGATCCCTCTGTTTGGAGAGACACTGGTTCACACCTTCCCAAGGACTTGAACGGGTCTGACTCCTAATACAGACCCAGTGGTTGGAGTCATGCAAGAGGTCTGGGTCTAAAATTATCATTAATTGTATCAAATGCATGGCCTTACTGTATGTAGATTTATTTAAACTATTTTAATTTATGAATGGAAATTACAAAAATGTGGTTTAAGTTTGTACGAGTTCTTCTTCCTGCAAGAACATTAAGAATATTTTCATAGCATCTATACTACGAGAGACTTTGTTTCCGATTGCACTAAATTTAGACTATTTTCACACGACTTCCTGCTCAGACCTTCAGTGATGCCTTTGGTGTTTTACATCCTGTATGCATACATCCTCCATTCCTGTGATGCAACAGGATGCCTTTTATTGTCAACCAAACATGCCATCGCTGGGAGCACATAGCGAAATTGAGAAAGGTTGATTTTTATGCATCTGTACTCTCTTGACACACACAAATGACAACCAATCAATTCTTTTAACTAGAACTGACTCGGACTCAGAGGTTGTCCAGAGTGTGACACAAATTAAAATGTCTTCTGATCCACAGGAGCAGAGTTACAAAGTTGTTTTCTACTCCACTCAGCTATGGAAAACAGCAATGAAGGAAAAGTCAATTGTTGCAGTCAACATCTTCTCCACTCACCACAACTTGCACTTTCACTCGGACTGCAGCAAGAAAAAGAAAGACATGAACTAAGTAACATAGTATCAGTGTTCATGAGACAATAACTGCTGAACTGAGCTTAACGCCAAACACGTCTGAAAGCTTTACCCACTGTTCAAACCAAGCAGAAACTGCACAACGTCCATTCTTTGTACTGTTAATGGTTCAAACAAATAGACTGATAAGCTTGATGCGAAGCCATTCATTTTGACCTGAACCTTGAAAAACATGCAGTCACCCAGCAGCACAATGTGGTGAAGTTGAGAAAGGTTCAACGTTGTGCAAATGTCCTCTGACCTAATAAAGAACTAAGGAAAGTCAATGACTTCACCATTCTCGAGCTAGAAAGACTTAAATAAGAAAAGAAGTGCAAGTTTTGGCAACGTGAGAAAATATCTGCCCAATCAGAGCTGAGCATGTAAATTATGTGCTCAAAGCAAACATGGCCGCAAGCTTCAGACTCATGAGAGACGAGAAATGAGGTCCTCCATTTCCAGTCCACAGAAACCATCTGTCACTTTGTGTTGCCTCAGCTGATCATCAGACCTGATCAGATCGTTTTATCAGATGGGAGGTTGGACGTGAACCAACAACACCAGTTCAAACTGAGGTCTGCAGTGGCGGCAAACAGCCATCCAGCCTGCAGCAGCAGTGGAGGTCAGGGTCGCCGGTCTTCACTGCCCCCCTCTCCCTCCCTCTTTCTCCTCCATTGCATTGCATTGCTTCTCAGGCAGAACCATTTCCATGCTGCTCCGCTCTGCAGCCAGCGCTCGCTACCGCTCAGCTCTTTGTGTGTTGGGGGAAGGGAGCTCAGCAGGCAGAGAAACAGCCGGAACAGTAACCTCCACAGCTGCTCGCTCTCCATTTTGGAAAGGTTACCTTGTCACAGATATTCTAATCTCAATATGGCTCGGCTGTATAATTACACTATATGTACAAAGTGTGCAATACGTTCAGCTGAGATGTCAAACCAATAAACTGTCTTGACAGCCATGTAGACGGCAGGAGGAGGAGGTCAGGCGTGTTTTTTTGTCTTCAATGTCGGCAGCAGAGGTGGAAAGCTATTTAAAGTGAAGGTCTACGGAGAGAGGAAGCATTTGGTTTTTTTTAGTGCGAGCCAGCAGTAGAAGCAGCAGAACAACAACCATCTCTTTTTCTGCCTGGATAGTCGAACAGACGAGCAGAGGAGAGAAGGAAGAAGAAGAAGAAACAAACTGGCTCCTTCCATCATAAACAACATGGCTGCCTTCACACAGAAAGCCAGAAAGAGTGTAAAAAGAAATGTGCTGGCTGTGTAAACAAAACACAATTCTTCTGTTTAGACAGCCATGAGGAAAAACAGGAGTACGAACAGAACAGATGTGGAGGCCTATGAAAAACAGACACATCATATCCTATCAGGGTGAAGACTGAAGCAGATTTCTGTCACTTTGATGTAAACAAGACATGTAAATAATCTAGAAGCACAGAAATGAAGGAAAAGCCAACAAAGGATCATAACTTCATGTTTTTTTATTGAAACACTCGTTTCTGGTTTCGGCTTTACCAGTTGTTACCGACACAATGTTGTGTGTAATGTTTAAATTTCAGCTTCAACAAACATCACTACAGGTCCTGATCATAGACAGCATAAAATATGGATGTTGTATGCATGATGTCACCCACAGGTTCCTCGAGAGCTGTTTTGAAGCTCAGAGTGTGGTGGCTCTGGCTGTCCGGCCTCTGATGCCTCCCGGCTAATCTAAAAATTGGCAGAGATGTTGATCAACGGTGGTGCTGAGGCGGGCTAAATGACGCCTATGACGCTTTAGTGATCAGTGTTTGGCTTTCTTTCAAAGAGTCTGGATGGTCCTGCAGTTACTCCACACATTGTGGCTTTCAGAGATCCTGCCAATCAGCATGTCTCAGCTCCACCAATAGTCCACATCTTCGCCCATTTTTAGATTAGCCCAGAGTTGGCAACATGGTAGCGGCTAAAGCCACCACACTCTGACACTGACCTTCACAACGGCTCTTTAGAAACCTGTGGGTGACGCAAAGGATACTACGTTGATATTTTATACTGTCCATGGTACAGAAAGTAAAGTTTGCCAAGAATTTGTGTATATGAGTGTGTTTGTGTTGAGCTTGGCCTCTGACTGAACTTAGAAACTCTGGTTCTCTCTGTTAATTACCTCCCATCTCTGTACGTTTATGAAACAGGTTCTAAAACCCCCAACATGACATTTTCAAGGCACACTGCCTGAAGTGATTTCAAGTTTAATCATGTCCACTCACACCTTGCATCACAGCTCCATCACTATTAGTGTGTGTAGAAATGTGTCCATTAAAGGTCAAGTGTGTAAAATTTATGATTGTGTCTAGAGGGAAACTAAACTAGATTTACTAAACTCACAAGATTTTCTGCAAGCTTGCGCACGTTTTTTCTGCATGTGGGAGAAGTTTGCTGTTCATTTTGCAGGTTTTGGTGTCTGAGCATTTATCTGTGTGTGTTTGCATGATCACCATTACCATCCAATCACCATCTGCAGTGATTTCCTCCACATCTCTACTGTGATTTAATCATTTTCTGACACACTCGGCACGTTCACGGCCTCTCTGCTGACATACACCATCGACGATTAATGACATTACAGCAGCAGACAGGCAGAGTGATGGAGTTTATCATCTTCTCAAAGGTTATGATTTTAAATCATGGCGGATGGACACAAAATGCAGCTGGTTCAGTGCAGCAGGATAAGGCCAGTATTCATCCCATCCTTTTTGTTTCCACTGAAGATCCAAAAATTTAAAACCAGATCACAAATACCAATCAAGAGTTTGGACACACCTTCCCAATCACTGTTGTTTCTTCATTTTTAGTATTCATTATGATGCAGATTAATACTGAAGACATCAAAACTATGAAATAACACGTACTATATGGTAAACAGAACAAGTGTAAACAATGAAAATGTTTCAGATTCTTCAAAGTAGCCACATTTTACTTTGATGACAAAAGACTCTTTGTGAGATGCAAAGAAGGTGAATGGATGATATCTGCATGTGTGGTTCCCACCATGAAGCATGGAGGAGGTGAGATGATGTAGAGGCGCTTTGCTGGTCAAACGGTTGGTGATTTATTTAAACACTTAGCCAGCATGGCTACCTATACGAAACATCTGGTTTGCCCTCAGTGGGACCAACATTTGTTTTTCAACAGGACAATGACTGCAAACACACCTCCAGGCTATGTAAGGGCTATTTGACCAAGAAGGAGAGTGATGGAGTGCTACATCAGATGACAATCATCTGACCTAGACCCAGCTGAGGGGATGTAGGATGAGTGGGACCGCAGAGTGAAGGGAAACCAAGTGCTCAGCATATATCCTCTGTGCTTCATACAGTAAAACATGTCAGGCATATTTAAAAAAAAGAAAAAAAAAAAGAAAAAAAACTTTTATTTATACGCAATTTTAAGGGAATTTATACAGAATAAAGCAGTATTTTTATTAGACTGTTAATTATGCAGTAAAACACTGTAATATGTGTCAATTATATGGTAAAACATGGTTTCCTTGGTTTTTTTAATATGGTGAAATGTTGAATAAAAACGTCAGCCTTAAACGTGAATTCAACAGTAGTAATAACGTATTTCTGTAAAATAAGAAAAGGTAGTGCCGTATTTATTTCGGTAAAATCTTGGCAATCATAGCTGACAGTTTTTTACCGTAAAAACAACAGGGGGGTTTTCTGGTGTGTGTGTGTGTGTGTGTGTGTGTGTGTGTGTGTGAACCACACATGCAGATAACACCAGTTCACCTTCTCCGCGTCTCACAAAGAGTCTTTGTTGGTCATCAAAAGGCTAAAGGTGGCTACTTTGACAAATCTAAAGCATAAACCACAGTTTGCTTTGTTTACCATGTGTTTTAATGTCTCCAGTGTTAATATACAACGTAGAAAAGACTTAAATTTAAGCAAAAATACTGAATGAGAAGGTGTGTCCAAACATTTGACTGTACTGTTTAATTGGTAGTTCTTACCAAGTGTTATCGAAACAATTGAAATTGATTTGTTGGGGACTTTCCAGCAGCAGATAGGTGAATCATAATAAAGTACACTGTGTCAATGATGAAGAAGGAACATGTCAACCAGTTAAATATTGTTGGCTCATTAATGTTTTTAATAGTTTTAATAGTTCCTGGACAACAATACAGCTCTACGGCACAGGGGAATATTTACCAACTTTGTACCTCTTTGGAGCTTATTTTGGTTTCTTGGATGGACAAAACTTGGCTGGTGGTGACAGCTGTGTGACCTACAGAAACTTTCCCATTGCACAAAATCATTTTGTCTATTGCTAATATAAAAAAATACTGATTTGGTTCTCCTCCTAGAGAGCGTTTGGCAAAGTTTCATTTATTTTTCGGGTACAGGTGATCTGAGCGAGAGCTGAACCATGATAAAGGCAACAAGTAATTGTGGTATGTAAACAGACAGCTCCAGTTTTACTGGTTAAACTGGATCTACTAGTCCAGGTTGATGATGTTTGGAGATTCTTCAGATTCTGCTGGCTCCAACCCCGGATTGGCCTCCTGTTTGGATGGAGAGAAAACTGTTAAATCTGGAAACCCCTTTTCAAAAGTACACCAAGTATGTGGAGGGCTGTCCAAATAAGTGAATATTTATGTCTATTCCCAGAATCATCCCATCAGAGTGTTTCAGACTGGAAAGGGTAGGAGAAAGGAGTCTTCTGCTGAATTTTGTCTCTTCACCTTTAGTTTCATGGAGAATCTACGGCTTCTAGGGAAGTCTTTGGTGGTAACTAAAAACAAGAAGCCAGACTGGGATTCAAACTACAGATTGGGATTGTTTGAAAGCATGGAAAGAACCTGCTACAACAGGCAATCACAGGTTAAACTGTCTATAAGGAAAGATTCATACTGGCCATTAAGAGATCCATTTTGTATGTGATTGGAAACAAAATACAGTCCTCATTTTTATTCAAAATGGATTCTAAAGTTCATCTGAAGCTTACATGTGAGGCTTCTGCAGTCTGAGCTGGTTGGTTTCTCACTTACCTGATCAACACCCACCAACTGTTTTTAGTGAATGGAGGCTCAGTGGTTTAGTTTAAAAACGACTGAACAGACTAACTGATCAACTCACCCCAAACGGCTCGGTGAACGCTCTGGAGCCGCTGTACAGAGGGTTGGGGATGGAGACCAGCGTGGGCTTCTTGCTCCCGCTCGTTGCACCGTCCTCATCTTCATTCTGTCATGGAGGAAACAGCAGGAATGACTGTCAGCTGTTAGCAGAGCGACCGTAAACTACCAGCTGCTGAATCACTGACTGTTGAGATCACGCACAACTTCTGTGAACCAGATTATTTTCTGAATGAACTCCAGTAGGAAAAAACAACAGAAAACTGCAGTCACTTCCAAAAAGAACGGACAAACTAGGACAAACACTAGCTCTAAATTGGGCGTAGTTAATAGTTTACAGCGTGTAATTTGTGTCAGTAGTTTAATAAACCTCTCTTGATTTAAAAAGAACTTAATTATGTGATTTCTGGAACTTTTGCAGCTGCTAAACTGTCACAAATGAGTCAAAAACAAAATTCACAAAGCACCTGCAAAGGGTTAAATGGACCAACGCCTGCCGCATAACTGTGCTGCCAAGCAAATAGCATCTGGGTGCTATTTGCACATATTTAAATGAGGTAATATGCATACATTTGGTGCAAAATTGGCCCCCTTCTGTACAAATCAGCTTCAATGGATTCAATTGACAAACATCAGCGCTAATACAGCCACACACAGTGAGTGAAGATGATCGCGTCTTCAGATAGTCGGTGGTAACTGAAGCGCATCCAGTGATCGTGACGGCACTTTGTAGCCAGGCAAAGCAATACACATCACAGTACATCATATGCAAACAGATGGCAGAGAGACAGTGATGGCAGGGAGATGTTCATCATGAAGGAATGAAACTTTAAACACAACACTGAACATCAAACCTACTGCTGTGAGAAACGTAGACAATGGTTAGTCCAGCATAGAGCAGAGTAAGAGAGAAAACAGCGCCAAGATTCACAGTTAAAGCGGTTTAAAATTGACTAAATACTGAATACAGAGTGAGTCACAGATAATTAGAAGACGTTTTTTTTTCAAATCAAACATTTTACGATATAAATGGAAAGAGTTTTTGAGCAGCTCAGCCATGTCATCTCATACACCAAGCTCTGAGAGTGAACACTTGATTCTGGCTGCTGGGAGTCCATTAATTCCTGATGTATGACACCTACTAAGTAATTTCAGTGAAACCTTTCTAAATTATTGCACCTCCAGGTCTGAGGCCATGGTTTGCTGCTGGAATATGGTGAAATGTTCCATCTGGGTTGGGAGCGACCTGCTGCCCTGAGCGAAGGAGTTCAAGTATCTCGGAGTTTTGTTCACGAATGATGGGAAAATTAAGCCTGAGGTGGACTGGTGGGTTGATTGACCATTTCGGGGAAGAAGGAGCTGAGCCGGAAGGCAAAGCTCTCGATTTTACAGTCTATCTACATTCCAACCCTCGCCTGTGGTTATGAGGTTTGAATGAGAGAATGAGATTGAAGATACAAGCGGCCAGGCTCAGCCTTAGAGATAGGTTGAGGAGCTCAGACATCAGGGGGGGAGCTCGGAGTAGAGCTTTGCATTGAAAGGAGCCAGCTGAGGTGGTTCGGGCATCTAATTGGGATGCCTGCTAGGCGCCTTCCTTTGGAGGTGTTTAAGGCATGTCCAACTAGGAGGAGACCCAGAACCTGCTGGAGGGACTACATAGCTCATCTAGCCTTGGGATCCTCCAGGATGAGCTTGAATGTGTTTCTGGGGAGAGGAACGTCTGGAACAAACTGCTAAACCTCCTGCCACGACGACCCGACCCGGGATAAGCAGAAGGAAATGGATAGAATTGGAATATATTATATTTACAACAATGGGTGTAGTGCTGCAAAACGTTCACTTGACTTTACACTCATCTGCAAAACCTTCGGGGCGTCTTTGAGCTGCAATATCATAAATATCTTTTGTAACTTTGATTGATACAACAGTTGAAAGTGAACTCTCTCTCAGTGTATGAAATACAAGGTCACTGTGCGAGAGTAGCAACATTCAGGTCGAGACTAAATTAATTAACTGACTATCAATTTTCCTTCTTCGAGGCGTAGTGCCTCCGAGTTTGTGAACATTTCCGTTCATCAGATTTCATTTGATAGCCGGAAGCCGATACGACTGTGTTTCAGTTTGTGTTTACTTTCAGATTGGATTCATTTATTTTGCCTTTATTTAACCAAGTCAGACATCTGAGACGTGGCCAAGATGGCAGCATAGAAGCAGCAGACGAAATACAATAGTCAAACAGACAAAACAATACAAGAGGGAGTAAGAAGAGAACAAAGACTGATGTAGGTTCACCGCTGACTTCACAAAGAGTTTAAGATTGTTAGAGATGTCAGATAACTGTCAGCCTTCTCCAGCTGATTTCTTAAACGTCGTGTAAACGAGAGACCTGGCTTCTGCTGTGTGGATGAAAGGAGGTCCAACGTTAAAGCAAAACTAAAAACACAACGTCGTCACTAAAAGTTGAATTAAATCAGTTTGCACTGGAAAATCTCAGCTCAGTTACGATAAGAAAGCATCTGATTACTGAGCAGCTGCATATTTAGTAACCAGGTTACCTCTTTGTTTAGTATTTAGCATCAGGTTACTATGGACACAATTATAAGTCAATATAATTTCCTGCAACTGCAACAAGCAAATAAATTCATTAATTAAGTCATTAAAAATGCTGTTGATAAAACGTGTCATGTAACCGTGACAACCAGTTTCACTTCAACCAAATTCAGCCTCGTTTCAGCCTCATCATGTGACCAATTATTGGAGACCATCAACTCACACCAGGTCTGTCACTGTGTGTGTGTGTGTGTGTGTGTCTCACTCTGAAGTACTGGAAGCGGAAGGCGTCGGTCTTGTGTTTGAAGACGTAGTAGCCGATCGCGGCCAACACACACGCCAGCAGCATGGACACCAAGATGGCCGACACTGTGCCGCTCGAGTGGGCGTGGCTTCGGGAAGCGTGATGGGAAATCTGGAGATGAGACACACGAGGATTACCAGATATACGAGGACATCACATCATCATCTCTCACACACACACTTTTTCTTTGAAGCTCTAATTACCATGGCAGCTACACTTTGCCTGAACTGTTGCCATGGTGACGTGACTTTCTGGGCTGGGTCATAACGACCGGTTTTATTTTCCCAAAGGGAGATAAATTAATGTTTAACGTGAAGCTCCAATCTGATGACGAACAGGACAGATCGTGGTCACATGTCCACGAAGGAGCTGTTAACCTGTTTTCATGATCTGACTGTCTACACACAGAGCTGCAATGATCGAGTGATGTAAAGTTACAAAAATAACTTGTTTTTATTGTCGACACATCAAAAAGTTGCTGTCAATAATTTATGCCAAGTTTGTCAGACGATGATGCAGTCATAAGCAGCCTGCAGTGTTCGAGGACTGCTTGTTAACAGACTGTGTTCATGAGCCGTTTCTCTTCGTTTCTCACTCGTTCAGGTGTCTAACAAACTGTGATCACAGGAGGACATCATGAAAGCAAGCAGCACTCAGGTCTGTTTCTGATTAATCCTCCAGACTCCTCGTCACCTCTGCTCTGACACTCAGGTAATGAGATCAAAATAAAAAAATAGTTTTGATAAAGATTCAGGGGTTTTATTCTTCCATCATCAACCTTCCATCAGCCATAGAGATGTTTATGTCTGTTTACCGTCTGTGCCGTTTATTAAACCAGTTCCTTCAAAATTTGAGAACATTTCATTAATAATAATAATTTGTTTCTTCCAACTCGTTACATTTAACTTCACGGTCAAGGCAGCGATGCTGTTTTGGTCCATTCTCCATCCATCTTCAAACCCCACCAGGAGCGTTTCAGAAGCAGTTTTGCCTGCCAGACTTTGTTAACATGCTCAGATTTTGTAATCTCTCCTTGGTTTGGGTGCTTCTACTGTGAGTAAGTAATTAAATAATTCCCCTTTAGGGTGTTTTATTTTGAAAATCGACTGGTTTCTGTGTCTGAATTCCAGCCAGCTTGATCTGCTCTGTGCAGACTGACGCTGATTCTCGGCAGAGCTGAGCGGCGAGTCGATTCTGGGACGCTACTGAAACGGATTACGGCGCTCTTGGTGGGGTTTGAAACATCGACTATAACGGCCGCGATTGGCTACGGCGACTGGTGCAAACAGAATGCCATATTTTAGCCTTTTGCTCTCAAATGATTAAACCTGAGTCCTCCTTTCTTTTGTACATCCAACTGTAACCATGAACACTTTGAATTAAAAGCCAATTTGCAATTGTAGTACTTTAACTGAAGAAATTAGAAAGATTATAAAAGTTCAAAACCTGAAGAAGATTCACAAGTTAAAAATGTGTTAGACTGACTCCGTCCACAGATGGTGTGTGTGGAGGAGATGAGTGGAAATGAGGTGAACACTGAACATCAGTCATTTGGGTGGGGGAAATAAAATGACTGAGCCACGAGGCTTCAGATTAATCTGTTGTGATCTTGTGTTCATCAATCTTTTTGTGTCCCACATCATGAATATTGATCAGAGTTGTGTCGATGTTATCAGGGTGGAAACTCGGCTCACACTTAATTTCCTGAAAACCGTGCCAAGAAACTAAACACAGCCATCTGCTCTCTGCCCACAACTGTAGCTGTTACCTAGCAACAACAGACAGACCATTCGATTAAGGAAGACCGGAGAGGGACGGACATCACGGCGCCTCCTCGTGGCCGCGGTCGGAACTGCAGCCGCTCACAATACAGCGAACATTTCATATGATTGTTAGCAAGAATATGACTGTTAGAGTTCAAATGTTGCTGCTGAGAACAGAAACATGACATGTCATTATGTCCATAGAAGTTGCTGAGCCCGGTTATATTGCCTTCTTGCCCAGCTCCTGTTCTGGCACAACACCGGCTCCACTCTCTATCAGCTTTCGCCCCCATCCCGGGTTTGAAAGCCTCCTCTTCTTTCTGGTGGTCCAAAATGCCTGTGGTACAAACACTAACACTCCCCCGGTGCTCTGAGCTCACAGTATGGGAACCCCGGCTAACAAACTGATCTAACATTAGCTAACAGCAGCTACAGTTGGTTACTTCACTGTCCACCAGGAAACTCTGTAAATCACAGAGAGTTGAGGCGGAGCAGCCGGAGGACATCAGAGGGAAAACCAGAAAACATTTTCTCCATAAAATATGATCCAGTTTCACCAAAATCAGTGAAATAGTTGGTGGTGTGTGACTCAGTGCCGTAAAGCGTTACCTACTTTTCGCGGGTGATCGTACCCGGAGCACAAAGTTACATAGCGTGAGAACAGACGTCGGTGTTTCAGGGAACTAAGAACAATAACGATGGAACATTTTGAGCCTTTAGTTTGGAGGTCTAAACCACAAAGATGTATATTTTTGATGGCTTGTGTCTAACCAGTTTTAAGCACTACTATACCCAACATGCTTTGGATAACATAGAAGGAAGTGTAATAAGAGCTACACTTTGTTGAGCTATATTCTGTAATATCTGTATATTTTGGTGAATTTGCACTCTTAAAAAAGACATTCTGCTTCAGCTACTATCATTCCCAGTTCACACTGTAACCATAAAAATACTTAAAAAGATATATAAACACAATGATTATGAGGAAAGTCTTTTTTTTATGATTTCAGTGAACGTGCCGGCTCCGGCTCATAATCAGAGGAAGAGGTTGCCCTAATTATCAGCAGCTCTGGGTTAAACCATCTCCACTCACCGGTGCGGGGGGCGCTGTCAGCGGGGCCTCGATAACGTGGATGATCCCGTTAACAGCAGGAATGTCCCAGTCCACCAGCTGCCTCTTATTCACCAGCTTTAAGCTCTGAGGAGAGATCATTTGAAATAATAATAACACAAAATCTGAAAAATGTTCTTTCAATTTAATCTTTTAATGAACTTTTTCCAATTTTTCTGACCTCATTTTTGCCATGCGTCACAGACAGGTTGAATCCAAGCCTGGATATGATGACATCCTGGTGTTTCAGATCCTTAAATGATCGTATGCTGTGATTGGCTGAGATGTGATACTCAAGATCTCTACCAGAGAGAGTCTAAGCACACACACACACACACACACACACACACACACACACACACAGAAACACATTCGATTTTATTGACAGCTTAGTCACTTGGAACCTGCTGGTTTTCTGATTGAACTAATTTAGCTGTAAAGGTTAAAAACTTAATTAGGAACAAAAGGTTAATAAATGTGTCAGCGTGACTCTAGCTGACGCATGCTTCAATAAAACTCTGTAGTTCATGTTCTTTGTATATAAATCCTTTCAGATTTCAAAAAATAAAATGAAAACTGAACACGGTAACAAACACAATCAACAAATTCAAACACTAGACTCTCTCTAAATATTAACGAATCATGAGGGTGAGCTGTCTGAGGTTGTAATTGGTCACTGGGAATACAGACCTAGTTAACGTTAACGAATTAAATTATACAAAATACTAATTACAGTATTTAATCTAATAATATATATTGATAAATGTGTCTATTTTAATCTTAGCAGTTGTAGTTACAATAGTTTGTAATAATTGTAATAACAGCTGATTTCAACTTAGATCTAATGTATCTATTCATTAAAGTTTAAATTAATAGATGTATGACTCATTTTCTGTGTATAAATATATATTGATATATTAACTTTATTTAAGTTTAGTTATTTGATTTTAATACAGACATTTGTTTTATATGACTGAATTAACATGATGTGTGGAGTTCCCCAGGGCTCATACCTCGATCCTCTTTTGTTTTTATTAATAACCCCCCTTTTTTATCATTTAAATGTCTAATTCTTTATTTCTAAATGTTTTTCTATGTCTGATATGAAGCTCTTTCAGTTGACTTTGAGATCATTGTAATAATGAAGGGTAACATTTATGAGTGATCATTAAGTTAATGCACAGATATAAAACTTCTGACCTGTTATTGGTTTATTGGTTCCATTATAAACTCCAAATCATTAAAAACAGTTAACTTGTAGTCATGTAAAAAAGGTAATTAGTGTCTCATTTGAATTCAATAATGAGTAATTAGTGAAGGGTTGTGGCTGTACATCACCTTATTTTGGGTGAAGCCAGAGTTATGGGGAACAAACAGCGTGACCCCAGACGTCCTGTGAGACAGAAACTCGACGAGCTGTTTGCCCTCCGAGGACGAGCCGCTGTAGTCCAACAAGAACTGCAGGAAAATAACATCAAGAGATCAATTTCATGTCAAGACTTGAACCATTCTGCGATGCATGCTGATATTTTGTAAAATTCACACCGTACAAACACAGTGAATTCACTTATGCAGAGCTTTAAACAGTTCCACAGAAGACTACGGAATCCACCGGTTCATGGTTGGTTTTTACCATTTCCAGTTTTGTCTTCTATAGTACAAAAATATCAGTTCACTTGTACATTTCACAGAGTTGGGAACAAACGTATAAACCACAGATATCATATTAAAAAGACACAAAGTTACTTGTGTGTGTTGCTGTAACAGCAGTTTATCTGAGAGTATCAGTACAATTAACTTATTAACGTTATTTATATTCTTCACAAACACTAAACCAGCTCATTTTAACTTCATCGGACTGAAGGATGATTTATCTTGGATTAAAACAGATTCTTTGACCAACTATATATTTTATTGATAATATAATTGGGAATAATTATCTTATTACATATAATAAGCCAATGTCACGTGAAACTGGCCCGTGTGTAATAGTGTGACTGAAGAACTAATGTATTAGCACATGCTAAATGGCCACTCAAAACACACAACAGTAACATGACTAGCTGATCTACTCTGCTCGTATGTAAATAGCAGTCAATGTTTGTCAGACTGCTGCAGAAGAAAGTCTAATTTTCTTTCAGCTTAGTCATGCTGTGTGTTTATATTATAGGACTGGTCAGATATTTGATAAAGGTTAATGACAAGCAGCTGATGTTAATCTACACAACAACAGAATCGGAGCACTTCCTACAGGCCATGCAGCTCATGACAGACGACTTTAAAATCAAATTAAAAGCTAACATGGAGACAGACGAGAAAAAGAGGAACTGGTTTAATATTGGGAATATAAACCAGAAGGAATGAGCCACATATTAAACATTCAACTGTCCGCTGGGCTTCAACAGTTGTTTTAACTTTCTTAACTTTACTCCGTGACTACAAGACCTGAAAACATCTGTAGTTCTTTCTCATAGTTTTGTTTTTTTAAGAGCTTCATGCTTGAATCTCTGTCAGACCTTGAACTTTTTTTTTTTTTTTGTGGGGAGTGGGAGGCAGTTCAGCCAACACGGGGTTTCTCTACCTATCAGAAGAAAGCAGCTGCTTTTTATTTTCATTAACTTCTCCGTGTTGTCTGGAAGTCTTCCAAAGCTTGGCTATCTTCAGGAGGTGATGTCCACGTTATCTCTCACCAGTGTTTGATTAACAATGAAAAGGCTGCCGTCCTTTCATGGATTATAATATACTTATTAATTACTTTAGAAGTTTAGAAGAAGACATCTACTGTCACCTCGTTTTTATGCAGCTGTTCATACTGTACGTGTTTGCATTGTCAGACTAAAACCCTGTCAGGACAAACTGTACCACTCTGTTTTGCTCTGAGACGTCTCTTTGTCTGATGACGGAGAGGAAATGACTCCATGATGAAACCCACCTGGCTCAGACCCAAAAAAAAGGGCCGCATTACAGTCCTGATCACAGAACACGATGACAGATGTCTCCAGATATTTTATATTACGTACTGCATATTTTCATCTCAAGATAATCGATGTAATAATGGAATCAGCTTCATTAAATAAAAATTCATGAAAACAAGCGCTGTGAGGCACCGAAGGAAACCGGGAGAGGCCCAGAAAACACATTTTCTCATTCTGCTTCTTACTGTGACATACGGGCCACACTACTTTCTGCCAATGTTACTTCAAGCTTACACCTCAGGCTTAGACTTTAAACTTACACCTCAGGCTTAGACTTTAAACTTACACCTCAGGCTTAGACTTTAAGCTTACACCTCAGGCTTAGACTTTAAGCTTACACCTCAGGCTTAGACTTTAAACTTACTTAGGCTTAGGCTTAGACTTTAAACTTACACCTTAGGCTTAGACTTTAAGCTTACACCTCAGGCTTAAGCTACCATAGATTTGTGTATTTCTTGTTTTTTTCAGTGGTGTTTAACTCTTAAATAGTAACTTAGAATATTTTTAGTTAAGCTAGCAGTGTGGCTCGAGGGTTAAATTATTCCTTGTTACAAAGAAAACTGAAAAAGTTGATATGAAAAGACGTCTTTAACATTTACATAACAAAGACAAAGAAGTCAACATCAGACATGCAAAATTGAACCACCAATAAATTGTAGGTGAAATATGAAAACGGTATGGAAGGCCGGACGAAACAAAATAAACTGTCAGGTTCACCTTGTAAAAGATGGAGAAGTTACTGTACGTTGCGAGGACATCGGTCAGGACGCCGTTACAGAAATCTCCGTTTCCGATGTAACCAGCGGGACACACACATGAAACATCTGCACAAAAAAAAACACACACACACACACATTAAGATGTATTTTTTTTACACATTAAAGACAAAACGATGAATCCATCAGTTGGTTAATGATGAAAAATGATGGTTGGTTGCAGCTCTGGATTATAAATCCAATACAAACATCCTGAGCGCTGTGATCCTGCAGCAGTCTAAACAACAACAAACAACTAACGCTGCTGTTTGGGAACTGCAGACCTGCCTCTGTCTGAACACAGAGACTGAGCTGCCGTAGTACCTTTGACCCTGTAGCAGTAGGCGTCGTACTTGCTGCTCTGATCTACAGGCTCTTTGTACATAACCAGGCCCACGTGGTTGTCTCCACACCTGACCGAAGGGAAGCGGATTGGGTATCCCACCTTCCCGCCCTCCATCCAGCCGGCCACGCACAGATGCATCCCCATCTGTCAGGACAAGAGAAGGACGACGACAAAAGGACAAATGATTGATCACAAGTACCAGCATGCACTGCTGCAATCAGAACAAAAATACTAAATAATACTACACAATTAACTGGGAAAGGTTACTATAATGTGACAGACTGACAGCCACAAAGGTTCAATTTTCAGTCCTGTTTATTTAATTTAACAGGATATCTCATAAAATGCTACTAAAAGTAAACACCAAACTGCCAGCATGTTGTAGAAAATTCCCCAGAAACACACAAAATGTGTGTTACAAACCATATAGTGCGCTATAAAATCTATTAAAATACCCATTTATACTCATATTCAACATTTAGTCTTAGTTTGTAGAGTTATATTGTCACATATAATCAGTTTCGGTTGTGAAAACATTTGCTATGTAACTTGGGAACAATAAATGTAGTCTGGATTAATGGTGTCGGAAGAGTAAAAAGAGAACTTAAAGAGCTCCTCTGAGCCAAAGTAACTGCATCAGGCTGAATCAAAGCTCTGAGGCGCTAAAGGCTTGTGAAAGACCTTGACTCGGAGTCCCAGCGCAGAGGTGTATGGGTCATAAATAATAGCACCAGGATGTAGAAACGGGATGTAAGGGGCAGGTTGGGGTATAAAGACCGGACCACAGCCACTTTGTCCAGTTCAGCTCTAGAGCCAACTCCGGTTTGTTTCTTTTTTAATCTTTTTTGGGACCTTTTGAGGCTCCAGTAGCTCTTCGTCTTTGCTGTAGTAACGGACAACAGGCACCGTTACTGAGATTAGATGAGCTAGATAAAGGCTTCCTTATCTTCTCATTTACAGTAACAAAGACGTCTCCACTGCACACCCTCTGCTCACAGTGATTACCGTCTTGATCACAGTAAATGAAAGAACATAAATACAGTAGATGCAGGTAATAGTTCCATATTCAGTAATTAAACAAGGCAGATGTACCCACCATTGTTTTGTATCCCAAAGTAAATGAAAAGAACATGAACTGCTGTGAATCTGAGCCGCAGAAAATTAATACTTGCTCAGTGAAACGAAATAAAAAATTCAAGGTTGTGCTCTGATTTAAACAACTGTTTAGAAGAGCAGGTCAGCTGTACAATGAAATGTGTTGGATGAGAAAAACAGCTCAGCATTAAGAGCACTGTGGTAACAGCAAGAGACATAGAAGATAAGAATAAGATAAAACAATAAAATACAATAAAAATATATGAAAATTGAGGTAAAGTGACAATTGGTGTTGCACAAAGTGTCAGTCCTGGTACAGAAGCAGCGACTTAAGAAGTTTGATGGTAAAAACTGTTCTTCCTGTAACGTCTGCAAACCGGTAACAAGGATGAGTGAGGTGTATTGACCTGTCTGGTGTCACTATGGAAACCCCGTCTGTAGGTGGGTTTACCTGCTGTGCGTCTCCCAGTTGTTTAAAATTGACCAACGTGGCGCCCTCGGCCTGGCAGGCGGCGTCGGCCTGACTGAAGTTCATCTTGTACTTCCCCTCCGGAGAGCGCAGGTGGAACACTCCAGCTGTGTTGGCTGAACCACAAACACTGTGTTACCTTTACCTCAGATTACTGTCGTACATCACCACTTGGTACAAGGCTTTAATCTCTACGGGGAGAAATCTACTGATCAGCTGATTAAAATGGATCGTACCACAGCTCAAGACAATCCTGGCCTCCTGATTGGCTCTCAGGTGTGATCATAAAACACATAATGATCTAGGACCTCAAAACTGCAGTATGTATCAAGCCATGGACTCAGCATGACCAAAAAGCGCTGATTAACGAGCAGGTGAGAACCATCTCTGGATATACACAGGCTTTAATGAGCTCCGTGTTTAACGAGTGCTAACGAGCTCAAGGCCTTAACGAGCTCTAGGCCTTGATGACCTCTGGGCGTTGATGGCTAGAACTAAAAAAACAAAAACAATCTTGTCCATAATGTCACCATGGTAACATGAATGCTATAAAGGTGAGATGCTGTCAACGGTTATCGTAGAGCAACTGCAATGGCGTAGGACAACATGGCCGCTGTCCAGCAGAGGCAATACAACAGCATGATTACACCGCAGCTGCCGGTTCATTATAGATGTAACACCAGTCATGTTACCACGGTGACACAAGAAGGATATTCTGGAACGTATCGGCTTTGTTGCTGGTGCGTTACTATGGCAACAGATGTTGAAGCAGAGATGTGTTAGCATGGTAACAAAAGTCAACACAGTTGCGTTACCGAAGAAATGCCGGTCCGTGCAGGCGGCAACAGGGTCGCAGCCTCCGTTCTCTTCCAAGCAGCGGTCAACAGGGGGCACCACCTTCTCCATACACTGGACTCCATTACCCACGTACCCTGTCAGGCACTCGCACCTGCGCTCGTTCTGCGGGAACCAAACTGGGTGATCAGTTTAGAGCAGGGAATCAGGTTTTTAGACTCATCAATGATGCTGTTCCTCCGCTCCCTCCAACTGGTTTTCACAACGACTACTGGTTAGACGTAATAAGAAACCTGTTCAGGCTCATTTAGTAGTTCGACTTGTGGCAGATTTTTAAAACATGCATGGGGTTTTACTCACTGGACCAGTGAATTTGCAGGTGGCGAAGTCACTGCAGCCCCCATTCTGTTCTTCAATACACCTGGATTACAAACAGACACATCTCTAACCGTCTTACATTCATATAAAATCTAAAAGAGAAAACAACAGAGGGGCCAAATTTAATTAAGAGAAAACGACGGGCCACGCCCACCTGTTGATGGGATCGCAGGAGAAGCCGTCTCCTTGGTAACCACTTTGACAGGTGCAGTTGACGAGCAGCCCCGTCTGGTTACAGTCGGCGTTCTGGTCACAGCCGCCGTTATACTCCAAGCAGAGGTCTGGAGCTGCAGAGTGTTTAATGAAAGCCGTCATCTGATCTGCTCACGTGGTGGATTCACGTGTGTCTTCATGTTTACACATCTGTCTCATTATTATTCACAATGCTGAGAGCGTGCAGCTAGATGAAACTTCAGATATCAAGACACGTTATTTACATTTTTGCATCTTTTTGACTGATTGTTTGTGTCTTTGTTGTAAATGTGTAAATAAGGAGGATGAAAATATATCATTTGATATATTATTAGCACTCTAACACACTCAAACTGTTGACTTGCAACTTTTTAAAGGGTTTTTTTGATTGGGTGATCAGTGTTTGATTTGTAGGACAATAATAAATGACACGGACATCTGAAGAAAGTCAGCCTCCCCTCCCCCTTCCTCATCACCTTCTGTTGCAGCAACGTTGAGACCAGCTGCGTGAATCAGAGTCTGAGACAGTCAGACACGAATCACCTCATCATGTGTTTTAATGATGAAGACCAAAAAAATGATCTATTCCCTTGAAAACTAAAGCTCAAAGTCAACAGAGTAACTTCATAGTCGACAGAGACAAAAGTCTGAAGTTGTTTATTTGAGCCACAGCTCTGGGTCAGGATGACCTCACATCCTACAGCGGGCTGTCAGCCAAACATTTCATCGTTATCGAGTGTTGAAGGTCAGAGTCACTCACTGTTTCTGGCTGCAAAGCGCTTTGTAATGCATTTTTAAAAAGGTTTGTATGACACCATCACCGTGCTCTCTAGGTTAATCTAAAAATTAAGTTGCCACATCATCGTGTAGAAGTTCAGTATCTCCGGATGATGAATCATCCTGAGCTGCAGAACACTCACGTGGCTCTGGACTGCAAACGGTGCCGTTCCCTTGAAATCCAGATTTACACTGACAACCAACACCGGGCACGCAGTCGGCCTGAGCGTGACACTGCCGACACTCCTCTGGGATTGAGCCTGGATGGACAGACAGACAGACAGACAGACAGACAGACAGTCCTGTTCAATATTAAATGAGGACTGGCTCGATGTATGTACGTTTCTTTATCGCCCTGAAGTATGAAGCACATTTTGCCGGAGGTGAAGTCGGATGCTGGAGAAGGGTGACAGTCACTGGTTTATGTTTGTCCTTTCTGTGCAGACTTCCACTGAAAAGCAAACTTGACACTGATCTGCCCTTGAAATGTTCCCCCACAGTACAGGAGTGGACATTCATGTCGTGGAAAAGATTACCTTTCATCTCGTCTTCAGAAAACGAACTGCTTTTGTCCTGATGTATCAATATGAAAACTGCTGCAAAAATCTTTCCTGTTGCCATGGCGCCCTTTGGTTAGCAGGTTAGCAGGTAGCTTTCAACACGTGTTTGAAGTAATTTTTTCGTACTTTTAAGTGAAAAGTGATTTTTTCTGTTATACGGACAACTTCATGATCATAACGCATACTGAAGACTGGTGAGTAGAAGGAGACGGAGATGCAGAGCTGGATCTAAGATGGTACAGACCATGAGTCCCGTCTGTTATCATGCACGTAAGATCTCTCCACAATAAGATGGAGGAGCTAACCGGACACACTGGGACCTGTTCCTTCATAATTTCCTCCTGTTTGAGTAACATTTGTTAAAAATTACAGTGACCAGCTGTTTTAGGGAGTTTTTAAAGATTTATGTCTTCAGTAGGAACCAATAAGTTTGGGGCCACAGACAGAGAGGGTAGAGAAGTCAAAGAGTATTGAGAGACAGACACGTTTTTGTGGATTTGTTGACAACAGTATGACCAGACTGATCTACAGCACATGTTGTATTCAAGTCCTCACATTCAGGAGGGAAGCTCACCTATTTCCTTCTGGCACTGATCACCTGTCCAGCCTGGATTACAGGTACACTGTCCAGACCCTTCGATGCCCTCGTCACACCTTCCCTGCCTCCCGCAGCTGCAAGCTGAGAGAGAGAAATAACATGACTCAACCTCCCATGACTCTGATCGTTCAAAAGATACTGACAATAGAGTTGTGAAGATGAAGGAGTTATTTCAGGCATCCAAGGCGCAGAGCACAGTAACAGTCTGCCATTGATAATGTCAGGTGATTGACAGCCGGAGCTCTCCGAGGCTCAGAGAGACATGAAACATTCGTGATTGAATCACCGGCACAAAGACGAACAGCGTGTCGGACATAAAACATGAAAGGAGCGAAATTAACTACAACTCCCAAGGTGCACTTTAGTGAAAAGACATCTAATCACAGAGCTTCAGTTTAAATCAGTCCACCTCTTGATTCTGGATCAGTTTGGGATTGATTCAGTAACCATGCCGCCGGGGGTTTTTGTTCCCAACCGCAGCAACAAAGAGTTTTGATTTTGCTCCTGATTCACACCTGGCTTCCTCTTCATCGCAGGACGAGTCGTGTGATGACGAACATCGAGGGGAGGGAGAGAGAGAGAGAGAGAGAGAGAGCTTTGAACTTTAAACAGAAGATGATCAGCAGCTGTTTGATATTTTTAACCCGCTCTGTTGGTTGACTCTGAGTGAAGGCAGCTGGCAGGTTTGTCCTGAGCTGGAAGCACACCCAGCTGTGTGATGGTGAGTGTGGAGCGTTGCTATGGTGACAGACTGCAGGAGAGCTGATGGGGGTGAGACTGTCTGCTGACTTCAGATTTTTCTTTTGGGGTGGGTGGAGGCAGGGGACTTAAAAAACGACATCAATCGAGGATAAAGAAGAAGAAGAAGAAGAAGAAGAAGAAGAAGAAGAAGAAGAAGAAGAAGAAGAAGAAGAAGAAGGTCTAAAGGCTAATCTAAAAAGATGTGGAGCGTTGGGCCAAGGCGGGCTGAATGACACCTGGGAGCTCAAACAAGCCACCTATGATGACACCCACCTGTCAATCAAAGCGTCCACGCTGTTAATTATACATAACTTTAAGCCTTAATATAATTTGAAGAGGTGAGATCTATAAAAATTCAGCCTCAGTACAGTTGTCATGAACGGGGAAATTAGCTATTTTTGAAGAATTAGTTTATCACTTCAGCGTATGACTGCGCTCTCCTCATATGAACTGAACTTGGGAACATCTATCTGTTTATTCTAATAATAAAAAGTGCTGCATCATTTCCTTCCAACACTTCTGGTTGTTATGACTTCTATGAGAGCCCCCTTGAGCAAAGCCAGGTCAAGGTGACCTTATCTGTATCCTGGCATTTATCTTTTTGGTATTTTCCAAAAGTCAAAGCTAAAACATGTTGAAAACAGGTCTGACCATGAAGCCAATCCAATTAACCAGAAGTAACATGTTCCCCAAACGTCCACTTGAGGCTGGTTTCAGAAGTGAGTCAGTCTCCATAAGTCCCCATGTTAAAATGTCCAACTTCACAGCAGAAATAGAGAATTTTTATACAACTCACCTGTTCAGATTATATTAAGACTTAAAGTTAGCTTTAATTGACAGGTAAGTGCTGTTACAGGTGGCTTGTTTGAGCACACAGGCTTCATTCAGCCCACCTCAGGTCCACCAGTGATCCACGTCTTTGCCCATTTTACCCTAAATGGCTTTTCAGAACTGGAACCCGACCATTTAACTACAGTATCTTACCACATTTATTTAAATTAATGACTTACCATGCTTCAGGAGAATATAATAAACTGTGTGATGCTAAAAACATTTTTTAAAGATTTTTTTGACGTATAATTGTCCAGTCTGACTTCTAGTTTGGGTTCAAGCACACCGTGGTTTCTTACCTGTGCAGTTGGGTCCGTAATGGCCGCTGAGACACAGTTCGCAGGCACTTCCTTTGAAGCCTACGTGGCACCTACATCTTCCTGAACCAGTGAGACCATCATCGCAGTTACCATGGTTACTACAAGGAGACTCCAAGCCGCCTGGACAAACTGAAGCACACAGGGAAGGGGTGGAGTCAACAAACAAAGGAGACACTGTGCTTCAAACCAGCTGCTCCATCTGCATTCCTGAGACAGTGCTACGACAGGTCAAAATGGTCACCGCGAAAACGTTTCGGGTGTTCCTGGAAGTGGACATTTTCACCCTCTGTGGGCTAAATGAGATGAATGTCCTTACCTTGACAGTCTCGGCTGTAGTGGTTTTTGCAGCACTTTTGCACCCAGGATGCAAACACACAAACTTTCTTACAGCCCCTCCGGCTGAAAGGATCGTCCAGGTCATGATACCAAGAGTACCCGCCCCCATACCTGGAGCGATAGTTCAAACAAGACTCTGTCTTTCCCTGGAAGAAAGCAGGACTGACATTTATCTTTACATAGTTTGGGTATTGTACAAGCTGCTAATGTTCTGATTTTTATTAGCAGATCTTACCGTGTTTTGGTGTCTGAAGGGGCAAGATGGAGGGTTGTAGCATGTTCCACAGCGTCCCTGAGACATTTTAAGACACAAAGCTTCAGTTCAGCTTCCAGCACAAGGATAAATGATTACATAAACCATAGCTGTGTGGCATTTTCAGTAGTGGAAATAGTACTTGTAACAATAGTTATGGCAGTGGCTGCATTAAGGCCTGGTATGTTGTAGGGACTACTTGCAGGGTTGGTTGGTGAAGCTGGGCAGCTACTGTAAACATGCTGACACAAGTCAGTCACAGTAGCTCTCTGTGTGTCTGTACTGAGCTATTTATTCTTCTGGCACTGTGTTCTCAGGATTGTGCATCAATTGATTACAGGAGTGTCCTGGTCGAGGGTAGAGTCCTTGTTCTTCAGCTCTTCAGCTGCTACTATCCAATAAAGGTTAAAAAATACGTCTCCTACTTCACACCTGTGTCTTTTGTGGATCTCTTTACACTCCGACGGAGGAGATCAAACAAAAGCTAAAAAGTCGTGACAGTTTCCTCCATGCCTTTTTGGTCAAATTGCAAATTTGCATTTACAGAGTTACACTTCAGTGATTCCAATTAAATGAACTGATTTCACCATCAAGTTTCTCTGCGACCAGCAGCGTGGTCTTTGCAGATCTAATACAAGTAGTATCACTAGTTTGTAGCCGCACAACATGTTTTTGTGCTCTCACACTGTGACGGCGTATAAGTAATTGTAATTTGTTTTATTATAACTAGCACAAGTATTAACATTTGGATTGGGAACAGTAGCAGTATTACAAGTGTTGCTAGTATTAGCACTACTTACGTAAGTGGTTTTGTTCTCCAAGGTGTCGCAATGCGCTCCCAGGCCAGGTGGCTCCAGTAACTGGTCGATTCCAAAGGCTATGCCCTCTTTGAAGGCCAGGAAGCGCTCCCCGATCCTGGCTGCGTTAGTATTAATCAATACAGCACCCTGAGCACACACACACACACACACACACACACACACAATCAATGGATTGTCAGAATAAACTAAAACAGACCTGAAATTCAAAATCATTAACCCTTGATGTTCGGAGCCTGCACGTCCCAGTAAGGTTCATGTTTTGGAACAAAGCTGTTTAGATCCGATCCTAGTAAATGAATTTAATTCCAACAAGTCACTATCATCGTGTTCAATTTCTCACGTTTACAACAAAACAACATCGGTTCAGAATTAGTCGATTTGGATTACTGTATCGCCCTCCTGACGGGCCTCCCAGCCTGCACAGTGAAACCCTTTCAGATGATCCAGAACGCAGCAGCGCGCCTGGTCTTCAATCGACCCAAAAGGTCACATGTTACCCGGCTCCTCGTCGAGCTTCACTGGCTACCTGTAGCAGCCCACATTAAATTCAAATCTCTAGTCTCCGGTTCTGGCTCCACCTACTTATCCTCATACAGACATATGTTACCTCCTCCAATTGACGACACCTGGCTCTGTCACATGTACGCTCAGGGCAATCCAAACTCTTCTTGTCCCTTGGTTGAACATCCCACCAGTTCCTACCGGATCAGTGGTGTCCCTCTCTACCTTCACAAACCTCCTGAAGACCTCCAGCTCTTCAGAGAGGGCCTCCTCTCCAACACTACCAACAACTGGACATGCTAAATCTATCCACCTCTACAGCTGTCACAGTACTTATTCTTGCACTAACATGTCCTTGTCGCACTGTAACTTGATTGTTTCAGTCGCTTTGGATAAATATTGTGTACTAGCGGATCTAGCAGCGACATAGAGCAGCAGCCAGTGAGGTATCTGGATCTATGGTGTGGAATAGCGACTACACAGAACAAAATGTCTCTTTTTGTGTCTACCAGGTGAGGTTTCTTTGTGACACCAGTAAAGCGTGGCCTGCTGTGGGTCCATGTAGTGCTGATGAAGGAGGATGAAATCACAAATCAAAGACCTGTCAGCACGAATCACTTCATGTTTACGGCTCGCTGGTGATAAGTCAGTGTGAACATGAAACAGACCACAGCCAGAAGAACGGATCATTTGTCGGCTTTGATTGCTCGTCAGGATCCAGGATGTTTCGTCGCTGTCAATATGAAACAGTGTTCGCTCCAACATCACCATGGAAACACGAAACAACACCAGTTACTATTAGCGACAGCCAGCCGCTGAAGTCAGCGCGGCTAAGTGTTCGATTTGTGTATGTGTGCGTGCGTCCTTTTCTTACCACCACGTTCTTATCACAGCTGTACTTGATGGTTGATCCGTGCATGGTGCGGAACGACGACAATGCATGCGGTTGACTGATACTCAGAATCTACACACACACAGAAAATGGTTACCACACCTACAACTGATGGTCAGACAGGCAGTTTGTTACTGTTCTTCCTCCTCCTCCTCCTCCTCCTACCTTGGAGTTGCGTATGATGTGAGCCTTCACAATGGCAGCCAGCTGGTCTTGGTGGTCAGGGCTGGAGAGCCAGCGCTGTCTTTCAGCTGGCAAGGAGCTGAGGGCCTGGTCCGTGGGCCAGAACATGGTGAACGGCTGGTGGATGGACTGCTTGAGCACAGGGATTAACCCTGCATCCTGCACAAAGAGTACACAGTATAGATTACTACCAGTACTCACACTGGCAGTATGAATCTCCTCTAATACTCCTCTACATATCTGCAGCAGGACTGCAGGGACTTTAGGTCCAGACTGGCTGCAGGAGAAGAAGAAATGTTGGAAGAAGCTCTGGTTGATGATAATTTTGTACCTCTATGAGTTTGTAGAAGCGGTTGTAGCCATAAAACACAGCTGCTGATGTGAGATTCATCTAAACACAGAGAGAGAGAGAGAGGTCACACTGCCTGTCTGTCAGCTCCGATTGATCATCAATCATTTATTCATTTCAATTAAACTCAGCACACCATGATGGGCAGGACATTCGGTTTGTCCTGCAGCCTGTAGGGCGTCAACAGCTTGTCAACATGGTGGATGACTCCGTTAGTCGTGGTGTAATCGCTCCTCACAATCCTCGATCTGTTGTTGACCCAGACCGAACCCTTGCAGAGAGAGACAGAGAGAGAGAGACAGGTGAGATTGTGAGACAGGAGAGACAGAGAGAGGGATTTTCAGCCCGGCTCTGTAGTCTGTTGACAGACGTGAGTCATTTTGTGTCATTCGAGTTATACAACAGCGCAGATGTCATCAGAGGTCGGCGCCTGCTGCTAACAGCTCCATGACAACCTGGAAATCACACAAACACAGTCACTTCCTTTAAAGTGTTTGAGAGCGGCAGCCTGCAGCAGAAGCTATGTGTAGGTTCAAACAAAGTGAAGGAGTGATGGCGTGTTCACACAGAACATGGATGAAGTTTTACGAGTAGATCATGAGGCTTTGCAGAGTGTTTTGTGGGGAGGACCTGGGCGAGGTGGAGGGACAGAGCTGCTGCTCACCGACAGAGTATCAGGGAGCTCTGGAGGAGAGACCCAGAGGCAGAGCTGCAGTTTCTGACCCGGATTCTGCTCTGATCCAGAGCCATTTACCGGCACGAGGAGAGCTCAGAGATTATTTTTTCAACTTTTGGGATTTAAATGTGGATTTATCTTCACTCTGGATCATCAACAACTTCATATTTATACAGAGAGAGGACAGAAAAGTGGACTGATGGAGAAACGCATCTCAACTTTTTAAGGATCCGCAGCCAGCCTGATTAGTTTAACGATCAACATTTTAGCCATGGCAACACGATGGTGTTTGTGTTAGAAATTTATGGATATGAAGGAATGTTTGTGTGTGTGTGTGTGTGTGTGTTTGTGTGTGTGTGTGTGTGTGTGTTACCTCCTTTAAGCTGAAGTGCAGTGTGTGTCCCGACGTTGCGACAGCGAGGTTGGTGGTTTTGAGGTCACTCAAGGTCAAAATCTCACAAGAAACGATGTGGTAACGAACCAGGTCAGAAAGACGACCGGCGCTTCTCCATTCCCCGTACTACACACACACACACACACACACAATGAAGTACAGTACATATCATGCACCAGCCACCATATTCCAGACTCACGTGCAAAAAGTAGTTGTGATATGATGAATTTTGTGAATCAGCTCGTGAAAACTCAACACATGCTTGGTAATATTGTAATTGTTACATTAGAAAATACACAAACAGACGTTGTACACACAGTGCTGTCGTTGTTGTTTTCCTCTGCAGGGACGAAGACCGTGAACGGTCCGTCGCCATAGAGATTACGAGAATCTGACGCCTGAGAAACAAAGAAAACAAAGTGAACAAGCTGAGGCTTGAAACGTCACATGAACTCTGGAACCAAAGAAACTAAACTCAGGAGCGAATCTCGCCCCCTTTTGTGTATTTCTGTATCTGTTTCCACTGATTGCTGCGACTCCAGTGGAATCAGATGATTTCAGCTGAGTCTGTTGGAACTGAAATGATATAACAAACTATTTTTAGTGCCCGTGTGGAGGAAGATGTAAGGCAGAGAGCCCAAGACCAACACTCACTTTGTAATTAATCGTTTGCCCTTAGTTGCCTTTCCTTTGCCCCCCTCTCCCACAAATGTCTTCCAAATATCTGTATCAAAGAGACGAGGACGTCTCAAGACAGGAATATGCTTCGCATGAAGACGCTGAAGGTCGAACTGACACACATCACTTCTTCAACGTGGTACAGAGAAGTAAAGGCCAGTACTGGCATGACACCGGCTCTGCTCCCCGTCAGCCTCCCTGAAAACCTCTTCTTGTTGTTGATGTTGTGATCCATGCTAGTGAGCGGTCCAAGTCGGCTGGCTTGGTTTGAACCCAGAACGTTCTCTCTGCGCCACGGTGCCACTGCACCATCGTGCTGCCCGTTTGAATTTCAGCTGGACTTTAATGATTTCAGTTTCCATTTCATGATCGCTTTAATTTAATCATGTGTGAATGAAATGAAGTCGAACCCCCAGAGCAGCAGGAGCTCTGATTGGCCAGCTGTCGTGTCTTGTGTAACGTGCTGGGCCAAACACTTTAATTTTAAACAAACAGAGCAGCATGAATTAAATAACTGGAAATTAAATTTTAATTAAATTTGACTCACGGATAACATCCGAGTGAAGAAAGCGTTTTCTGGATTTCTGAACAGCTCCTGCAAGACAGACAGACAGACAGACACAACATCTTGTGACGGGGAGGGTGTGGTGACAGGAGTTCAGAGGTCAGCTGAAAGTCAGAGGTCATGTGACTCACATTGTTGGTGGTTCCCCGACAATTGAAGCCATCGCCCACGTGACCTCTGAGGCAGGTGCAGTTCCTTTGACCCTGACCCATGTACTCACAGCGAGCATACCGACTGCAGCCGCCATTGTTCTGCACAAACACACACACAAAATTTCTGCTCTTAGTTTACATGGGAGCAGATGCTGCAGTCGGTGGTTGAGCCTGACGCATCTGTACGTGCAGAGCCAAAACTATAAGTCTGACAGCTTCAGCAGGTTTATGTGAGAAGACAAATTTTCCTACAATTTGATGTTAAAGTTCTGTCTGCAGAGTAAAATTTGTGGCCATGGGAGCCATTTACAAATTTTTTTTTTACAGGAATCAGCAGAATGACTCATACTGTATACGTACACTTCTGCAGGGGTTGACGGGATAACAGTACAATCCTGATCCTTGAAAGCCCATTTGACACCTGCAGCCCGTCTGGAGGTGACAACAGAGCAGACAACAGTACATCCATCAGTTTCCCGCCTCCACACATGCTCCACCAATCAACAAATCAAATCATTTCTCCCTAACTTCTGTTTTTCTATCAGCACCAAAATACTTTTTTGAGTGGACGGTAACAAAATAAGTCATTTGAATGTACAAAATTCACAACAGAAGCACAAGATCAACTAAAGTCCCTCAACAATGCGGGGTGCACTCTATTTTTACTTATTGTCTTACAATGTTTGCGCCTATTCTGATGCAGTCTGCTGACTTGTGGCAGCCTCCGTTGTTGACCAGACAACCGTCGATCTCTGTGAACACACAACAGATTTGAAATTCATTTCATGTCATATACAACATGTGGATCAGACAGACAGAGTTTAGAGTGTTTGGATGTCACAAAGATGAAACTGGTTTCCATCTTCATGTATGACTCTGGAGAAGACAAGAGAACAAGAGGATTTCCAAACATGTCAGGATCTAAAATTTAACATAAAAGGTGACAGTGGGATTTTACCCCCCGCTGATTAAACGGGAAAAAAAACACAGCACAGTACAGATGAAGCTTCAGCAGCTCTACGTGACCGTTGAGAGATGCCAACCTGGAGGTGTTGATTATCTGCTGATCACAAAAACAATAAACTTTATGAGGCGAGGGCCCCGTCAAGACCCAAAAATCACTCTCCAGAAAGAGACTGAAAACTGCAATGAAGGCAAAGCGGAGGCATCAGGAGAGACTGATGAGAGACCTCAACGCAGAGGACACGTGGCACATGATCCGGACCATCACAGGCTACAAAAGCAGGAGGAGGTGTCCATCATGTGTGCGGACGCTGACGCTACGAGATGAGCTGCAGATGAGATGGATTTTACGCTCGCTTTGATCTCCTCGACAAACGAAGAGTCAGCTGCCAAGTTTACTCTGCATGCAGAGGATCTGCCTCTCTCAGCAGCCACAGTGGATGTGAGAAGAATATGAGTAAAGTTGCATATGAAAATATGAAAAGTCTGCAGTGTCTCGTCTAAGCGACTAGCTGATGAAGACAGCATCACTCACACATCTCGAAAACAACACAATCACCACCATGAAACTGGTTGGGAAGCTTCACCACTCTGGGCTTGAGGGACCACACTGTGAGTGGATATTGGACTTCCTCGCTAACAGACGGCAGACGGTTTGGATTGGCAGTCACATCTCCTCTACTTCACTGCTGAACACCAGAGCCCTACGGGGCTGTTCATGCTGCACACCCACAACTGCAATCACCACCAACATGGAGAGAGAACGACGACACCACCATCATCATCAAACAACGATGAGGATTCAGTCTTCCTGGAGAAAGATAGGTCATTGTTGCATCTCACTGCCAGGAGATCAAATACACTTTTGCGTGATGGTAACAAAACAGGCAGAATTCATTCTCCCACTTTAAAGCATCACTATTTGACAACCTGAGACTCTTTGTCCCGAATGACTTCACCTTTACAAAACTTGCTGATTGCTGCACAAAGACCAACCTACTGCTCAGTGTGAGCAAAACCAAAAAGCTGATTGTTGATTTTAGGGGAAAAAAAAGGAGGTGAAGACACAGTGTCTCACACTGTCTACATCAGAGCAGGTGAACAGCAGGAGCTGTCAAGCGATGGCTGGACTACCGAAACTTAAGAAGGCAAAACTCATGTGCTAAGTTCTTGTTAACTTTTACAGAGAAACGACTGTTGCTGAAATTCTCTGGAAAGCATTTCACCAACACAAAATAAAGATCTTGAGTCAATCAATTGGTCCTTAAAGGTTTCGTCATTTTATTCTTGCAAGAGGAACAGTTCTGCAAATGCACAAGACAGTTTGCAGAAAATGCTCAGGGTGGAGCAGTCCCACGCTGATTCTTATACACTTCCTAAGGAGTATTCGTCATTATTATGATTTACTTATCTAACTGTTGCAGGTGGCTACAATGGAATATGCTCATCGCTATCAAACCTCACTAACAAGCTCTGCTGGACCGTGTGAACCGAGGTCAAGTTTATACATCCGACAACTACTGCTGCTACAAACAACTTCAACAAGACTATAAGGCACACAGTTTTATACTTTTTAGAATATTACTGAGCTCAAACATGGCTGTATATGGTTATAAAAGAACACACAATCATGTAATATCAATTTTCCATTACACAACAGAAAGCATCCTCGCTGAAAACGTAACAAACTGGTATGGGATGTGCCCGAGAGACCGCCCACATCATTGGTAACCATCTACAGAGCATCAGTGATATTATTGAGATGAGGTGTCTGCACAGAGCCAAAAGAATATGAAAGGACATTAGCCATTAGACACAGCCTGTTCGCCCTGCTGCTGTCTGGCAAGCAATACAGAAGAAATATCCATCACATCATAGATTCAGCCATAACCAGTACCAAATACTGCAGAAGGCTGGCTCCAGAAGTGAGTCAGTCTCCATAAGTCCCCATGTTCAAATGTCCAACTTCACAGCAGAAATAAACATGTTTACAGCCTGGTACAAAAAACAGTTTTGGTCTCTATAGCTAATTTCCCCGTTCATGACAACTGTACTGAGGGTGAATTTATATACAACTCACCTGTTCAGATTATATTAAGACTTAAAAGATGCAGGATTAACAGCGTGGTTGCTTTGAACAACCAGGCATGGCCACAGATTCTGAGCTTCAAAACAGCTTTGTCCCAGCAACCTGTGGGTGACGTCACACATACGTTGTCCATTCTTTATACTGTCAGTTGTGATTTGTGGTGAACTTGCTGCTAGGTACAGTGCACACTACAGCCAAAGTTCAACCAGACACCGGTGGTGTGCTGTGCATAATGGGCTTCATAGCACAGTGCTGCCGTTGCGGCGCCGTGTCCAAAAAGGCCGTAACTATTATACGGATCATGGCCAGTTATTGTGAGGCAAAAGTAGCTCAGAAAAAGAGAGTGAGCCTTCAACCTCCAAACTGCAAACATTTAATTTAAAATATTATGTATTAAAACAGGAGGTTCAGGTTAGAGATGTGGGGTCAGAGGTCAGAGGTCAGAGGTCAGGACTACATACCCAGGCAGACGACTCCGTCTCCAGTGTAACCCGCTTTACAGGTACAGGTTCTCTCTCCAGCTGAGACCTTTGTGCAGACAGCAAACTCTGAACATCCACCGTTAAACCTGCTGCACAAATCCAGCTCTGAGAGACAAAGAGAGAAAAAAGTAATCAGATTTGATTCACGTACAGTGTGTGTGTGTGTGTGTGTGTGTGTGTTTACCTTTGCAGTAAGTTCCATTGCCTTCATATCCAGCCACACACACACAGGCAGGAGCTGTACCCTTTGGTCCTGTTATACAGCTGCAGCAGAGGATAAACGGTTCAATAACTCCAGTGTGTCACACATTGTACTGAAGATGAGAGCAGCGATCATCTGCAACCATTTTGCCACGTTTTAAAGTCTGGCTATGTTTTTCTTATCGTCAACAAATCCCATGTGCAGACCCAAACCAACCACCAACTGATCGTACTATCAAGTATTGCATTGGTTTACAACAGGATCTTATTACTCCGAGCCACAGAACGTTAAAAACGGGCCCCACTGTTGCACCGGGTGACGTGTGACCGTCCTACTCACTAGATCAGGGGTGTCGAACTCATTTTAGCTCATGGGCCACCAACCTACTTCAGACCTGATTCAGACTCTGAGATACAGCTATGTGATCCCAACATTAACACTACATAACTGTATTTTATTGAAATATTCTTTTTCACTCACTGCAGCGGCCCTGGTTGACCTGTGTCCCTTTACATTTTATCTCCCTCTCTCTCCAAACTTTATAGTCTACTTCCTGTCTGCAGCTGCACCATCAAATAAAGATGAAAAGACCCTTTTCACAGCAGCCATTTTGACATCAAACAGTAGGTAAACACAGGTGTTTTCAATGATACTGGTAAAGGTTAAGTCCACTCAGGTCAAACAGAGTCAGAGTGCTGCTGTGTTGGCTCACTGGAAAGTCTCTGCTGCAATAAATGGAACCGAACCTTAATTAGTATCATTGGAAACACCTGAGTGTTTCATGATCATATTCGATTTAGACCTGCAGCACGAGCCGATGGGCATGTGCTCTGCCACGGTGAGAAAGGTAGGTCGGTCTTTCGATCGTCCCAGTGTGTTCTGGGTAAATTTACAGCTTCTACAGACTCGGTGATTCTTAATCCAGATCACACACTTACACACACACACACAACAACGGAGGACTTACTTGGCGTTCTCGTCACACACACCTCCACAGGCGTCGTCCTTAATCTCTGAGACACACACACACACACACACACACAAAGATTTCATGTGATAACAGGGTAGAGAAAATATTGAGTGTGGTTACATTTTCACTGTGCGTATATACGTGTGTGTGTGTGTGTGTGTGTGTGTGTGTGTGTGTGTGTCTTACCTACAGAACAGGAAGCTCCTTTCCAACCTTTATAACACACACACTTGCCACTTCCTGCCAGACCGTCCTCACACTTCCCATGGTCACACACACACTCTGCAACGCACACACACACACACACACACACACACATAGGTTTCTTAGCATCATCAGTTAGCATCATAGTTTGTTGTTCATAAGTTCGTTAGCTCAGAGTTTATTATCACTGTATTATCACTTATCTTTGGTCAGTCTGATAAAGTAACGCCCTCCTGTGGCAGAAACATGTTAAACATGTTATAAGTGTGTGTGTGTGTGTGTGTGTGTGTGTGTCCTCACTGGAGGAGCAGTTGACTCCGTATCGTCCCGGCTCACAGTCCTCACACGCGGTGCCATGGAAACCCTCGTAGCAACGACACTCCCCGTTGCCTTCGGTACCATCCTGACACTGCCCATGATTGGAGCACCAGCTGCCAACGTCTCCAGGACATTTGAAGCACTCGTGGCCGTAGTAACCAGGGCAACAGGAATGATCCTGCAGGACAGACCATTAGCATTTTTATTATTATTATTATTATTATTTGTAAGTTTTTTTGTCATTCAGGCATCAGTGCATCAGTTTTGTACTGTAAATGTTAGTTAACGCCTTTATTGCAGGTATCACTACAGTGGTATTACTTGCAGTCAGAGTAATAATATTACTCTTAGTTTAAATACCAGAAGTAAGACTGTAATCAAGATTACTTTTAGTTTATTTATTTTAAAGATTTAATGAGCTGCTGTTAGTTACATTCTATTGTGTTAGCGTTGGTGTCAGCATACCGTGAGTACCCGAAGACATTTGATGACACAGCCTGGCACTGACTTCCTCCTGGATCCGACTCGCTTCCTGTATTTACAGTTTGAACGCATGTTGGCCGGAAACTGTGCTTTGATCTGTAAACACAGTAGAAACTCAAACTGACAGCTGTAAGGCGGAAACGAATGATACAGACAAATGACTGACACGACTCCGACTTAAACATGCTCAAAAAAAACAAAGACTTAACAGCAACACAGTGTGATCAAACATAATCTGGTTCTAGTCCTGTGGACTTGCAGCTTTCTTACTGGTTTGTAGTTGAAAAGGCATCGAGGTGGTCCGTCACAGTCCGCACACCTTCCCTGGAGAGGACAGAGAGGTTGGAATAACTAGGACAAACATCCACCCACCCAGCGTGTTAGAAGCTTTTTCAATCACACACAGATGCATTCAAATCTCTAATCAAAGATAAAGTTTAATGTGGTTCATTTAGTGACGTGCTGTAGTTGTAGCTTCTGCTTCTGTCCATCTGAAGGCAGCAGGACGCGCTCAGTCAGTTGATAAATCAGCAGCTCCTGATTTGAGAAGTGCCATTACACAAGGTTGTTAAAGTAGGTTAACACCAGGCAGCAACAAAATAACCACACACACTCTGCAAACATCAGACTGGATGGTCATGGCTGCCTGTTCATGCAGGAGACATCAGATTACTGGCATCGATCTTTGCCTGGCAATGTTTAATGTTTTAAATCAATCGATCAATCATCAATTACGAAACACGGTATGATTGATATGACCATGATTGATTTCTACTAAGAAACTGTTAAAAACATTCACACTAACTGTCTCTGGCTGCAGAAGTTAAAAGATTAAACATGGACACAGTTCAGCTCAGCGTGTCGTGGCTCTGGCTGTTGCCATCTTGGCAGTCCAGCCTTTTATCCAGAAATGAACATGATGGAGCTGAGGTGGGCTGAATGACGCCTGGTTGCTCAAACAAGCCAGCTGTAAAGGCACCCACCTGTCAATTAAAACAGCCACGCTCTTAATCCTGCATAACTTTAAGCCTTAATATAATCTGAACAGGTGAGTTCTATATAAATTCACCCTCAGTACAGTTGTCATGAACGGGAAAGCTCATTCAAAGCGCATTCAATCCACCCTTCCACCCATCATCTCTCCCTCCATCCTTACGTTGACCTGCACGGTGACGTGTTTGCTGCATCTGTTGCGTTGGATTTTGAGGACCTGAGGGAGGACCATGATGATGCCGTACTCGGTCTCGGTGAACGTGCCGTCAAGAGGAACCCCGTTCACAACTGTCTGAAGGACGAGAGGAGGAGACAGGTAAAGATTTCAAAAGACCAGACTTTGTCTGCGTGTTTTAGCACATTAACTATGAATCATTGCATCAGTTTTTAAATTGATTTTCTTCTCTCCTGGCAGCCACTGATTTCGTAATTGCTAGTAAAATAAACTTGTAGTATATAAACTTGCTGCATAGAGATAGTCCGTCACAGTCAACATTTTATCTTCTGTCAAACTTTTTATATCATCGGCTGCATAACGCAGCAGTGAGCAGAAACTCGCTCATCCTGCTAAAAAGAACTTTATTGACAATCACTGCCGTCATAAAATCAAACTCAGAAGACAGATGCTGAGCAAATATGGATTTAGTCAGAGCAGTAAAGAGTTTACTTGTTTCTTGTCTTCATTTTGCTGTTCTGCAGCTGACACACCACCACCAGGTAAATGCTCTCAGTGGCACCACCAGACAAAGATGATGTAACTTTAACCAAACATGCATCTGTCTGCAAGTCGACTGTGATGGATTACTTCTCTGCATTTTGATTTTAAAATGAAATGAAACTTGTGGCTGCCTGAAAAGACGAAAATCAATCTGCAAAATCTGATATGAATGTGGAAGCAGCAGTTTGGTCCTTTGGTCTAAAAGGTTGGTCACATGACCAGAGGTACAGCTGTGGTTACCTGGTTTTTGTTATCTAAGTGGAACTGGACCTGGTAGTCTTCGCCCAGCATCGTGCTTTTCAACCTGCCGTCAGACAGGTGGTCAGGGAAGAGCAGCTCCTTGAGAATCACGTGGTACTTAAACACATCAGAGTCCTGAACAGAGACAGACAGAAGACGTAGGTTAAAGAATAATTCCGGTTTATTTATAATGAACGCCAGAACAACTGACCAATCAGAGCTTTTAGGTGGAATTCAAATAAAAACATCTCAAAATGTGAAGAAAAAAAACTCATGACTCAAATCATTCAGATTACAAACATTAGTGTCTGTGCTGACTGAAACAGATGTTGATCGGATGGATGTGTTAGTCACTGCTGACTGGTTAAAACAAAACAACCATAGACAGTAAAAAGGAACACCGTGTCAGACAAAAGAATGACATGAAAAATGTCATTTAAAAGTTGCAGTTTTTCCACAGAGTGGAGAGAACACTGCTGGAAAAATTATAAGATTTTTTAAATAGAGATACAGAAATATTGATGCGTTGGAGACAATGTGGCAAATCATCATCACAGAGAGCACTGAGCACTGTACTCAAAGCTCTGATACCGTTTGTTTTGGAGGAAGGATACAAAGCTGCTGCAGGACCTTTGAGCTGCAATGCAAAAAAATCAATCACCAGAAGGCGGCTAAGTCCGGTACCACCTACACTGGATGATTGGTATGGAATAACTTTGTTGTTGACGACAAGTTGACTTATTCTTTGAGGATTCAAAAGAACAAATTCAACCAAATTTGGAGTAAATGGATCAAATTTATCAATCAGTCAATCAATGACCCCAACGGGAGCAGACTCTGCATCGTACCACTGAGGCTTAGAGTTACTTCCCATTTCTTTATGTGAATAATAGAAATGTAAGAGTTAATTTGTGATATACTGTGAGATGATGGGTGGATTTAAGCAGATAGATAAAGTATACATGGATATATACACCTGGAAATGAAGATGGCCCACAAGAACTACAGGATGTAAGACCTTTCTGTGTATGTGCATATGTACATGTATGTAAAAAATGGAAAAGGGGTGTTTGTAAGTACAGCAAGAGCTGCAGAATATTTTGTATACTTGCCTTTTTGTGTTATTTTGATCACAGTTTCAGGGCAGCATTGGTTCATATCATCAGGACTTACCAGGATGGAGGAGTTAGTCCTGTTGAGGTGCTGCCTGATGGCTTCATCTGTTGGCAGCAGGAGGGTGAAATCAGCCCCATTCAGTTCATTTGTCAGGTTGTACATCTGTGAGAGAACACACACAGTTAAACACACGGAAGAAAACTAAGAAGGTACAGACAGACAGGCAGACAGACAGGCAGGCATCTTACCAGAGCATACTGTCTAAAGAGCGTGAAGTCGGTAGAGGAGTTCAGGAAGGCCATCAGCGTGGGCGGCACCGGAGGGAGGTCTGAACGGGATGGGGTCAGTAACTGACGACAAACAAACAAAAACAGAGTTTTAGTTTATATTTTTTATGGATCTACAAGTATGAAGCCTTTGCACAACCCCATGATCTTTCCACCATCAGCACAAACTAGCTCCACTACTGGTAAAGCTCTGTATCTAAATCACCAGTATGTCGTCTGTTCAACTCGCCCCACCCGGATGAATCTCACCTTGTCTATGATGTGGATGTAGCCGTTGACTGCAGGCAGGTTGTGGTTGATGATGGAGGCGTTTCCGATGCGGATCACCTGGAACAAAACAAAAACAGGTAAATATTTACTGTGTGTGTGTGTGTGTGTGTGGTCAGCGTTGTGTCTTGACCACCAGAAGTCTTAACTTCTCATAAATTGACACTTTCATCCAGTTTCTAAGCCACTATTTATTGCTACACTTTTACATCTGACTGTTCTCATCCACGTGTTTTCACATGGTGAAAGTTTGTATTCATCTGACAAGTTTTAAGTCATTTTAAGTTGGCTGCCTTTTACTCTGTTTTAACTACCTGGATTTGGTTATAACTTGTAGCAGGAGGCTTTTATTGATGTTTTAGGTTTGTCTGAAGGTCAAGCTCAGAGACAAGGACAAGATTATCTTGGAGCTTTCTACTGCCTCCACGACAAAACACCTCCTGGTCCTGGTCTCCTCTCTCTCACTAGTTCATCAAGAGAGCTCCTCAGCCTGAGTGCAAAGCCCAAAGCAATGGCTTCAGCAATTTTCATGTAATTATTAATGTCTGATCTGCCGAGGCGTCTTGGACTGAGCCCTTCAGTCTCTGTGAGTGAAGCTGAGCTCAGACGGTGGAGTTCAGACGAGGAGAGAAAATGACTACGATGTGCTGCTGCGCAGACACATTCAATAATGACGTAAGTAAGATTTTAAAACGTTTATGTGACTGCAGTTCAGAGTCAATAAACATAATACAGCCTAATCTGTAGGTCTGTTTACTGGAGTAATTTAAGGAGTGGTTCAACATTCAATAAAATGGATATAAATATCATGTCTGTGAGGTAAGAGGAGAGCTCGAGTAAGGATGTGGTTTTCTGAGCACTGAGTGAGGTTTCCAGGTTTGTGTCTGTACAGAAACTGAAACCAGCAAGAAAACAGAAACTAAGACCTGACACGAGCACAGAACAAACCACAGTTCAATAACAACTCCCACATGGATGGAGAGTGTGAATATACATATCATGTATTGTTGCGCTTTAGAGGTGGAGAATCTTCCACCCAAAACCTCCTTTCAAATCTGAGTCTGTCACAGCTACGCCCTTCTTACCCCGCTGCTGTTGCTGATCTCCCAAAAGGTGGGCGGGTTCAGGGTGGGCAGCTTGCTACCCACCAGCTTGTCAAGATCTTCCACAGAGTAGATCCCCGACAGGATGTGAGCCCTGCAACCAGACAGAGCGAAGGGAAATGGTTACAACCGTGGAGATTGTGGATGAGGCTTCAAGCTTGAAGGATCTGCGTCCCATCGAATCCAATTTACACCATCACAGATAATAATAATATAAATAATAATACATGCTTTTCTAGAGATTCAAAGACGCTTTACATGGTGAAAATATCAAAAACATCCAAACAGCACACTAAATTAAACGCTAAACTTTTAACATCAGTTTCACAAAGGTGTGTTTTTTTCAGTGGTTTGAAGGTCGGTAAGTCAGTACAGTCACGGATGTATTTGGGGAGAGAGTTTCAGAGGGAGGAGGGCAGCTACGGAGGTTCTGTCACCCAAGGTTCAGTGCTTGGAGTCAGGAGGTCAATGAGATAACAGGTGACCCGGTTGTGGAGGACTTTGTGTGTGAGGAGGATGATTTTGAACTGGATGCGCTGTGGAGGTTCTGGAGGACAGGGGTAATGTCAGGTAAGGTCAAGAGTGCAGGTGAGACGGGTCAAAAAGTGCAGTGAATAGCGGTTGCTCAGCTTTCTGGTGGATCCAGTTCAAACATCAGAGATAACAGCCGGCCTCCTGAGCGGTGCGGACGATATTCTACACATCTTATTCTCAACAAATCTCTTGAGAAGATGTGTGATGTAAATCTGTCAAAATGGCTCATAAATATATCATTTGGTGTTTTAGTGAATACTCCTGGCAGCAGGACGGTGTATGTGGGATGGAGTCAGAATAAACTACAGTGTGTGTGGGTTCATGGTAACAAAGGAACATGTCACCAAGTGCAACAGTGTGGCTCATTGTTGTTTTTTTATTCGTTTTTTTGGACGGCAGTGGAGCTCTATGCCACAATACTTGTTAGTGAATCAGGTTGGCAGGCTCTGTTGTAAATTGCGGGGCAAGTTGTGAACGACTGTAACTAAATGCAGAATGTCGGGGAGTGATCGAGATTTTGGCATCATTTGTAGTTCGAGTAGTCCTGTCTGGTCACGTTCGTGCAGGCTTTGGTTGCGTGCAGCTTCACGGTGCATGCGAGGTGCGAAAGTGACAGAATACATCGGCCAAAATGCGATCTCTGAGTCTATTGTCTATTGTCTGCAAAGATTTAGCTTGTTGCAACTTGCTCGTTATGTGGAAATCATTTCTGCGGCTCGTGTGTTTTGCTGTAACTCATTTTTGCTAAATTTCACTCTGAAAACTTGGAGCAGAGATCAAGCTAGAAATCACATAAACACTGGGGTAGAGGAATAGCTGGTAAACTAGGGCACTCTGCTCACATGACTGAAAGGCCAAGGAGGAAGAGTGAACGTTTGGCCCACTAGAGCGCTGGCAGTGCCCACAAGATGAAGCTGCTTGATACAGATTTATGTAGAACGGCATGTCAGACATCTTATCTCTGAAGTAAGAGTCCAAGCACGGCGTTTCATAGGTTGTTTTCTGATTAAATGGCCTGGAAGAAATCTTAGAAAAGACTTGTTAACATATGTACAAGTTCTGTAGCTGTAACTTGATTATTTCTCAGGTTTGGCTGTGTGATGAACTCATTCAAGTGAAGCAATAGCTCAGCCTCTTGTTCGCTTGTCAGATGGGAAGATTGCGTTTCTTCTTTCCTGAACCTCTCAGTACTAGACATAAACTCTGTCCTATGTCTATAAGACAGAGGGTTTACAGACGTGATGTCTGCTGTAGATGCTAACACACACTCAAAGTGTCCGAGCTTTGAGAGCAAAAAGTGTGTCGGTCAGTGTGTGAGGTGACTGACCGCAGGAAGTGAGGCAGGTTGTGTCGGCTGGTCCAGAACGGGTTTGAAGTCACGTTCCTCAGAGCTTCTGCTGTCGGCACCAACACTGTGAGGTTCCCGCTCAGGTCCACAGAGACGTGACTGTACTTCTGATGACAGACACACACAAAAATACACCTTTAGTGCTGAGTTATGCTGAATCTGAAACTGAATACATTAGTAACTATAGAGCAATGAATCTGGTCCTTACACACCTCAGTCAGTCGGTAGAAAAGGTACAGCTTTGGGTTCATGTCCAGCTCCTACAGACACAGACAGACATACAGCTTCTCAATTAAACTTTTATTTATATGTCAGTAACATTAATAATAATATCATGTCATCCAATTCAATAGTTTTGAACCTCCAGTAGGCTGCAGCTGTTATTTCAATCTGTCAGAAGCATCTTTAATCAACATTTTGGCGTACAGAGAATCAGACTTTGATGACAAGGTACTCCTGATTTAAGGACTTAGGATCAAAGAACTTGACTGTGACATCCAAACTATACTGCTTACGTCCAGTAACGTTCCATAGCAGATGTGTCCGTCTCCGGCGTAGCCATCAGGACAGGTACAGGTGTGAGTCTCGCCCTCCTTCTGCTCACACTTTGCCTGACAAAATGTACAGCAGATAGGGACCATGGGAAATTTATGTAACCTACTGAGATCACAGCAATCACAAACAAATATCATATTCAGTTGGATGAGTTGTCACTCATAACACAAATAAACATGTTGAACATCAATCTCAGATGTCTCAGATGAAGAAGTATCAGAACGTCTAGAAATAACCTCAATCCTCTCCTCTGCCTACAAAAAACAACAAATACTCAAACAAAACTAAACAAACAAACAAAGGAATATTGCTTCTTTGATATTTTGGAAGCTTTAAAGTGAAGATTTCTCAAAGAAATCCAAATAAATATTCACACCACGTTCCTGCCATGTTCTGAAATTTGTATCCAGCATGTTTAGAATACAACCTGGATCGTAGGCCACCCAGTGGCTCAATAAATCTGGCTCCTTGGACCTAAAGGACTTAGCTACTTTAAATCTGGTCTTGACTGAAAGGCATTCAATCGACGTCCATGCTGCTGAATTCTTAGACCTCCTTTATCTCTCAGAAGCTGGAGGATCTTTCCCTGTATTTCAGACCTGGCCAGGCGCACTTGGTCTTTTGGTATCTGCATAGATATTTCCTACATCCCTCAGATTTATCTTTGACTGGTTGTAAATTTAATATGAAGAACTGGCATTTATGAGGATTCAATTTGTACAAATATAACAATACAAACTCTGAAAGTGCTGGCAGTAAGGCAGGAAGAGAGCGGGCTGGTTGTGTCACATATACTAGGGCGTCATCTGCAAACAGCATTATCTTGTGTTCTCTTGACAGTGAAACTTGATGTATCTTATCATTTCATTTGAAGTCATTTATGTAAAAATTGAAGCATGTTTGGAAACTTTTAGAAAGCTGAAATCTGTTGTTTTGTTTTGTTTCCTGAATCTCTACAATACAGGCTGCGAGTGCAAAGTTAGCAAAACAAAACCATCCTTTAAATCCTGAATAATTAAAACCTAATCTTTCTTTATGGTTGACATAATATGACACAATTAATATGTGTGTTGCTGTGTGTGTGTGTGTGTGTGTGTGTGTGTGTGTGTGTGTGTTTACCAGGCCATGGCAGCCTCCATTCTTGAAGAGACAGGGGTTAAGGTGGTCACACACGATACCGTCCCCAGCGTAACCTGTTTTACACACACACTCACTCTGCAGACAAACAGACAGATAAACAAAGAGTCCATAACACAATATTTTCAGCAGGCAGCTGAACAGCAACTACTCAGTCAATCATCGGATCGCCTCCCTGTTGTTTTTCGACTTTCTTGCCCCCCCACCTGCCAATAAGCCAGTTTCCCCCAGCTCGCAGACGCCGAATCTTTACTCCATCAACGGCTGGGAGTTTGCTGCTGCCTTCAGGAACTCTCAGGCGGTGGAAAAAGGATAAACTGCATGTATCCCTGGGCTGGTTAAGGGACAGTTTGGCTGCCTACCAGAGAGCTCTAAAGGAAGCCAAGTCCAAATATTTGTCCTCCATCATAGCTAACAGCTCTCATCATCCAAGACTGCTATTTAATACTATTGATTCTGTCGTTAATCCACGCCCCACTGTCCTGTCCGATGCCTCCACTGCAACCTGCGAAGAGTTTGTGTCTTTTTTCACTGATACAGTGGCATCTGTCAGGCAGAATATCTGTAATATGAATATGCCCCTTGATGATGTCTGTGCTCCTCCGGCACAGACTGCTGTTTTTGAGTGGTTTGAGACCATTTCTCTGTCGTCTTTTACTAAGGTGGTTAGTGGCATGAAACCCCCGAACTGCCCCTTAGATACCATTCCAGCCAAGTTTTTGAAGGAGGTTCTGAGTTCTGTTGGGTCAAGTCTGCTTGTTTTTATAAACACTTGTCTTAGCTCAGGGTCTGTTCCAGCTGCCTTCAAACACGCTATGGTTAGGCCCCTCCTAAAAAAACACATCTTGACCCCGCTGTGCTCTCCAATTTTAGACCTGTCTCCCACTTGCCTTTTCTTTCTAAGGTCTTAGAAAAAGTTGTTTTTATTAAATTACAGACATTTTTGGAGATCAATTCTATTCTTAAAAAATTTCAGTCTGGTTTTTGATCCCGACATCGCACTGTTAAAGGTGCACAATGATATTGCCTTGTCTGTGGATGCTGGGAATCCTGCTGTGCTGGTGCTGCCGGACCTCACAGCGGCCTTTGACACAGTCGACCATGCAGTCCTTGTATCTTGCCTAGAGCAGCACGTTGGCATCCGTGGCACCGCTCTCCAGTGGTTTAGGTCATACCTGGCAAACAGTTTCTCTGTCGTGATTAGTGACCACTGCTCCTCAAGTGCATCCCTGCCCTGTGGGGTGCCACAGGGATCTATTCTCGGCCCTATCCTCTTTTCATTGTACATGCTACCTCTGGGATCAATTATAAAAAAACACAACCTGTCTTTTCACTTTCATGCCGACGATTTGCAGATATATTTGCCCATGAGACCAAACGAAAACACTGCACTTACTAAGCTGCTGGACTGCATTACAGATATGAAGCAGTGGTTGGCACAGAACTTTTTGCACTTAAATGACAGCAAAACTGAATGCATTTTGTTTGGTTGACCATCTATGTTGAATGTTTTCACCACAAACCCCTTTTTTAAATCACATGTCAAAAATTTTGGGGTAACATTTGATAATGGGCTTAAATTTGACAAACAGATTAGCTCTGTTGTAAGCATGAGCTTTTTTCATCTCCGTCTCCTGGCCAAAGTGAAGTCTTTTCTCAGTCGGCAGGATCTCGAGAGGGCAATCACGCTTTCATCAGTTCCAGACTGGACTACTGCAATGCCCTCTACGTTGGCCTCAGTCAGTCCTCAATTTCTCGTCTCCAACTTGTGCAGAATGCTGCTGCCCGATTTTTAACAAGCACGTCCAGACGCGAACACAATACCACTGTGCTGTCGTCACTCCACTGGCTTCCACTCCATTTTAGAATTGATTTTAAACTTCTGTTGTTTGTTTTTAACGCTATTAATGGCTTGGCCCCCTCTTACTTGTCAGAGATTTTAACTTTTCGCAATTGTGGCAGAGCTCTGCGCTCTTCGGGTCAGCTTCTGTTAGAGGTCCCTCGAGATTTAAACAGTGGGGGGCGATCGTTCTTTTGCCGTCGCTGCTCCCAGACTGTGGAACAAACTGCCCCCTGACATTCGCACCACTACTGATCTCAGCCTTTTTAAATCGAAGCTTAAGACCCACTTTTTTAGATTGGCGACTAGGGCAGTACTGTTTCTTAGGTGTACTCTGTATTCTGTCTGCTCCTTTCTATGTATTTCTGGAAGGCTTTTAATACCCTGCAGCGCTGCAGCACTACAGCACTTTTAATTCTATTTGTTTGTTATGTATCTGTTACGTATTGTTTTATGGCTTTGTTGTAAAGCACTTTGGGTACCGTTCGGCTATTGTAAAGGGCTATACAAATACACTTGATTTGATTTGATTTGATTTGAATCATATAGACAACTGTTGAGTTGATGTAGATTGGTACTTTAGGACACACTGACAGTGCTCATCTTTAGAAAGGACTGGGTGAGACTGGTCAGTAAGTGTTGCACGTGTTTAGTTTGAACTCCTTATGATCCATTATTAATCATCAGGAACTGACCTGTCCAGGTCCCCTGTGGTTACAGTCGGCGTTGGGGCTGCAGCCTCCTCGACTCTCCAGCTGACAGTTATTGATCTCCACACACACCCTGCCGTCACCTGTCCAACCCTCAGAACACACACACGACGCGTTACCTGGACCTGCATACACACACTGTGCCTGTAAAGACGGTGAGGAGAGAGGGAGGGAGGGAGTGTTATAAAAGCAGGTAGACAGCTTTGAGTGAGGCTGACCTGCTTTCCTAAACACAAACATACAGCTGCTCTGTATCTCCAAGAGAGAAGTCAGTGCCCCCACAACAATCTAAGATTTAACACCCCACAGCGACCTCAAGACTTACTTGACTCTGTGTGTAGTTATTAAGACTTACGTTGGTGTCGCAGCCTCCTCGGTTGCTCTTCAGGCAGGGGTTGATGGGGGAACAGGAGTGACCGTCACCATCATATCCATCCCTACACACACATCTGTTGCAACACACACACACACACACACACACACACACTGGATGGTGAGTATTGTGTCGGCCTTCCGTGTGGTGCTTAACACTTGATGTTCCAGCCAGCTCCTTCCAGAGCTGTGACTGTGAACCAACAGGTTACAAACACCCTTTAGAGATGACAGAGAGAGCTGCAGGAGTCCAGGTGGGACTGAAAAACACCTCGATGGAGTGAGGAACGAGTGAATCCTCCTCACTGAACAGGAGGAATCTACAAAATCTGAATGGCTGAAGAAGTAGTAGTAGTATCTTACTTAGTATTCAGTCCTGTGTGTGTACAGTATGCGTGGATGTGACAGTGTTCCTGCAGTCCGTCAGAGCTGCACGGCGTGGCCGTCCTGTCACAGTTTTCTCCGGAGTATCCCTCCATACAGGAATCTCTCCGACACACACCACGGCTGCCTGGACGGTTATCACACACACCGTGGAGACAGCGGCAATCTGAAGACACACACACACGGTAAATTTAGGTAAGTCATAATAGTGATAATAAGAGTGTCTAAAGTCTCAACAGAGTAAACTATCAAGTGTCTTCAATATAAGGCGTGATGAATGAGTGAACAATGTCTGTTTTTGACGCGTTAAATCTCAAACAGACGTTACGTTTCTCTCCGAACTGTCATCGAGGAGGAGCCGTTACCTTCGTCACACTTGTCTCCGTGCTTGGATGGATCCGAGCAGATGTGGCAGGCGACACCCTTGAAGCCTGACTGACAGCTGCACGAGCCGTTGCCATGGATACCGTCAAAGCACTGCATGCGTTGAATGAATAAATAAATGTTTATGTTCGCACACACACACACACACACACACACACACACACACACACACAGACACACGAGGAGTTGTTTGTTGCTCACCGTTCCTTTGTCGTAGCAGGGATGCTGGAAACCTCCAATACATGGTTTACAGTCCAGACCGTAGAAACCTTTACAGCACTCTGCTATCTGTTACACACACACACACACACACACACACAAAGATATTAAATAGCAGTGAACACAACAGTGACATTTTAACACCTATTATGTCGATATGACGAATATGTTAACAGCTGCCTGGAGCAGATATTTGGATTTGTTTGTGGCCACCTGATACATGTAAGTCCAATATTTAGTCGTCTTTAGCTCTGATTTTGGTCTCCACCAACTCCTGAGGGAAAGCTATTATCTACCTGAGCTGCTATTATCTTTCAAAAGCACTGGTAATCACGTTTCTTGCTTAGAAACATGAAGAATAGTGATGTGGTCCAGTGATGATCCATGTCTTTGCTGATTTTTAGATTAGTCAGGAGGTGGAACAGTCAGTCCTGCCAACATGGCGGCGGCCAGAGACACAAATTTTGAGCTTCAAAACAGCTCCTCAGAAATCTGCGCGTGACGTCACGCATACACCGTCCTTTCTTTGGTCGTTTCATACGTACTCAGCGTTATAAACACCTTCTCATCTGAAGGCACCGTTAGCAGCTGAGTTGTAAATGAATGAAGCTAAAAATAAAGCTGCGTTCACCGAGCACCGTTCTCACCTGTCTGGTGGCGTTGCAGAATTTCGCACAGCCTCTACTGAGTGTTGGCTTGAGAGGAGACGTGACGTATTCACAGCCGATCTGATGGGTGTTCTGGAGACAGACGTACAGAGTGGTTGGCTTTCTGCTATCGTCCATATTTTCCACCAGGTTTTTATTTGGTACAAAAAATACTGTTGTGGAAAGATCGGTGCACAAACTGATAAACTAAATCAGAAAAAAAGAATAAAATTGTCACGCTAAGTAAACAGACTAAAATCTGGTGTCTGTAAATAATCTAAATTCACATATTCTGTACTTAATAAACTTGAAACAAGCAAGTTAGCCACTGTAATATTCCTTTTTGAGTTTTATTCATCTGTGCTTTCATTCAACACTTTCTAACCTTTTATTCTGAAGGTCATCAGACATCTTAAAGTGTCACTGAACGCTCCTCCATAAATGTTTCACCTTACAGTTACTCACCTCTGCTCATGGATTACCATTTATCGATGTGTTTGCACAGTTTTCCCACATCAGTAGTGTTTATCTCCTGTGTGGCGTCGCCCTGGAGGCGTTGTGTACACTACAATAGAAATGTTGCAGTAATGACGACATGTTTTACCAGTTCAGTGGTGCCTTCTGGACACTCTGTCTCAAAGAGGTAACTGCAGTGAACACACGGACCCTGAAAACACAAACACACACACACAAAATGAATACTACTGTTAGCATTAATGTTAGCTTTAAGCTTATAATGAGCTGTGGAGCGATCACTACAAATCTGGTGATGCTGATTTAAGTCATTTTGTCCATAATGGCTAATGGTCTCACAGTTAACTGGTCAGTTATACAGATACCTGGTCCTTGACAGGTGTGCACCCTTACCTTATCAGGTATGGTTGCAACATAAAAGCCTGCCTGTCCTGAAGATCTCTGCTTAGTACACCGCTAACTGAGAGTAAACAAGTTAGCGTCTGCAGAACACGCTAAACTGCAATCCTTCAACCTACGAGCTGCTGATACATTAAATTTAGCTGTAATCAACTAAATTATTAATCATGTTCCAACAGTCTAGTGTATTTTATGAGACTGAGAATTAATCAGTTAATTTGTCAAAAATATATATAAAATATAATTTATCCATCTTTGAGGGCGGTACTCCCGAGGTACTTTAATATTAATTAAAGTCATTATTTATTATTACCTGATCGTTTTGATTGAATTAATTGATTTAACCTACAGAGTTTGGTGCCTTTTAAACCAGTTTGATCTCCAACATGTCTCAAATGGCATCGACTAAATCTACTACGTTATATTACCACCATATTTGTACACAACTAAACTTTACTGGTACTGTACAAACATATTCCACTGCGCTGTTTACATCTCAGTATATTTACAATATTTATTTCATTACCTGTTTGTCCATCACAGTATATAAATATTTATATGTATACAGTTATATATTTATATAACTGAATACATATTTTATATTAAATATATATTCCTATTTTTATTTTACCTGCTGCACAATTTTATGTCTTACATTTTAACTATACTCCTAGGAGCTAGGAGCTGAGACTATACTACACTGAAAGTCTGGATACATCGGTCGTTGTCCCAAGAGGCTAATTCATCATCAAACGATGGCCGATGGGTTCTCTGATTGATCACAGTGTGACACACTTATGAGTAATGGGTTACTACGTGGTGCTAGACCCCCAAAGCTTTGACATTATGTTCTGTCCCAAGTTGTGCCCCTGGTATTCTGTTTGTTAAACTCTGTGTTGTCAGTTAGTCTCTGTGTGTTACTGTGTTACTTTACGCTCTGCTCACCATGGTGATCTTGCTCTCAGTGACATCACAGCGGTGAGGCAGGATGGGAAGGATGGAGGGCGGGTACAGAAGGCCGTCGATCATGTGGATGACCCCATTGGACGCCATAATGTTGGTGGTTGCTAGATGGATGCCCTTCTCGCCCAACAGGATCTCACCCTGGAGAGAGAGACGAGCGGGACGGAGGGGACACCAAGTGTTTATGTAAAAGTGCTAACGTTACGGAAACAAGTCAAACTAAGAGACACTGAGGAGAACCAATCAGAAGCACTTACAGAGTCAGACACACTGATGGTGACAACCTGATTGGCCATCGTCCTAATCTGAGCGACAGTAGCCAACTCGTCGACTGTCAGCTAGGGACAGAAAAAGGTTGTTAGGGGACACCGTTACTGTGGTAACCGAGGTCAGAGGATAGAGCTGTCTCACTCCAATGGCACAACAGACAGGTACATAACATAAAAACCTCTGCAGAGTGAGAGAACAATGTCGGACCACGAAGGCTAAACATATTTATACACCATTTATGAACACAGAGTAGTTATGGCTCTGTGTTGGACAGAAAGGCATTTCTTTCTTCACCTTCTTCACGAGCAGAGCAAAAAAAGACAGACGTAAGTAGGGAGGACTGATAGAAGGAAGGATCGAAGGAGGAAGCGTTGAGGCAGATTGTATCTTACCACCGCCTGGGAGAAAACATGGTGTCTGAGAAGTTCCTGAAGTTTATACTTGGCCTTGAAAAGGAACAGAACAATATTATAAAAATCTTCACATTGCATAATGAAAGCTAAAAAGGCTAACAAATGGTAGCTGTGGTGGTTGTCACAATCAAAATATAAACGCAAACATGAGCACTAATTACACCTACGTCATTCAGCATGTACAGGATGCTGCCGTCTCTGGCTCGGTCCACAGCCTCGTTGGTGGGGACGAACACAGTCAGGGGTCCCGGACCCCGCAGGGAGGAGGCGAGCCAGAGTTCTGCAGACACACACACACACACACACACACACACACACATCATCTCTGATTAGAGCCGAGGGTTCAGCATCGATCTTTATTTAGAAGTGCTTCCAACTTGCTCGCTACATACTTAAGGGTTGTTAGATCTATGAGTCAGTTGGAAAGTGACCGTCTCCAGCTGAATCTTACAATACTTTTTTATTCACCTGCTCCTTCCTAGCATGAGCAAAAACTTGAAAGGCCCAATAAAAAAAGCAGTGTTTAGTTTGTCCATTGTGGGGAGTAAGATAAGCCGGGGTTACTGGAGCATGAAAATGAAAATAATGTAGCATTTACCATAGACTTAACACTACATTACTACCTGTTTATGCATGCATCTCATGTCAGAGCAGATAAACATAATGTTTAATCCATTCCTGACATGTTTGCTGTTTTGCTTTTGGCTTTAGAGAAGGTGAATAAACTATAAACACTGATTTTCTCTGTTACTAACCCTACCAAACACTGACAGACCTGCTGTTCCTTGTTATGGTTTCTAAGCTATGATCGAACAATAACTGTTCAGGGGAGGACTGCTTCGTCTTACTGATCAATAAAGTTCATCTGGGCCAAAACATACAGTACACCAACACTCACATCAACCAGAGACAGGAAGCGGTTGTATTTTCCATCCTTAGTCAGAATCTCACCGATCGTCTTATCAGCAAACTGGATGCAAGAAGAAGAAGAAGAAGATCAGATGACGTTCATGTTGTGCTGCTGTAAAATCAGCTGAGTTAATGATATATATGAATCAATCAATCAGAGCTTTATTACGGACACACACATATTTACATATTTATATACTGGGTATAGATAGACTGCACTGTTGTAATGCAGGTGACTCATCTAGTATACATTTAACCAGAGAGAATAATAAAATATGAATGCATTAAGCCAGATATTTATACAATTTCTGCTTAACTTTTGAGACTTTAGGCCAGACTTGAACTTGATCCTTGCAGTTAGGACTCAGTCTTTATAAGCTAAATATATTAAAATAAACAAAAAGCTCTAGAAATGCTTCGTGTTTGTGTTTTCAGGTAGTTTTCTGTACAGTATCTGGTGAAGTGACCCTTAAACTCGCCTGTTCGTCACGTGAAGGCCTGTCAGAAAGCGTGTTTGTGATCGGCCGGTCGATGATGTGGATGATGCCGTTGGCTGCTGGCAGGTCTTCCTCGATGATCTGGTACTGTCTGCTGGGGTCGTCCATCAGGATGAATCTCTACATGAAATGAGACAGTGCGATTAAGAAGCCTCGTTATTGAGACTAGAAATGAGAATCCGGGTTTGGACCGATTCCTCTGATGTGTGGACGATCATGTCACCTCCTTTCTGACGTGTGAAAACATGCATGACAGGAAACTTCAGACAGGAAACGTATCTTCATGGTAGCAGTGTGGCAGTATGAAGGGAAACGTTCAAACGTTTGACATCTTCGACTTCGTGATTATCTTGAGAGGAGCACGTCAGCTAACATCTCTATGAAATGAACTCTCTCAGCCAGGGGTCAAACAGCAGACACCATCACCATGGAAACCTTTGATTACAGCGACGGAAACACAGCTGATATCATATTGATTTACTAATTAGTGCACACACACACACACACACACACATAGATCTTAGACATTTTCACCATTTCAATCATTTTTCAGGCCTTATTTACTTTCATACTTTAAGCCAGATGTTTGACATCTTTCAGGGATTTAGATGAAGGATGAACTATCAGTGCCGAGGGTATCTCAAGTATCTCAGGATCTTGTTCACAAGCGATGGGAAGATGGACCACGAGATGGATTGGTACTGGACTGTTTTGGGGACGAGGGAGCTGAGCCAGAAGGCAAAGCTCAATGAGTTTCCTTCATAAGGTGGCTGTGCCTTAGAGATAGGGTGAGGAGCTCGGACGTTCATAAGGAGCTCAGAGTAGAGTCACTGCTCCTTCGCATTGAAAGCAGCCAGCTGAGGTGGTTCGGGCATCTGATCAGGATGCCTTCCTTTGAAGGTGTTGCAGGCACATACTGGGAGAAGACCCACGGGGCAGATCCAGAACCTGCTGGAGGGAATACAGAGCCCATCTAGACTGGGAACGCCTCAATAGATCCCCCCAGGAGGAGCTGCGATGTGTTGCTGGGGAGAAAGACGTCTGGAGCGCCCTGCTAAACCTGCTGCCAATGCGACCCAACCATGGAGAAGTGGAAGAAAATGGATGAATGGATGGACATGTTCATTTTAACACCCATGCGCCCATTCAGGACTTATTGAGCATATAAACAATGCTCTTTAGCATTCACTTTTTCTACATTTTCTCACAGGAATAGACAACAGCAAAGAAAACAGTGCCGCATAGTGCAACGTTTAGTGGTCTATACAATAAATAACCACCAAGGTCAACAAATCTTTACACAAACCTGAAAGTAGCTGCTCTAAATACGTAAAATGAATCAACCCTCCAAACTAAAAACAACAATTAGCATAAGATCTCCTCTCCTCATTTTGTTCTCCTCTCCTTCCCTTTTATCTCCTCTCCTCTTGTCTCCAAGTATCACACCAGGAGTCTCGCTGGGACGCCTCCCCAAGGTGTTATTTCTCAAACCCACCCTGAGCACAGCTGCTATGCTCCCCCCCTCTCTCTCTCTTCCTGCTATCTTTCATACACACAAACACAAACAGCCGCCTCTCAAATATACACCGAGTGAAGGATGGAAAATGATTTACACAGTCAACTAGTGCAGTGACAGTTATTGCCTAAGTTAGGCGAGCTGTATTGACATGTTTTAATAAATGTTTAATGAGGTTTAGGGCAAACACGATTGTTACCTGGCTGTCACCGGTGAAGGATGGCGAGGTAGACGGGCGCTTGTTTGTGCCGTGACTGTGACAAGAACTCAAATGCAGCTCTCCGGCATTTCAACGTCCTTTTAATTAAGAATTGATGCCACGAGCCGAATTTAAAACTTCAATTTTGGAAAATTAGAAAAAGGTGCTCGAGCACCACCTGGGGGTCTATCTGTGCACGTGCCCACCAACTCCTCATACACCTCCAGCTGCTTCTCCACGCAAACTAAAGCTGGCAGTTCAGTTCATACAGTTTGTAACCGTGAACTGGTTTTAAGGACCAGGGAGTGGAGCTGGTGTCATGCCAGAACCAGAGCTGTGCAAACGTGCAATGCTACCAGGCTCAGCAACATGTATAAACAAAAAAACTGAAGAGGACTTTGACGGAAGAAACTAAGAAGAGAAAAGGAGAGACTCACCAAAGAAGAAGTTGTTGGACAAGAGTAAATCAGGGACTGACTTTTAAACTTTTAAAATCTTAAGATAAAATATTTAATCTGTAAAAGGTAAATCTTGATTAACATTGATTTTGGACAGGATGGTCTTGAACCTATCCTTTAACATGCAATAACTTTGGTGTCTTGCGGTAACAAACACAAGACATTAGATGTGGCGACACACACCTGGAATGATAAATATGAAGCTATGTGTCCAACCCCTCGTTGGCTAAACAAGACAAAACAGGAAACGCAGCTCATTATTTCTCGTTTCTGAAGAGAGAGACACGCAAACCGAGAGACAAACACTAAGATTCACAGCAAAACCACCACGTCCACTGTGAGCGAGGACAGCTACAGGAGGGATTTACTGGGATACTGAATACAGGAACGTTCTGGACAAAATGTCTTTCATACCAAAGGATCTCTGCTGTCCTGTCTGCCAGGAGATCTTCAAAGATCCTGTTATTCTGTCGTGTAGCCACAGCTTCTGTAAAGACTGTCTGAAGAGCTGGTGGAGGGGGAAACAAACACACGAGTGTCCGTGCTGTAAAACAAGCCACTCAAAGAAAAATCCACCTTGTAACCTGGTATTAAAGAACCTGTGTGAGGCCTTCTTACTGGAAAGAGATCAGTGAGGATGAGCAAGGTCTGAGGCCACAGACACATGCCTGTTGATGAACCTGCTCAGCATCACGACTTCAGAAAATCACTTCAGAAACTGAAGCTCTCACTAAGGAGCAGTTTGAGAAGCTTCACAAGTTTCTAGAGGAGGAAGAGGAGGCCAGGATCTCTGCTTTAAGGGGGTGGGAAGAGGAGCAGAAGAGTCGGATGATGAAGGAGAAGATGGAGGCTCTGAGCAGAGGGATAGCAGCTCTTTCAGACACAGTCAGAGCCACAGAGGACGAGCTGAGAGCTGAAGACGCCTCATTCCTGCTGAGCTGCAAGGCTGCAGTGAAAAGAGTCCAACAGCGCCCCCTGCTGGATGATCACAGCTAGTCTGAGGAGCTCTGACAGACGAGGGTCACCTGATCGTCAACATCTAGAACAAGAAGAAGATGGTCTCCTACACTCCTGTGATTCTGGATCCAAACACTGCTTCCTGTCTGAAGATCAGAGGACCAAAGTTATACTGCTCTGTCCACTGAGAGCTTTAACTCAGGGACTTACAGCTGGGACCTTAAAGCTGGAAACATCAAGGACTGGGAACATCTCGATGCCTACAGTCTGGATTGTGGCTAATTTTGTTTCATTTCACAGCGTTCTCCACGTCAGATCCAGAAAAAAGATCTCCAGAGAACTCACTGACATCCAGTTTCTGTACATTTAGGCTGAGAAGATTTTGCCAGTGACTGTTTATTAATATCTCCACCGTGGATCGCTCTGGGCATAGCAATGAGCACATTAATGCATCAGTGTAATGAAGCACTTATTATGTATGCTTGTTCCTTGAGGCACACATATTATTCACAAAATCATCCAAACTTGTTAAACGTAGGTAATTTTGTCTTTAACGGCTGACATTAAACTTAAAATCCTGTCTAAAACTTGACTCTGATTGTGTCCCAGTAAACAGTTTACTGTTGTACTGATCATCCTCACCTTTCATATTATTGTTTTACTTTTTTTAAGACACGAGTCAGTGAAAACGACGTTGGAGAGGAAGCATTACCTTGTTGTCTTTGCTCCTCCACGTGGCTCCTCCGTACAGGTTGAAGTCTCGTCCCACCAGGCTCTTGTAGAGGTGCTGACCCAGGATCAGGTGGTTTTTACACACCAGCTCCTCGTTGACACCCTGTAGAGACAGCATAGGTGAGTAGATCAATTTTTAATGTATTTATTGTTCATTTTTTTAGTGTTGGAAACTCAGAGTTGTGTCCTGTGTTACAGTTACAGGGACATGTTCACTCTTTCTTTCAAAGCTTACAGGCTAACACAGTGACACAGTTAATGATCACGATCCTGACACATCCTGGGATCACAGGGTGTTTTGGTTCTTTTATCCTCTCCCAGAATTAATCAGACCCCAGAGACAACTCCTCCTCTGGTGTGGTCCTGATGTGGTTTTGTATTTGGTCTACTGAAAGGAACACGTTGTCACTTTCACTGAATTTTTTTTGTCTCGTCTTTGATGATTCCCTTTTTTTCCCCTTTCCCACAGCCGAGGTTTCACCAAATGTTTGGTAACGACAGGAGATTACAATCAGTCAAAGCTTTCTCTGATGCTGTAAAATCTCACATTATTAGTTTAAATGTTCATGCTGTATCTCTGCAGTGATTCTATTTTTATTTTACTTTATTGTGCTATCTAAGGTTGCTGATCGATATTATTTCCTAGAATGAGTCTTAATGTATCCCATGATCAGTTTTGTGTTATATGTTGTTAATGGGATAAAACGTTAGTATGCAGGAACTACAGGCTATTTCAGCTTGGCTTTCTTGCCTCTGCTTCAGGTTATAACCAGGCGTCTATATAGGTGTACTGCATGTATTCAAGCCAGAGCATGAGGCCAAGGAAATACAGCGCAGAGAGGCCAAAGCTGCAGAGGATATGACAGCGTCTGGTGATGTCTTTGCTCAAATTGTTCTATGATCCCGACATAAACTGAATCATTCTGCTGCAATGAATTTCAGTGTGGGCACAACCAAGAGAGCCCATTTGTGTTACTATGCATGAAGTGCATTAAAACTTATTTACAGTTTGTGGTTACAATGTCTTTTTGTGCATGGAGGTGTGTCTGAAACGCACACCTCCATGTGCTGGGCGGCTCTGGAAGGATTAGGGGTTTGGAGTTAGAAGCACAATTCATTCTGGTACATGTAGGCACCCCAAGCTACCTGAAAAAATCTTAATTTTTATCAAGTTGAGATGAAAACCTGCCCACAGCTTCTGTTTATAGTCTACAGGTTCCTTTTAGTGTTTTAAACATCGTCTGTTTGAATTCCTGATTTAAATATTAAATCAAATTTTTAATTTTCCAACTCAGGTTTCTATGGTTACCTCAGATTTCACAGTCAGGGTGTGTGTGTGTGTGTGTGTGTGGTGTGCCTGAAGGCCTCGCGCTCTGGTTTGTTCTAGTTTTACTGACCATCTGTCAGTAGTTGTCGGTCTTCAGGATGAGCTGAGAGTGTGTGAGTGTGAGATCAGGATGGGACAAGGCAACAAGAGAGGACTGTAATTTATTTCTGTTATCAGCCGCCATTCCTGGCTTTGTCCGCTGACGCCCTTTCACCATGTTTGATGATCTAGGAGGCAGCCATCGCTACACGGCGAGGCATCAGAGGTGCAAAGCAGCTTCATGATGTTGAGAAAAGTTTAACTTCCTACAGCGTGAGGGAACAACACGGCAGACAAAGTGTGAGAAGTTATTTTGAGCGTCCAGGTTCCTGTGATTCATTTCCTTTTAGAAGACGTTAGGTGACGGATAGTTTGACCTCTAGAGCCTTGGAGAGACATGAAACTCTCCTGAATTTAATGATCAGTACAAACGATGAACAAGCTACAAGCCTGTGGACATAAAAACTGAAGGAGGGGAGAGAGAAAACATCCAATCGTTGAGCTGCTGTGTGCTCCGTTTACTCTGAGATGAGACTAAACTGACACATGAGTGACACAGCCAGAAGACACTGAGGCGATCATTAAAATAAAACTTTGAACAGACAGACAGACAGACAGACAGACAGACAGACAGACAGACAGACGACCTACAGTCAGAGGTGTTTTCAGCAGAGGGATGAAAGCTGTGAAGGGTCCGTTGTGACTCAGCAGCAGTGAACAGCCTTTCTCTGAAACAAACACACACAAACACACACACACGCATACACAAAAGGTCAAAGGTCACAGACTGTGAAATCTGAGGTAACCATAGAAACCTGAGTTGGAAATTAAAATTTGAGATATTTGAAGCAAGAGGACGTTTAAAAAAGACAAAAAGTAGAAACTGAAAATATCACTATGATTATTATAAATTTTACAATGATGTCAACAAAAATAAATCTGTGGTCATTTTTCACCTTGAAGGGGAATCAGGATGGACTTTGGCATTAATTAAAACAATAACTGATCTTCAATCGTATCTCAGACCTGAATAATCAAACATCGTGTCTGTTAGGCCGCTGACTCTTCACAGTGTGTTTGCTGTTACCGAACAAGGCGATGGCTCCGGTCAGATTTTCTCTCTGGCTTCCGCTCCTGTCCAGCTCTATCAGTCGCTCCATCAGGTTACCATAGCAACGGTAGCCGTCACCAATCTGGCCCGCATTACATACACACCTGAGAGCGAGAGAGAGAGAGAGAGAGAGCTGACACCACGATACACAACATACAAACAAACTAACAAACAGAGAGCTAAAGGCAGAGACAGACACAGTCATCAGCTGCTTTTCTAGACCTGACTCTGGTTTTAGTAATATCCCGGTTCTAGTCTGGTTCTGGAGAGTCTTTCTGAGTCTACCTGAGGCAAGTAAAGACAAAGATAAAAAGAGACATACAGATTGATTCTGGATCTAGTTCTAGTTCTTGTCTAGCTGTAACGTTGGTTTAGACCTCGTTCTAGTCCTGGTCCTGGTTCTAGATCTGTATCTAGACAGCAAGAGAGATTCAGTTTTAGTTCTAGGAAGCAAACTAAAGAAGTTATAGCCCAGGTTCAAGTTCTAGAGAGTAAGAAAGAGTCAGAGACAGGGAGAACGCTGGTTTTGGTCCTGGTTCTCGATCTTTAGAGCAGAAGGTTCTTGTCTTGGGTCTTGGTTTTGTTCTGGTTCGAGAGGATAAACTCCAGGGAACAAGAGAGAAACAGATGGGAGGTAAACTTCTGGATCTAATCCTTGTATAGTTCCAATTAGACTTCTGACTTGGTTTTAGCTCTGGCCCTGATCCTGGTTCTGTATCTAGACAGCAAAAATCTGAATTATAGTTCTAGTCGATGAGCAAAGACTTGGTTTTTAGTCATGCTCCTGGTCCTGGTGTGAGACAGACAGAAACCAAGTTGTAATTCTGGTTCTGGATCTATCTGTAGTTCTAGAGAACAAAGTCTAGTTATAGTTCTTGAGACTGAGAGGCACAGATGTAAAGAAACCAGTTCTGGTCCAGTTCTGGTCTATTTCTAAAGAGAAGAACAACCAAGAAACAGAAGAATTTGTTCTGAGTATAGATCTTATTCGAGACCAGGTTCTGGTTTTTGGCTTGGTCCTGAGCAACAAAGTGACCTGGTTCTAGTTTCTGGTTCTAGAAACTGATTCTAGCCCCACTTCTATACTGGGTTATAGTTCTAGAGGAGGCAGATATATATAAAGAAACTGGATCTGAGTTTATTTCTGGTTCTAGTCTCTGGTTCTGGTTTATTTCTAGGCCAGGGATAGGCGGCATAAGCAAATCACTGCACACCGCAGGTCTATTCTTGTGTCTACACCTGAAACTAGCTCTAGTTCTGGACAGGAAAAAGTGGTTTTGTGTCTGACCTAGGGTGTCCGTCCAGTTCAGTCCGACAGATGGCCGTGGGGTCGCAGGTGTCCGCTGAGCAGGCAGAAACCAAATGACAACCAAACTCAGCGCTGCCAGCTACAGGAGACATGCCGGACATACACTCGCAGCTGGACTGACAGACAGACAGAGACAAAGGGAGGTTAAACACAGTTTCAGATTCCTGGTTCTGGTTCTGGTCTCGTTCTCGTCCTGGTTCTGGAGGCATCCTAACCTTGTTGGGTCCTTTGAAGACACAGATGGTGGAGTTGATGGGACACCCTCCGTTGTTCTCGGAGCAGGGGTTTTTGGGTACACAGATCCTGCCGTCGCCCTCGTAGCCGGCCTTACAGACACAGCTGACTTTTGCCCCCTGTGAGGAGCACTGGGCATTCACGTCACAGTCCCTCGCTGAGCAAACACCTGAAGAGGAAAACATCGTCATCGCAAAACAATCTCGAAATAAAAAGAGTTAGCTCTGGCACTAGTCCTGTTTCTAGTTCGTAAGAAACGGAGTGAGTCCATTTGTTCTGGCCTTGATTCGAGTTCTGGAGGCAAAGAAAGATACAGGACTGCTGCTGGGTCTGTTACTAGTTCTCCTGTTTCAAGCTACTACTACTTGAAGAGTCATAGTTCTGGTTCTCGTGTTGTTTCTAGATCTACTCAATCTTTTGGGATAACTGATGCACACAGTATAATACAGTATGTATGTGGCACCAGAGGAACAGCTCAGTTTGCTAATCTCAGTAATCTCAACTTTCATCAGACAGCCACCCGCTTTGCAGACATAAATTGACCCATATATACAAAATAAGATCATCTTAACCTTTAAAGTTGGTATAAAATAAAACAGATGACTGTTGAGCTGTGTGCTTACTTGCACATTTTCCCTGTGGCAACTTCCTGTATCCGGGCAAACATTCACAGGCGGCGGCGTCTCCTGTTCCTTTACAGTACGAGTAAGGGTTGCAGTTATTGCACCGGGTACTCACTGCCAACAACAAAACAGAGACAACAGAAGCTCACTGTGGGCGACAACCAAACATCCTACATGTGGTAAAAAATCAACTTGAGCTCAGTGACAGATGACAGCAGCGCATCAAAGCTCTACTTTTTTGGACTGAAAGGTCTTATTTGGATCAGACAGTTCCTGACTTACATTGTCATGGTCTTACCTTGGTCACAGCGCTTCCCGGTGTACGGCGGCTGACAAAAACACTGTCCATCACCCTCTGGACCTTTATTACACACTCCGTGCTCACAGTCACATGCTTTACAGACACACACACACAAACAGAGTGTAATCAAACAACTGTTGGATGTTCTTACAGATGTAGCACACCACTTTTTTTTTTTTTTTTTACCAGAAGTCAGAGATCCTACCTTTATCACACATTTCTCCATAGTTGTTCGCATTCTTACACTCCTGACAGGCAAAGCCGGAGAAGCCATCCTAAAGACAGAAACAAGACATCAACAAGCTAAACCGAGCACAACCAATCACAAAAGCACATCAAACTCATCCCAAAAAAAAAACACTTGAACTGTGGCAAAGTCTCTCAACGTGAGAGAGGGATGTAAATGTCATTCATTTCCAATGTTTAGCTAAGTGTCCCGATATTCTCTCTGAACTCGTCGACACACAGACAGTCAGACAGGATACTAACGTCACAGACGCAGGTCCCGTTACCGACGCCTGTATCCAGACAGGTTCCATGGAAGTTACAGGTCTTCCCCGACCAGCTGGGACAGGCTGCAGACAGACAGAGAGAGGAGAAGGAAGGAAACCTGAAGCAAGAGAATAACCTTGATAATAACCTTTATTCCTTATAGGTATTTGGGTTTACTACCTGTGTGCTGTGTGCTAACCTAAATTAACCGAGCTGCACTGCATGGAACCAGTCGCCCAGTCAAAGGTGGGAAAGATGAAGGTTCAGGTAGGCCTGCTTGTATTCGATTGGCCAGTGCAGTAAGCTGCCAGATATGTGTGTGTGTGTTTGTGTTTGTCTTACGGAGACAAAGTGGTCCCCAGTGCTGTGGGCAGCATACTGGCTCCATGTAGAGCTTCACACAGAGGTGGCAACATCCATCCAGCTCCATCTCCCTGCTGCCGATCTGCACCACGTAACTGCAGCACACGGTGAACAGTGAGCCACAAACTACTACTACTACAAAGACACAGTTTACTACATTATGACACATCTATGAAGCTTAAGGTCTCTGTGTGTAAGCTGGTGTCGTACCTGCAGTTAGTCTTGGCCACCCTGATGAAGCCCTGGGGGCAGCGGCTGTTGGTGCAGGCGGCCAAGGAAGTGCAGGAGGTGTACATGTCCTGCCTATGTGAGATATCACACCGACCAGGAGGATAAGGTGCAGCCTGAGGGAGCAGAGAAGATCTGTAATGCACAACCAATCTGACCACTTTCTCTATATTACTCTTTATATTTACTATATTTATTACAGATACTGCTAGACTAGACATCAGACTGCTAAACAACAGCGAAACATAAAAACAATCTGAACATAGCACATATATCCATGCACGCTTTGCACATTTCATCTCCGCTAATTTTATTCACTGTATACGCCCACTACCGTATACTTAGCATATGTGCACATGTATACGCTGGATGAAGGCTACACATCATTATCACACTCATCATGAGCCCTGGATGGCCTCGACATGCTTTATGTTTCTCCACTAATTCATGTTTGTCCTTTAATTTGTCACCTGTCTGTATATCAGATCACTGTATTAATATTATTGATGCATTCATGCGTAAGATGTAAAGATATGTTTTGGCAAGATGGAGGGGATAATGCAGCAAAGTACCAAGGTTGAGATCGAACCCTGGTTGGGACTTTTAGCCTTGATGTAGAAAAGGCGCACACTCCACTAGGTGAGCTTGTATTTAACTACACTGTGAGAGCAAGTGACAGATATAAAGCACACCTTGACACATGCAGACAAGGTGACAATAAAAGTGGTTTTAAGTCATGATGGCAGCTACAAGATGCACAGCAGACAGTAATAAAGGGGAAGACTGTGTGGCACAATAAAGAGACAGCGAGGGAACACATCCCCAATTTGTACTTTTGTATAAGCAGTACAGTAACAAAGACACAAACAGTTAAATGCAGATCCATTGGAGACAGCATCTACATCCGTACCATTCTGTACAGTACAGCAACACCAACGCTTGAGTAAGTATGTTGTAGTCAGTGTAACCTTACAGCAAGTCAGTTATGTATTCATACAATGTGTCGACTCTTTAACACAATGGCTGCCAGTCAACATATTTCAAGAACGGGGACCAACTCTTACAGAATATATGGCTCATACGCTTACATGTCAGATATTACAAAGGTATCACCTCAAAAACAACAGCCAGAGTTGGAAGTTTACAGTCAAGGATAACTGTGTGTCCTCAACCGAAAGGTAAGAAGATCAATCCAGTTCCTTAATGAAAGGCTGAGGGTGACTGACTCCGGGTCAGGGCGACAACATGATGCAGCAAAGCTCCAGCTTTAGGACGGATGTCATTTCAACAAGGCTGATCGATGGACAGATTTTAGTCAGATGCCTCTCTACGTGACACTGAGGCTGTCACTGGTCTGAGTTTGAAGCTTAAAAAAAAAAAAAAACACATGGCTGCCATTTCCTGGAGATGTCGTCACCAAGAAATCGACGACACAGCCGGCGCATCATATTATTTACACGGTTTAATGGTCGTAAACAAGGTTCAAATGTTTTCTCTCTGTTTGTGAGACTCCAGAGGATTACTGAAAGTTAATATGAAACTGTTTTATTCAAGTTTGGCTCAGATTTGTGAAGTTTGGTTAAACTGTTAAAGGAGTTCAGTTTTCTAGTCATGGTTTGTGTCACTCCTCCTGTGAAAGCAGATGTGTAATGTTTTCTGTGGCTCTGGAGGACGAGGCGGAGAAACAACCCTGATGATGTCATAGTGATGTCATCAGGGTTATCTCAGCTAGGAGATGAATTCCTATGAATTTTATACCATCATTGTTTCGAAGTTTTCACTTCAGCGATATCACACGAGACAGAGTGCTGTCATACTGGATATCAGCACGGCTGTGATTCGTAGTTAATCACAGCCGTGCTGTTATCCAGTATAACAGCACGACCTCGAGTGTGATATTGCTTTTAGTTCTACAAGCGTCGTCTAAAACAGTAACACGTTACTTACAGATTAACAGATTATAGTTTGTTTGTTTGTTTAATAATTTTTTTTTTTGGGCTCCGCCAACACAAACAGTTCCTCAACCGGACTCGGACCACGCTGTTGCCGAGCAATGCGTAAACATTTCCTGACTTTGTGTTGGTCTTCGTGTTACCACAGGTCAGCTGCTTTGTATGAACCAGTGAGATATGAGTCTGATAAAATGTTTAATAGCCAGTTAACTAAGTAGCTAATATAACTAGCCGTTACACTGTTTATCTTTATGGATTATACTGATGCTGAATTGACAGTCAGACTGTGGACATATGACGTCCTTTATCGTGTCTAGAGTGATGTGTTTTAACTGTTAAATATGATAAGGTTGTCTGACGTTGACTGTTGGTTTGATTAAGGTTTAGTATCAGATAATCGTACTCAGTTTCTAACAGCAGTTTGCAGTAAATGGTTGATCCTCGTGTAGAAATCTGATCACCTTTGTAATATCGTTACAGTCTAAGATAGATGATGACTGTTAATGTAACGACCATTAGAACACCTGTGAAGTGACACATGTAGTTCAAGGTCTCAGTGCTGTTATTCTCTATATCAGCACTCATGGGGCACCTCTTGTCCAATCAGATTACTTCATGTCAGGACTAACTGTTGTATAATTATTCATATTTGACATCTACGTGATGGATTGGTACAACGTTTTGTTCATGGTTCCCAGATGGTTGGTTGGTGGTTCCCGGATGAACTTTAAATCCTTTGGTCATCCTCTGGCTTTCATCAAGCACCACTGTCAGGAGAACAATTTCATAATTTACCAGAAAAACTTTAGTTTATGGCCAAACACTTGCAAAATCAACATGAACTTGTACCATGTTGGCATCCTAACATGAAAAAAACTAAGATGATGAACGAGGTAGATATCACCCGCTAAACATCAGCAGTGTCGTTGTTAGCGTGCAATGCTTATATTGGCATGTAAGCATGCAGCATTCAGCTCAGTGCAGAGCCTTTAGCGTGACTAAATGTCAGTATATGTCGGCCTTTGCTGCTTTGACTGTAGCCATTCTTTTTTTAATCTTCTCTTGTGAGTCCACCAACTTTAAGGAAGTACGATAGTGAATTGCTGGAGTGCTTTTCTACGGCTCCATTATGTTAAAGGTTTTTGTCTGGACTGTATTAGTACTACTTCTAGGATATAGAAACAGCAATTCTGTTCACAGGATTCACAACTTTTCATTCATTCAGCGAGCAAAAACATTTGTTTCTGTGCAAACGGGCAAAAATAATCTTTGAGACCAGGAGCTGGAAGACCGACAATGATCAGAGAGTAAAGCAGTTCACTTTTAGAGATCCCAGCTGGAGGAGTTGGAGGTGTGTTACCTGTTCTTGCAGTGAAGTTTGCAGGCGGAGCAGCAGCAGCAGCAGGAGCAGCAGCATGGCTCAAAGTGTCACATCCAGAGGGAGAAATAAACCACAAAGCCAGCGTCCTCTGCGGTCAGTAGAAAAAGTAGAAAATGTTTTCTGAATCTCAAACACAACCTACTCTACTAACTACAGGAAGAAACACACAGATAACAACATCCTCTGTGCAGGAAAAAACAACTATTAGAAAACAATAAACTTCTACTCCAGCACAAATAGGTGTAGTAAATCTGAAAGCAACCTGCTGTTACTAGACATAGAAGTACTTAAAATATATAAACTCAAAACTACAGGGTGAATCCAGGCAGTGTTGAGATCAACAGCTGTATTCTTTCCTAATTTTTCACCCTGATGGCAACAATCGTCCCCCGTTATGAAGAAAACTAACAAATTATAACTAACAGATTAACTCTCAGCTCAGTCAGTGTCCTGCGAGGCAGAGAGCAACCACAGAGGCTGGAGCTACCGCTGGCGTCACGTCTTTTCCTCTCCAGTCTAGGAAGAGAAAGAAGAAAAAAAAAAAAACACACACACACAACAACAGAAACTGGCACAGTAGGAACCTCCCAGCAGAGGTCATCTCCTCCTACTACACCCATAGTAGTAGTAATAGCAGCAGTACAAGTGGTAGCGGTGTTAGTCCTGGCACAGGAGCAGTTGTAACAGCAGTTGTTTTTGTCAGTATACGGTAACACACACCACTTCCTCTCTGGATTACTGCACATGGACTACAGTACCTGTAGACCACTGACTGGGCGTTGGGACCCACCAAACAGTTAAGAGATAAGCAGAGAGGAAGAAGAAGAATTCCAGCTATGCAAAATTATGTTGGGAAACATGGGAGAGTTGTACTTCTTCAGGAAAAATAAACACCGTGTGTGAAGGGAACATCACTCTGGTTGAACAGGCACGTGTAGTCGGTGCCTAAGGGTGCAAGGCAAAAAGACTACAAAGTATTTGACCTCTCTCTCTCACACACACTTATTTAGCTAAAATTACTGTATATGAGGTTAGATATATTAAACACAGAGTCCATAAAGATGAATTACTGCCTCCCTAAAACCTGAACCATCAAGCGTCATGAAGGTATGATTTACTGCAGGGCTGTTGCACAACATGCAGGTTGGAAATATCACAGATGTGCAAGAGCAATGTGCAAAATACAACCACACACACACACACACACACACACACACACACACACACACAGTGCTCACGGACATGCATATGTGGAGAGATGGCGCCTTGCTCAAGGGCACAGGAGGTGAAGTGGCACCTCTCCAGCTGACGGGCCACCCTCCGGTCTTCAAGCCAAGTTCCTACAGATTAACACATCGAAATGTTCATTTAAAAATAACAATACTACACGTTAAAACCTCCGCTGTCTTCTTAATATGTAACAGAAGCAGGTACAGCAGCATTGTGAAGGTTAGTTTTACTTTTAAATGCTGCAATTTTGTAGTGTTGTAATGTACAGTGGTGAAATTTTTTTTTTTTTGGTTCTGTTGTCGCTGTCACGTACTTTATATCAAATTATGATGATTTTGCAGCTTTCAGATCAGCCCTGTGATCACATGCTACTCTGCAGTTTGAGCCAATTAGTTTTATAATTTCACAACTGTCACTGCGAGTAATCCGAGTAATCCATCCTTCCAGTTTTGCAGAAGTTAGTTTAGTTACAGCTCACTCACTGTACTTAATCACTCACTGAAACTGTTCTGAGAACTACTACATAAATAAAGATACGGTATCATCTTTGTAAGATAGATAAAACACTCACTGGGCATTTCTCTTGAAGTTTTTTATTAAATTAATCATAACCCTGAATTATATGGAAGCTCAAAGCGATCCTGCATTCATACATTTCCTCTGTTCTCCTGTAAAAACACGGTAATTCATTTGTTTTCTGGAGTTATTTATGCCATTATGACGAAATAACAAACGTTATCCTGAGATAACCGGATAATCTTCACGAGATCTCGAGGTAATGAAACATTGTTTTCCCGAGATAATGCCATAATTAACTGAATGATGTTTCCTGCAACGATTTAACATACTCGACTATCCTTTTGATTTCTCAACGGTCTCAAAAGTTTCTTTATCTTGAATCATCTCAAGAAAATAATAAAAATAAAATAAAATATAAGATCGCCTGGAGCTTCCTTAAAGGATAAACTACTCACCGGGCATATTTCTTGGGCTGACGCGTTTTTATATTAAATTTATTACAGCCCTGCACACTACGGAAGCCCTGGGAGGTCAAACATTTCATATCTTGAGAAAATGATCCTGCTATTTCGGGATAACAACATTTGTTTGATGTCGACATGATGCCATAAACGGCTCGATATCTTGAGAAAACAAATTAAATGAACTTGTTATCACAAGAAGGAAATAATGTATAACCGCTTGGGGCTTCCGTGTAAATCCAGCTGTAGCTGCTGCAGATTATTGCTTGTTGTATTTTTACTAAATGTGACACATTTTCTGCTCATTTGTAATTTTTCTTTCCCCTTCAAGGTTTCGACACCAGGTTGTCTGAGGACAGATTTTTAGGATTCTTACTTTTCTTTGCATGCTCATGAACATGCCATTAAATAATTAATGAATAAATCAATATACTGCCAGAAAGTATGATATAAATAAATGATAAAATCTTCAGACATTCTGGCCTCAAACTTTGAGGTATGTCTGAAAAGAGAGAGAGAGATTGTGAGAAATCCTCTCTCTTCCTAACAGGAAGTTTTAGCCGGATTTCCCCTCCTGGTCGTCCCAGAGGGGCGGGGTGTTTTGGACCTCCCCGTCCGTCTGCTTCTTCGAACGAAAAGGAACAAATGCGAAAGCTGAGTTTCTTTCCTGTTTTAACTCAGTTTGACTTGAGGAACACATGACAGCTGCGGCGAGGTGAGTCTGACCAGGAGGGTAAAAGGTCAAACTGAGCCGAGCAGACAGAACAATAGCAGGAAGCAGGCAGACACTGGGCTCTACAGCTGGACATGTTTCCCCCTGACACATTTCCCAACACAGCTTGGAGATTTTAACCAGCAACCTTCCAGCTCACCACCACGTCCAGTTCTGTTACGCTCAGCTAATTTTTCCTCCCCTCACATGATCACATCTTTCCCACAGTTTGTGCAGCATCAATCAATTTTAGAGGTCCACCAACAACCTGTGGGTGACGTCATGAATACTACGTCCATGTTTTATACTGTCTATGGTTTAGTTACACTTACACTACAAACCATATCGTCTAACACGGAGGCCTCGCTGGCCAGTACCAAGAATCTTTAAAAAGTTATATGATCTGTAGATTTCTAGAGTACAGACTGACATGACATGGACGAGACTGTTTGATCTCAAGGATTCATTCAGTTTGATCATAAATATGTTTATATTTTATCAGCTGTTTGAGATAATGCCTGATCCTGCACGCTGCTGACTGGCTAACCCGATTAAGTACAAGACAAATAAATTAAAACATCGTGTGAAGGACGCCATCATTATCTTTAAATGTTGGCAACGACACGCTCTCACACACACACACACACACCTTCGTTCACTGCTGACTCCTGACAATTTTAGAAAAACATGCATCAAGGAATAGAGAGAGAGAGCGAGCGGCCTGAGCCAAAGATCACGGACATCCACGTCCCTGTGACCGTCTCAACCTCAACAAATGTCTCCGATCAGCACTCTGAGCTGGAAAACAGCCGAGCAGACAAGAGAAAACATGAAAGATAAGAGGAAGTGAGAAAGGATTTACTATCAGTGTCACATCCGTCTGATCTTCCCTGTTGTCTTTCTGCTCCAACTGTTTATCAAAAGTGACTTTAACTGTAAATGAGGCTGAATGTCTGGAAAACCTCACAGCGCCAGGACTTCCAACTTCAGTGCTGGTTCCTAAACTGAGCTGCTTAACAGAGCCAAATATTAACTGATAATCTGACCCGTTAGCTAAATGGAAAATCTTAGCTGTCATCCGCGAACCTGAAATATTTGTAGCTAAACTCGACTTTTGATTAAACAGTTTTATCTGCTTAACAGTTGGGCAACAGTTAACCTGAACCAAAGACTCTACAATATATAACTGTGGAGGGGGCGTGGTGCATCAGCTGCAGGAGAGAGATGATTAGCACACCTGTTCACAGTTAACTAATCACTCTCCCCTTTAACAGTATGGAGAGAGAGGGGGGGACTGGAGAACACACACACACACACAAAAAAGAACAGAAGCCTGTGAACGGCTGAAGTGTGTGTGTGTGTGTGTTTGTGGCGTGTTGCCATCTCAATAAAAGATCATCTAAACGGTTACCTGTCCCAGGTGTGTCTTTGTGCTGAGTGGACTCACGGTGGCAACAGATGTGCCACAGTAATAATAATAATAATAATAATAATAATAATAATAATAACATAACTGGATTTTACCATTTCATACTAGAAAGCACCCGAAGAAGTTCACAGCTAACAAACTGATGTGACAACACATGACCGCACAGCATGACCGTGTTCTTCAAGACGCATCGTCACGTCATCTTGACACACTGTGCTGAACCGAACCTCTACATGCGATGAGGGGCGACTGAATCTGTGTCTTTATTACAGTTTCTTCTTCACATGAAAGCAGAGCATTCATCGGTTGACCTGCTGGAGCCCTGAGAGCACCAATCAGGGGTCAGTCAGGCAGGTTTTGCTGATCAGACCCTTCCTGGTACAGAATCTCTGTCCTCGGACTGTTCCAAGTGTCTCTAAACAGGAAATCAGCTGAATTTCACGACTGTAGCTGCTGCCAACAGACAGGAAATAGAGGAAGCTGAACGAGTTGAAAGGTGGCAGGGCGTTTCATGCTGCTGCTGAACCGCCAAGTCATCAAAACCTCACTGAGCTGCGAGGGCGACGAACTGCTGACGGGAACTTTTTGTGAATTCTTTTTTACAAAGATGTTCTCTGAAAAACAAATAGTTCTCAACCTGGTCACAGCCAAGAGTTTAGGAAACACTCAGCGTTACAGTCCCGCTCCATCATTTAGATGTTTCACTTATATTTGCTACAAGTTTCCACAGATAAGAAGTTATAAACTCCACACAAGGCATGCAGCTTCTTTGTAAAGGGGGTTGTTAAGTGCAGTAGGTTGTTCCAGCCTTGGTCACCTTTTAAAGGCCTCGGTTTTGAAATCGAATACATTTTCACTGCATCTCGCCTCGGTCTCAGACGAAGAGGACTCTGGATTTCAGTTCCAGATCACTCGACACCACGACTGCGAGGATATCACTTAATTGCCTGTCCATTGTCTGATTTATTCTTTAACTGTCTGGGAGGTGAATCTGTAAAGAGTTAATCTGCAAAACAGCGTCAGAAACGACACAGCAGTTTGTAAATACTTCAAGGCGACGCTTTAAGAGGTGACTCAATGTGGCACCACACTTCACCCAAAGAGTTTTGGTGAATATTAGCTACCTAAGTAGGTTATATACCGTCTGGTCTTGGTGTTGGTCATGATTTGGTCTCAACCCCTCAAAGTTTTGGTCTTGTCTTGGTCTCGATACACTCTGGTCTTGGTTCAGTTGGTCACGCTACAACACTGATAAATTTCAAAGCAGTATTTTCTGGTGCAAACAGTTTGAATCATTTAGTTTCTTGGCCTAAATGTAGATGTAAATCAAGGTTTAAAGTATAGTTTAAGATAATACTGAGATTTATCAAAGAATTATTTAAAGGGCATGACCTCGGTGTTCTCAGTTGTCGCTGCAGTCCTCCTTCATAAGGTCTTAAATGTCTTTAGGAAATGCTTAAACATGTTGACTGTCAGTGCTAAATGTTCTCCATCATCACATCTCACGTGCTGTGGTGGCTACATGTCTAACTGACCTACATGTAGTGCAGGTCTGCCAGATCTTCTGACAGGATCTGATAGGTCCCATCAGGCTCGGTTCACATTGAGGTAAATCTGTCGTAGGAACAGTAAAAACTTTCTTTCTTTCAATCTGTTGATGAATGTTTGACCCTGTTTTGTGCCTGAGCAGGTCACAGTAACAATACATATAACTGCTGATCACTGCAGTTTTTTATTTTGATTCAAAGAGGGAATAACCTCATATCACTGACTATCACATCAAGATTTCATGATAAAAAATCCTCGGCAGTGACACATCTTGTTGGTGCACAGTCAGGTTTGATGTTGTGGGTTTTTTCGTTGCTGCATCAGCTGAAAAGTCTGCAGACTGCGGTGAAATCCTGCTGATTTTTTGAAGAACAAAACCGCTTTCGCTAAACCAAAGAGGAATTATTATTATTATTTATTTTTTTTTTTAGACTTTCTCATTTTCACTTTAATTCAGTGGCGTTCCCTTTTAACAAGACATGACATGTAACGGAAAAGACAGCGGAGAAGCGTCCAACGCTGGAACGCCGGCTGGCTTCCCATTCTTCGATAACAAACAATAAAATAAAACACAATATAAAAAAATTATGCAACTCAATATGACACTTCGGAGTTCATGTTGGAAAGATCATCAGGACCTTCATGGTTAGTACAAAATCTACGTCAGGATGGAAAACATCCGTCTGTCCTAAAGCAACAATTATATTAATATAATATTAATATTAACAATATACAGTTCAGTAATACTGATTAATTAATTACAATGTGCAAGGAATAAAATGAGAGCAGATTGTGCCGAGCAGCAGTGTGTGTGTGTGTGTTTGTGTGTGCTACGTAAAACAACACTTTTGGGGAATCCTCTCGTCGCCTCGCCCAGAGTCAGATGGAAATATTTAAAAAAAAAAAGTGATTTTTGGTTTTAAGAGCAACATAAATAACAATAAATCAAACAGCTTTGGAGTTATTAGAAGGTGGAGTTTGTTCTCTGGCCTCTAGAGCTAGGCTAGCAGTTTGCCCCCGCTTTCAGTCTTTGTGCTAAGCTAGGCTAACACACACACATCCTGGAGATGATGTCTTTGAATCTGACTCCGGAGAGGACGAGAGGATTTAACCAAAACAACAAGCTGTTCCTTTAAAGGTGATGTCGATTAAAAATCTCCTGCGGACACAGCGCCCCCTGCTGCACAACACCAGTCTGTCTGTAAATCTGCTCCGTTGAGGTTGTGCCATAAACTCCCGTGTGAGGTCAGAGGCCCGTCCTGGTGTCCAGTGACTCTAACTCTCAGTTTTTTTTCTGTGGTCAGAGCTGCTTCCCTTCCTGCTGTAAAAGGATCCAGTATGCTTCAAACTAAGTGTTCGATAACTAGTCCCTCTGAGGCACACAGGCCTCTAGGCTTGTCTTTTTGAAGCCAAGATCTCATTTAAACCAGGGTGCCGAGCAGAGAATTCATCGCTGATTCATCGCGTCTCGCCGCTTTCTGTGTCCTTCAGTACGACAACATTTTGTACAAACTTTATTTGAAGCCCTGAATCTGTGTGTAAATTGTCTTGGTCATACATCGACTCCCCCGGCAAGTTAGCGACCAATTAGGTGCTGAAAAGTCACCCATCAGCCGGTGAGCTCAACAGGAAGCTCCCGGCTGCACAGCGCTTCCCACTGGCGAGCGAGGAGCGAGATCAGCCTCTCTCTGCTGTCGGCCCCGGACGAAGACGCACCACTGGACCTCGCCCTCTGCGCCAGCGCTGGCTCCGCCTCCTCTGGGCGGGGCCTCCTCCCCTACGGCGGCAAAGTGGTCCATGGTGAGGTGGCAGAGCAGGTCGGGGCCGGGCAGGTCGTCAAACACCAGGGTCAGAGCCTGAGGGTACGTCTGATAGCCCAGCAGGACTCGGTCCAGGTCCCGGATCCTTCGAGCCTCACGCAGCTGGTAACGCTCCCTGAAGGAGGAAGATGATGAGAAAGAGGAGGATGAAAACCTCCGTACTGTCAGTAATCATCACAAGAAAGACACAACACACAAATACACTTTTATTTGGGAAAAAGGGAATTATTAATCAGATTCAATATGTCAATTTTTGATGTTTTCAACGACATTTCACTCCAGATACTAAAATAAATACGTCTTGGTACAAAAAGCAGTTCTGGATCTAATAAAAACCAAGAACAGGGAGCAGAGTGTTACTCGTCTGCTTCACCAAGCTTGCAAAAACAGCCTCTGAAAAACTTGTTTTTGCTGACCTCCAGTGGTTCATCGACTCTTTTCTTTTTTTCTGTTTTTAATCTCTGCCTCGTCCCGAGGGAAATATCTGACTGCTTTAGCTGCTAAATGCTCTTCTGTGTTCACCAGCGAGTCTCTGACTGCGTCTGTTTGCTCTTTGGTGCCGAGCAGGAAGTGTACGGTGTGTTTTTAGAACTGAAAAGAGGCGTCTGTGTCCAAAAATAACACACGAGGGAGCTGAAACTTGCTATAAAGCTCCGTGAAGCTGAAGGGATATTTCTCTGTAGGGTCGTCACTTCGAGTGACCTCTTTAACCCGACTCAAACCGCGGTGGTGGATCCTGTCTGAATGCACCCTAAGCTATGACCAATCAAAACATATCTGTGAGTTCCTCCTGTTCCTCCACACAGTGATTGATCTGATGTCCTGCCTCTGGTTTCAGGGCTCAGTGGATATTGATTTAAACACCATCAGTATTTGTGACTGAACTGTCTACATGTCTCACACAGTCAGTGTCTCCTCTCCTTCCTCTTTTCCTGCAGCAGACGTGCACAAACACGAGGGAACAGCTTCTTTTTCTTGCAGTCAAATTACATCTCTGCTGCGTTAACGAGAGACGACATGTTTCTTTGATTTTATTGTTTCATGTTTGTCGGTCCTGCCTCCTCAAACCCAAAGTCTGTCTCTGTAAATCCTGTGTATAAAGATCGATAAAGGTTTTGACGTGTGATACAGCAGAGCTTCCTGTGTGTTCACCTGGAGGGAGGTTCTTTGGCGAAGTCGGGCAGAGGATAGCTGACGTAGTCCTCGTCCAATAGGAACACATCTGTGCTGGTGAGGATCAAAGTCCTGGGCTGGAGCACGGGGGACGGGGTGGAGTGGACTGAGAGAGCAGAGCCTTGGCTGGGTAGACCGCTGGGGATCTGAACCTGGAGGAAAGAAACAAGCAACAGGTAAGAAGAAATCATTGCAGCGGGGCACAGTCACTGTGTGCAGCTTCATAAAGTGTTGGCGTGGGCTGTGTCCTGAGACAGTGCACAGAAGCGCTAGGCGGAGCTAAATCAACTACAACGGAAGAAGTTCTTACCTGGAAGACCAGCAGGTATAGCAGGACGTTGAAGGAGCGTGAGGACGAGGACGCTGCGCTGGCCGGAGTCTTCCTCTCTGCCACGATGAAGGTCAGATCTCCCATCTCCTCCTCGCTGGGATAAATAAACTTCACCCTGCTGCTGTGGACCAGCTCGTAGTTCTGCATCTTACCTGTAGGGAGGAGAAAATCACATCAGTTATGATTGTCAGGTTAAAACCAGCACCAATCTATCCAGGTGGATTCATGGACTAAAGTCTGATACTCTACCTGTAGTGTTCAGACTTTGTTTATTTCATGTACCCAGCCTCTAAAACTACGAGTCGTATATGTAGATGGACGCGTGTTGTGTATCCTTAACACTGTTACCTGTGTTTGTGTTGGTGAACTGGGAGTAGAAGTCCTGATCCGACGGCTCTGGAGGAGGAAGCTGCTGCTGCAGACTGAGAGCCGACATGAGCTCCTGAAGGAAGACGCCCGTCCCGTAACTGTCCCTGCTGAGACAGCACACGATGTGATCGGCCGAACGACCTGCAAACACACAGACAGGAGAGACAAAGAGAGAGAGAGGGTAGGTAAGAGGGTGACACATTAATATTAGCAGCAGTTTGGTAAAACTGTGTGTGATATCTGCAAACACTGGAGATACGATGACCAACCTACGACTCTGAAGTACTGGTCGAACAGTCCCACGTTGATGGACAGTAGCTCAGACAGTCCGATGGACAGACAGCAGCACAGACAGACGTCCGGATCTCCTGAGTCCATTACGTCCAACACTGACAGAGACGGAGACGAGATTTAATAAAACAGAAAGACTACAGACACACTGGTGTCTCTCTGCCTCAATCACGTCGTTTCATCCTTACCTGACTGATGACCGAGTGCGGAGGCGGCGTCTTCCAACAGGAAGTAGATGGTGTCGGTGGAGAGCAGCAGACAGCAGGTGAGCTCAGACTCCGGAGACTTGTAGAGAACCACAGACAGCCACAAGACCTGTCTCACCTCCTCTGCCTCAGACTGATATAAATAACATAAACATGAACAATTCTTTAAGATTGAACTGGACTTCATCAAAACAGATCTAAGAACTGACTTCAGTCTTCTGACAGACGGTTTCTTTTGTTTTTTACTGATATTCTAGAGACAAAATGATGAATCGTGTGTGTGTGTGTGTGTCCTACCATTGCTATATATCTGTGGAAGTAGTCCAGTAGATGCTGTCCTCCAAGCCCAGCCAGGAGCTTCAGTCCAGGGGAGAGACCTGGCGTGAGGTGGGGGGACGGCTGGTTCTCCTCCACCTGCAGGCGGGAGGAATCCCAGCTGAGGAGGAGAAGAGAGGAGCAGTGAGTAAAAAGATAAACATATCAATAAAAGTCATCGCTCATCATCACTACAGAGCTGCTGTAGGAAAAAAAAATATGACACACTGTGCTCCCTGATGTTTGTTGAACAATCAAAAAATAAAAGCAATCAGCACCAACTGGAACATTTCAAAGATCGTTTTTAAAGATATTTTTTTGACATTTTTATTAGAAGGTGACAGCTGGAGAGAGACAGGAAGTTCAAACCCGGGTCGCTGTGTTAAGGACTTTGGCCTCGATACATGGGGCGCTCTACCAGGTGAGCTCACAAGTCGCCCTCAGGATTTTATTGTTAATGTGCAGACGAATGGTGTCTTTGTTAGAGAAGCCCACGTCTTTCTACCCAATTAATTATTCTTGCACTGGATCACTGAAATGTACTGAAGACAGAGGAAGGCAAAGTACAGGAGCTAAGATGTGTTTGGAGGTGTACAGGTGATGTAGTGTTACAGATTAGCAGCCCCCAAACATTTGGACCCAATCCAAAACAGATGGGATGAAAACCTGTGCAAAGCAGCAGTGCATAAATTAATTTAGAAAAACATTAGCGACGCTTTTCTAATGAAGCCGATAACAACTAGAATCACTCCAAAGCGTGGTGGAGCCGAACTGACCCAAACAGACAGAGAACAGCATGACACACAAAATACTCAAGTACTTGAAGAATTGTGACCAAAAACTGCACTTAGGACATTTTACACTGTAAAAATACGTCAGTCCTCTCTGACAGCTAACGCCCAACATACGTAAAGCTCACACGTGTAGATCAGTGATAAGATCAACTCAGCTGATAATATTGACGATGCCATCAACATTTGCTCTGCATCACGGTTTGTTTTTAGATAAATAAACGTCATACACACTCGCTGATAAATGCGTGCCCTGATAAGATTAGTACAGTGTGTTTGCAGCGTTAGTACAGTGTGAAACTGGGACACTCTGTGTGGCCTTAATCAAAGTACAAGTGTGATATCAGCGTGCAGCTGATGAAGGCACAAGAAGAAGGAGAAGAAGAAGAAGGAGAAGAAGAAGAAGGAGAAGAAGAAGAAGGAGAAGAAGGAGAAGGAAGAAGGAGAAGAAGAGAAGAAGAAGAAGAAGAAGAAGAAGAAGAAGAAGAAGAAGAAGAAGAAGAAGAAGAAGAAGAAGAAGAAGAAGAAGAAGAAGAAGAAGAAGAAGAAGAAGAAGAAGAAGAAGAAGAAGAAGAAGAAGAAGAAGAAGAGTTCTGTGGTTACGTGGAGAGAAAGTCTACCTGCCGGTGCTGTGTGATTTCACAGAACTGGTACAACAGCACTGCTCTCTGGATCTGTGACGGCCTGAGGACACAACAAGGAGGCGTCAAACAAACTAGGAGAAGTAATCAGCAGCTGTAATTAGGGGAATTGTATATGCAGGTAGTTTTCAGCATGTGTGTGTTGACCTTGGTGTGGACAGGGCGTGCAGGGCTGGGGCAGGGCCACCATCTTCAGCCCCTCCAGAGAGGCTCTCTGCTGGCTCAGCTCCCCCAGGAAAGAGCTCCTGTCCTGGGCCAGAGGGAAGACAAACAGCAGCCTCTGGCCGCCCAGCAGCAGCTCCACAGTGTGATTCAACCTGGACATGAAGGTTAAAGAGTGTTTTCAAATTGCACAAAATCATAACAAATATGTATGTAACTTCATGAGTAGCCTCTGTACCTGCGGTGGTGTTTTGGGTCGGGACAGGAGCTGTTGTTGGTCCTGTCCCCGACCTGAGAAGCTCTCTCTCTGGGGTGAAGCACCACAGAGCCGAGGGGCACACGGACCAGCCTGCACCAGGACGAGGAATGAAGGTCAGCGCTCCTCCTCACTCTTCCTGCCAGCTCTCTGAAATCTATTGTCAGCACCCAGAGGTGTCGGTGGGTGAGAAAGAGGAGAAAAGGGAGGCTGGGCTCCTCTCTTCTCGATAAGATGTCTGACAGGAGCGGGTGGGTGTCCGGGGCAGAGGAGGAGGAAGAAGAGGAGGATGTGAGGGAAGAGAGGAGGTGGGCAGGATAGCCTCCCCGGGCTCCTTGACTCTCCTCCAGCTCCCAGGAGTTGATGAGCGAGCGAGGGAGGAGCTGAGGACTGTTTGAGATCTCCGTGTCAGTCTGAGCTCCTGCCGCCTGGAAAAAGAAGGGAGAAGGTTTTTATTTTCCAGGTGACAGACTAAGGACTGCAGTGCAGCCTAAATGGCTCGTGTGCTGCTCTCTGACCTGGATCAGCGCCGTCAGCTCGGTCCTGGTCTGCCGGAGCTCCTCTGCCTCAGAGAAGATATACCAGCTGGTTGAACCAGCTTGAAGGCCGAATGCGAGGCAGGAGTCAGGGAGCTCGGCTTGGGAAAGAACAGGAGCTGGGAGTACGGCACCAGGAGGTCCACCTGCAGGCTGGAGAGCAACTCCTCCACAGGAGGACTCTGCTCCTGGTCTGAGAACAGAAGGACAGACGCTCTTATATAATTTCTGCACTGCAGGACTACCACACATCATCTAATTTACCGTATATGAGGGATGCAACTAACAATTTAATTCACAGCTTCCATGTGTGTTTACCTGCGTCCTGATTTGTCCATGTGAAATCATCTGACAGGTACAGCAGGCCTAACAGTTTGTCCGTCAGCACCAGACATGCCTCCTTCTGCTCCACCTCCTCCTTTACCTGAAGACAGTAGCACCACAGAACCCTGCTGACCTGCACCTCCTCCTCCACCTCCCCCTCCTCCTCCTCCTCTTCCTCTTTACACAGATCCCCCTGGGGGCCATCAGGCTCTTCTGTAGGAGGAACAGCGAGTGACGTGGAGGAGGAGCAGACCGACTCCTCAACAGAGTCATCCAGACCCATCTCAAAGTATCCGTCCCTTGAACCTGGACTGGAGTAAAGAGCATCAGAAGTCATTCATCATTCATTTTTCTACACTGTAACATGCTGATATTATTCAATTTGACTCAGTCCTCCAGTGACTGGTTTGATTACCTGAGACTTCCCACATCGGTGCCCTCGACGTGGGACTGAACCTCTCTGGATTCAGATGTCTTCTCTTCCTCCCTCTCCTCCTCCTCCTTCTCGTCCTCCTCTGATGAGTTCCTCTTCTGCTCCTTCAGGATTGAGCTGAGATGATGGGAGAGCTGGGTAATGAAGTCTTTGTTAAAGGAGGAGGAGGAGGAGGCGAGAGCAGGTGAGGAGAAAGTAGAGGACAAGAGGCTGCACTGCAGGAGAAACACGTGGCTTCAACTGGTCTGGTGGAGCAGACACAACTGGAGGAGAGAGAGGCAGAGGGAAATTTGAATAGTTTTTCAAAATAAGAGCCTTCCAGTGGCTCGAAATGTTGAGTTTCACCAAAGGTAGATTAACAGCAATCAAAAAAGTAAAAGAGACTGGTTATATATTCAGAGTTGTTAGTTTATATGATGGTAGTAGCACTGATATTTCACACTGACCAGACAGTAATAGTAGGAGTCGTGGTGGTTATCCTTGGGGGAGCTCCACAGTGTGTGTGCTCAGACAGGCTGACAGCAGGTTGTTGGACCTGAAGACAAACACATGAAGCAACATTAGAAATGAAACAATCTGCACTACACCGCAGCACAGCTCCCGTCCTTAGCTGGATGCTAACATCAGCATACAAACACAGCAGGTTATGCTGACACTCAAAATACAGCGAGGCTAATGGGAAGTCCTCCAGGGATTTGATCATGAAGTAAAGTAAACTTTGAGCTGCTGGTGGTGTTTGTGGGAAAGTTATAATTCATCTCAGAGTCCATTTTTATTGATTTATTGCTTATAACTAATCGCTTTTGTTGTTATTGTGTTGTGTCTTTCCTCTTTGACAGCGTGTACTTGCATTATCATGCATCTATCATGATATCAGCACCATAAAATGACAATTATATCATTTATCGCAGTTATTTCTGTCATTAGACAAAAGTAGTTATCACGACTACGATAGGCATGTCAGACGTGTTCAATGGTTGTATGCTCCTAATCTAAATGATTAGTTAACATAAAGGGTTGGCTGAAGAAAGCTCTTGCACGAGATGTGAAACGTCTTCAAGGATCTACAACCAAAGTCCAGTTGCCCCAGATTGAATCCTTTCTGACGACCTGTATGACTGAGAACCTTCACAGAAACCTTCCCTTGTGTTTCAGGTGTGTGTGTGTGTCTGACCTGGGCGGAGTCAGCAGACAGGAGGTGTGTATTGGTGTTAAAGCTTGCAGGGGGAGGTGCGGTGTCCACAGGAGGGAGGACACTGCGGGGAACTCTGGCTTCTTCTCTGCTCGTCACTTCTGAAACAGGAAACAGATCGGTGAAATCGATGCTGATGTCGTTATGTTTGAATAGATTCTGTCAGTTTGTGCCACAATGTGACATCTTTAAATTTGAACTATTTGTGAGAGCAATCATTTCAAGTTTTTACTAAACTAAACTAAATTTTGGTCAGAATGTACGACGATTTCAAAGCTCCAGCTCATTAAATATGAATATTTGAAGCTTTTCTTTGTCTTATGTGTTAATTAAGTATTTTTTGAGTTTTGGACTGTTAGTCAGGCAAGACAGCACATTTTAAAGATGACACTTTGGGCTCTAAGAATTTGTGATCAGCATTTTTCACAGTTTCATACACCAACATGTAGAGCAAATTAATGAATTATGAAAAATAATCATTACTTGCAACCTAACAGGCTTAAAAATGATCAACAAACATGGTTCTAAGCTTTAGTTAAAAACATATTCATGCATAGTGAGCTGTGATAGAAATGCGTTGCCAAAGCTGACGGGGCATCATGCAGAGTTCGACTGAATCAGACACAAATTTCATATTTTAGAAACAACAAAACATCAATGCCAAATAACAACCGAGCTCTGTCTCACATCATACATCACATCATAAGACACTGACATGCATTTATTAGCTCTTCACACACACACACACACACACACACACACACACACACACAGCATGCAGCCTGTACGAAGCCACAGACGGAGGTTATTGAGCATTAGCAGGATGTCGCACAGCCTCCAGACAAACATTAGTGAATATGACGCTCTGATTTACATGACTCACGCTGTGTGGACAGTCTAACTGCTCAGACGTGAACACAAACTAGACTGAGTTATGATTTTCCAATAACATCACACTTGCAGATGTATTGTTGAGGCTTTCACAGGAATTGTCTGTTGGTAACAGTCAGTTAAGCAGCAGTTGGCTCTACTTGTAGTCTGATAATCTCTTCGATCTTCAGCATGACATAGCTTGCTCTAAACAAACAACAGAAACTAATGTAATCGTCCTGTCAACCTAAATTTCTATCAACAAAGAGGCTGTGGCAACATTTAACTTAATGTCTGTCATGTTTATTGAAGAAACGTGTTGATTTAAGAGTTGTTAGTCGACTTGTAGACATTTTACAGTTGTTTCTGACTCATTTAATCTTAAGAAGTCTAAAATCAGGCTGTCCTAATAGTTAGTTGATGTAAACATACAGTAATTCCAGCAAAGCTTTAACTTAACAGCTGAAGCAACAGATTACTTATCATCATCATAATTTAAAAAGTTAAAAACAGTGAAAGCAAAGCATCTACGACAGGAAACATAAAGCTGATCTGGTTTAGGGGCTAAAAGAAGATGCTCTTTAGCAGGTTAGCTTCCTCAGCTAACCTGATGAAAGTTTTTCCACTGCAGCAGAGTGACGTCCTGCGACACTTCCTGATCGCTCTGAGGAACATTCATATGATTCAAACCACAAAGGGAAACTAAAGAGCCCCACAAAGAACCTAAGTAGTCTCAGAACATCACGTGACTGCGATGGAAAAAACATTTCATTGTTTTCCACTTCGAGATAAAGTCAGTGAGAATCAAACCAAACTTTATATCCACTGAAAGCAGCAGCCAGACACCCGTTCAGTAAACACATATTCTTATCTCTCTGTCTTTGTGCTAAGCTACGCTAAAGATGTGCATGTGTGTGAAGCAGAGCAAATACTCAAATGCTAATTACTGTATTTAAGCTTTTGTTTGGACAGTTGGTCGGCCAAACGAGGCATTTGTAGATGTCGCCTTGAGCTTCAGGACACTATCAGCGGTATGTTTCACAATCTTCTGACATTTTATGGACTAAACAACTGGCAGATTAATTGATAATGAAAATAATCACTAGCTGCGAACTCATCATGCGCTGTCAGCTGCTGTTTTTGGGAATCATCTACACTCGTCTGTCTGGCTGCTGCCTTGCAGCTGAAATAAAAACCACCACTCCCTCCCGCCCTGCACAGCCTGATACATACATGATTACCTTGGCTGGGGCAGGCAGACTGCTGGGCCGGACAGGAAGAGGAAGAGGAAGAGGAAGAGGAGGAGGTGGAGGAGGAGGAAGAGGAGGTGACAGCAGGAGGAGCAAGAGCAGAGGTAGAGCAGCAGGTGGAGGAGGTGGAGGAAGAGGGGGGAGAAGAGGAGGAGAGGTGAGGAGGTGCAGCAGCAGACAGCTTGGTCTCCTCACTGATCTGACGAGAGGACAGAGAGGTGGAAGCCTTCAGAGAGCAGCTACAACATCGATCAGATCACATCCTGAAACCTGCAACCAGCAGCACCGTCACCAGCAGAGCAACAGTCGGTTTTTAAAGTCTGACTGTGACTGAGACTGAGTCGATTGTAAACTTGTGTAAAAATGTTTAAAATATGTAAATTGTGAAGTTCAAGAGCTAAATCTGTGATAAAATGCCGGAAAAATCTGACATGTTTTCTCATTTTCTAGACGTGCCTTCATGTGAAGCCTTCTGGAAAGCAGCGGGCCGTTTGGTCACAGAGATCTGATTTCTCTTCTCCGTTTTTGTACCTTGGAAATATTTCTAAAAGGTCTCAGTACGAGTGACTCATAACTTCAAAAGATCTGACTCTCACCCTTTGACTACAGAAGGAGAGGTTATTACTGTGATAAATTGGATTGTTTTAACCATGACTTTTAATATTTTTATTCTCCCTATCTAGACCTTTTGTGTGCCTCAGGTTTTTTACTTTACATTGTGGTCAAACTACAGTAGATGTAACTTAAAGATCAAAATAGGCTTAGTGAAGGATTATGTTCGGAGGACATAATCCTTCACTGAGCCTATTTATTATAAAGCAAGAATACCCAGCCCTCTAAGTAGGGGTAAAAACATCACTGGTGTGTTTAGGTGAATTTCATGAATAATAAATAAATCATAAAATTAATTTGGCCACAGTCTGGTCTGTCTTTGTAGCTCTGAATGGTTTTGTCAATCAGAGCTTTGTAGGTTGGTACAGCTTGTCATTATAAACTTGAACTGTCTTTTATTCTGAAGGTGTGGACACCCAAACAGGAAGTAATCTTGAACAGCTGGCCACAAATATTTTGACTCCTTATTGTATTTTCTTAAAAAAAGAAATATGTTCTGCAAATTCACAAAAAATACACAACTACAGACTCAGTTTTGCAGGCTGTTTAAACATACACAGATTTAGCTCACAAACTTCACAGATTCATTTAAAAGTGACATTACAGCCTGTTTTTATTCTCGTACTGGCGATATTTGTGTTACCTCTTAACTCTGCTGCTGACGTGCGCGATCTCTCTAATCTGATGATCTGCAGGTTGTGACTCAAACAAACACTACAGCAGCTCATTACACTCATGTAGTGAACAACATGAGCTGCTGTAGTGACTGACAGAGCAGTAACAGCTGGTCAACCTTCAGGCTTCAGAGATGTGTTAGTAATTAACTCGGTATCAGGATCACCATTAGTCACATGTAATTGGTGGATTTCATCTTGTGATTTATGATTTGTCTATAATCAGGTTACAAACATAAAAATATACTACAGCAGGTTCCAGGTTCTTTTTATTTGATAGCGCTGATTAACAAAGATGTTAAAAGACGTTTTAGGCTCTGCTGTGTCACAGTCCTAAAATAGATTTACACTTGTTATATAAATGATAAACACAAAATTTAAACTCTTATTAACAATCTTTAAAGTGCAGACCGTATGTCATGATAACTGACACAAACACTGACAATCTAACCATATAAACTGCTCTCCGCAGGTCTAACACTGCCTCCTGCTGTATGACTCAGTGTGACAGGAAGTACCTTCTTGTCACCGCTGCTCATCCTGTCTTTGACTTCTTTGGCTTTCTGAATGGCTTTCAACACTTCCACCGTGTCCAGCTCCTTCTCTGTCGTCACTTTACCATCCAGACAAACCTGAAGACGCAGAGACAAAGCATTGACTGCTGAAGTAGTATAAACTAGTGATAAATAAATACAACTAGTACTAGTTATGAGCAGTTTCTATAGTAGCAGCAGCAGTAAACATGTTGGTGTTGTTGGCTGTGTGCCTCTGCTGCGTAGTAGCAGAAACAGTACGGTAGTAATATTAACAGTATGGTTGTTTTGGTGGTGTACCTCTGCTGCACGGTCTCCAAACTGGGCCAGGACTTTGGTTCTGTAGTCTGGGATGATGCACATGGGGTTACTGGACAGGTTGAGTTTCTCCAGACACGGCAGAGAGCCGATGTTCCTGATTTCCTCCAACTGGAATCACAAACAACCCAAATCAACCTCCACTGACTCCCTCGCTGAATTCTGGATGTTTCATTAGAGCTATGGTTAGATGTTTTTTCCCCCGCAGTCTTAAGTTGTGTGTATTAGAGAGTCAACAGTAGAGAAATGACAAAATGATGATGAAAATGAAGGGAGAGGACGCTTGTTGCAATTAATATTGATCAATTACATTGAGAGCTTGGTCGATTATTTATTTCCTTCTTTTTTGGTAATAACAGATTTAATACCTTTTGTAACTGAGTGTGCCTGAAAGAGCACACTATATACTATTCACCGCGCTTATTATTATTACTAACTTCATTGAAGTCTCTTTTTCTAGTTTTCTATGTTTTCCTTCCTTTAATGCAAAAAGCATAAGCAGGAAATGTATCTTTTACACTGTTAAAGTAACGTAGAAAAAGATTTTCTGCGTGTTTCTACGACACTTTGACCATCAGGACGTCCACGGTGTGTTTACCTGAGCCAGCTGATTGTGGCTGAGGTCCAGGTTGACCAGAGAGTAGAGCTTGGTGAGGCCGGTCAGTTGGTCCAGCTGGTTGCCGGCCAGACTCAGAGTTTTAATGTTGCCCAGACGAGTGTGAGCAGCTTCCAGGACCCGCAGGCTGTTGTAGGACAGGTCCACGTGGACCAGATTGTACAGGTGCTGCAACCACAGGACAGTTAATTCAGTACGAGTGTACGACAAACTACACATCTGTAGGGGTGTCGAACTGCACCTGTCAGGACCAGCTGTCTGTACTGACATTACAAGTGAACCTCAACTGCAAGCTGTTTTTACTAATTTAACTGTAAGTCCTCAACTCTGCTCCAACTGTGGTATGTTTAAACTCACATGTAGCTGCTGCAACAAAGAGGCAGAAAGTGCTTCAGAGAGAAAAGGAACCTCACAGAAACAACAAGAGCCGAAACACTGCGTTAGTTAGACAAGTTAATCAACAGAGAACGTATTGGAAAATAATCGGTAATAGTTTCAGTCATGCATCGAGCAGATGTTTCTTTGTTGCAGCGTCTCGACTGTGAGGATTTGCCTCTTTTCTCTGTTTTGTATCATCGTAAGCTGAATGCGTTGAGTCTGCTGGTCCACACAGTAAAGTCCCATTTTTCACTGTTTTCTGACAGTTAAAAGTCTAATTAATTAATTACATTGTCAACATTGACAATATTTTCTTATGTTCATCACGTGCATACACACACACATACCTGGAGGTTTTCCACTGTGGACAGCTGGTTGTAGCTCAGATCCAGAAACTCCACCTTTGGAATCAGTTTCTACGACAGAGAAAAATCTCAGTGTCAGCACACAGAAACGGATGTACGGAGCCTAAACCTTCCTTTAGTCACACACCTTTTTTTAGCCCAGTGTTAAGACAAAGATGGTCGTATCACATCCTGATACAACAGCTAGCTGACCAATCAGTGCAGGCAGAAAAGGCAGCACATGTCTGTGTTGAGTATTTTTCTTATTGTGTTGAGGTTTGGTGGGCGTGTCTCACCACAGAGCTGTCTATGGTGCTGATGCAGTTGTGGCTCATGTCCAGCGTGGTCAGGTTTCTCCACACGGGGATGACAGCGGTGACAGGACAGCCAGACTCTGCCCCCTCAGGCTCCCACTGTGAGAACTCGCTCGCCTCTGGGACCAGAATCGCCTGGAGGAAGCCAGAACAAACATCAGTACACAATATACATCCATGAACATGTATACTAGAGTTGTGTTTAGTCTAAACTGTACCATCATAGTTTCTGTGGAGTAGTGGATACTCAGAGTTGCCAGACTTGACCTCAGAGACGACAGACCTCGAATCTGCTGAGAGCTGCACTCACTGATCTGAAGACAGACGGAGAGAGGGAAGTTATTATCCACATTTTGCCAACTCATTTCCCAGATCATCAAAATAAACACGTCAAAATTGCTGCTGTGAAAAAGCTCAATTAACAACTTTCTCAAACTTCTGGTAGCCATGCTGGCTCCAGCACTGTGTGTTTATAACCCTTTTGTGCAATTTCCTGTCCCCAGTTCCTGCTGCACACCTCAAGTAGATTTTACCAGGTGGATTAACTTAATGATTTACAGCGAGGCTGCAGAGTTTAGTTGAGGTAATTTCAACAGAATCGCAGGAAGCAGCAGATTTATTTGTGAAGGCGAAGGAGATCCAAACCGAGCCGTCACAACGAGTTCAGTGTTGGTGAACTTTGACATGCTCATTTACTAACTACAAACAGGTCGCCAGCTCTAACCTTTGAGGAAATGAAGACCCTGTGCGTCTAAAATTTAGTAAATTATCATATTAGCTGCATCACAACATCCAATTGCTGCTCTGTCTAATGAGAAGCGCCCTCAGCAGAGCTTTCCTCTTCGTATCCATCCATAAAGTGTGTGTTACTTACCAGGCACTAACCCTGGACCACAGTCTGGTATAAATGGGCAAAATGCTGGTGTTCATTATCCCATTATCAAATATGAGGTTTGTGTGTGATATGAATGAGCAGACACTGTACAGACAAGAGTGTTTTGAGGAGAGACAGACAGACAGTTACCTCTATCTGCAGCAGTGATTTGAAAACAGACAGGTCGAAGGGGAGACTGCTCTCCTCGATGTTACTGGTTCCTACTGGACCTCTGGTACCAGACATCTTAACCAACAGAGACAAAACAAGTGAGAACAATCACCACCTCAAAGGGAGGTCAGGAGACAATGCTGAAATTGCATGATGGGGATTTGAGTTCAATAAAGAGGTGTGTGACCTTGAGGTATCTCAGTCTGCAGGTGAAGTCGAGGATGTGTCCCAGGTCAGTCTTGGCGTCTCCGTTACAGCAGGTTGGTTTGGCCAGACGTAGCTGCTGGGAGACGGAGTAAAGCTGCAGGGGATGTAGAGAGAAGACCTCGCCAGCCTGCAGCAACTGCTCACCTACAACACAAACACACAAACACACAGCGTGTTGATACTCACAACATTTTTTGTAGTCGGTTTACATGACAACATCGACAAACCAGAGGTCGACAAAACCTTCAACCGCCACATCCTTATGATGTTAATTAATGTTTGTAAAGTAGATTTATTCTGGCTCACTGCACTTCGTCTCTTAAACTGATGAGTATTGTATCAACTACAGTGCGAAAGCCTCAGCAGCTACATAGAGTGGAAACACACCACCTCACTGAAGGAGTCTCATTAATTGTTAACGAAGTTGTAGAAACATTAGATTAGAGAAGAGAGTCAAAGGTCAGACAGGAAGCAAACCTTTATGGAACAACTCCTCGGCCAGTGCTGCTGTGATGCCGTTAATCTCCTGAAAGAGACAAAAAAAGTTTGTTTAAAACTGGAATCACGTCAAATTAACAAACATTTAAACTTATAGAGTTAAATGACTTTATGTCTGCATCTCTCTGTGGACAGCTGGTCATGGTTTCAACTCTCTAGTGATGTTTGACCTCACCTCACGCTGTTTTCCTCACAGTTACATTGTACAGTAGTTATGTGCTGAATAATAAACAACGACAAAGCTGTTTTCTGATGATCATTTAAACTCTTCTGCAACAGTCATGTGTTGATCACTTCATGTCACATGAGAGGATTTTTCTATGGGCTGTTTACTCTGCAGAGTCCGGAGGACTCAGACAACACTGGTCTGTTGTTGGACTGACATCATCATGTGATCACAGTCACCGACATCACAAAGCTGTACACTACTACTAACACCAGCCTGGAGCAGCGCTTCTTAATCTGAGAAATCATTCACTGGATAGAAAAACAAGAAGTCTTTTTTCTATCTTTATATTTCTGCCTATCAGCAACTTGAAAACCAGAACCCAAAAAGTAACTCGTGTCGTAACAGTTAAAGGTCTGTCTAATTTGCAACATTTATTTAGATACAAAAGTTGAATTAATCTTTTAACTGTCTTTGTGGATTACTTGTAATAATAATATTTTTTCACCTGCAAAATATCTGAAGGAAGTGAACAAATCGCACTTGCACCAGAGCTAACGACTTCAGGTTCCTCTTTTCTCTGACCAACACTCCAAAAAGATATTAAGTTTATAATTATTTCAAACAGAAAAGAGCTGTAAATCCTCACACTGGAGTTGGCATTTTTACTTTAGAATCCTCAAGCTTTATAGAACAACAACTATAAATTACTAAAGATTTACCAGCATTTAATTGTTGTGCTTGAAGTCAAACCCTTCTGAACTTTGGGATGAGCTAGAACACAGCAGCGCGCCTGGTCTTCAATCAGCCCAAAAGGTCAAATGTTACCCTGCTGCTCATTGAGCTCCGCTGACTACCTGTACCAGCACACATTAAATTCAAATCACTAATGCTGACTACAAAGTAGTCTCCAGTTCTGCACCTACTTGAATGTCCTCATACAGACATATGTTACCTCCTCTAATGAACAACGCCTTTCATCTAATCCAAACTTTTCTCATCTGTTGTTCCCTGTTGGTGGAACGTCCTACCAGTTCCTACCAGATCACCTTCAAAAACCTCCTGAAGACCTCCAGCTCTTCAGAGAGGACCTTCTCTCCAACACTACCAACAACTGGACATGATAAATCTATCCACCCCTACAACTGTCACAGTACTTACTACTGCACAAACATGTCCTTCGCACTGTGCCTTGATTGCTTCTCTTTTTTGTAAGTTGCTTTGGATAAAAGCGACTTACATGTTACATTTTCCTCTGAGCAGGCTGAGTACTATCAGGTGTAGTAACAAAAGGCAGAAGCACCTGAACAGATTACTGCACGTGTGCAGAGGTTGTAGGGTTGTAGTCGCTTCAGGTATACTCACGTAGAGGTGAAAGTGCAGGAAGCAGGCGAGCGGAGTGGGCGTGGCCTGCGGGAACTGCAGCAGCAGCGTCTGCAGGTAGAGTTCCAGCTCCTTCTGCCGCCGCTCCACCAGACTCTTGGAGTTCTTCCCCAACATCTTCTTTGGAGGAAGCAGCGCTCGGTCCACCTTCTTCTCAGTCACCAGCTGAAGGGAAACGCACATCATAAATATTCTCTGGAGATTTTTACTATAGTATGAAACAATGTACTAATGAACCAATTCATCAGAACTAAAACTAATCATTTGTCAGCTTTGTTCTCTCTCACAGGGCTGCTGTTACTTGTGTGTTTTATGTTTATCCAACACTTTTTGGTCAAGTGTTTTACTGTAATGCACTGCGAGAATAGATTTAGTGCATAATTAACGTAATGCATGATGGTTATTAATGAGTGGGGTTGAATAATACATCTGTGGTTGGGATATTATTCTCTGAAAATGTTAATTATTAGATTTGTTCTGATAACATGAAGCCTCTTCTGTGGGTGTGATTGTCAGTAAACACCTCAAGTATAATTACAGTAGTTTAATGACACACAGGCGAATGACTAACTTCATTTATATCAGTTACATGGCTGCTTCTTAGCAAATGCAAGACAAAAGAGAGCGTCAGTAAGAAAACAAACTGGCGAATGAGAAAAGTTAGCCGTTAATGTCCTCTACACAGTTCGGCAGTTGTGAGACAGACGATTTAAGTCACTGGCCCTAAAATTTCAAACTTGATCTGGTTGATTATGAAGTTGACTAATAAGCTGTGGACCTTTGCAGCATAAAAACTAGACATTAACCAGCCAATCAGTAAGAAATATAGTTTCATGGATCACAGGACCAAACTGCTGTTAGTTTACCAGGATAGACATACACCAAAAAAAAAAACAATTGCACCTATCACACTGAGCAGATTAGTTACTGATGAGCTGAGCTGCTCTGGTGTCTTACCTTCTCGTGGAGGTCGTGGAAGTCACTGTATCGGTGCTTCACAGTCCACTTGTGATCTCCATCCGTCACATCGATGATATAGACCTGAAACACAGCAGTTTGTTACACGCTGTGTGTCTGTTGTTTCTTCTCAAATCGTTACTGCACTTTGTGTTGTAACGCGTGTGCACCTTAATGTAGACCTGTCTGCATTGTGTTATGTCTCATGTAGCACCTAGACAGTGTTTCTTTACTGTGCTTAATGCTGTGACTTTCATTCAGTGTCTACAGCCTAATTTAACTGTATATAGTTTTTTTTTTAAATCTCTTATTTCTATTTTTTTTTAAATCTATTTTTACTTTTATATAGTTTTCTATTTGTAAAGATCTTAGCACATGTTTCATTTCTTTGCACAGGAATTTAATTTAAATGCAGATTTATCTTATAGGCTAAAATGAAAGTAGAGGAGCTGTGGTCGTGGATCATGAGAACAAACATGTTTTTTTTTAATTAACTATGTCGGTGTGTGTTTAACACAGCACAAAGCGCTACGACTTTAAAGACATAAAACATCATGACTGACAGAGGAATAAGCTGCGTTTGGCTGTCAGCTCTCTGTAAACACTCTGACACCGGCTGGCAGTTGACAGTCAGTTAGCACGGCAGTTAGCCCGGCAGTTAGCCGTTAACTCGGGTTCATTTCAGTCCAGCCTTAACGGGTAGGCTGGAGGAGGATTAAAGACATAGAGTGTGCAAAAACAACAAGCACACTAACACATAAAAAGCTCATCTATTCACTAACTGATTTATTAAACAATATCTACCTGCCGCTTTGAGAGAGACGCTAAGCTACCGTTGCTACATGCTAAGCTAACTAGCAGGCTAAAGGAAATAGCTGACTTACAGTGTAGTTTTCCACCAGCTCCGACCCGACAACACACACTTTCCTGTCCGAAACCTCCTCTGGAAACGGAGCGGACTCCATATCGAGCAAAATATGATTTATTATGAAGTTAAAAAAATAAACTATTATAACGGTTGTAGACGGTTTCTCATCAGTTTTAGCCGCCTCCTCCTCCGGACGCCATGTTTGTTGTGATGCTGCTGAGCGAAGAAGCAGCTGACTGATTTAAAAAAACGTTTAAACTTTATTTACAATTGTTCTGTTACAACCCGTGAAAAACGGTTTAATATGTAGTATTTATATTTAATATAACAGACAGGTAGGTAAATAAACTACTGTTACAATAAAGACCAAGATAAAAACTGAAAGAAAAAATAAAAACGCCCCCAAACACGACCGTTATTTCACAACCGTTGTTGTCCGAAAATAGGAACATGTCTCATCTTTCAAAATAGCTTTGTGATTTAATAACAACAGCTCAGTAACAGCGAGGTGATAGATAGATAGAAAGATGGCCACCATTAATTCAGGCACTGCCAGAACTCTAAATGTCTCTTTTTCCCCCCTCTTTCTTATTGTAATTTAGTTTTAGTTTTACTGTAGTACACTTGATACTAAGTATATTTTGGCCAAGCATCTCCTCTTGTGTGTTTTTTGTTGTATATGTTTTTATTTTATACGACAAAAAAAATCAGTTGAGAAAAAAAAGAAACTGTCACTTATTTTGGGAAAGATGTTTGTGATTTTCATCTCATGAATGTGTACACAGTGTGTATAACTTTCAGTTCATTTATTGTCCCACAAGATAAAGAAATGAACACTGAAGATTGAAATTAAACCTGTGCAAAAAAAATTAAACATGAGATTTTTTACAAATAGAAAACAATTATAGAAACAAGAAATAGAACTACAAATAGAGATTGAAAAAAACACACAATTACAATTAGGCTGTAGGGAATAAATGAAAGTCACAAAGTGCAAATTGAGTCCAAAATAAGTGACAAAATGTTACATATTAGCTGGATTATGAGGACAGATGGTGATGATTTGTTGTATCTAAATGGGCGGTGTACTGTACGTGTCATCAGAGAGGTTAACAGTAGTTTATTGTCACATAATTCAGGACTCCGTCTCAAGAATCAAAATCCAATTTCACAACAAATGTAACCAGCTTTCTAAACTCACACTGTCCTGTTAAAGGCTGTTAACTCAGCACACATCGGTGAATCTATCTCAGCACAAATTTAACATTGTTACCACGACACGCTGGTGCTAAGAGTCTAAGTATAGCAAGTCAGTCTCTCGTAATCCATCCAACAATTTTACTGGATGCATCCCAGCAGACACTGACCTCCCCTTCTTCTGCCTCTTCAGCTGTGTAATATACATTTCGGCCACACAGGGTCACTCGTGCAGCTTTATGTAATCTCATGGTCTGACAGTTAAACTGTATTGATCTGAATATGTTTGAACAGGATTGAAGCCAAAAGGAGAGTTGTGCTGGAAGTCACCCTGAAATATGTTTAATTAATTACACTTAATATGGTTTCTTTAAGTAAGCTGTGCTTATTTTAAGTATAATGTCATTCATTTCTAATGACTTCTGCTGGTTGGATGATTATGAACAATAAGAGTCCATACAGCTAAGCAGCTTTGTCGGGCTGTACTTAGGCACAGCTAAACGCTAACGTCAGCAAACAAAGACAATGTTAAAATGATGTTTAGCAGGTAGAGTGTGTACCACCTTCTTAGTTTAGTTTTAACATTTGCTAATTAGCATTAAACAGAGTACAGCTGAGGCTGAATGTCATTAGCTCAGCAGGTTTAGGCTCAGCAGAGTTTTGGGACTGGAGAACCAAATTTTATGGTAATCTATCTAATAGTTGTTGAAAACTGCAGTCCCTCAAACGTCCACTTGAGGCTGGCTCCAGAAGTGAGTCAGTCTCCATAAGTCCCCATGTTCAAATGTCCAACTTCACAGCAGAAATAAACATGTTTACAGCCTGGTACAAAAAACAGTTTTGGTCTCTGTAGCTAATTTCCCCGTTCATGACAACTGTACTGAGGGTGAATTTATATACAACTCACCTGTTCAGGTTATATTAAGGCTTAAATTTATGCAGAATTAACAGCGTGGACGCTTTGACTGACAGGTGTTGATGAATATTTGACCTTCAGTGGACTCTCTGAGACTCCTGAATTATGAATTCTGTTTTTTGGGGGTCTTATTTTGGTAGTTTTGTCAAGTTTGACAAGTTATCGCTGCCATGTTGGCGTTACAGGTGGCTTGTTTAAGCACTCAGGCGTCAGTCAGCATGCATCAGGTCCACGTCTTTGCCGTTTTTTTTTTTTAGATTAGCCGGGAGATGGAAGAGGCAGGACTACCAATATGGCAATGGTGAATTTTCTGGGGGAGCATGAATTTCACCTTTATCCATCTGATATTTGTTGAGGTTTTTTCAGTCCAACGCGACATTGAGTAACCCTAGAGCCACGTTGGTAAAATGGCTACCACGTGAGTTTGCCAAAAGAACTTTTTTTGTGTGGCAGATTTTATTTGTAACGTTTGGTACGGAAGACAAGTTTGTTTGTTTGCAACGTTTTTATGTGAGAAACCGTCAAATGTTTCACCTCCGCTGCAGTACTTGTGTTGTCTTGAGTCCATGTGGGTTGGGTACTTGTATGTGCATGACACAATAAGTAACTACTGTCAGTGGTATTACAGTACTGACTGACTGTGCTGCTGGTTGTTGTTGCTGTCTGTTGTCAGAGGGGCGGGCTAAAGGCAGCAGCTGTGGATCAGATTTCAGCTACTAAAACTGAACAGGAATGAACCATCCTGCAGCAACGGGGGGTTTGTTTCTGGTTATCACGGCGACAGCTTACAACCTGAGGCACCTGCAGCCTCTTATATGTCTTATAATATCTTATCTGTGTATGTAGAAGTCATAACCGATAGAAATCTCTTATATTATAATGTTTTTTAAATGCAGAGGATAAACCTGCACATCCTGACCCCCTCCCTGTGTTAAACCCATGAGTGGATCCTTCCAGCTCTTTATCCAGGCTGTGAGGGGAAGGCAGAGCCACAGTCAGAGCTGGTCAGAGCTGAGTACACACAGTTGTCGGCCTGATACTGAGAAATAACTGCTTTAAATCAGCCAGAAGACGCTTCAAACCCCTCAGTAGCTCATTTCAGTTCACTGATCAGAGCTGTAAAGAGCTGATTTGACTTTCAGAGAGGTGAAGAAGAGATATTAGAGAGACAAGAGGAGGGCGTGACAGGGAAGAAAAGCCCAGCAGGCAAGCTGCTGCTGCAAGGGGAGGAAGAGCAGGCTATGCATCAGCCAAAGGCAGAGGTCAAGAAAAAACGTGCAAGAATAGTGAAAAGGTAGACTCAGAGCGAGAGGAGGGTCATTTTGTGATCTGAAAAAAAAAGCAGAAACCAGCCTCTCTTTGTTATTGTTTGGGCCACTGAGCAAGGGAGGAGGATGTGAAGGAGAGCAGCGAGGAGGAAGGGAGGCGACTGCAAGAAAGACAAGAAAAATGCTCTCAGAGATGATGTGCAGGAGGAGCTGCCAGCAGCAGCAGCAGCAGCAGCAGCAGCAGCAGCAGCAGCAGGATGGAAAAGGGGCTCCACAGAGGGACCCCTCCAGCCGCAGAAAGCACGGCTGGTCCAAGAGCTGCAGGGGGCGCCTGCAGGGACGGAGGACAGGAGGGGGAGGGTGGCCAAGAGGGCGAAATCACCACCAACACCACCAACACGCTCAACGTCATCATCCTCATTACCATCATCCCCTTCACCTCCAGAGGCCAGCGATGTCTCTCCGGCCTGTCAACGTCAAAGGAAACAGAGCGAGGGGGATGCGAGCGCCCAAGAACACCAACCAATTTTTAATGCACGAAAAGTACCAGATGCTACACATGCGCTCCGATTCAGTGGGGAGCGACAGTGGCAGCAGCTCCGACAGCGACATGGAGCTCACAGACATGGACTCGTACCTGGGCGTCCTGGAGAATGCCAGGGGAGCCCTCTTGGACAGTCCCAACCCACACGGCTCAACGACGCCCCCGGGGCAGATCCTGGTACTGCACGAAGACGGTCTGCGTCTGCACAAGGACAGTCTGCGTCTGCAGGAGGACAGTCTGCGTCTGCAGGAGGACAGCATGCAGTATTTCCCCTCTGAAGATGACCTGATTCAGAGCCAAAATTTCATGCAGAGGGACTTTGTTGAGTTCTGTGACATCCTGACGTCCTGAAGGGGAAACTTTCAGGGTGCCATTTTGTTCTCGGCAGCGTGAATCTCAAACCTCAGACTGAACGGGGTCAGGTTTGTTCCACTTCATGTTCACAGAAAATTGAAAGAAATCTCCATCTTATCAAGTCATTTAGCCTTAAAGTCTTACTAATATGCTTGCAGGGTGAGATGATTGCACCAGTTTTCTTGCAGAAATGAACTTTTTAAACACATTTTTTAAAAGTGTTTTCTTAATACTCCAGAATTTTATTAATATTCGTGAACTGATCTGCCTTACTTTGTCTTTTTTCAAGATACTGGCATTGATTGTTCAGAGAACGCACTGAGAAAAAAGTGAAATTATCTCACCCTGTTGGTATTTTTCTAGATTTATTGAATGTAAGATTAAATGACATTATTAAGAAGGATGTTTTTTTGTTTTTTTTTAACAGTTCATGTTTGGTAGAGTGTGTCTGATGCTGTAAAGTGCTGCCTTTTTTTGTTGTTGTTGTTGTTGCACACAAAGGGAAATGGGTTGGGTGGTGGGAGTGAGCCCAAACAGCCAATCGGCATCAAGCTGGCAACATTACGCTGCGGCTGATTGGCCGATGCAGACTGTCATTAACACAAAAGCCCTTTACTGTACAAAATAAAAAGATAAAACCTAAAAAAATACAAATAAATGATTGATGTAACATGTGCTGATTGGTGTTCTTTGTGGATTTAAATGAGTGTGAGTTTTTTTTTTTTTTTATGTCATTTTCAAGTGCTAAGAGTTAACAAGGCCAGTGTGTCAGTGAGTCATCCAGGTTGCTCGGAGTGAATAATGCACAGTTAAACCTTGTAAAACAAACACTCCCATGGCAATGTGTGAGAGGAACATCAAGATCAGACTAGAGCAGCGAAGAAAAACATATTCAACATTAATTAAAATACAAAAGAAAGTGCAGAAATAAGCATCTTAAAACTTTTTTTTTGGTGGGGTTGCATGATGAAGAAATACATGAAACCAACCAACAACCAATGCACACGTAGCACAGTTGATGATGAAAAAACTGCTTTAATCCAAGATGGGACATGGACACACATAGACAAAAATACTATATAATGCATGTAATGGAAACAAATATTAATACATAATAATAAAACTGAAGCATGACACAATATATAACTTATTTCCATAGTGGAAATAAAGCATTATATCAACAAAGACGGCTGGTGTCTGCTCGACTGACCTGCAAATTTAACTGCAATGGTGTACTAAGGCACTGAAATATTCATACGTACATAAATCTCTACTCTGTTTTTAAAAACTCTGACACCATCTGCTCAGCTAGTGCAAGTTAAAACTAGATTTATGAATGAACCAGAGCTACGCACAGACATTTTGTTATAAAACCAACGTTGATCTCTTAGTAGTCTGGTAGATATTTATACACTTGCCCTGCGAGTAACCTTATCAACAATGTTAAACCAACATTTAAGCATTATGAAACTTTAGACGGGCATTAAAGCAGGAAGGCAGGAGAAACACTGCGTTCCAGAGCAGTTGGAGGGGATTACATAAAGTGAAGTGGGCTGGTCACACCCACTTATAGGACGTGCAGGGAGGTGTAAGCCTCTTTGTGTTCATGTGTCATAAACTAATAATGGTAGCGGGTCAAAGTGTAAGGAACAGGCAGGTTAGATTATATTACTTTTCTCTGATTTTTAAGATTCATTATTCTGCCCTTCAAAGTGAGGCTGTATAATAACTGTATAATGAAGAGAGTTATGTTAAGTTATGCCCTCATTTTAATGCCCCTTTCAGTCTGATTATTTTACCCCTCCAGAGGCCTGGACTGTAGCCTACATAATGCACATACTGTACTCTGTCTTCAGGGGAGGAAGGGAGAAAGCAAATAGCCTACAAACAAAATGTTCTTCTCCTTTTGACCTATATGAGAAAGTTAACTTTATTTTAATGACTGAATTCAATCTAACAAATTAAAGAACAATTTAATACTTTGGGTTATGTGCTTTAGAGTTAGCTAAACTACACCAAATCACATGAATTCCCCCTGAGTCAGAGGCTGAGATGGAAGCTAATGCTATTCTGCTAAGCTAGGCTAATTACCCGTTAGCAGGACTAGTTTAGATAGTGTTTTTCTCCATTTAAGCAACTATCTCCTTTATTAATGTACAATCAACTGAATTGCCACGATGTTGTGGTTATATTTTGGATGAGTGTGGACTGGGGGGGGGGGTACATTCAGCTTTAGGTTCAGCTAACTAGCTCCCCAGTTAGCTTTAATTTGACATGGATCTCTTGGTGTAGCTGTCTGTTTCTTTGTAGCAGAGAAGTGGTTTGTGTTTTTTAACCCAAAGCACTTAGTGTAAGGTTTTACATGCTTTTTTGTTTTATTTGAATTATATGATTATTTATTTCATTTATAATTTCTTACACGGTAACACAGATTGTCAAAAATCTTAGCTACACTTTCACCAATATTTACTGATGGTGCATGGCTATGTGATGCAGAATTATTGTATCATATTGCTCTGTTTTTATTGGACAGTTGAGTCATTTTTTTATATCCTCTAAACCAGATTTACACTGATACAAGGATTTAGACCTGTAGTGTACAAGAATACTTGATTTTGAAAGTGTGAAAACCTGTTCAAGGAAAGTAGGTAGACTGGGTCTGGAAGAACCTGCTTGGGGACCCTGGGGCAAAATGGAGCTGTGAGCCTCCCCATAACCCCGTTTCTCCAAATATCTGTGCAATATTAGGACTACACATCTTGTAATATAAACTGGAATAATAAATAATAAAGATGATGAAAGTATTTTGTACTTTGAGGGACTACAAGACAGGACCTTGAGATTGTATCGTTGCGATTTAGTGCCCAAAAATGGGTTTCTAAGAAATATATATATATAAAAGAAACAATATAATACTGACAATAGAATTTATCCCACATGAGAGTCAGTCATCCATGTGTGTCTATGTCATACTTTGACTGAAACACCTTTAAAAGAAATATGTGCTGTACTTAAAGAAATATTTTTTCCACATAATGTATGACATTCTTTCACCACTCCTAACTCTGTCATCCAGTCCTGAAACAGAGGCTCTCTGTGTGCCTCTTGTTGTCTAATTATCAGGGCCGGCCTTAGGCTTTTAGTGGCCCTAAACAAGATTTTATTTATGGTCCCAAAAAAGTCCTGGTGCAATCAACAAATTGAACACACCACTAACAACTGAATGAACACACACAAGCAGACAATAGAGATGAACAAATGAATTAATCTTACTTTCTTTGAGGGTTGACAAGCAGCTACAAACAGAAACGTGATGTGAAAAGTAAATGAAGGAGAACAAATTGTTTAAATATCTGTGAATCCTGCAGGATCATTTTGTCCACAGAACAAAGAAACTAGTTGTTATTAAACTAAGAAAGAGTTCGCTGAGCTGTTCTGATTGGATTTGCAGAAGTACCGTGTAGCATTTCAGAACATCAGGAGGAAAGCGACAAATCTGAATCTGCAGGTTAATGAACATGTGGTGTGAGAGAATGTGAAGAGTTAATTGTGTGAGTCTCACAGTCATTGTGTGAAAGTTGGCAGCCCCTCAGCGAGTCAGTCAACTTAACACCGTATAAAGTGAGGAGTGAGCAACATAAGTCTAAGTTAATATGTGGCCCCCCCCTTTCCTGTTAATTGTGGCTCTAAGCAACCACATAGCCCGCTTATGCCAGCGGCCGACCCTGTCAATTATTATTGCTATCTGAGCCCAGTCCTTCAGTGATTATAAAAACCAAAAAGATAATAACTCACAGTGTAAAATTAAATATAAAGTTTTAAAAAATAATGCAAGTTGCAGACCTGAGACATTCACACAGTGTATTGTCATTCATAAATGCTCAATTGGGGTGTGTTAGTGATTTAATTTAAGCTTTTAATAGCCTTTCCCTTAAATTTTTTGACATTATTTAAGATTTGCTGCAGATTTTATCATGTTTATTTCATGTTGAACTTTCAGAGTGCTGGATCTGGAACCTTCTTAGTCTGGTTTGTCAGTCTGGGATGATCTAATCCTCTCAGATCACAACAGTAACTCAAATAAAGATCCTGTGTGTCACAAAGAAAACCTGCCTGACGGGAGACATGGCACCGAGTGATATCATGCCAGCAGCAGCTCTAACCTCCTCAGGCTGACCTTTGACCTGTAGATCAGCTGATTAGCTCAGGTACCGAGGGTGTGTTAACCAAAAACACACACACAGACAAACACACTGATCTACAATGTGTTTGCACTGTTTCTTATCTTATCAGAGGACTCAGTGGCTTGCTCAGTGACACAGCTGTTTCGTCCCCACTGTCTACGTTGTATCTACCGTGGCTCATGTTTCTACTTTTTCTGCTGCTGTCATCACTCTGAGGCAGCTTCTACTTTAAAGCCTTTAAAGAGCTGCTGTTTCGCAATGCTGCCTCTGATTGGTCAGCTGACACGGCCAAACAGGAAGAGAGAGTGAGCTGGTGGTGTGTGTGGCAGGTTAGAGAGTGCCCTACACACACACACCTTTTATATAAACCTAATTAAGTCTTAACTCTCAAACAGTCCCTAAATGCGTCCTCACAAAGACGGACAAGAGCGCACACACTGACTGAGAGGTATGAATTATTGCCAAAGGGGCAGCCATTCAACAACAAGTAGAGGCAGAGTTATAGCATGAACAACGGTTAGAAAGATCAGCGACACACCCACACACACACACACACAATGCCCTGTGGTGCTAGTTGCTGAAATCTGAAATCTGTGAGCCATGTTGTGAGTTTAAAGTTTAATATTTGAGGTGTTAATGATTTCCTTCTGTCTTTATAATCATGTCACTAGGTGTGAAACTTTTTTACAGGTTAGTGATGATTAAAAAAACAAAAACTCACTTTAATATCAACAAGTCCACGGTGGAGAGAGTGGACAGCTTCAAGTATACTGGTGTCCACAATGCAGAGGGCCTGACCTAGTCTCTGTGGTGAGGAAGGCGAGGCAGAGGCTGTTTCACCTTAGATGCTTGAGGAAATTCAAGATATCCGTTCAGATACTGAAGAATTGAGAACATCCTGATGGGGAACATCAGTGTCCACTCTGCAGAGAGTGGTTTGTTTGGCTGAACGTGCAAAAAGCTGTGGCTAAAAGACATCTATGACAGAATATTTCTATCAAAAATAAGGCTAGGAGAGTCATTAAGCATCCCAGTTTTTATGTAATATTGTTCAGTATTTCTGTTTTAATGGCCTTTTAGCACCATGTCTCACAAAGCCCAGGGTTTTTGCTGATTAAAGTCACAGCTCGTCAAAAGAGGCGAGAGGATGTTGTTAGTTCAGACTGTGATAACAGCAGCACAGAGACACGCTTCATTTTTTTTTCTTTTTTTCAGGACGACTGATGAAAAAACTGCTGAATGAAACACTGCATTGAGTTACAGAAGCTCGGACACGACGTCAGGACTTCGGCTCTCGACACCCTTTAGTCTGTCTCTCTCGTCTCGTCTCGACTTTCAGCTGCTCAATAAAGGCAAAATGACGAAATCAATGTCCTGTAATAATGATGATGATGAGTGCTCAGGGCTGGATCCACTGTGGAGTTCGACATATTGACTTGAGACAGGGCTGTACCGGATCTGGTTAACCTGGATATTATTTGGACGTGGTGCTGTGTGTTGCGGGAAATGATACTTACAGGGGAAACAGGATGAAAATCATGATCTTTTTTAGACTCCTGGTGTTTCCTCACAGGTCACATCATGACATTATTGTCACGTTTCAGAACATCTGCAGTGAAACCAGACCGAGCACACCGGTTTGTGTTTTTCAACCAGAACTCCTAACCAATCAGAGAGTGACCTCAGTCGCTGTGGTTCTGTATACAACCGAAAATCCTGGAAGAAACCTCTGTTAGCTCAGTGTGTGTGTGACTGGGGAGGGGGGTGTGTGTGTTATGAATACATGAAGTAATGGAGGGAGGAGGAGTAGGAGGAGTGGATGGAGTTGGTCTATCTTACTTTGGAGTGGAAAAGTACAGCTCTCTGCTCCGGAGGCGGAGACTTCTCTGTTGAGTACACAAGCCAGCCAATGAGAGGACAGAAAAACACATTGATTGACAGCCGCGCACAGCGGAATGACAAACCAGCAGCGAGGCTCCAATTCTGAACTCGGCCTTCATATAAACTTTAGTTTTGTGTTTTTAATGAGAAGCTGCAGGCTCAGAGATTGCACACTGAGGTGAAATGGCAGATCATGTGGAAAGGATTTTACATTTCTAGGAACAGACTGAGGTGAACTGTGAAGATTAAAGCAACTTTGAAAGATTTGAAAAGGTTAATATGACATTTACAGGGATTTTTTGTAATATGTAGTGAAAGTTTTCTCACATTTTGAGGAGGCAAAACACAGATGAAACGTTACTGACCCATCCAATCATAGGTACGTCAAACTGGATCTCTAGTAACACAGATAAAAATGAGACAATGCAAGGTAAAGGGTCTTTTTTAAAATCATATTTCCAAACCCAAAAGTCTCAGGAGTATTTTAAACACTGTGTTCATCTGCCACCAACATTAGCATCCCCAGCTACAAGCACTTAAACTCTTCAGTGTGGTCACTCCCCGTTTCAATATATCCATCCATCCTTTTTCAGTAATCTTTATCAAGGTCGCAGGAGGCTGGAACTGATCCCAGCAACCATTCACACTCTCATTCACACCTTTACGGTCACCAATTAACCTGCATGACTTTGGACTGTGGGAGGGAGCCAGAGTACCTGGAGAGAAGTAATGCAGACACGGGGAGAACATGCAAACTCCACACAAAAAGGCCCCAGCCGAGGTTCAAACCAGGAATCTTCCCGTGTGAAAAATAAAAGTTGCCCACAATATTCAGTGTTAAAGGATCAGTGGTGGCATCTAGACCAAAACTGTTTTTGTCCCAGGCTGTAAACATGTTTATTTCTGCTGTGAAGTTGGACATTTTAACATGGGGACTTATGGAGACTGACTCACTTCTGGAGCCAGCCTCAAGTGGACGTTTGAGGAACTGCAGATTTCAGCACTCCTGCATCGGCTTCACTTCACAGCCACGGAGGTTGCTGCTCGATTCTAAGATAACATAACATAATTCTTATTTTCAGATAGTTAAAACATAGTTATGCATATTATATTTACATTTATGCCATATTCAGTAAACAGAGCTCTCGTATATTAGACACACTGGACCTTTAAACTCACACCACCATTGATGCACATGTTAAATATAAACCAGTGTGTTAACTGCTGTTGTTAACAGGCATGTGTGGTCGGGTGTTTTTCAGCAGAGTACAGGATGATCACACTCTGCCTCTAAAATCTGAGTCTGTGGTTGGTTTGTCACTAAAGTGTGCCACAGTGAACAGACAACAGTGGTTATCATTGTGTTGATAGTTAAAACACACACACGCTCACATCACACATCACACATCATCACAGAGGTGATGATTATATGCACCAGAACGCGCATTGTCTTTGACACACTTCTTACTCCAACACTCTGTGTGTGTGTTTTATTAAATATTCAGCATAGCTGCTGGTTAAAGACTTAATAGTTCAAATACAGGGTGGCTCGCAGCAAGAAGTTTTCTGGTTTGAACCCCGTGTCTCCGTGTCCGTCTTCCTCCCACAGTCCAAAGACATGCAGGTAAATTGGTGACTCTTAGGTGGCATGGGTGTTGCCCAATGCCGGGATAAGCGGTTATAGAAAATGATTAGATAGATGGTCAAATACAGGTGGATCAGCACACAGCCTTAGTAGTACACAGTTACACTGACCATTACAGCTTTATTTCATTGTACTGATGGATGTTTGTCTCTTTAACCAGAAAGAATCGTGACTATCAGAACCAGAATCAGTTTTAGTGACCAGGTATGTGTTCACATGCAAGAAATTTGACTCCGGTTTCACTTTGTTCCCCTCATGTATAGAGATAAAACCGGTTTTAACAGACAACATCACATTTTACAGATTTTGGCTCCCTTCCATCAGCTCCCTGAGCGCTTTAAGATTGAATTTAAGATTTTACTTAAATCACTTTTAAAGCTCATCAGTGTCAGTACAGGCCAGTTTGCAGCTGAAGACCCCCAGGTGGGTCACTTCTGGTTGTTCTAAGGTCAAGCCTCAAAACTAGAGGTGATCATGCCTTCTCTCCATCAGGACCCCTCAACTTTGGAACGACCCACCTGAGGAGACGAGGCTCCCTGATTCCTGATCCCTCAGTTTTACAGAGCTAACTTTTTGTGATGACATCTATTTATTTATTTATTTATTTATCTCTTAATCTAAGTAAAGTTATTATTATTATTATTAATATAGATACAGCTGATAACAAGGACAACACGCTTGAGATGGTGTAAAAGATGCTGAAATAAATGTGGTTCATGAGGTCAACCTCAGTTGTTTTTAAATGTGCTTTGTGAGTTGAGTTGAGGTGGGTGGATATGACAGTGTATAGAGTATGAACATCATGAGTAGATTGTGTATGAGTGATGATATTTACGTGTTTATTTGAATTTAAACAGTGAGAATAAATAATTTAGAGGTACAGTGAATGTTTGAGACAGTTTATTATCGTGTTGGCTTCAGCACGGCAGTCATTTTTACCGTCTGTGAGGCTGACTAGTGTGTGTGTGATCTGTTTCCTGATACTCCACTGTGCTCACTCACACACACACACACACACACACACACACACACACACACACACACGCACACACACACACACACAGAGGAGCTCAGCTCAAGAAGAGAGAGAGAGAGAGAGTAAGGGAGTTGACATCCTCTCAGCAGTGTGGTGAATGTGTCACAGCACTGACAATCCGCTCAAGGTGCACACACACACGCGCGCGCGCACACACACACACACACACACACACACACACACACACACACACACACACACACACACACACACACAGATTCCACTGGCTGTGTGTGATTAGTTCAGACTGAAAGAGCCGAGCAAAAGAGCCTCATATGAAGAAGAAGAAGATCTGTTGTTTCGTTTCATGGATCAAAGTTCAAGTGAAATCATTATCAACTTATTCAGGACGGAAATCTGACTCAAGCTTCAGTCCAGAACTCTGACATCTATGAAGTGTCACTAACGGTGTAGCAGCATACAGTACGTATCTGTTCATACATGTAGGTAAGAATGTGTGAACTTCATACTGGCATGTTTAAAACTACCAGAGGATTCCTCACAGGTCACAAATGAGCTTCAGTCATCAACATTTGGTGGTGAAGTGACATTGTAAAGATGTTTGTACTCATGCTGTGGTTTTGGCATTAAGTCTGCCCAAGTTTGGGCTTTGAAATAAAAGGTTTAGAGCATGTATTTATTTTGGATAATATGGGGTTCACACTCCAACAGGTGAGCTCTGTTAGTGCAATGACTACAACTCCTGTTCCCTTCTGTCCCACCATCACCGGCCAACACCAGTCGATCTCCAACAACACCTCCTCACGTCCTCGGTGCACTTTTATCCATGACATGCAATAAACCTGTCTGAATTTAAATCCATATTGGTTCTTTGTCTGTGATTTTTTTAATTCCTGTACTTGAACATTGAACTTTTATCAATTCTCCTGAAGTAAAAGTACACTGTTGTTGTACTGTATGTCCTCTTTACACTGGAACGCGTGGGCTATAGGTCAACAGTGCGTTTCTGACAATACTCTTTTCATTGGACCTTTGTGCCAAAGTTAGAAAGTACCTAATAAAAAGGGAACTGTGTACTTTTGTAGTTTAAGGTGCTTTTAGGTTCGTAAAGTGCTTCAGAATTCATCATCATATCTTCCCCCAAACTTTGACCTACCGAATTTTGTTGCTCGGTAGGTCATGCTGCACACATATCATCCATCCATCTATTTTCTGTAACTGCTTATCCTCCTCAGGGTCGCGGGGGGCTGGAGCCAATCCCAGCTGACTCAGGGCGAGAGGTGGGGTCTGCTTCTCTCAGCCTTTCATTGTAGCGACCCCCCAGAGTAATCAGGTTGGTGTTCATAACCTCCCCACCCCCACACTTCGTCTACCCGAGAGCGGTCAGGGATTACTGTGGTGCAACACATGAAAGCTACCAAACACACACAGAAGAACAAACGCTTTGCTGCTTTAATTTCACCACTCAACATTTCTGCTTTAGTCCTAAAAGAACATTAATAGATAGAAACACATCTCATATTACTGAGGCTTGTTAACATGTATAAAAACAATATTTAGCTTAAAGTATAGTGTGGTTTTGAGTTCTTCTCCCCTGTGTTAAATATTATTTAAGGGTCGACAACGCTGAGAGCTGCAATTTTATTTTATTCTCCACAACTGCCCTGACCTCTCACCTTGTTTACTTGTTACTACCTATAGTACAAAAAATGTAAATTAAGAGGAATAACACTGTAAGTTATGTGTCATAATTTAAAGATAATAGAGGTACAACATACAAAAAAACTTAAAGTTACTATTAAAGTGCATTGCTGAAGCACAAAATCACAAATGAAGTGAACTCAATAGCAATAAAAATGTCACTCTATGTCAAAGTGTGTGCAGATATCAGTGTTAGCAGCATGCAAAGATGAAGTTACTGCGCTTGTAGCAGCAAAACAAAGTGCGTCATTCTTTAAGACAGTAGTGCTGTCAGTAGTGAAGGCACAGTCGGTGATAAGCAATGAAATAAAATACGATTTGCATCACATCTCCTGAGCTTATCACGTTCTGCATGTAATTTTACACCCAGATGTGAGGTACATGTGTAGGAACAGCACGGGAGTGGTACATCATGAATGTGTGTCAGTCTGACAACACAGACCGACACAATCGCTGGCGTATAGGACACGTCTGAAACGTAACCCATGTGTGTGTGCCCCGAGGATACAAACAAGGAAGTGAAACAGGAAACTTCCTCGTCCAATTGGCTGGTTGGGACACACAGACCTGCCTAGTTACTAAACAGCTTAGTGACGCTGAACACCCCCACCACCTCCTCCTCCGTCTCCGTTCAACACAAGTCTTCTTTCTTTTCCTTCCTGTATTCACCCTCCGATGAACAAAAATGCAGCAGTGTGTTCAGTCTCAACATGCACTCTTATTCAGATCTTCAGGCGATGGCTCGACTCAAACCACTGAACCAAAACTCAAAATCAGCTTTATTATTGATGGAAATCTGGATCAGAAGTGGCACAAGACAACTGAATCAAGCAGCTGACATACTTCCAACAGTGTATATGTATAGGATGATGTGGCCTGACCTCACTTGAAAGGGAACACTGAGTTATGTAACACCCCCTGTTTGGTAACTATGGATGAATAACGGTGAACCGAGCTCTGTTTCTTACAACTCTAAACTCCAGAAAATCCACTTCAAACTACAGAACTAAGAGTGCTTTTTTTTAAAAAAGTGATAACTTAAATGTTTCAGTGTGAAATGAGACGATTTCCCACACACTGCTTGGATCTGACCTTGTGTCGAGGTGGAAAAACTCACAGAGGCTGATAAAGAAACACCTGGTCAGTGCACACACACACACACAGGGCCCCTATTTGAAATGACAGTGTATTCCTCAAGATTTTAACCTCACATAAAAGTAGATCAGAGACTGCAAACACTTCCTCTACTCAGCTACACTAATGCAAATCTGCTGACACACACAAAAAGATGTGTACCCTGTACGGCACATGGCCTCGGACTTGAAACTGAAAAAAAACCTTTGAAGAAGTGAGGACCGGACAAAATGTCCAAAAGAAAAACACCCTGACCTTTTAAAATGGTTCTCACTTCACTATAAATGTCCAAAAATTTCCCCCCAAAAAATGATGCCGTAACGTTTCAACGTCTCAAAGTGTGTCTTAAACACATCTTCACTTTTTAAAATGCCTTCAGTCTGAGGTGTTTAAACTCAAAGCAGTCCCCACAAAGACAGAAGAACAAAGGACACACACACACACACACACAGAGTTGTGTTTGTATTTCCTGGTTTCATCTTGTGAGTCTCGATCATGAAAAGATTAAAGATCACTTCAGGTTTTAATCAGTCAGATTATCTAAATTTATCTAAATATATCTCAGATTATCAGAATTCTGGCACACGAACGACTAAATTTAGACTTTGATTATCACTTTTTCAGTTACAAGGATTACATTTTAAAGTGTTTAAAGTGCTTGCTGTTGAGTCATGTTGTGAGAGACATGAGAGCTTTGAGTCACTCTTAAATTTTCTTCTGTTTATTTTCATGTTAAGAATGAACTTCCGCAGAGAAGAGAGCAGCAGTTCAGTGCTGGACTTGGATCAACGTCAGCGACGACAACTGAAAGCGAAAACGCTCTGACACCGCCTGCTGGACAGCCAGCGCCACTTAAAAACTGCCCCAGAGGAGCATCAGCTGATATCTCCAACATGTGTATCTAAACAGTACATAACATCTGGAAAGGTTAAGACTCTCACAGTACACACATGGACGCTCCTCAGCTGTGACCAAAGCTCAGACTTTGTTTCCTTTGAGTTCACTCAATAACATTCGTGATCTGTGAGGGCATTTCATCTCTCACCTAGGCGGCTTCTTCCGCTCTGATCTGTGAGGAACTGAAGATTACTCTGGTGGCTCCAGATTGTAAAATGGTCACTTATAGTTTCATTTTATAGCACTGAGGATTATATTCTAAATAATACGAGTGCTAACCCTATTTGTCCTCCTGGCAGTCTAATGAAATCAGAATATATTGTGACAGATCAATCATCAGCAGAGAGTTTTGAACTTTTCTTATTTAGTCTCAAGCCGTCTCTCTCAAACACTTTTCAAACTCACAGAATTTTATTTTAAGTTCTTGCAGAGGTTTTAAAGTTTCCAAAGATTCAAAATCTGTCAGGAAGACGTGTGTTTGAAATGATGCAGCAGAACATTTCTGTTTGATGCAAACCATAAAAAAAAAAAATGTCTTTGAATATTTCACACTGTGTAAACATCATTTAATTTTAATGAAGAGGTGGAACGACACGATACTCTCAGACAGAGTGGAATAAAACAACTTTTCCAACCTTAAACTGACTTTCAAGGTCCAGTGCGTCAGATTTAGGATCTCTATTGACAGAATATGGCAGAAATGTGATATAATATTCATAAATATGTTTTCATTTGTGTATAATCACCTGAAAATAAGGATCTTATGATATGTTTAATGTTTTTGTCTTTCAGGGAGAGCTTTTCATGGTTTGTGTGCATTTGGCAGCCACCACTGTTTCTCCTTCACGCTAAGAAGGAGAGGGTGAAGCGAGGGGGTTACAATCAGCAACTACACAGCTAGATGTCACTAAATCCTACACACTGGTCCTTGAAGCTGGGTGTTAGGAGTGAACCTCGCCCTCAAAAACAGCCTGACCGGAGGATGAAGACGATCACTCCACAGCAGGTCGAACGACACAAGTGTTGACACAATAATAATAAAATCAGTTTAATACAGAGGAAACATCTTTTAAATGATTGAGGATGAATGTTGACATCGAATGCATCGTCACCGTCAGGCGTCAGACTTCAGTAACAGATGACGAAGCAGGTGAGTAAATTTATCACTGTGAGAGGCCGCGTGAGTTTCACTGATTAAAGACTTCAACTGAAAGTTTTAAAACTCGTCATTGCTGCAGCGTGACAGAACAGAAACTCTCCCTTCGTATCAGTACTTACTTTAACTCCTCCAGCAGACTTACAGCTCGATCTGTGGAGCGCCGTGCCTCCTTCTGTAAACGTCCTGTCACGTCTGAATCACGTCTTAATGAACATTTAACTGACGCCCGTCTGAATGATAAAAAGCCGACAATTAAAAAACAGGATTTATCGTATTAGTCCATCCTCCTGTTCTTTGTCTGTCCCCTCTGCATCACTCTTCTTCTTTTTCTCCACCTCCTCCTCCTCCTGTCTCAACCTCTCCTGCTCTTTCTCCAGCTCCTGCTCTTCTTTGGCATCAGCCTCCTTCAGTTTCTCCTCCACGTCTTCGGGAATCTCCAACTCCATCAGGTTCTCCATCCCCTTCTCCGGCTCGTCTCCTATCAGCACCTAGAAAGGGAAAGACGAGCACGGTACATGACATGTGAAGTCTAATGCAACAGTCCTGCAGTGAGATACGATCAGAGAGGTGTTGATTCAAATTTTGGAGGATGTTTGTTCTGCTGTTGTTTTCCCCAGCAGACATTTTATCAGTGGTAAAGCACAGCGGTTACTAATAACATTAATAGAGACTCGGTCCTGGTAAGTCGTGATAGTCTCTCCTACCTGGACCAGTTTCTCACAGGCTGCTGTAACGTGGACGTCCTTCTCCCAGTTGTGGAACTCCCTCATGATCGGATAAACGTTCTTGTCTTTCAGAGTCTGCCGGCCGGCTTTGGTCGCTGTCAGCTGCGCGAGAGACAAACAGTAAAGCGCTACCATGAAAACACACGCGAGTCTACATGTGTGTGTGTGTGTGTCTGTTGTGTGCGTTTGTTGCTGTGTCGTACCAGTAAAAGTGTTTCCAGCAGCATCTTTCTGATGTCGGGGTCTTCTTCTCTCTTCTTGTCCTCGGGGAGGTACTGCAGGTCCAGAGGAAGACCTGAACATCACATAGAAATCTGTCACCAGCAGTACTGTAAACATCAACTATGTGCACAACAACTGCTTCCTACTGAAGACATGAATCTTTCTAAACTGGTCACAGATTTAAAGCTTCATATTTAAACTAAGGATCACAACAAACACACACACACACTCACCATCATTTTCTTCCTCTGTCAGCTCCTCTGGACCGGCCAGCGGCAGCAGGAGGAAGGGCAGGATGTCCACAGCATCGCTTAGCAACCACTCATGATGGGCTAGATGGATTGAGGAGAAGTTTAATTAAAAAAGTTGGATTATAGTTCAGTGGGGACAGCATCCCTCACATTTCCTTTAAATATCCCTGGCTTTACTGATTTTCCTGCAGAGGCTACTTCCTCAGATATCTTGTTGACTGTCGTTACAGTTGGGAGGTGTAAAGATCACCGATGTGTCTTGGACAAACAGATGCATTTACACCTTTTCAACATCTGGCTAGAATGCATCTTAAGCAACCTGCTGAGGTCTGAGCGGTCAGATTTCAGAATATTTTGATATCAGATGTCTGTCCAAGTGACCAAGTGTGAACGAGAGGTCTGTGTGTGTGTGTCTCACCGTGGTCAAAGCAACAGTTGCGGAGGGTGCCGATGACGCCGCCTCTCCTCACAGCCGACGCCTGGAACTGAGTGAAGGACAACAACCTCTGGAATACACACCTGCAACACAGATAATTAAGACGCGTCAACGTCCAGATTTCAGCTGAATGTGTTGAGAATATAATCGAGTTCAGTTATTCGGTTCAGTATGCTCCAAATAATGCTACTGATTTAGATTTTCTCTACACAGCCTGCATGGCTAAGGGTACATTCAGATGTAATCCAGCCCTATTGTGAATCGCTGCAGGGTTGTGTGGCAGTGGGAGGGTGAGGGCGGCTGCTCGGTGTGTCTATATGTGCTTGTATGTCCGCTGTGAAACAATCAGGCATTAATCTACGACCACTGCTCTCAAACCATCAGACACAAACCAAATTAAACTTCTTTGTTTCACTATTTTACAGCCTAAACTACGAGCCAGACTCAGCATTAGAAGCTGGTACAAACGAAGAAACGAAGCCAGAACACAACAGGTCGAGTATCAGAGTTTAGTCCATGAATCCACCTGGATAGTCTCAGTTTCAGAGACATTTCAGGCTGACTGTGGAGGAGTTTGTTCGATGACCTGCGCGTGTTTGCCGCAACATCAGATCCTGTCTGAATGCAGCCTAAAAAACACAGCACATTAGCAGAGATGCTTCAGTCCTCTGGGGCCTTAAAGTTGCTAAATATGGTTGTTAGTACAGTGAACACAAAAGAGAAACTAGCGGTCGAATCAGTTCATATTTGTCCTAACTTCAGGCCCATCTCCCCTCAGTTAGTGTAATCACTCACCTGTCCTTGTCCAGGATGTAGTTTCTGGCCTCAGGCAGCTGTGTCAGGTTGGACAGCAGAGGGCCGAGATAGTGGAGCTTAGCGTTCTTATTGTAACCTTCAGTACAGAAGATCTCCACCACCTGAGCCAGACCAACCTCTTCCTGGATGACCTGAAACAGGAGAAGAAACGCTTCATCCCTCACTATCCGGACTCAACCAGGAGTGCTTGTTCTGATGAGCTGATCAACAAACACTTCCCGTCCCTGGGATGATTTCTAAATCAATCACCTTGAACACAGTCTTGCAGGTTTTCTCGTGGCGGGTCAGGTTGGACAGGATGGTGCAGATCTGATCAGAGAACATGTACTCTGGATCCAGAAGGTTCTTCAACAACACTGGGAGAACTTTGACATCTCCGACTAAAACCTGAAACACAACCAAGAACAGACACCTGTAACATGTCTGTCTTCAACACTGAATATACAATATCTCTGACGGCTGTAAACCTTTATTTTTTTCTGTTTCAGTCAAGACTGATCACCTGGTGCAGAGTCTCGTCAGCTGACAGGTTGATGAAGATGTAGTAACAGTCCTTTACAATGGCAATAGAGATGTCAGAAGTCAGAGCAAACAGGCCAGCAAGTATGTCAGGTTTAGAGCGGAGGAAGCGGCAGCCATCCTAAAAACAAACACAAATGGCGACTTTAAGTTAGCAAACATTGAGCTGAGTGACGGAGAACGACGGTGTAAGTCCGTCCACGTAAATACGTCAACGTCTGATCGAACGCGTTAGCAGCTGACATAAATCAGTGTGAAGACACACATCTGTAATGTTCGTCCCAACACACTGTGGAGTCCAAAGAGCCATATAATTAACAGTAAAATGGTCAACCTCCTACCTGTGTCCAGACAGCCCCAGGAAGTACTCTGTGGCCTGAGCTTTGACGTCAGCACGTGTACCGGGAGAGGAAGGAGAGCAGCTCTGCAGCCTCAGAATCACTCAACATCTTGTAACAATGTCTGAGACACAGAAATAAAAGCACAACCAACCATCAGCTTAGACATCAGCACTGATATACTGTGCCAGTCAAAGGTTTGGACAGTTAATTAGTAGGATTTCTTGCCCTCTTTACGCGGTTAGACCAAACACAAGTAATGGAGGTTAGACCTGTGGAAATCTGTACTTTGATCTGCTGAGTCCAAATTGAGGTTTTTGGTTCAGACCGCTGTGTCTATGTGAGATGCAAAGAAGGAGAATGGATGGCATCTGCATGTGTGGTTCCCACGTGAAGCATTGAGGAGGAGGTGTCATGATGTGAAGGTGCTTTGCTGGCGACAAAGCAAATTCAAGGCATGAATGGCTACCACAGCATCCTGCAGCGACGTGCCATCCCATCTGGTTTGCGTATCGTTTGTTTTGACCCCAAAACACACACCTCCAGGCTACGTAAGGGCTATTTGACCAAGAAGGACGGAGACAGAGTGCTGCATCAGATCACCTGGCCTCTATCATCACCTGACCTAAACCCAGCTGAAGTGGTTTGGGATGAGTGTGAACTAATTCAAGACTGTTGGAAAATGATCCCAGGTGACGACCTCATGAAGCTGACTGAGAGAAGAGCGTGCAAAGCTGTCAAAGCAAACAATGTTACTTCATTGTACTGAATCTTCGGTGTCGATCTCCAACGTAGAGTAAAGAAAACCCAACATTCGATGGGAAGTGTATTTTAATCATTCTCACCATCATAAGCAGCCGTTATGAGACTTTAAAACGCAGATTTAAAACAATTAATCTACAGTGATTTGAAGCTGTTATGATACATTATCTAAACGGGGATTTAAAATATATATTCAGGTACAGACTTTGTGTTTTTCTTCAGCATGTTTAAGCTCTGATTAACTTCATCTTACACACTGTTATTACATCTAGATTTGTGTCATCATTTCAGGTGTGTGCACACGGTTACACACTGCAGTGGATGTACACTGTTGTGTGTTCAGTGGCGATGCAGTTGAAGATGTTTGAAGAGAAACTCCGCAGACACTGTCTTAGTTGTATAACAAATTTATTACAATAAGTTCAGTAACGTATTAAGTAAAATGTTTCTTGAGAGAGCCTGCAGCCGAATAATGAGACGCTCCCGAACTATGCGGGGCAAGCCCAAGCTTCCAAGACATGCAGTCAAAGTAAACAATAGTATAACTCTTGTGTAAGACAGGGACAGAGAAAAAGAGAGGCCCCTCTCTATCCCAACAGATAGCTCTTTTAACATAAATTGTGATACATATATTAACACACCTGACACTGGCGCCGGTTCTCCTATCCCAATAACCTCAAAGTCCAGGTGGAGCAAATTAACAGCTAGCTACACAGATAAGTATCTCAATGTAAACCATATTGGGTATTATGTTAATATGTAACTATGCATCTATGTGCAGACACTTCAACATACATCAAATACAAACAAGGAGCTTGAAAGGTAAACATGACAGAAAAGCTATGCACATATAAACAGGTTTCCAGTGGAAAGGATGCTGACATAATCAATGTTATCAACATCAGCTAAAGTGAAATTACTCGATTACATGAGCTCAAACTGACCTGAAAGTTTCTGACAACAAACAAACAAATAAAACGACAGTTTGTTTGTCTGTTTTTTTAAAGATATCTTACCTTTAACGAGCTACAGGACGTGCGTACCGTTCATCTCACCTCTTCTGTGCTGCTCTTACCTAAAAACAGGCTGTGTGACGGCACAGTGTGTGAACATGTGGACTTACACGCCGCCTCTCTTCCGGCTTAGTTTCAGCAGCACTCGGTGAACGCTGCTGCCCCCTGGTGTTCGCCACGTGTGGCGGTCTCTCTGGTTACAAACAGCTGGATCTCATTGCAGCTGGAGGACTTCCCAAACTCTACTTTAAGGACATTTTGTACAAGGCAGAAACTAACAAAGAAACACTGTTAAATGTTCATTTAAATGTCAGCGAATGTACAACACACCCATTTTTTTTTATAAATATGAGTCAGTTTATTTGTTTGTTTGCCCAAAAGTCTATTTTTTATATGCTCCATACATGTTTCAAGGCCTTACATTTACAGCCTTGTCACTTGTTCGTCTGTGGACCACAGGCTGGAGTCAGAGCTGGGTGGCTGCAGGAAGGACTCGGGGAGCCCGCTCGACCAGTTGAGCCACCAGGATGCTGCTATTTATTTATTTATGAGTATGTTTCCGATCCGCCTTGTGTACTGTGAGCCACTGCAACAAGTGAATTTCCCCCAGTGTGGGATCAATAATCTATCTTGAAAACTTCTGCATCCAGTATCGAGGCATCGAGTCTCTGACTGTCTTTAAAGACTGATTAACACTAAACAAAATCTCTCAGGGCTCAACAGAAGCATGCCAGAATAAAGTGTTTTAACAACAACAATTAATTATACAAAGCAACGTTCATACAAAAGTGCTGGTCACAGAATATGGTGTAATACTGGTAAGCTAACCGGCTGCAGCTTTGCATTTACAAATATGCATATATCCCAAATTGTTGAGCTATTCCTATTAAATTTAGGTGGCTGTGAAGCGAAGCCAATGCGGAAGTGACAAAACTGCAGTTCCTCAAACGTCCACTTGAGGCTGGCTCCAGAAGTGAGTCAGTCTCCATAAGTCCCCATGTTAAAATAACTTCACAGCAGAAATAAACATGTTTACAGCCTGGTACAAAAAACAGTTTTGGTCTCTATAGCTAATTTCCCCGTTCATGACAACTGTACTGAGGGTGAATTTATATACAACTCACCTGTTCAGATTATATTAAGGCTCAAAGTTAGCTTTGATTGACAGGTAGGTGTCGTTAAGAGATCCTCATCTTTGCCCATAGGTTAGCCGGGAAGTGGCAGAAGCCATCACACTCTGAGCTTCACAGCAGAAACCTGAAGAGAGATACAACGTCCATATTTATACCGTCTACGAGCATCTGTAGGTATAGAAGGCTCATACTCATGAATAATATTCTGTTAAGAGAGCCTTTAAATGTGACACACTAGACCTTTAAATGTTCCCCGTGTGGTTTCTGACCTGTAATGTGCCAGCAAACGCAGGGAAGAAGAACAGATCTAAGATCTAAACAATGCAGGATTTATGAGGAGGACAACTTTGTTTGTTTAAAAGGAAACTCCACAGGGCACCTTTAACCTTCCAAACTACTTTATTGATATATCCAAAAACAAACAAACAAAAAAAACACATACAAGACATTCACATAGTTTAGTCCCACCAGCAACAGCTCCCACTCACTCCAAATGTTGCATTGAAATGCTGATATTGCATATAAACGTTCACGAATGTTGCCTGCACTACAGTACAGTGTTTGCCTTCTGATTAAAAAAAAGGTACAGTTCAAAACCTTTACTGACCGACTGACCAGTTCAGACAACATCGGGCACTTTTCCTCTCAAGCAACCAGTCGACGTAACGAATGCTGCTGATGTTTTGTTTTCTTATATTCTTTAGTCAACTTGTCATGGTCCAACGCAGCATTTTTAACATTTCACTCAAAACATTTCAACAATATTATAGCTGTGGAAAAGGCCTGAGCCCAGTGTTGGTGTGTACTTGTGTGATTGTGTCTTCCAGACATGCAGATCCAAGGCTGCTGGGTAAAACACCGACCCCCCGGGCTCTTCCAAAGGTTGTTTTTTTTTTTTTAAAAAAAGGAGGTCAGACACAGAAGAAGGCTGCAGACTGAAGAATCCTTTCACTTCCCAAAAAAAAAAAAAAAAATCAGCATCTTATTTCAGAAATATTTCACCAAATATGTGTAGTTTGTAAAGAGTGAAGAGAAGAGAGAGAAATGGAACAGCATCAGTCTGGACTGTAAACAGATAAAAATATTCATGAGGTCACCCACCACGTGCTGAAGTGGATCACAGTCTATGTGATCTGTCTGGAGCCAGATATTCACTTCCAGACATGCAAACCCGCTCCAAGTCATTTATATATGAAGCGTTTCAGTGACTCAAAGTCTGTCGTATTTCTGGGTTGTCATGGTATCGTAGTACTACTGAATTTTTCGGTACTGAGTGTAGTATTTGTGTCAAAGTCTAGATCTCTTTATGGTGACAAGACTACCACGTTCAAGACCGAGAGAGGCATCAGAAGGCACTGTGGAGTTTTGATTGGCAGACAGAGATCAGCTGGCAGCCTCTCTCTGTTGGCTCAGGGCGGGGCAAGTCCATCATCATCATCATCATCAATCATCATCATCTTCACCACCATCCTCCTCCTCCTCCTCTTCACTCGGCTTTATCTTTCCTCTTGGCCGTGAACGGGACTTTGCTGGCCACCGTCGAGCCCACCGTGGAGACGCCGCCTGCCACGGCGGACACCCCGCCCTTCACCAGCCCAACCCCGACCGAGGGCACCGTGGTCACGGCAGATTTGGTGATCTCCAGGCTCTTGCCGCCCACCCAGGCCACCCCGCCCACTGCGGCGCCCACGACTCCCTTGGTGACGTTGAAGAGGCCTCGGTCACCGCCACATCATGCCAGGGGCAGGTGCCACGTGGTCCTTACCAGAGTCTGAAAAACAAACATATACACGCATGAAACATCAATATAGTAGTCAGTTATTCTCCTGCACTGCATACATGTTTATGAAGAACCAAGTGGAGGTGGAGGATGCCATGTGACCATGTGAGGACTGGTAACTGGAGGTTCAGTTCACCTCCATCATCTGCTAATCACTCCATCATCTCTCCACATTTACATGCCTATAAACCCTTTCTATGTGTGTGTGCTGTTGTATTTCAGGCCTGTGTGAATCTGCTTCTTCTTCTTCATAAAAACAGTGTTATTCCTGTATACGCTGCAAGACCCAGTTCAACTATGTGTTAGTCCATCTCTTGATATTTTCAGACTAACATCAGCATGTAAACATGCTTATCCTGTTCACCATCTTGGTTTTGCATGTTAGCAAAGATCATATCAGAGAGACAGCACTAGTGAAGGTCGGATAAAGGACTGGAAAAGAGATCCTATTACAGAGAACTGAACGTCTAAATAGCGTAAAAGGAGCCACACTAAGCTGGTTTAAGACCTATTTTTCAGATCGATCTCAGGTGTTAATGATGAATCCTCCATGCACACCAAACTTAGTCAGGGAGTTCCACAAGGTTCCGTGCTCGGACCACTTCTACTCAACTTATATAAGCTTCCCTTAGGCAGCATTATTAGGATTCACTGCATTAACTTTCATTGTTATGCAGATGATACCCAATTATATTTATCGATCAAGCCAGATGAAACCAGTTAGCTAAACTTCAAGCATGCCTCACGGACACAAAAACTTGGAGAACCAGATCTAATCTGGTGGAAAAGGCACTCCTGATCTGCATTTTAACTTGTAACCAAACATGCATGAGCGTGACTACGCAGCAGGCTGAAACATATCACAGGACATGCAGTATTGTGGGGTATTTCGACAGTACAAGTATGTCTTTAAAATTACAGTATTAAGTAATATTTTAGAGATTCTTCCACGTACCACAAAAGGGATGTCGTGTACCACTAACACTAACAGATGTTGAAATATTAACACTGGATGGGAAGGAAAACTGACATGCAAAGAACTAGGATTGATTCTCTGACCACTATAAATGTATGCACCAACTTTCATGGCATCCACCCAATATCTGTTGAGATATTCATGTAGAGCCATGGCTACATGACCAGGACTGTATCTTTAAATGTGGGCTTTCTTAACAACCCTCTGCTGGTCTAAAATCTATCATTCATCTGGCGAGTAAACGGTCATTAGGACTGATATGTTGAAAACACAATTATGCTTCATCCAATGACAACAGTGATGTTTACCAAGAGCGGCAGCAGGGGGATCAAACTGGTGCAAAGTGTCTGAGTGTTGGGACACAAATAGCAGGTTGGAGCTGAAGCCGCTGTTGCACAAACATCTCATACTCCCCTGACAAACCAACTGTTTCTGAAATAGCAGCGTTCAACATGTGAGCACAGATTGCACCATATTCCCCTGCTGATGTCTCTGCCGCAGCCCGGGGGGAGCTCTCCCTGCTTACCCTCTGTAGATTGGGTCTCGGTGGGTTCAGCTTCGTCTGATGCCATGCTGGTCCCAGGCTGAGGCTCCACGTTAACGCTGTTCACGTTCTGGAAAACACAGGATATACACATTATCTTTACTGTAAATATACCAACCATCACAGCACATCTCTACTTTAAAAACGTACATGGGTGGCTATCGAACATTAATACGCAAGCGTGTGACCAATATGTGACTTTTTTGATCAGATATTTCCTGATTTAAATCATAATTTTGCAAATTTTGGACTTTATTTCACTTATTTAAAAAGGGGCACTCCCTGATTTTACAGTTTAATGGTCACCTCATTGTGGTTAGGACTACTCAGGCTGCAATAACACATTGTATAATGTCCTTTGTGGTTTTTGGAGGAGCGTTGTCAAGTCTTTAAAATAACCCAAATGATGTCAAAGTGATGTCATTCAGGTTATCTCAGCTTAAGCTAAGGCAAACTCTGTGTCTGTGAAGTGAGGCCAATGCGTAAGTACCAAAAACTGCAGTTCCTCAAACGTCCAATTAAGGCTGGTTACAGAAGTGAGTCAGTCTCCATAAGTCCCCATGTTAAAATAACTTCACAGCAGAAATAAACATGTTTACAGCCTGGTATAAAAAACAGTTTTGGTCTCTGTAGCTAATTTCCCCGTTCATGACAACTGTACTGAGGGTGAATTTATATACAACTCACCTGTTCAGATTATATTAAAGTTTAAAGTTATGCAGAATTAAGAGTGTGGACGGTTTGATTGACAGATGAGTGGCGTTACAGATAGATTATTTGAGCACCCAGGCGTCATTTGGACTACAAACATGGCGGCGGCCAGTGGCACATATTTTAAGCTTCAAAACGGCGCTTCGAAAACCTGTGGGTGACGTCACTCATGCGTTGTCCGTTCTTTTCGCTGTCATTGGTTTTAACCAGGCAGTGAGGGGCTAATAAAAGAACTACAGTCAGCTGCATTATGGGAAATGTGGTATCCTGCGTTTTTAAAGCTTAAAAATCTGAATTTTGCCCTAAACTCTAAAGACTAAGTCACTTGAGTGTTGTTTGTTAAACAAAAGCAGAGAACATGGTTATATAGTAAGGAATCAATGTAAAACCAGCCCTACTTACATGATGATGTAAGTCTTGACTGTCTAAATACTCTCTGTATGTTAGTTAGTGCTGTACGTTGAAGTCAAACTCCTTTTAATGAACTCCTAAACATAAACTACAGACTGTAAACCTCACACTGTGCTCATGTGCTTGTCTCGCAGGGATTCATGAATGTCGTGGGTGTTGATGTTGGGTTGAATCTTCTATTCCTGCTGCTCGGCGTGTCAAATTAAGATTTTATACGTGATGAATATAAAAAAAATATATAAATAAAAAATAAGGGAACAGACTTTCACACCCTGTCATTCTGTGCAAAGAAATCTATTTATTTCAGCTGAATTACAGATATGAAGCTCGGTCTAGCCAGCTCAGAGTCAAACGTGTAATTATCCAACATGCTGTACTTAAATGATATTTCACCTCCTCCTCTCTCTCTTTGGACCAGTGTGTAGGATTTAGTGGCATCTAGTTGCTGATTGCAACCCTCTCATCTCACCTTACCCTTCCTAGCATGAAAGCATGAGAAATTACACGTGAAACACACGTGTGGCACGGTGGTTCAACATGGCTGACTCATGGTGTCTGTAGATGTAAAAGTCTCATTCTAAAAAGGCAGCAAAAACAGAATTTTTCTTATTTTCAGGTGATTGTACACTAATGAAAACATAATTCTGAATATTATATGCCATATTCTGTAAATAAAGGGGCTTAAATCTGACACACTGGGACCTTTATGTCACTGATGATGGATTGATAATGTTTTATTTGGTGACATATAACTCGATAAAAGCGTTAAAACTGAGGACGAGCAGGAGATCCACCTGATGTAGACCACGTCAATGTGATCTCCCTCTTTTTACAGGTGAGTACAGCAACTAAACCACGACTCTTTGATTATTATATAACACGCAGAGGCCTCGAATTAAATAAAAATAGCAAAATCATCTTGCAAAATAACACCCCACCCCCCCTATTTTTCTTTTTTTTTCTTGTGACACACAGGCCCAGATCCTGAAGTTAGAAACCAAAGTATCTGACAAATATCTCCACAGTTAGATCTGGAAACTGACTCTAATGTGAGTTTTTTTTTTAAATCAGGATTTGGCACAGCTGGATAAGAGTTTGTGCAACATTTTGCAGGAAGCTGTGACGCCTTCCTTTAAATGCTACAAGACAACAAAAAAAACTGCTCCCCCCCCTCTCAGAGAAGACACAACCAGGAAACATCTATTTAATCTAGGTTAAATTTATTAAAAAAAACAACCTGTTATTATATCCAAATTCCACATCATCACTCATGTAGCATTCATGCTGCTGGAAAACTACACTTGTGCAGCTTGAATGCAGTTAAAACTCCAATCTGAGACAGTCTGTGGATTATAATCTCACATATTTAAACATTAATGCTGGTTTGCTGGTCCTTACCTTCACCATTGTTCTGCAGTGTTTCTCCCACAAACACACCTGGCAGAGAAACTTGAGACAGGAGCAGCTTTAGTGTTTCAGCCTCTGAACCAAACTCTGATGTGGATTATCGGGTTGTTGGAGTGTGTTTAACCCGGCTGCCTCTCACTGTGGTCGGTCTGTTTCTGTCTTCTCTTCGGTTTTCTCGTCTTTACCGGATTAATCTGCAGCTTTCTAACTTCTCCTCTCTCTGTCTCTCTCTCTCTCTCTCTCACACACACACACACACACACGCGCGCAGAGCTACGCAGCTCTCTTTTTCAGCCTGCTGGTTCTGCCGACGTGGCGCCTCCAACCACACACACATACACACACACGCACACATACACGTACACGCATACACGTACAGCTACACTACACACAGGAACGCACTGGACTTCCGTTTAAGACCTTCAAAATAAAAGTCTTCTCAGTGGGTGAGGTGGGCAATTTCAAAGAGGAGGTAGTGTGAGTCACTAAGAAACAACATTTAAAAACATTATTTTATATATATTTTTTAGAAGAGATACTTTATTGATCTATTTTTCTATTGTTGATTTATTTTGATATTGATTGATTCACTCAAGTTTGTACATACACAGACCTGAAATACAACCAAACACATAGACATGCAAATGTGAAGAGGATGGGCAGCCAGTTAGGGGTTTTGTACCTTGCTCAAGGGCGCCTCGGCAGTGCCCAGGTGGTGAACTGGCACCTCTCCAGCTACCAGGCCACCCTCCATACTTTTTTGGTGGAGTCAGGAGGTTAGCGTCGGTTGAACGGAGGCTGCAGGATGGATTGTGGTGACGGAGCAGGTCAGTGAGGTAGGAGGGGGCCTGGTTATGGAGGGCTTTAACCCCAGCTGGTCAGGAACCAGGAACCACCGTCACTGTGAGCTAACCACTGCACCACCATGCTGCACCTACTTCAAAATGTTGCATATTATATTATTGAATTATAATTATTGATGCATTAAAATGTCCAGTGTGTCAGATTTAGGGGTCTCTGTTTAAAGAATATGGCAGAAATTCAATATAATATGTTTTCATTCGTGTATAATCACCTGAAAACAGGAATCTGTGTTGACTTGTAATGAGACAGAGTCCACCTTGTTGGATCACCGTGTTCCTACAGTAGCCCAGAACAGACAAACTAAACACTGACTCTAGATAGGCATCCAAGCTCACCACTCACCTCACCACTAGATGTCATTAAATCCTACACAGTGGTCCTTAATTGAGTAAATCAGTTCAATGTTGCCACTGATAAAGGTGGAGCTTGTTTTAATTATTATATATATATATATATATATATATATATATATATATATATATATATGGAGATTTTGGGCGGTGGTGGTGCAGTGGTTAGCACCTCACAGCAAGAAGGTTTTTTTATTTGAAACCTCCAGCCGACTGTGTGTGATGTTGTCTGAGTTCTCTGTGGCTTTCTCCCACAGTCCAAAGACATGCAGGTTAATTGGTGACTTTAAATTGCTCGTAGGTGTGATTGTGGGTTGCTGGTTGTTGGTTGATGGTGTCAGCCCTGTGATGAACTGGCAACTTGTCCAGGGTGTACCCCACCTCTCACCCAGTGTCAGCTAGGATTGGCTCCAGCCCCCTGCGACCCTGATAAAGGTAATGGTTATGGAAAACGGATGTATGGATGCATGACTAACAAGGAAAATGAAATTAGAATTAAAAACATCAAAATATAAAACATGACAGAGCTAAATGTTTGTGGAATATATTTGAATTCTTCATACATCTCCTGCTCATTGTAAAGAACACATTATCAGCACTGTGACTTGGATGTAAGGGTAATAAAACAGAGTCATAAACTGGAGCTGCACTGCGTAATACTTCATATGTGGGGCAAACTAAACTGCAAAGGCAAATTCAGTGCACAGTTACACAACGTCGTGACTTTAACAAACATTATTGGAACAGTTTTTGGAAATAAATATGTCATTATTCTTATCATTCATCTATTAATAGCTGGTGTTTAATTTCAGACTAAAAGTTGCCACTGAGTGTTTTAATTTATTTTGGGCTTTTATTGTGAAGACAGGAAGTCGCTTGTGGGCGGTTGTTTCAGCTCCAGCTCCGGATCCAGCATCACCAACCAACATCTATCTGAAACTCACACATGCTGCACACACACACACACACACACACACACACACACACACAAGTGGATTTACATGCAGGCGTGTAAAGAGTGACATACAAATTGAAGCCATAAAGTTGCAGATAGTCTGTAAGTGAGAGTCAAAGGTCAAGTACTGTACAGTGATGTTGGCAGAAACCTTCATAGAATAAACCAGAGCAGACTTGTAACCTTTACCACACAAATATCCAGACTGGATCAACCTGTTAGGAAGCCCCACGGTGAAATATGTTGTTGGTTGACTCCCCCAGTGGTGTTACGTCCTGAAGTACAATTTTGAAATACTTACTTGGGTCTCTCAGTACTTTGTTACATTTATTTGATGACTTTAATCAAGATTAATAATACAAATTATAACTAACAAACTAAATTATGATGTATTATTTTACATTCATGTTCTCCACATCCAACCATCCATTTTCCATAACTGCTCAGGGGGGCTGGAACCGGTCCCCGCTGACATTTGGCGAGAGGCGGGGTACACCCTAGACAAACTGCTATTTCTTCACAGGGCTGACACAGAGAGACAAACAACCATTCACACTCACGAGAACTCCACACAGCGTTCGAACCAGGATCCTTATTGCTGTGAGGCAATAGTGCTAACCACGGTAACCGCCTCTGCTCAAAGTCCCTGCAGAATTAAACTGATTTACTTGTTAAAGGACCGATGTGTAGGATTTAGTGAAATCTAGTGGTGAGGCTGCAGATTTGCAACCTGCTTCCAACCTGGTATGTAGGAGAAAGTATGAAACTAAACCCAAACTAGTGTCTGGGTTTAGTTTGTCCTCTGTGGGCTACTGAAGGTAAAAAAAACTACTACTACTACTACAACTACTACTAAAGGTAATAAAAACATCTTTTCAGGTGATTACACACCAATGAGAACCATCCTTATGGATATTATATTGTTGTCATTTATATACTATAGCAGCCATTAATAGATAGATAGATAGATAGATAGATAGATAGATAGATAGATAGATAGATAGATAGATAGATAGATAGATAGATAGATAGATAGATAGATAGATCGAAATTTAAATATGTACAGAGAAATTAAACATTTGTAGCAACCTGAGTTAAAGGCTGAAAAATAAGGTGCACTGTTGCCTCACAGTAACAGTTAAAGAGCCTTTACATTACAGTGTGATTGAATGAGTCTGGGGGGGAGGGTGGTGACAGTTGTACTGTTCAAGAGTCTGATGGTCTGTAGGGTAAAAGCATTTGCATAGGATTTAATTATGTACAGAGGAATTAAAAATGTGCAGAGGAGTTAAACATTTGCACAGAAAATAAATTAATAATTGCAGGTGGGGACACACTAACCGTTTATTCAGTCATGCAGAAGAGAGCTGCAACGGTTTAGCATATAACTAAACTAGGACATAACTAAGCGTGGCCCACACACACCCCAGCAGAGTAAATGCGCCTGTCATTTAGTTCAGGCATATTCCAGGTCGCATTGTTTGGGGTCCTCCTCACTGGAGGCTCGGCGCCAGTCTCCTCCGGTTAGCCTGAGCAGAAATAAACAAACAGGAGGTGAAGTTTAGTGAAATATTCAGAGAAATCACGTCGTTAAGGAGGTTTGGAGCATCGGTCGTCCAGCCATGAATCTCGAACTGCTCGGTAATTAACAAAAATCTTTTTTATTTGTTTCTAATTTCTCTGAATTTATCGGTAACGGTTTGTACTTGTTATGGTTAGCATTGTGCGTTAGCCTAGCGTGCTAGCAACAAGAAGCGATACGAGTCGAATTAAACAATTAATTAATTGATTTAAGTGATAATTATTAGAGTCAAACTGTTAATCAACCTTTTCATCTAATGTTGCTTCTTCAGGTGTGATGCGAGTCTGTTTAAATATGGACACACACACACACACACACACATAGAGGCTGCTGGCTAACGTTAGCCCCGACACACTGTCATATTGTTTTGAATGAGATGTTTCTTTATGGCAGAGCACACACTGTTACTGTTACCACCTCTGAGTATAGGGACTGTTATTACACGTTATGTTGATGATTTCATCATATTTATTATAATTAAGTGCACAGACTGTTAGTTCTTAATGACAGGAAATACACAGCTGGACCATATGGTTCATATGACAGGAGGAAAAATATAAAATAAACTCAAAAAGATGTTTTGTATATTTATAGTCCGGGTTTGATCAGTCTAGATATATACATTTGGTTTGTATCTGTGATATTGGGCTTATTTATATTTTCAGAAATAGACTAATTAAACATTCAGTTTGGTTTTTAATCTAGTCCAGGTTTAATAAGCGTAAAGTAAATGTAAGTAAGTCCAGGAGTAAGTTTCAGGTCGTCTTGTAAATTAACTGCTTCATATCAGATAAATGCAGCTTTTTTTTTTTCTGGTGAATATTCAACTTAATTGTTTCTTAAAGTTTCTAGTTTTAATCTTGGATATACTCCAGCTTTTTTTCTAATTCCTGAATATGTTCCTCTTGAAATAAGTCCTCGACTGCTGCTCTTCCAAGAGCCGATTACTCTGCTGTACCACACAGGATATCATAACATGTTAATTTGAATGAAATAACTATTAGTGGAAGGTTTTACTGTGTTTCCGAGCCAGCTGTCACTTTAGTAAAAAATGTCCTCTTTGAATATGACTTTGTTCTTTCTTTGTTGTCTCATCATCTTCTCTTTTCTTAATCCTCCCAGAATCGTTCGGGCAGAACTATCCAGAGGTAAGCCACCAGCTCTTAAAGTGAACATTAAACTGATAGAAGTCCCGGTTAATATTTGTGCCATTAAAGTCATTCAAACATCGATACACATGTAGTTTTATCTTTTGATTTAGGTAATCGTATGTCAAGCTACTCCTGTATATCTTCTGTGGTGATGCAACTCTTCATTATGTGTGTGTGTGTGTGTGTGTGTGTGTGTGTGTTGTTAGGAGGCAGATGGCACTCTGGACTGCATCAGCATGGCCCTCACCTGCACCTTCAACCGCTGGGGCACCCTGCTGGCTGTGGGCTGCAACGATGGCCGCATCGTCATCTGGGACTTCCTCACACGGGGCATCGCCAAAATCATCAGCGCACACATTCACCCAGTCTGCTCTTTATGGTGAGACTCATCATCCATCGTGTGTGTGTGTGTGTGTGTGTGGGGTCATCACTGCTTCGTGCCCTAGTTTATGCAGACTAGTGTACATCCAGACGCATCCATCTTTTACCGAAATTACAGAGTGCTGTATTTTTGTGTGTGTGCAGTTGGAGTCGAGACGGACACAAGCTGGTGAGTGCCTCCACAGACAACATTGTCTCGCAGTGGGACGTCCTCACTGGAGACTGTGACCAGAGGTTTCGCTTCCCCTCACCCATCCTGAAACTGCAATGCCACCCCAGAGACATGTGAGTGACCTGACGGCATCATCAAGTGTTTAAGTGGCACACCGTGTAGAGCATCAGCGTTAACTAACAAGAAATTCTGTTGTGTTTTCAGGGACAAGGTGCTGGTGTGTCCCATGAAGTCGGCTCCAGTCCTGCTGACTCTGTCAGACTCCAAACACGTTGTCCTGCCTGTGGACGACGACTCAGACCTGAACGTCGTGGCAGCCTTTGACAGGCGGGGCGAGTACATCTACACTGGCAATGCCAAAGGAAAGGTCAGTCCACAGTGCACCTTTCACGCACATCATTACACTTTAAGATAACACAAGTAAATACGAATTTTATAGAGAAGAAACTTCAGTGTTTAAAGGTTTATTCATGCATTTAGCACCCACAGCGTTAGAATCTAAAAAGGCAGTTGTCAATTCAGGTGAACGACCTTCCACATACACTGTGCCACTGTTTTCACCTGAATTGTACACGTGATCAGATGAAATGAAGATTTGAATGTTTGAATACCCAAACATTTTGCAAACATCACCCTGCTTGTATTTTACACTTAAAACTCTTTAAAACAGACGATGTCCAGTGTCTTTAGTAGTTTTCTTCACCATCGTGTCTCCCTCTGTGTGCTGTTGCAGATTCTGGTGTTGAACACAAACACTCAGGAGTTGGTGGCTTCTTTCAGAGTGACAACTGGCACCAGCAACACCACGGCCATCAAATCAATTGAATTTGCACGCAAGGGCAGGTGAGAAGCAGTGGCAGGATATCTGTCTGTATCTAAACCTGGATGGACCGACACAATCTACTCTTCAAACACCTCTTTTTTTTTATTCACCTGTCCTGTTTTCTGTGCAGTTGCTTCCTCATAAACACAGCAGACCGAATCATCAGGGTGTATGACGGCAGGGAGATTCTGACCTGCGGCAGAGACGGTGAACCTGAACCCATGCAGAAACTACAGGACTTGGTCAACAGGTAGGATTACTACTATGTGCTGTTGGCGATAAATGTTCTGCTGTTTTTTTGAATTTGGCTGTTAAAGGTGTTAAAATATTTCTATGTGGGAAATTCCTCTGATTCATGTCCTCCACCTGTGTTTTTCTGTGTTCAGGACTCCGTGGAAGCGCTGCTGTTTCTCCGGCGATGGCGAGTACATCGTGGCCGGTTCAGCCAGGCAGCACGCCCTCTACATCTGGGAGAAGAGCATTGGCAACCTGGTGAAGATCCTGCATGGGACCAGAGGAGAGCTGCTGCTGGATGTGGCTGTAAGGATGGTTGTGATTTTTAAATGATATTCAAATGCTGTGTTGTTCACAATCAGATGATTTACCTGCCTCACCTTTGACCTCTGTGCAGTGGCATCCTGTCCGTCCAATTATCGCCTCCATCTCCAGTGGAGTGGTCTCCATCTGGGCTCAGAACCAAGTGGTAAGTAGACAGTGACAGTACATGAATGAACATGGTCGTAGATGGATTATTGATACTGGAGATCAAAGATTTGGCTCAGAAATCTTCCCACTTTAGCTGAGTTGATGTAAAAGCGTCACTGTATGATTGATTGATGTGTGAATGTTTGCTTTGTCTGCAGGAAAACTGGAGTGCTTTTGCTCCAGACTTCAAAGAGCTGGATGAGAACGTGGAATACGAGGAGCGAGAGTCCGAATTTGACATTGAGGACGAAGACAAGAGTGAACCCGAGCAGACAGGTAGATAACCCATCACATAAACCCGTCTATTAAGGCGCAGCTACACCAAAAACTCTTCTGCTCTGCCTGGATCCAGTCCTGCAAAAAATACTGAATATGTATCCATGTTAAATACTAATAAAACTAAATACTTTAAATTAAAACTGGGTGGTAAATATGCAGTGGATTCACATTGGAAAATAAGATAACTAAACTGTCAGACTGGCTAAATTTAGTGGACATTCTGCTTTCTCCATGAAGATCTGTCTGCATTTCTTCTTCATCCAAAACTGTAACGTGCATTAATCTCCTGTATACTCCGTTCCTGGATAATTTGTAATTCGGATGATTGTTAAGCGAGCAGCCTCACACAAACCTCACTATGACACACGTGATGCATTAATCCCGTCAGAATGTGACGGCTGCTCTCTGAAGGTTGATCATCACCCTTCCTGCTGTCACATGCGCTGGTCTTTCTCTTTCACTGGTTCTCTGACTGGATGTCTCAGACTTGAACTTGTCCTCCTGTTACAGGTGCAGACGCTGCAGAGGATGAAGAGGTGGATGTCACCACTGTTGACCCCATAGTTGCTTTTTGCAGCAGGTGAGTAGTTTTTTACATGAATCATCCTGATCTCATCCCTGAATCAACAAAACCTTTTAGTCTTAAGTATCATAACTGAAAACTAAACGAGCTATTCAGTTACTGACAGTCTTATCTGTGTCTGTGCTCTGCAGTGATGAGGAGCTTGAGGACTACAAGGCCCTCCTGTACCTGCCTATCGCCCCTGAGGTCGAAGATCCAGAGGAAAACCCCTTCGGCCCCCCGCCAGAAGCCTCCGTCCAGGCTGCGGGCCCAGAGGATGCGTTGGCCAGTGGCGAGAAGAAGCAGAGGCAGCCTTCGTCTGAAGGAGGGCCGGCCAAGAAGAAGGCTCGCACCACCACCATTGAACTGCAGGGGGTGCCCAGTGATGGTGAGAGAGCGTAACGTAACAATAAAAATATACGAGATGCCAGAGCCTTTATTTTTCTCGACTGCAGAAAATTGGAAACAGTCTTGTATAAGAGACGGGCCTGTATTTCCCCATCAATTTTTAACAAGAATCTCATCTTACCTTTTGTCTTACGAGTCATGACAGAGTTATGCCGGCATTGCGGCAAATCTCTCTTTCTCTCTGTCAAACCATCAGAGACGAGCCAAATGAAACTTCTTCATGTCACTATTTTGCAGCGTAATTTGTGAGTCAGACTCCGATTTAGAAGCTGGTTCATGAAATGAACAAAGCCAGAACACAACAGGTAGAGTATCAGAGTTTAGTCCATGAATCCACCTGGATAGTCTCAGTTTTCAGAGACATTTCAGGCTGACTGTGGAGGTTTGAGGAGGAGGTCTGATTTGCTGCTGCACTGTGGCGTCAGTTTGTGTTTCTCCAAAAGTTGAATCTGGCTCAACTTCTCCACCACAACCAAAACGTATTACGCCCATTTAAATTAATGGAAAAACCTGCATTTTCGCCACAGGTTATTGGTTTGAATTCGCCCTAATACTGTGTTCAGTCACTTGTTAATTACAGGCACTTAACTAGTTTGCCATTTTTAGCCAGTCTGTCCACCACCACTTTGATCGAGACTCAAATATCCTAACAATTATCAGATGAATTGTCATAAAATTTGAAAAAGAAACGTTCATGGTCCTCAGAGGTTGAACCCTAAAGACTGAAGCATCCCCTGACTTTTCTCCTTCCATTACTTTGCACCAAATACCTGTAAAACTAATGACTAATGTACATAAATAACTTGTGTACGGCGTGTGCAGCAGTTTTTGACCCGCAGTCCATCCTGTCTCTCTCTCTCTCACAGAGGTGCACCCCCTACTGGGCGTGAAAGGGGATGGCAAGTCCAAGAAGAAGACAGCAGGCCGGCCCAAAGGTTCCAAAGGTAAAGACAAAGACTTCCCCTTCAGGCCGAAGCCCTACAGGGGCGAACGGCCCTCCTTCCCCGTGGAGGCCCTGGGCAGCTCTGGCCCAGGTGGAGGAGGAGGAGGAGGAGGGATGAAGGGCAGAGCAGAGGGGGGCCTGGCCACAGGTAAGCACGCCACCGCCCCTGCTGCTGCTGAGTCTGGGAGCTCTGCTAGTCCTGCAGCCCTGCTAGTCTGACTGACACCGCCTGTCTCCAAAGACACCCCTACCCTCCCCCTTCCTCCCTGTTTTGCTTCCACCTCACACCCCCTCCAACCCCCTTTTCAGCTCACTGACAGAGGCCCGCCTGCTGTAAAGCCACAGTCTGGAGGTCAGAGGATAGACTTGATGAAGGTGTGTCAGACCAACAATGATGAAACACTTTAACTTTAACATTACAGGATATATATTTAGTTTTAATAGTACATGCAACATGCCTCTTAAACCCCCTTTTAATATACATAATATCATAGAGGAAGACGACACAGCCTTAAAATATCTGTATACTGCAAGTTATGTTTACAATAATATTTATGATATATTATTTTGGATTTTTTCTTCTCTTTCTTACGTGTACGAGAGAAACGCCACTTTCTGTTTTTCCCTCGAGGTAGACGCCCTGCAGTCGCTGGTTACCAGAAGCTATGATTACAGTCAAATGCTTGAGATTCTTTCTCAGAATGAAGTCACTCACTCGCTCTGTCACAGTCCAACTGGACTTTCAGCTGCAGATGTTTCCCACAGTTAACTTTCGAGCTAAATTGCTTTTAGCATAAGTGAACAAAGTGGAGTGCCAAATCTGTAAACAGAAAGTGTGCAGGCTGTTCAACACACACACGCAGGCGTTGATCTCAGATTAGCAGAGCAGAGCAGTGTTCAACAGTTGATACAAGTGAATTAAAGATGAATTTTAAAAAAGCTTCAGAACAGTATCCTGAAATAACTCAACGTGGCAGATTAACTCGACTCTCGCAGCAGTAATAACCACACAGGACTCACTGGAGCACCAAATGTGCATTGAAAATAGTCCCCAGCACACAAAACACTTACTCCTGTTTGACTAGCGTTTACAGCCCAGCTGTTTGAATAAATGAATGAGGCTGTTTATGAAATTAAATTTTATATTTGTCAGCCGTTTTTGAATATTTATGTCTTCAGTAGGAGATAATGAGCTTGGGGCTAAGCGGATAGGTAATTCAGAAACCAACTCGCTGTTTGTTTCAAGTCTTTTCATGGGATTTGTTTAAAATACAACCACCTACAACTTTACAATAAAATTTCATAAACTAAAAGAAGAAACTGTAGCGACCATCTATCAATTCAAAAAGGCTGCTAAGCAGGCTCTTTACTGTGACTCGTGTGTTTATTTAAAGAATGTGGCATAATGTACGCTAACGAAACAGAAAATATTCAAGCGTCGCTAAGCGCTTTTGTCCAAGTGAACGGGTAAAATAAGATGAAACCAGACAACCTGTGCCAATTTTAAGAACTGATGGTGATCCGGAGAAAGTGTGCGATCAAAACAAATAAACAACACAAACCATATGCACGTTTTGGCTCCTACAGTAACTTATTCTAATAAAATGTTACCACATAACAGCAGAATAATAAAATTGTGCAGCTGTCTGATAAGGAACAAGTGGTTCGACTCCTCCTGTGCCAGCGTAGCTTTATCCCTCCCAGACTGTGGCTTCATGACTGTATAACCTCTGCTAACCTCAGCCTCACTCAGACTAATTTGCCGTCATTTGAACTTTTTGGTGAAGTTGGACTGTAGTTGGCAGATGGGTGTTGACGTGGCTAACGGTGGGATGGTGCGGCTTGTTTCCCTGCGGGCTAGCTGGCTAGTCTGCATCTACTTCCTGCTTGGCCTTTGACCCTCCTGCTCCCACTCCCACCTCGCTCCTTGGGCTTGTTGTGTGACGTGAACGTTTATTTGTTAGCAGCGCTGCTCAGATCTTGTCCTGTCTGTTTGTGTGCGTCGGAGAGACGGTGGGTCGACAGTGTACGTAGCCAGTATTAATGTCTCATCTTATTATGAATGTCCATCACCAACAGCTACATTAGCCAGGCAGGTGAGGTCAGCATTAAAGAAACAGACTCGTAAATAATGTTTAGATGTTACTTCATTAAAAGCCTTATTCTTAACTTGACGGTCATCTATCCCACATGTAATAAAATTATAATTAATGTTGATAAACTAGTAGTTCTCATCAATCTTAGTACTTTTTCATAAGAATAGCACTTTCCTCTTATGATAAGTTTCTTGTAATATCACTTTTTCTCACAAAGTCTCAGAAGATTTTGACTTTTCTCATCAACCTGGTTGAGTTTCATAACATCTTTTTGTAAAACTCTGAGTATTCACATATTTTCACTTGTAATATGACTTTTTTTTCTTGAAATATCACAACTGAGTTTTCATAATCTTAGGACTTTTCTCATAAAAATACTACTTCTTGTTGTCCTCGTGAAACCTTTAATCTCAATATTAGGCTGTGACTGTTTATTGTGCACGACTTATAAACTCTGACTTCATTTGAATCTTTATAATTAACCTGATAGTTTCTTTAAATGATGACTTTCTCCAAATAATAATATTTATTTGCATGTTATGACTGTATTCCAGATTCAGATTTTTCACTTGTAATGTGACTTCATTTCTCAAAATATAACTTATATAACCAAAAAAGTAGTACGTTCCTCTTGAGTTCACTTTGTAATATTACAGATAATCCTGTAAAGTTTCTTCTCGTAATATGACTTTTTATCATTATCTGACTTTTTTCTCATAAAACTTTTAGTCTCATAATATTACGCTATGACAGTTTCTTGCAATAAAACTCCAACTTTATTCACATATTATGACTTTATTCTTGTAATATATATTTTATTATATTTAAATATTGTAATATTATGACACTTTCTTTCTTCTAATAATCTTTGGACCTTTGTCACAAAAATTTCCTTTTTACTTTTCTTTCTTTCCTCTTTCTTATAAACATGACTTGTTTTTTTTTTATACTTTACTCTCATAACATTACAATTTATAACTAATAATCTAAGCCGTGTCCGTGATGTGTCTGTCTGACACTGTCTTTGTTCCTCAGCAGGGAGTCTGGTCTCACAGTCGTACAAACAACACGACATTGGAGGGATGGACTGATTGACTGCTCTGTACAGTTACGAAGAGTCACCAACAGGCTCAAACAAAGAGACACAAAGCCCGATGTCACGAACAGACTGTGTTAGTGAGCAGCCTGTTTGATGCGCAGACTGTTTCCTCTTTCAACCAGAGCACAGCGTCACCGCCTCAGCCCGGACGACCCGCAGGAGCCGACAAAGAGAGCGTGAAGCCGCAGAGTCGTCACAGTAGAGATCACACGTCCTCTGTCTCTGTAGGATTCATCATGTATAGAACACCCGTGTCCTGATAGTGTGTGTGTGTGTGTGTGTGTCGTCTTTCTCGTTGTTTTTATACGTATTAAAACATTTTTGGTTTATAAATAACGAGCCGCTGTGTCGTTCATGACAGATGATGGATTTTAAAAACTGGACGAAGAATCTTTGATAGACTTTTTAAAGATCCCACACTGAGGAAATTCACTACAGCAGCTCACAATACACAGTGTGAGTAATTTAACAGTGCTACATGAAGTCGTGCTGGTGTTTAAAGAGGAAGGACCTGTGGTAGCGCTCCTTCTTACATGGTGGGAGTAGCAGTCTGTTGCTGAAGGAGCTGTTTAAGGCTGTTTCATGATGGATGCCAGCTTTGCTTTCAGCTTTAAGTGCCAAAACTGCTGTTCCTCGAGTGTCCACTTGAGTCAGTCTCCATAAGTCCCCATGTTACACCACCAACATCCACCAAGATGGTGGTTGACCAGAGCCACCACACGCTGAGCTTCACAACGGCTCTTCAGTAACCTGTGTGTGACGTCACGCATACGCTTGTCCATTCTTTATACTGTCGGTGAGTTTCTCCTACGTGCTTGGATGGGAGGGTGAGGCGAGTGGTACTCAGTTGTTGCCATTTGCATCCTCACTGCTACAAGATGCCACTAAATCGTACACACTGGACCGTTAAAATGCATTTAAAGCAGACTCACTTCATAATAAATGGTGTTTCACTCTTGTAGTTGGTCAAAGTGGAACTTATTTTTACTGTTTTATTCACTTTTTGGAAGTTTTGTACAATTATTAAAGTTTTTATTGAAGTAAAATGAGACACACGAGCAGCATTTTTTAAAATGTTTACACAAAGCTGTACTTTTCCTTCTCTGCTGAGGCATTATCTCAGTATGTATTACTCATTAATCACATGATGCTGTGCCTTTCCACTTCTGGGTCCTCTCACGTCATCTGTCACGCTGTTCCACGGACCCACCTGTCCAACCCTGTTGATACTCACTCTGACCAATCACAGCGGAGTAGGCGGGACATCAGCGGATAGCAGGACAGAGAGCGGTCCATCAACCTGTCAATCAATCAGCCAATCAAACTGGATACAGTTAACCTGAGTAAAACCGGAAACAGCTAGAAAAATAAAAGCTTTTTTGTAAGACTCATAAAACTATGACTTAATCTGCATATTATGATTTGTTTCTCTTGTAATATGACTGTATTTTCATAATCGTAGGACTTTTTAAAATAAGAATAGAATATTCCTCTTGAGATTAATTATTTTTAATAATAGAAGTCTCTTCTCATATTATGACTTTTTATCACAAAAGTTTGTTCTTGAAAACTGATAAAACTGTCTCATAATATTATTCTATGACTCTTTTGTAAGACAGTTTATTGTGATATGACTTTCTCCTAATAAAACTATCTTTATTCACATATTATGACTTAATCCATGTAAGATTCTTATTATCCTAATATAATGTATTGAAATTATGACTTTCTCCTTGTAATATTATGCATTTTCTCATAAAAAGAACACTTTCCACTTATAAATACTTGTAATAGCTTTTCTTTTAATAGGTTTCTTCTCCTGATATGACTTTTTGAAATTATAAGTTATAAATCTGACATTTTCTTCTCATTAGTCTCATATTTTACTATGACTTTTTTTTTTCTCAAATTACAATGATTCAGTTTTCAAATTACAAATATTCGTATGTTATGGCTTTATTCTTGTAACATTCTGGTTATGACTTTCTCCTATGACTTTTTTTTTTTTAAAATATCACACTTTTATTCTCATAATGTGATTTCATTTTTTTGGTTAAATTAAGACTTTGCTCTCATAATATAAAAAATAAACGTAATTTAAATTTTATTATCTTAAATCTCACATTTTTGTAAGACAGTTTATTGTGATATGACTTTGTCCTAATAAAACTATCTTTATTCACATATTATGACTTTATCCTTGTAATATTATTAGTCTTTTCTCATAAAAAGAGCACTTTCCTCTTGTAATTACTTGTAATACCCTTTCTTTTAATAAGTTTCTTCTCATGATATGACTTTTTAAAATGATAAGTTATAAATCTGACATTTTTTTCCCTCATAAAACCAGTCTCATATCTTACTATGCCTTTTTTTTGTCTCAAATCACAAATTATATTACAAATATTTGCATGTTATGATTTTATTCTCTAGAAATTATCCACATAAACTTTCTCCTTATGATATTATGACTTTTTTCTTAGAATATCACACTTTTATTCTCATAATATGCTTTTTTTCCTCTATCAAATTAAGACTTTGCTCTCATAATATAACAAAATTAAACATAATTTTAACTTTATTCTTTTAAATCTCACATTTTTGTCTCGCATCTTTCGCTTCATTGATCAGGAACAACTGATCTACCGCCTAATGGTGCTTTTATTTTGAAGTCTCAGCCGGATGTGGTGTTGGTAGGCTGTACCAGCGAGCCGGGGCCGGGCGGCAGCCAGCAGCAGAAGTCAGTCGGTCCTGTAGTACTTATAAATTACTGCTAGCAGCCAGTATCACCAGTCGGGGAGTAGTTTGTATGTTACCGTACCGTTGTGTGTAACTTTCAGCTCAGTTTGTCGTCGTCGTCGGTGTGATGGAACTAGACAAAATGGACGAGAACGACTGGAAGTATCACGGAGAGGGAAACAAGAGCCTGGTGGTCTCTCACGTACAGGTGAGTGAAGCTAGGCTAACACGAAGCTAAACCAAGTTCGAGTGTAAATGTAGCTTTTAAGAGGACACCCATCCGGACACTTCACACTTTTCTGCCGTTAAATATGCGTCAGCTTATTGCTGCTTCAGATGGAAACTTTAAATAAACACACTTATGATTAAAAGGTGAAATGTCAACTGCCAGGATTTTATTAATCATCGTTAACGTTAGCCTAGCTCACCCGGCTTGCTACTACTACTAGCCCAACAGCTAAGAGTTCATGTGAGTCCAAGTAACGGACAAAAAAAAGGTTCCTACGCGGGGAAAACAACACTTAAAACAACACGAATTAATAGAAGTAACATGTAGGTGTGTGTTCAGGGAAGGTGGCAGGCTGACTGGGTGGTGTTAAGCCAGAAAATGTACAATATAAACGGGCTGATGGGGGAGCTAATGTAGCCGTTAGCAGCTTCCCCCAGGTTTTCCATCCAGCTGCCGGTTGAAGTCAACTCTTCTCTGGGCTGTTGTTAAAGGGGACCTGCCTGTTGGCTCCATTTGGATCCACTTACAGGCAGGTTAACCCGTGCTGCTGACTGACTGACTGACTGACTGAATGACACAGGGCTGACCCAGGCTGTGCCGTGCCGTGCCGTGCCTTCATGTTGTTATTGAGCAATCGGAAACATGAGGACAAAACATCACAGCAGCAGTGTTTTAATCAGATCAGGGTCACTGTCAAGGTATTTTTGGAGGGTTGTGATTGAATATCAGCACTTGTCACTTGAGTGTGGATTTAGTCCTGAATGATGTCTGACTTTGTGAAGGTCCTGAGTGTCCCAGACTTCAGCTGATCAGGCCTGAAAACCAGCTACTAACCACACTAAAAAAACACAAGTATGTAAAGGAGGTTTTAAGGAACATAACCAAAAGAAAGCCTGCGGGTGTTTGGATAAGACAACCTTAAACAAATAGCCTGAAGATCTGCCTCAATGCAGATGCAGTCCCGGCCCTAAACAATTTGGCAGTCTAGGCAAGATTTAAGGTGGTGCCACCACCACCCCCCCTCTTTTTGCATCGCAGCGCTGCGAATTTACATGCAAACACACAAGACTTTGACTTTTTATTTTATTTTTTTACAAAACAAGTTGCCCAATCAAAACAGTACACACGAAGATAATCAAACAAAAATACAAATAAACAAGAAGGTGGAGGCGCTCGATGGAGATAACTGGTGGCTGGGTGGGGTTCAGATATCTCAACACCACATCTGATGAGAGAAGAGGAGTGTGTGAAACCATTGGGTGCTACAGTCTAAACATAAAAAAAACAAAACATGATGCCAAGAATAAAATGAAACGAAAACCCCTACTCTGTACATGTATCACATACAATGCAAATTAGATCAGATTCAGTCTCACCATTGCAGTGAGCTGCTGATTAGCAGAATGCAAAGAAGCAGTAAACTGCAGCATAATATAACACATGGGAATGCTGAGTTATGAAGCATTTACATTCACGATGTGCACTTTAACACTATTAACACACTTTAGACAATATGAACTGTAACACAACAAACAACCAGCCTCACCACTCTAATATATGAAGGGCTGGAAAATTAAAAAAAACATTTCGACTGACCGTTACAGGCAGAGCAAACATTAGCTAACCACATGTCAGTAAATATGTAGACAGGTGTAAACACCTGCTGAACAGATCTAATCTTTACAAATGACCCTGAGAAATGTGGGAGAAGTTACCTACATTATCATTTTCCATAACAGCTGTTAGGCCTCTCCATCACATTAACTGACTAAGCTAACGCTATTTAGACAAATAAATACATGACATCATCTTTACCTTGGAGTGACCTGGGCGTGCAGTTCTCCGCAAGAAAGGAGGCTGTCACGCCCTGGTTCGCCTGGAGGGGAATGCATCAAACTGCACTTTATTCACCGGTAACATCATTCCACATAAACCCGTACTTCGTATGACTGTTCTTAAAACTTGGTGCATGAAAGCTACTCCTCAGCACAGGTTGGGTGACACTCCTTCAAAGTCATTTATGAAACACTCATAGATCCAGTCCTGCCCATGCGCGCATATCTGTAATTAACGAGGCGTACCTGCTCAATGCAAACAATGCAGTGTTGACGCTGCTGGGAAGTTTTGGAAGAAAAGGCATCGTGCACATTTTTAACATTTTTGGGACAGTGAAACCGGTGATGAGGATGAATTTGTGTAGTTTGTTGTGAAGTTGCGTTGAAGGTAAATAACTGCAGCTTGGTGCATTCCCCGTTTAGCCAATCAGGGTGTGACGATGCTCTTTCATTGGGCGGGAATCACACATGCACGTCACTGTGATCATTCTTTATCAGTCAGACACTCTGATCTTCTTCGCTGTCTTTTTGCTCTTTCGATTGAGTTTAATTTCGAGCATCATGGATCCCAGTTTGAGTGAATATTAACTAACCACATTTTGACGAGGGCAAGTAACCTCGAGAGTTTTTGCTTGCTTAGAGAAACTCCTGCAGGCTTTAGTTTATTTTCTTTACTTTGAAGCCTCCTGTGTACACACATCCTTATTATTAAAGAGGCTTTTGTTTGAGGCATCTGTCAGATCACTTTCTCCAAGTCAACATTTGTTGTATGTTTTTTAGAAACCTGTTTTCACCGTCAATGTAAACACAAGCAAACATACAAGAACGGTGAATAAAACGAGTCAAAATTCAGTTTAATTCGGTGATTATTTGATCAGAAACTGACTAAACATTTGCCGTGTGGTGCCACAGACACATTAATGTGACTTCAGTAGGAGACAGGACGGTATGGATAAAATCTTTTCAAACTTGCAACATCAGTCCTCCTCATCCAGTTGCAACATCACCCACAACGTTCCAATACAGCTGAGATAATGTCAACATAAGCACAACAAATGTGTCTGGTATCTGCTGTCGCCATTGCCCAACCCTAACCCAACGGTTCATTCACTCCCCGACAGGTTTGATTATGTAAGAGGGGAATGTCGTCGGAACCGGGAAACCTTTCACATAATCATAACTAACTCCTTTGTTGTTGTTGTAGTATTATTGTTGCACGGTGGAAACCTGTCCCTCGTGCTTAAATCATGCAGTTTTATAGCCTGGGATACTGGTGCATTTCTGCAAACCTAAGTCTGGTTTTCAAAGTTAGATCTGCTGTGTGATTTCTTGTCCTAATACACGCACGACAAAAAGTGTTTTATTTCCATGCAGGATGAACGTGTTGAACAGGAAGTATTACCGTGACAGACAGCAGAGTAGCATGATAAATGAAGATATAATTGCATGTAAAAATACATCCTCATTTAAAATGATTTATGTCTAAATTAGGTTGTTTCACCACTGAACAAGATTCAAGCTGTAAAGAAATAAACTCTCCTCACTGCAGCATCCGTCGCAGAAAAGCGTTTCACTAATACACCAAAAATAATCGAGGCATTGTTCAAAAGTCAGCTCAGGTTAGGAGAGACATTTAAATGTAATATTTACTGAGCTGCTGCATATAAACGTGGATTATTTTTCTCACATTAACCAGGTTAGAACGCTGCACGACCTGCTACATCAGGTTTCTTCTAGATCACTGCATAAATCTCCTGATATGCGCTCTGTCAACATATGCTCAGGTTAATGGATGCTGTTCACGGAGTCACATCCAAGTGCCGACAGACGCTGTCTCCGCTCTAACAGTCAACATATAGCGTGTATTCTGACAATAAGAAAGACCTCAGACGCTTGTCCCAACTCGCAGCGTGACGCAAATGTTTAAAAGATAAAGATGCTGCTAAGTGTTCATGCCCCCACTGAAGTTTGAGTCTGAGTCACCTCAGAAGTTGTAGAATACACTTAATGTTCCTGTTGCACCGTGGGAAAACTGTAGGTGTTCAAACATGAACACAAACGTGACGGCATTTCTCACTGTTTTCTACATCTACAAATCAATCAATCAATCAATCAATCAATCAATCAATCAATCAATCAATCAATCAATCAATCAATCCAAAACAATAATTAGCAGTAACCACTACGTTGCTGCAGTCACAGCCACATTACCGCAGTTGTCTGTAATGTGGCTAGAAAAGTATGATAGTTACTGAAGGGCTGGGTGTTGCGTTCACTGTTGCTTCCCATTTCCAGTCTTTATGCTAAGCTAAGTTAGCCGGCTGCTGAATATAACTTACTTTCAGTCAGAAAGCAAATAAAATGTAATATTATGTCATAAAATGTTTTACACATGCTTTTAATCTGGATAGGAAAGTAGAAAAATACCCTAAACATTCCCCTAGAACTTTGTCTTTGGTTGAACTGGTCACAGCTGGTAAATGTTCGTGTTTTTTTTTAGACCTTGTTTAGTAGGTAAAGATGTGCCGGATGTTGTGTTCGCTGACTTCATGTGTTCTTCAAAGCGGAGTTATGTGAAACGCCACTGACCACAGATAAATGCAGATACCAGCAGAAACACTGAGCTGGTTTAAAAACTGTACCGATGGTGGACAGCGATAGTCAACCAAAGATTTTCGATGCAGTTATGGACAGTCATACGTTGCAGATTGTTTCTGTCACTGTATGAGTTGTGTGTGCAGCCGTCAGTCATGATCTGTCTAACGTAGCTTCTCTTCTTGCAGCTTTCCAGAGTTCTGCGCCTGCTCAAGTATCCCGCAGAAGACTCTGAAAACCCCCCACAGGTAAGTGTGTGTGTGTGTGTGTGTGTGTGTGTGTGTGTCTCAGGCGTTTCTGAAACTGAAGCCTCGCCTCAAAATATGAGAACCAACTCAGAAAATATCAGTTTTGTGGTTTTACAGTGTAAATCCAACGCCTCTCCCTCTCTCGATTCAAGCATGAAGGAGAAACTACAGTCACCGTGAAACTTGTGAAAAACACTTAATAGTCCTATGTAGAGTCAGTCAGTGTTTGTTTTGTCCCTTCTGGGCTGCTGTAGAAACATGGCGGTTCAACATGGAGGACTCTGTGGAAGAGGACCCGCTCCCTCTGTGGATATAAAAGTCTGATTCGAAGGTTACAAAAACATCACAACTCTTATTTTTAAGTGATCATACACTGATAAAAACATAGTTATGAATATTATATTTCATTTCATGTCAATAGATACCCTTAAATGTTACACGCTGGAGCTTTAATAACACTAATACAGTAGAAGTCCTAGATATAAAATGTTCATCTGTAATTGTCTCAGTAAGATTTGTTCTTAAAGTGAACTGATTCTCATCACATCACATGTTCTCTACGTTTGAGTCAGCAATTATTGGAAATGATGTTGCAAGAACATCTTCCACTCGCATCTTAATGTTTAATTTTGTGAAGCTGAACTCTGTAGTCTTCGGATCACAGCACCCAGTCCAGCAGAATATTTACTTCTCAGTACGTGATCAATTCAAAATGAGCGACACTCGATTACGGGAACTGCTGTGAACTCCCCCCGAGGTCAGCGTGGACGAATTTTGAAAGAGCAACGGCCAGTTGGGAAACTTCATCACTCACTCAGCAAGTCAAGGGCAGACTTTAGTGTTTTATAGGCCCTGCTTTGCTGCAGTCCAGCCATGAACCCTGAAGCCAGACACGACACAGAGTGAGTGAGTGGTCACACCCAGGTTTCTGTTATTGCTACACCGGAAGCAGAAACATCAGTGGACGATCCCACACAGGCGTTAAACTGGTTTTATATAAATAAAGCAGCCGACCGTGCTATTGTAAACGTCTGTCAAGGCTGATTTATGAATGAGAAGAGAAAACAGACACTGGATGGTGAGCTTTAAGCTCTGCTTCGCCCCTGTTAGCAGGATTATAATAGAAACTTCATTTAGTGTAATGGTTCGGTGCAGCAGCACAGAGCTTCACTGAGCCGCAGCTCTGTTTATTGTCAGCGGATCAGCTGCGGATCTCACATCCTGGTCAGATTAAAGGCTCGAAGGCACAGTCAAATGTTCGACCCGCCTCGCCGCACCCTGACATTCAAATTTACCTGGAACTGCTCATCAGCTGCCATCGCTCTGAATTTACAAAGTTACGCTGCTTAAACACAAAGATCTAAGATCTGCTTCACTCACCAGGCCAAAACAGAGATGGTAATCTACGAGAGGCTGTCAAAAAAAAAAAAAAGTTTGCATGCTGCATTGAGGCTGATTAACTGTTGATACAAGGAGCTTAAGTTATTAATGTTTCCTGATGCAGTTAAAGTTTTATTTGCAGACACAACAGGTGCATTTGCATAAATTTGCAAAAAAAAAAAAAATCTCTCAGGAGAAATCTAATCTATATCTTAACTTCTTAACTTAAAGGGTTGAACCTTGTCTCACAAAGATAATCTGGTTGCCATGGTAACATTAAACACACATGGGGCAATTGTTGTTCAGACTTACAAAAACTAAACTTCTGGATAAAAAAACACTCAGCCGTGAGGAAATAAATGTAGTCACCATTCCTACAGGATGCCCGTATGGACAAAATACACATTTGTTGAAGCGTGGCTGGTGTCTAATTATGTTGGAAGGTGACGCCTGTGCTTCTTAAACATGTCTACAAAACTCTGAGTGGTTGGTCCAGTCAGGAAAACGCCGGTCGATGAACAGCAGAACAATCTGAAACGGTGAATTGTCGATTGTGGTGCGAGGTCCGAGGTCCGGAAAGATGCCACAAGCAGACAGAGTTAGATCATCATGTTTGGTTAAATGAAGCCAAATAATAACAGAGAGAGAGAGAGACAAATACCTCGAGCGCTCCGTCAACATGCGATCTCTGAGAACAGGATGTTTGTGTGTTTGTCCTTCAGACGGTGGAGCAAGCCTTCAGGCAGATCCAGAACATTGTTGACTTCAGCTCCAACGTGATGAGCAGCCTGCTGGGAGAGAAGTTCATCCACAGCGGGGTAAGACACAGTTTGCTGTCAGTCATTTTTTTTTTTTTATATATCTTTTGTGTGTCTTTAAGTTTTATCTTACATCAACATTAAAAGAGCTCTCAACATTTATCAACATTGAGATGTTGATATAAAACACATCGTTTTTCTTTATCCTGCACATTTGGCTTCCTGGTGCCTACGTTACCCACAATGCAAATCAACCGCTGACAATTTGGGTGTGGTCGCAGCTAATGCGGTCTTAAACCTCTCACCTCAAACAGAGATGAAAAGCAGGCTAAACATAAACTTAGTAAACACTTCTTTTTAACTCCACACCACCAGATTTTTTCATTTTCAAACTCGTAGACTTCAGATACAGCCAGCGCCGACTTGAGTGACATCAGCTGCAGGTGATTGATCAGATTTAAAGCACTGTGATGTGAGAGTCACATCCAAGTGCTGAGAGAAAAGTTACACAGTGAGACAAAATCAGATGAAGTTTGAATGTTTTAATAATTTTTAAATATGTAACACACATCAGCGGAGTGTGTGTTGACGTGTCATCAATGTGCAACAACCCAGAAAAGCTTCATCACTTTGACTTAAACTGATTAATCTGTCTGAATGACGCGTTTACAGTCTGCTGCAGGCAAAAATAAAGAGTAAAAAAATAAGGACACACTCAGTGTGTGTTTGTTTACCATCTGAACGGCAACATTTCTTTACATTTCATCAGCAGTTCATTATAATGTAAGAATCTGAGCATATTCTCGGAGGACTGATGTAACCCACGCCGTCAACAGTGTGGAGGTGTATTGTGTTGGATTATACGCTCCCATTAGTGCTCGCTGATAAACACACAGAGACAATGAGTTACAGTGTTTGGAGGGTTTCAGCACATGATCAGATGGTGCCTGAATTTAGATTCAAGTCTCAGCTGGAAAATTTTAGAGCACGGTCAGAAATCACAGGTTCATAACACAAGGTGACGGCTTGTTACTAAATCTTTACAACTTGATTAATATGATTGTTGTTATGTGTATAATCAGCAGGATGATGATGTGTGTGTGTGTGTGTGTGTTTACTGAAGCTGTGTGAGCTGCTCCTGTGATAAACTGATGATGGGCGCGCTGCCAGCAGCATCTGCTTTACATACGTTAGATAACAGAAGTATGGACAGCGTCTGTTCACACGCCGGGCTAAACGCTTCATTCTTCTCTACAGGAAGTGGTCAAACTGCCGCTAGAGTTTGTGCGGCAGCTCTCCATCAGAGTTCAACATCAGAGACCAGGTAAAATGTTTTTTTTATATTTTATATGGACTGGAAACACCATGTTCAGACTTTATATTTTTTTAATTTTTTATCTATAGAGACCAAAACTGTCTTTTGTACCAGGCTGTAAACATGTAATGTAAATCAAGTTATCTTTAATATGAAGACACTAAACATGCTGCCTGCCTCGCTTCAAACTGTTCCTGAGTTATGAACTCTCGTCTCTGTGCATTGATCTGAAACTTATTTAACTTTTGACTGTAGGAACTGAAGTTCAGGCTCTTATCATCATTAATTCAACACACTGTTCAGGTTTCTCTGATACCCTTCAAATTTGTTCTTATTTATTCATTTTTCTTGAGAACAGCTCGCAGAGCAGTCTGAGGGGCTTTTTGTCATTGAGATTCAGGAAACACGAGCAGTGCACTCAGTCCAACTTCATGTTGTTTTTTTTTGTTTTCACCACAAAACATCTCAGGAATTTACGAACTTGTGTTGGCTGCAACTCAAGCATCCAAATGTTGGAGAAAGTCTGAACATGGTGTTTCCAGTCCATCAGAGGACAAACACGGGAACACAATATAAACTGCCTTTTTGAGTGTGTCTGACTCTGGCCCCGTCGCCCCCCCCGTACATTATTACTGACACTGCTCAGCAAATTCAGTATTAATCCAACAAGCTGTGTCATCATTGCCTTTTTAATGGGCTCTTATTTTGAAGGGACTCTTATTTTGAAAGACTTTAGTCTCATCTAAATATAACAAGTTTCCGTACACGTGAACTAAAAACGTCCCGTCTGTGTGTTTGTGTCAGCCTGGCGCTGCGATAAAGTGATGGACATCTACAGCGGCTGTGCTCTCTGTCTGCCCAACCTGACATCTCCAGTCCTCCACCAGCCAACACACACTCCTCCACTCTGCATTGAGATCAAGGTGCACACACACACACACACACACACACACACACACACACACAGTCATGGGTTCTTCTTCTTTTTGAGCCATAAAAGTCATCTTATTTTCCTCCTGGAGTCGTTTGCCTGTGAATCACTCGTCATCTAGACAAACTGAGCAAAAACAACAAGTCACATGAGTGTCACTGTGTGTTTGTTTATATATATATATATGTGTGTGTGTGTGTGTGTTGTGTTTTTTAGCCTAAATGTGGCTTCCTGCCGTCCTCCAAACACGTCAGCAAAGACATCAAAACCAAAGTGTGCCGCTTCTGCATGCACCAACACTACAAGGTAACAACGACCACACCGCTGCACAGATACAACTTTAGTACAACCAGAGATGCTGATCTGTAGGAGTTAGCAGTTTAATCTGTTACTGTCTCCTCTCTCGCTTTTGTGAACAGTTCTCACAAACGTCGCTGGCGGCAGATTATATCAGCCGTCACTAATTAACTTTAATTCTGTCGGTAACTTGACGAAACTAGCGCAGCCTGCAGCTGTTATTTCGGTGCATCGGATACATATTTGATTGACATTTAGGTCAATAGATTCCCAGTATTAAAAGAGGACGGGTCAAACTGTTTCTGTCTGTGACGTTCTTTCAGGTGGCGAGTGGGAAGTGGAGAAGACGCAGTCTGTACTGTCCTCTGGACCTGTTCTCAGGGTGAGCTACCATCAACACACATGCGTTTACTTGGTGTGTGTGTGCGGACAGTTATACACACGTGCCGTTTATCAGCTCCTAGAGTGATATTTCTTTCACACAACAGTTCTACGAGCGCCGTTTATTAGCGAGCGGTAATAAACGACAGCAGATCGTGGTTTGTTTGTTTGTTTAATGTCCGCCAACACAAATAGTTGTGTAATTGGTCGCTGTGCGCTGCTGCCAAACATTGTCCTGAACAGTAGGTTGGAAACTTTTACATGTTACCACGGGCCAGCTCGGCACTTTGTATCATGCACATTAATTTGTTTTCATTTATTGTGCAACCACTGAAATGAGAGTCTGTTGACAGTTTAGCATTGGTGGAAACCGGTTGGTTAATCAAACACACGACTTAACGTATGCGATCCACAAACCAGCTCTTACGTCAGTGAGAAATCAGTTCACCTCTTTCCTCGTTGGTCGTCTGACACTAAAATATCCTCTGTTCTCACTTGTGTTGTTCAGGAACAGACAGAGAATGCACTTTGCCATCAGACACCTGATAGAGGAACCTCAGAACAACTTCAAAATCTTCAAGGTGAGACAAATTATACAACTCAGCCGCTGGTTTAATTAATACTTTTCAAGTGTGTCTCATCACTGTAACTGTTTTTGCTTGCTGTAATCGTTTCTCCGGTTTAAACTGGACATGACAAGCGTCAGTCTTCACACAGTACATGTTATTTATCGGTCGCTGTTGTTCTCGTCTCTACGGGCTGCAAAGAGATCCCCGTCAGATACCTCCCCTTCAAATCAGCTAGATATCTTAGTCAGAAATCTTCACTTTGTTATCGTCCCTGCGCTGCTGCTCGGCGCGGAAACACTGCTGTGGATTCTGTACTAAAACTTTGGAAGATGCCGACTTTATTTGTCGAACTCAGACTGCTGGAGCCTCGGATTAGTTTCAGATGAACTGTGTGTACTTTTGCACACTTCACAAGGACGTGGCAGACCTCAGTCATCAGTCAGGAGCTCAGGATTTAGTTAGTGAGTGGTGATACAGTGGAAATTAGTTTATATACACACACACGCTTACTGAAATCCTCTAAATCTCCAGTGTGAACCATATAAATGTTGCAGCGACCAACAAACCTTTTCAATGTACATCTGGGCTGTTGATGTATGTGTTTCAGGGCGGTCAGTGTATTTACAGCAGTAAGGAGGGCAGTGACGACTCGTTGGACCTGAACTCTCTGCTGCATCACCTCAGACCGTACTTCCTGTACGGAAACAACCGAATCAACATGACCAGCAAAGCTGTCCTCAACGACTTCATCCAGGTAAAACCAACAAACACACAAGTGTCCACGACTGTCAGACTGTGCTAACCCGGTGTCACTGAATGTATCTGTGGTGAAGCCTCATGGGAAAGTGTGTGTGTGTGTGTGTGTGTGTGCAGGTCCTGGTGAACGCCCTGCTGAGTGGTGGAGGAGGAGATGGAGGGACGGTGACGGACAGACAAGGAGAAGGACGGAGCTTCTGTGAAGCAAGTCTTTTCAACAAGGAGAGGATTCGACACGGTCAGAACCTGTTTCCTGTTTTTACTGAAACATTTCACAGAAACCAACAACATGCAGGCTGTGAACAAACATCAAACATTATTAGCACCAATTTAGTGTAAACTTGTAAACTGAATATTTAGTTTTGGATTTGGACTGTCTGTTGAGACATTTGAAGACCTCAAATTAGACTCGGGGAATGTTTGATGGACATTTTTTTATATAAAAAGTTTTAATGAATAAAATCTGCAGATTCGTCAGTATTTAAATTACCTTCAGCTCTCGTCTCTAAATAAGAGCAGTTACCGTCCAGCGTCTGTTCCCCTTTTGACAGAAAAGCAGAACAGATGTGTCAGATTTACAGCGCTCTATTTGCAGAATGTGACCGATATGGAATATCATATACATAACTATGTTTTCATTGGTGTGCACCGTGTTTCCGAACACTCGCTCATTAGTGGAAGCTATTGTGGCTAACGGCAGCACAGAGGGAGTAAGGCGAGGGGGTCGCAGTCAGCAACTCTCTTCACACACACACACACATTAACACACCAAAGCGATATTGACTTTTCACAAAACAGCTGTTTTCTGTAGTTTTTGTGGCTCGTCTTTTCTGCCTTGTTTTGTCTGTTCTGTCTGAATCTGTCATGTAAATGTGTGAAACTAAAACAACATGACTGAGATATTAAATATTCTTTCTGACTTCTTAAAGTTAAAGTGTAACTAATCCCTCAAACCACAGATTTAAACCAATGTTTACGGCTGTTTAGTTGTTGATCGATTCAGGTCCAAATCTCTCTAGTTTGGTACAAATTATTTAAAGTACACATTGCTACCTCTTTTTGGAGGCAGCTTTCGCCACCAACTAACTTTACGACATTTTAAAAGTGGACGTTTTACAGACAAGAAGAAGAGAACAGGGTCAGAATCAGTTTAAGCGCTAAGTACAGGTGAACGAGGAGTCGGCCTTGGTGTTGAAAGCAAAGATGGTGTTTATATGTTGCAGACTGGAGGGTGTTTAAGTTACTTTGTTTGACAGTTACTGCCTGCGGGAAGAAGGAAGGTGACGAGTAGTCCTTGTTTGCAGAGCTCTTGAGAAGAGAAAGTGGCCGGGTTGAGAGGAGTCCGTCATGATTTCCCTCGCCCTCTAATTGACTTTGTTAGTCTGAAGAAACGATGACCCTCCTCTAAATATCTGTATCTGTGTGTGTGTGTGTGTGTGTGTGCAGGCTCTCAAGGTTTACCCAGCGACAGTGTGTTGTTCAGGATTCTTCAGACTCAGATGTTGGACACGCAGGACATCGAAGGACTTTACCCTTTGTACCACCGAGTGGAGCAACACCTGCAGGACTTCCCTAAAGAGAGGTAACACGCAGTTACTTCATCAAAGCCTTGTGTGTAGATAAATCTCATTCATCGATCACTTATGCGTCACTTCCTGCCTGCCAGTGTCAGAACTCGTCTTCAGATAGACGGTCCGTACGACGAGGCCTTCCTGGAGAAGCTGCAGAAATGTCCGACTGAAGACGACGGCTCAGTGGAGTACGCTGTTGCCAAGGTTAGCCCAAAAACTCACGCCCGGTTCTGTGTGATGGTCCAGGTTTCCTGCTGTAACATTTATTCTAATGTCAGCTGAGCATTAAACACAAAAATCAGATTTACTGAAAATAAAACGAAGGTATAACTGCTTGACTAAAACAGGCTGAACAGCTCCACCGGCCACGTCGCAGCGACGTGGCCGGTGGAGCTGTTCAGCCTGTTTTAGTCAATTCTTAAGATTCCACCACGCTTGAGAATACAGCGACCAGCAGCTTCGAGCAGCACAGAGCAGAAACGACAAGAGAATCTGGTGTATTTTTAAAATGAAACACCCTGGGGCGGCGTTTAGCTCAGCTGGTAGAGCAGCCGCCCCACGTGCGAAGGCTCAGTCCTCGCCAGGGTTCGAATCCGACCTGTGGCTCTTTCCCGCATGTCGTTCCCCGTCTCTCTCTCTCTCCACATTCCTGTCACTCTTCAGCTGTCTCTATCAAAATAAAGCTTGAAAAGGCCAAACAGACTTACAATCATAAAAACAGACAAAAGGGAAACAGTTAAACTATAACTACTATATTTACTCGTGGTAAACACACACAAACAACTGACCAAAGTGTGGTGGGCGAAACACTTCTGAAATATGAAGCTGTGTGGTGAACAGCTTTAGCTCAGCTGTATCCGGGTGTAAGACCATGACCAAGTCATGCAGCGGCATCGCCATCGAGCTCAAAGCCTCGCACTGAAAAGGTGGAAGTAACGTGCCACTGGCTGTTTATTTGTTTTGTAAATCAGTTACTGGTCTCCACCCTCTGAACACAACCAGTCAAGTTTTTCTTCATTTTTATTATTCTGTGCACTGTAGACGACATAAAACTATGAAAGAACACAAACAATACACAAACAAACTAAGCAAAATGTGGTTTATATCTTAAATTCTTCAAAGCGGCCTCCTTTCTGATTTATATCTGCATGTGTGGTTCCCATGTATGGCAGCGCGTCTTACTGCGTGTGTGTGTTTTGACTTCAGGTCCATCAGTACCGCGTCGCCATGACGGCCAAGGATTGCTCCATCATGGTCGCCCTGGTGCCCAGCAGTGAGAAAGAGGAGGACGATGAAGGGTAAGAAGTAAACGTGTTCAGGCTCAAAGATCTCAACAAATGTGACAAATTTTCTTTCTCATGAAACATTTACGTCTTCTTCCTCCAGTCACACTGTGACTTTTAATGCTGCGCTAAACACTGTTTATTACATTTGTTAATTAAAACACAATAACAGACAGTTGTTAACTATCAAGTGTCCACTGCGCTGTCTGCTCTCACTAGTTTAAAGCCACGTCTCTGCGATGCTACACGCTCCATACTCGCTCTGTAGGCTGGTTTGGCGCCGTTAGCTCCTCCATCTTATTGTGGAGAGATCTTGGCGTTCCCCATGAGAACAGGAAAGTCATACGGAGAGGTTCACCATGAAGCTGTCTGAAGTTAAACGTCACAGCTTGAGACTCTGGATGAAGCGCCTTCAGTGTGAAGATTTGCTGCTGTTAGATGAATGGAAACTGACAAAACAAGACATTTAAAGATGAAACTGACAGACATTTTTCTATATCTGACACAGAGTAAACCATTAATCAGTGTTAAAAAAAGTGCAGCATTAATTTGTCATCCATTTGAGGGCAACTTCCTGATGATGACCTTTAGAAATTATTGACAAAAGTAGAAACATTTTTGGGAATCAATCTGCAGTACCAGATAAAATCCAGCAGGTGGAGCCATATGTCTGTTCCACTGTTCATTAATACTCCTCCTCTCCTCTCCTCTCCTCTCCTCTCCTCTCCTCTCCTCTCCTCTCCTCTCCTCTCCTCTCCTCTCCTCTCCTCTCCTCTCCTCTCCTCTCCTCTCCTCTCCTCCCTGCAGTCAGAGGCAGCTCAGGGACTTCCTCTCCTCCAGACCTCCTGCTTTCTCTTACTCTGTCTCCATCTTGGATCTGGACCCGAAGCCGTTCGACAGCATCCCTCGCCAGCTGCGCCTGGACCAGAAGATCGTCTCCTGCTACCTGAGGACTGGCGGTGCCTTGCCAAAGGGCTCTCTGCCGTCGCTCCCCGGCATCTTCACGGCTGCAGAGCGAGAGGACTGCACGCTGCTCTTCCACCCCGTGTGAAAGGCTGAAGACTGATTGATGAAGCGGAGGGGAGACGCCATGTCGACACAGAGGTCTAGAATCACTTAAAGCAGAGCTGTCATAAAGACTTTACTGCGGCACTTTCTCACGCTGACAGTCATCAGCTCCCGCTGCTGCTCAGCAACATTTAAAATCTCCAGGAAGTCGCCACTAAATCTCCAGACGTTTGAGCGACTTCCAGATATTTCTGTTACTGATTCTAGAGTTGTGTCGTCTTCGTGGTGGCGACCGACTTCTCGCTCCCGTCAGGAGGTGAATCCCGACGTCGCCGCTCCGATCTGTCGTATTTATTAGAAAACTCACAGGGAGGTTTGTTCTTTCCCCTTCGGGCGCCGCGACTTCGGATTGACCTCCTTACGGGACGTTTGCGGGCTGTTTTTGTTCTCGGAGGCGAAGCTCCGAGAGAACGAAGCGAGGGAGGAGGGTGAAAGTAAAGTAAAGGAGGTCGTGGAGGTGCGACGTATGTATGATGTCATATCCTGAATGTAGGCGGGGGGGCCTCTGACAGGTTGGATTGTGTTCTGTGAGGCATCGCCATAGCAACAGAAGCAGGGAGGAGGGGCGGAGCCAAACTGTGAGGTGTTTGTTGTACCCAGAATCCTTTGCAGATCCATGGAGGGAGTTTCATCACATCACAACTCTTAATTAATTAGATGAGATGTATCGAAAACCAGAGAGGCGCTTCACCTCCTTGTTTCTGTTTGACTCCGGTTCAGTCGGTTTTTGGATGTTAACGTTCTCTCATCAGACATTTGTGCCGAAATGTTTAAAGATTTTTTTAGTTTTCCTCGATCAGGGAGGTTGAGTGTCACTAAAGGGTCAGTTCACCCAAGTTTATTTAAGTTTTGAGATTTCTGCCTCTTCTGAAATACGATGAAGTCTTTGGAAAAACAGAAGACGCTGCACAGTTTTACAATAAGAAACTTTTCATTTGAAGGAAAGTCCAGTTTATGAAACGTTCTTAAAGGTCCAGTGTGTCAGATTTACGAGGATCAATACTCGTTAGTATGTAGAGTTTTTCTTACATGTTTGGAAGGAGAGGGTGAGACGTGAGGAATATTCATTTGGTTGCAATCTGCAACTTCACCTCTAGGTGTCACTAAATCCCACACGGTGAGCTTTAACTCTGCTCGCCCTGATTTGTTTCATAGCACAGGCAGAAATCTCAGACACCCTTTAAACCTGACAAAGAACCAACATGGAGAGACGGCAGCACTGTTATAAACTCTACCTTTAATGTTCATTCAGACGAGCGAGGCGGTCCCAGCACCAACAATTAGCACGTTGTTGAATTAACGCCTCTCTAACAGCGTCACCACTAACACGAGAGTTATATATATTAATGACAGAGCTGTTGTATCGTCTGTGTATCGTTGGGTAAACTGACCTTTAAAGGTCCAGCTGGGATCTCTGACGAAGCCGCTCTCGTTGAAGATGTTTGTGTCGCTAAAAGCACATTTTAACTCTTACCGTCGTTAGAATAATTCAGCGTGTTTTGTTGGAGGAAAAGACTTGTGTCTGTAGTTCAGTCTAACATTACCTCGTCGACTAACCCGGTTGGATAAGGTACAGTTACATCACGCTCCGTGTCCCGTTCACAATCGAACCACCAAGTTTAATGTTTCCCGTCGACTCACAGGTCAGAGTTCACCTTTGACCTCTGAGTTCACACAGTCAGCCGGGGTGAAGCAGAACAGGGGGCGCTTCATGTCTTCATCCGAGCGTCCCGTAGATCAATCTGACCCACCAGAGCAAGGGCTGCTGGGTAACAGAGCAGCCCTCTTCAAACAAGCCGAGCTTCACCGCCGCCGCTGGTTCTTTTTTTTTTTGGTGCCACAAGTGGCTTGTTGTGTGTTTGTGGTGTGAGTCCATGTGCCTAAATGTTCTGGTAGGACTGGAGGGTGGTGTGTATGTGTGTGTGTGTGTGCGTGTGTTGAAAACTTTGTTACAGGCTGCGTTCACAGCTCCATTCAGACTGACGTCAGGTCAGTTTTGGAGCCGCTGTGGACGCAGCCGTGAACTCTCAGTACCTCGAACTCGTGACGGCTCAAACGGGGTCGTCTGAAGTTTGAAAAAAAAAAAAAAAAATGTGTTCAGGAGCGCTGGGACGTTTGAGGACGGTGAGACTTTCTTTGTTACCATCAGCAGACGGTGTTTGTGTTCGGATCATCGTCCTCTCAGACCAGCAGCGCTCACGGAGGCTTCAGATAAACTGGTAACACTTGACTTCAGTTCCTCTGTTTACAGCGTCCACTCTCCGACCCTCCATCATCACTCTGTCTAACATCAGCTCACACTACAAGACTGACCTCCCGTCAGGAGTGTTTTCTGGAAACCCGTCAGCTGATGACGGCAGGCTGCTGCCTCGTTTATCAGGAGCAGTTCTGTTAAATCCAAACACTAAAAAAAAAAACCCGACAGATTTAGAACACCAACTCTCATAACTGCACACAGTTTGACCTTTTAATCAATCGCACTGTCAAAGGCTGGAGAGTGGACGGCAGCTGAACTGAACCAACCACTGATCGTTCAAACTGTTGAACTGAAGACGCGGCAGGCAGCACGGCGGGAGAGCGGAGGCTCTCTGTTGAAGATTCGATGTCTCTCTGACGTTTTTAAAAAAAAAAACAGTGCCACGACCGTAACGGCTCAGATTTCATAAATCTCGTCAGTGCGGTCACGAGAGAAAACAGCCACAGTTTGTGTCTCATTAAGTCACCGAGCTAAAGACAGCTGTATGAAGGCAGCGTTGGTCGTATCACGGTTAAAAATACGGTGCGTTTACAACGTAACAAACATTAAATTAGTGTTTGGTGTCCATGTTTCAGTCTGATAACCTTCATCTTATTTCTTCACCCAGACCAAAGAAAAACATGATGAATGTAAATATAAAAGTTTAAATACAGACAAATATACGTTATAAAGTTCTCTAACTTTATTTTTTAGTTTATTCTAGCAGTTGACAGCTCAAGGTTCACGTATTGCTTCGTTGTGAAGCGTCCATCATGGACTTCATCAGTAGACTGAGTTTGTTAGCTGTCAAACAGTCACAGACAGTTGGCTGACTCCAGCCAGCGTCTTTGTGTGAATTAAAGTAGCACGTTTATAAATCAGATGGAATATTTGTTATTTTAAGAACCTTCAAGGATCCTGGAAATCTTTTCAAGGCGGCTGTCGGTTTTTTGCAGCGAAGGTACGAAGGTACAAGACGGACACAAACTGTGGCTCTGAAAACGTGCGTACGGTTGATCGGATATTAAAGATGAGAGACTTTCCTCCGTCGTCAGAGAGACGAAGCTCCGACAGGTGAGCTGTCGTCTGATTGGTCGGTTGCCTCCGCCCGCTGCCTGAGCGTCGGCCTACAGAAACATCACAGCACTGTGATACCTACAGACTTCTAATAACTGCGTGTGTGTACATAGCTGAGAGAAGAAAACTATTTGAGAATACAAAGGCGACACTGCTGTCTGGCATTTTGTATTTAAATTATTTATTTTTGTAGATTTTGACTGATGAGCTCTGCTGTTACAGCCGTCACAGTCTTGCTCTTTCTATTGAATAAAGATTTCTAAGAGACTAAACCGCCGCTGCTCGTTTGTTTGAGTCATTAAACTGTGAACGTGTTTCTATGGTGACCTGCAGCCCTGCACAGGCATGAAGACGTGAGTTATGAGTCCTGCGACAGGCTGACCGCCCTGATGACCGACTCCAGAGCAGCCTCAGGTCCCAGAATCCTCAGCAGGCTCTGAAAGGCCTCCACGGCGCCGCCTACAGGCTGAGACGGGAACAACTGCAGAGCTGCAGAGACACAGAAACAAAAGTTTTGTTTTATTTTGTGGGTCTGCAATTTCTAAAATATTTAAGATTTAGCACAGAGTACAGCTTCATCTTCAATTAATAAATCCAAATTATGCTGCAGCGATTAGTCTTTCAACAGAAAATTGTCAATTTTCATGGACTGTTTTAGTCACTTTCCAAGTAAAAACACCAAAAATCTCATCAAACTGTCTAAATTCAGACCTGGGCTGTTAGAAACGCTCGTCTTCCTTTGAGCAGTTCAGTGGTTCATGAAAATAATAAGAAGTTGTAGCTTTAACTGTGAGTGTTTCATTCAGCACTCAGCAGGTAAAATGTGTCTCCAGACAAACGTACGATTCAACAAATACGGAGGATAAAGTTTACACAAATAAAATAACATCTACTGAATATTTATTAGATTTAAACTGAGCTTTTATTTTAACATCAGTCTACACTCTAACATGACCCAACACAACAACTCTGCCATAAATTCTACTTTTATGAAGCTCATAATGTTTCAGGTTATGCGGTGGTGTTAAACTGGACTGCATTATGTTGACAGAGGTGTTTCTAATATTTTGGCTCATGTCTGTAAATTGGGTAGCAAAAATATTAGAAACACTTCTGGATATAACAAATCATGTACAACAACAACAGCAGCACCCACTTAGACCTCAATAATAAACACAAAGTTAAAGCATTACCTCTCTGACAGTGTCGACAAAAACTGAAACATCATGAGCTTCATTAAAGTTGAATTTATGGCGCCACTGTACAAGTGTACCTAATGAACTGATGGTGATTGATGATGATTAAAATGTGTTTTATGTGAGATTGATTTATTTTAGTTGAACAGCTACAACAGTCGAACATCTCACCTCGCTCAGGGATCTTTGTCACCAGGTCGATCTTCGGAGTGACTTCGCCCTCTCCGGAAACCTCGACCGACCAATGAACGAACAGGACGCAGCTACAGACAGACAGTCAGAGGTCAGCAGAGGTCAACTGTACAGAGTTCAGAGTTCAGAGATCAGAGTCAGGATGAGTGTTTACCCAGGAAGCTCAGGGTGGTTCAGGGTCATCACCTCTGACCTGCAGCCTCCAGGAAGAGAGACGACAGACGGATACTTCTCCTGCAGAGACACAGAAATATTTCAGTCAGTTTGAGCACGCTCAGTGTGGCCGTGGGACGTGGAGTCACCGGTCCTGAAGGGCTGAGAGGAGGAAGCAGAGCTCAGTGTCACACAGCGATACAGCACGAACATGTACAACATCTGAGACCGTAAATATCAAATATTTACACATAAACATGGAAATAAACAAAGTTTGAAACATTTAAGAACGCAAGAAGTCGAGACATGTTGAAATATTGATCTACTATTTGGTTGCTTCTCCTCTTTGACATCAGAAATAATTCAAAGGTCGCCAGTCAAAACAAACTGAAATATTAACACTGAAACTAACAAACGTAACTTAACTTGATAAATAAATCTGCAAATTATTTGATGTTTCCAAATATCTGATTGAGATTCTGTCACAATTATTATTATTATGTAAACATTTTCATCATAAACAGCTTAATAGAGAGCAGGAATGTCAAACGTCTTTTACTTCATGAGCCACGTAAGTTTGATTAAAACCAGAGCATGCACATGTTCTCGTACCTGCAGGAAAATCAAACTGTGCTGACGTCTCATTTACTTTTGTTTCTCTCACATATAATAAACGTGGTCTCGAGGTACTTTTACTTGTATTAAAGTATCACAATAATAATTTAATATCCTTAAAAAATTAAAGACACATTTTGTGTCAAGCTTCTTTTCTTCAGTCTCGTTATGTTTTATTTCATGAAAAGTTAAAATTAAAAGATAAGTTAGACTTTATTAATCCTCGTTAGAGCAGCTCACACTGTACAAGGTGGATAAGAAAAGTACTCGAATACAAAACTCTGAGCTACGTAACCGCTCATCCCATCAGGGTCGTGGGGCGCTGGAGGCTACTTCAGGTGAGAGGCTGATGGAGTCACCGGTTCACACTCACATACACACCTACGGCCAATCTAAAGTCACCACTTAACCTGCATGCGTTTGGACTCTGGGAGGAACCCGGAGTACCCGGAGAGAACTGTCCATTCCTGCTGTTTTTCCACCATCTTCAGGTTATCCTGCGGGGGGCGCTACAACCTCTTTTTAGTAACCTGAACATCGGGCTTCATTGGTATGTGATACACATAAGTTTGTACACTAAACTGAACTGTACTATTGACTGAAGAGGAAGTGAGGCCGTGCTGATGATAAATGAACTCTGGTTCAGCAGCAGAACATTTCATGAATTTAAGACGGAAGTCTGTAATCAGAACCAGACTGCTGCTAAGTTTCTGCTCCCTGTGCCGGTCCAGATCAGATCAGATCAGATCAGAAGCAGCTTCATTTGTCTCGTGCTGCATTTTTTTCCAAGCAGGCTGTCACAGTTTGTTCATCTCGCGTCGCTGTCGTTTGTCCTTGAGGAACGAGCTTTCTCTCATACGAACGAAAGAAGAATAAAAACAATCTGCTCACATTCATAACAGAAAAACAAACTTCATGTTTGCTTCCAGCTGCAGTTGGATGACTCCACCTCTAATGTACAACGAGACCACGTCCACGATAAACACACCAAATCTGAACACACATCTCTGACTCTCCGTTCTGTCCTGTTCACACTCGAGATCAGAATCTGTCATTTTGTCTTTATTTAGCATCTTCAAACTGTCACACATGCACAAACCTGCCTGATTTCTAATTTTGTCAATTTAACGAGATATAAAACTGCCAGGAACTCAAACCACAAAATAAATGACACAGGCGCCCATAAAACTTCAGTTATTATCACTCAAACTATTATAATAAAACAATTCTGGGTAGTTGTTTGTGTTTCTGCACACAAATATAGAAGAAAAACAATAAAACTGTTTACGTGTGAGTCCCACATCGACACCTTCAACAGGTTTTCTCAGCTCGTCTGAGTTATATTCATGTAAATAAAATTATTATTAATAATTTAGACCCTGTCGTATTATTAAACGCACACAGGCCTGAAGGACAGAGCTGAGCTAACAGTTCAATTCACACAGCTCACTGTAAATGTCAGACAAGCTGAGACAGAGTCAGCTGTAACACGACTGCAGTCGATCTGATGGACTTGCAGAGTCTTGTTCTCGTAATGTTTTCTGTCGGCGTTAAAGAGCCGACAGATTAATTATTAGTTAAAAAGATGACGTCGGTCTGTGTGACAGAGAAGAGGAAAACTTCCCGTTACCTCGAACACTCTCTGCTGTCGAACACTCTGTCATTTAAATGTCAGACAGGTGTTGATCTTCCCTCAGGCGTTACACTGTTTGCTAACATGCCGGTGATTTCACTCTGTATTTGTTCAAAACTGAAAACTGCAGCTCCTCAAACGTCCACTTGAGGCTGGCTCCAGAAGTGAGTCAGTCTCCATAAGTCCCCATGTTAAAAACTTCACAGCAGAAATAAACATGTTTACAGCCTGGTACAAAAAACAGTTTTGGTCTCTGTAGCTAATTTCCCCGTTCATGACAACTGTACTGAGGGTGAATTTATATACAACTCACCTGTTCAGATTATATTAAGTCTTAAAGTTATGCAAGATTAAGAGCGTGGACGCTTTGATTGACAGGTAAGTGTTGTTACAGATGGCTTGTTTGAGCACACAGGTGTCATTTGGCCTTTAGTCCACGTCTTTGCTGATATTTAGATTAACCAGCAGGCGGAAGAAGTTTTTAAGTTACCGCCTGTTCATCCGTTAGCAATAAACATGATCTTACATACGGGACCTTTAATTGTGCAGCTCAGCTGAGATCAGTTTTCTTCACATGAGGTCTTTCTGGTCGACGTTGAGGTGGGATGTTTGGTCTTGTGTGACCTCTGATCTCTGAGTAAACGTCACCTCCTCTGAGACCTTCCAGTTATTTTCCCACCACAGACCTCGAGCAGCCTTTCGTGTTTCATACTCGTCTTTAGAAAAAAAAACCTCCTCCTGTTTTTGTCCTTTTCTCTGCGTGTGAATGATGGCATGTGAATAATATTTAACTTCTGTGTCTTTCTGCAGCACGTCGGCGTGTCTTCCTTCAAACAGGAAGACACATGTCTGACCTGTCTCTCTCTCTCTCTCCTTCACTCTCTCTCTCTTTATCCCAGCTGCAGTACAAATCCTGGCTTTCCTCGCTGCTCTATTAGCCTGCTCTGCTCCACGTTCAGAGACTCACCAAGAACAAGACACACACACACACACTTACAGCATCATCACACAGCGACACACACACACACACACGCACACACACACACACACCTCTCCTGGAGCTCCTGCAGAACCAGAGGAGGAGGAAAGAGGGTGGAAGAATTTGGCCTCGAGTCGTGCAACCGCCTTTAAGCTGCTGGTAAAGTAGAGTTAATGTCTGTCTGTCTGTTTGTCTGTCTTCAGCTCCTCCCCTCTGTCTATCTGTCTGTCTATCTATCTGTCTGTCTGTCTTACGATGATTTGTAAACAGTTGTTTCAGTTGCTGTAGAAAATATTTTTCACAGATCCATACGAACAAAAAAAGAAAAAGAAAAAGAAAACTTGGTCTCGTGACTTGCAGGATCTGAACAAAACCTGATGTGGACGCAACCCAGATTTAAACCAGGACGGACTTTAAAGAACCAGATTCTTTAACTGTGCACGTCCTGGTTTTGATGCAGCTCTCCTCACAGCTCACCGATGATTTCTGCTGTTGTTTAAGAACATCAGAAATAATCTGCGAGGAGATTCGAAGGAATGCCAGATCATTTTTATTCAGGTTTCTTTGAAAAACGAACCTGATTTTCACTAAACTTTTATTTTTTCTGCCTTGGTTCCACCAGTTTGGAGTCATTTCTCAGTTATTAAAATAAAAACACGGGTAACGTGTACGTCAGGTGAAGCAAAACTTACTCAGTCAACTGTATTTGAGTTTGTATTTGAGGTGTTGAAACAGATTTGAACAGAACTGAACCCGATCCTCACCTGTATTAGTGCTACTCCCAAATTTGAGAGACCCGACCCAAAGATCTGAAGCTTTACAAAAGAAAATGACCTGCACGATTCACGCCGGTCATTGGACGCAGTCAGAAAATGTCAGGCGAGTCGGTCAGCTCTGGTTCTTTGAGGTCAGCTTGGCCCTACGAGCACTTTTCCACTGCAAGAGACGCAACTTGTATTTAACTGTACGAGTCCATGTAATTGTCTGGTTCTGCTTTTGTTTCCACCGTTTCACCGCCCGCTCTGAGGACGAGTTCCTGGAACTGAATCAGGAGATCTAGGTACTGTCGGCTACATCACAACAAAGACGACTGCGATAAACACACAAGAGTAACCACATTTTACAGCAAACATGTAGTCGTGAGTGTGTCACGACTATTTGCGGACACACTCAGGTGGAGTCGGTGGTTAGAAACCAAAAAAGTGGACAGAGGCTGAAACAAGATTACAGAAAAATAAAGATCAGAGAGTAACTAAAAAAACCACAAAGTAGTTTGATGCAGACAGTAAATTATCTTTGTAGATACTAAAACACCAACTGTGTGTGAGCGACATGGTGTTACAGATGTTGGAGAAACTTCACATGACCGTCCGTAACCACAAAAAGAGCCTCAGTGTCTTTGAACTGCACGGTCTGCAGTGACAAAGTTTAGTTCACCGAATTCAAATTTAAATTCAAAACTGTTTCTTTGCGAGCGGCTTTACATCGACGCAAAACACAGAAAAGTTACGAAACATGCAGATGAATGATAAAACGGAGCTAAATGTGGAGAAATCTATAAATAATGACAAGATAAAAACAGATAAGGACAAGACTACGGAGCTTTTAGCGAATGATTTAAACACTTTCAGCTCATCGAGGTGTCGAGCTGAAGCTGTTACATTTTAGCTTTTCGTTACTGAAAAGTTTTGGGTGGTGTCCAGTTAATAGGTGAAATACTTGCAGGGAAACATCAGAAGAACAAACTTCTGTGTTTTATTAAAGTACACACAAACAGCCCTCGGGTTATTTTTATCCTCTCTGCTGTTCCTGCTGGAAGTCTCTCCGTGTGAGCCTGCTCATCCAGAAACTGTACTGCTGAATATTTTCCATTTCTCTCCCCTCCCCTCCCGTAACTTTCCTCTGTCTCAGCACTCATGGATCTCTTTCTCTCTCTTTCTCTCTCTGATCTCTGGTTTCTTATTGGCCGGTGTTGAGTTGAGGTGGGAGGGTCTCTGTGTTAGCTGATTGTGCTCTCAGACATCCAGTCTGTGGAGCTGCAGACTTTAGTTTTCTTCCAGAAGAAAATGTGAATGATTAATGTGATTAATGTGAAGGCTGACCCACTTACCATGACCTGTAGTATGCACGCTGCTCATGGGAGCTGTAGTTTTGAAGCTAAACTTTGTTTATTTAATATTTACTCTTCTTTAAGCTCCGGTTTGGTCTCCACCGACTCCTCGGTGTGTAAATGTTTCATGAAAAGCCCCACAGAGCTGCTGAGAATCATCTAGAGAAACACTCACTGAATGTCTCGATCTGAACACTTGTTTGGGCGTTTGAGGCTCCCATGGTTCAACAACAACAACCAACAACTCCCATCATCCACCGGGGCGCAGCTACAGCACATTTATTACTATTATTGAGGCTGATTTACAGTAAAGAACGAGCTCAATCTGCTGCATTCAGAGGAGGAATCAGACAAACTATCAGGTGTGTGCGAAGGTGTGTGTTAGCGTCAGATCACTGCTTTAATAATGACAGGACTGCTGTGTTTAGACTAGTCATTACACACACACTTACACACTTAAGACGCACACACACACACACACACACACACACACACACACACACACACACACACACACACACAAACCTGAGCAGAGAGCTATATGAGAGCCAGCGGCAGCACTGACAGCTCTTTTTGTCAAAGACGCTGCTGCAGGTAAAAACCTCTTTTTCCTCTTGTGAACACGGATCTGTGCGTTTGCTTTCTGTCACTTCAGCTGCTGTTTTCTGCAGATCAGGGTTTGAATTCAGACATCTGAACAAGAGGCGATCGTGGGAAACACTAATAACAAAAGAAGAGGTCAGGATTTTAGATTTTTATTGAGAGCTGACAAGAAAGAGATGAGATCAGCGCCTCGAATCATGGGGTGCTCCAGCATCTCTGAATTAACTACTCTATATTTTCCTTTAGTCTTTTATGTCTCCTTTAACGAATGTGATATAGGATGTGAGTGCAGCATTAAAAACTGTGCGTCTAGACAGGTGTTGCATCGACACTACTATAAATACTCAGCTGTAGTGATGCCCTATATGGAGGTAAAGGTTTCCTGACCCTGAGTCTGTGCTGCTCTGCAGGGATGAGGTGGTGGCTCGTGGTGGCCAGTCTATGGCTGCTGGTGGCCCTGACCGTCTCGGACACCCAGGCCAGGAACAGACCTCACAACCAAGATGGTGGGATGCGACGGGGGAAGCGGAAGAGGGACGGACATGGTAAGACCGATAGATATCTGTTAGCTGTGCAGATTATCAGTTTGTGTCCAGCGCAGATAGATCTCAGATGATGAGATGAAAATGCTAGCCCAGCTCAAAAAGTCCTGAAGTCGTGTGGTTGCCAGGTTCGAGCTCTGTTCTAGCATCATTTAATGGTTTCCTGTCCATTATAATTCAAAGTGCAGTCTTATTTTCTGATGTAAAACCTTCTAACGACACCCGATACACTAAGGCTCCCTGCTGTTTGTAATATGTGTGAATACTTGAAATCTGTTTGCACTAAAAATGTAGATGAAAGTTGATGTCATCATTTGTTACAGGTCATGGGCGGGCCAGAGCGGGGCGCACTAGACCTCTGAAGATCAGAGTCATTCCTGGTCTCGGCATCTCAGTAGAGCATGGAGATAGGCATGGACAGCCTCTGTCCCTGAGGTCCTACAACAACGTGCAAGAACAGCACTCCACCTACAACGTTATCCCAGGTCAGTGACACTGGTAACACAGCCGTAACCTGCAACAGTGAGACCTGTTATAAACATTAGGACGTTGTGATGCTGTCTGTATCTATGGGGAGGTGTCCGAGACAGCCCATCAGAGAGTGTATAAGAACAGGGAGCCTTTTTCTCTGTAACCCCTTCTGTGTGTTGCACTGTTAAACGCTCCTTCTTGTACAAGAACAAATTCAACTTAACTTTGATACTTCGAATCCAGTCTTCCTTATTGAAGGGCCATTTGAAAATTCTTATAACAAGACCAGTAACTAAAGACCAGTAAATCAGCTGAGCAAGATGAGCAGCTCAGCCAAATGAGGCTCTGATTCTGACATGTTGCAAAGACACACGTTGACGTTACTACAGATCATCGTGGAGAAGTGTGTGATGGATCACAAACCTCCTAAACATGGGTGCAACAATTATTATTTTTCATGATAATTTATCTATAAAATAGGAGAGATATCCTTCAAATCTACCTGACAGCAGTGTTGTAGCACTCGAGATCAGTCTGATCTTGGAAACAACCCGATCTGTACTTGGTCTCTGCCTCAGACAAAGAGCGGTCAGGATTTAGTTCAAGACGGGTCAAGACCACAAACTGTGGGGATCACTTAACTGCCTTGACATCAGCCGAAATATGAAATAAAATATGAAATAAATATAAAATTTGGTTTCTTAAACCACAAAGACAGTTCGTAAATACTTCAAGGCGACGCTTAATGAGAGTAAAGAAAGAGTTTTTGTGAATATTAGCTACCACAATAGGTTGTATGCTGTCTGTTCTTGGTCATGACTTGGTCTCGGTCTTGTTTTTGCATGACAACAGATTGAAACTGTTTATTAAAAGTTATTGGAGATCATTTTCTGTTGAGGAATTAATTGATTATTCAGCAATTTCTCTATCAAATAATACAACAATGTGCTGAGCAGTGCTAAGCATCAAACAAGCTGTTATACTTAAAGTATAAAAGAAATCAACCAGGCGAAAGCCGCTCAGTGACACCAGTGCAAGTTTGTTTATGTGTAAATGCAGAGGCATGTTCTGACTTCACTGTGTGTACATATTAAATCTCATACATCCACAAATAATCCTTCAAGAGCCAGTTTTATGCCGCCACGTCCGTGCAGCAGACCTGACTGTTTTTTCAAAAACAGTTTAACGAGTTAATTTGTCAGTTTGTATGTTTATGTGTAAACCAACATGGAAACAGACAGTATGTCTTTGCATCTAAAACTTTTACATCAGAGTTTTACAGCCAATAAAATCTCTGTACAATTAAATAAACTGAATAAAAACAGGAGATTTTAATCAAACAGCTCTGAGGCTTCGTCTTGTTCTCATCATGAAGCCGCCGTTTATTACTGCTCAGTTATTTAATGGCAAATCATCACACATCAGACGGAAAACCATCCGTGGGAAGAGAGCTCGTCCTGAAAAATCCCACGAAGGGATGACGACAGGAACGACTTCAAAGCCACGTGGAAGCCCTTCAGCTTCAAACAATACAGTCAGCATTATGTGGTTAAGAGGGAAGGTGGTGTCGGTTGTTGGAAGCCGCTGGAGGATTTTCTTTTTATGTAGATTTGGCTCCAGAAACATAAAGTCGGATCAACATGACAAGCTCAGTCTTAATCTGGGAAACGATCAGATTTGATCAACTCTTTTTCCAGAGCTGACAAACTTTAAAATGTAGTAAGTGTGAGTTAAGTCAAGTAAGAAGGTTAATTTTGTGCCATCACACCTCTGTGCTATAAAAACTGACTGTTAATGTAGCAGATCAGACCGCAGGTTACAGAAACAGAAAGTTACAGATGTTGGAGTTCAAACAATCTTAAAAAGGTCAACCTGACAGCCGTTTTTCCAGAGCTTTATCTCCTGTGTTTATTCACCTTCATTTTTATTTTGGCTGAACTGGTCCTTGATTTTTTTTTTATGCAATGATTCTTAAACTTTATTTATTATAATAAATTCTATTTAGTCGACGTGGCAGGAGCAAAAAAGCGAGTAAGTAGACCTTGAGTTAAGTCCAGTAAGAAGGTTAATTTGGTTGCACACAGAAAATGGCAATCAGTCTGTGTTTCCATCGTCTAGACCCAAAAAATGACATACCTCCTTTCTAAATCATCATTTACAGGAAACACCTATTTTCATCAGTGTTTCCAACAGCCTGTAACTGCATCAGGCCTCAGCTGAGTTTGAAAACATTGTTTACTTCAAGGTTACTTTATCTAATACACACAAGAGAATAAAGAAAAGTAATCTCATATGTCTCGTTCGATCCGACCAACGGTTTAAAAGAAAAGAGAAAAACAGAAAGTCACGTCAGAGAAGCTGGAAACAAAGGACGGTTGTTGTTTTTGCTTGAAAAGTTATAAACTGATCATCAGAACTGTTGTCACTTCATTGTCTGTCCATCAATCAAGTCAACTAATTGTTTGACCGCTGGTAAAAACACGTGAAAATGTGCACTTAACACTGTTAAACGGTGCCACAGCCGAGGCTGACGGTTGCCTTATTATTTAAACAAAAGCCTGCAATTTACGAGACAATAAAGAGAGAAAAGAAAAGCTCTAAAGTATGAGTGCTCCGGTAGAGATGACAGGGTGACAGTCTCGCTGCTCACAGTAAAAAAGGACAGAGATAGGAGAGACGGCATTTAAGAGAAATAACCTGAGCCCCTTAACTACCTGTATTTCTATGGACGTAACAAAGAGCATACCATTAGAAAGGATAGATGACAGGCAGGGCAGACTTAAAATAGACACAAAGAGCCCCTTCCTGCTGTATCATAGTGGTTTACGGTCTTTTCTACTGACTCACTGCCACTCACGGCCCTGCCTGTCCCAGGTCTGATGTTGAAAGGTGAAGTTAATGCAGAGGGAGGAGTGGAAACGCTACAAATCACTGCTTTGTCTGGTTCTGATGATAAAGTGCAGGCTTTAGATTTGACTATGTGCACACAGCAATTACTGCACCGAGGCCTGTTGTTGTTGTTGCTTTTGCTGCTGCTGCTGCTGAGGAGGGTGACAAGGGTCGACATGTTAGGGTAAAGGTGCGACCCACAGGGTGCTGGTTTGAAGATGTTTAGGTCGTACTCACTGACAGTTATTCCCTCGTAGAGATGCAGCGATTAACTGGTTTCACTGTTTAACACTAGAACTACCACTTCAGTACAGCTCTGACTGCACATAATTTCAGTTATCAATACAAAATATACGTCACGTCCTCCTTTACTCTGGTTTTAGCTAAAATTTAAAGCTAGTTTAGCTTCGTAACAACTAGAAAAAGTGATTTCTAGGCAAGAAAATGTAGAAAATAGTGAAATGACTCCTGTGAACAACCCAAAACTGATTCTGACCTTTCATACAGAACATTTTCAGTACAGCTCTGATTGCACATGACTTTAATAATCAATACAAAAGTATTTTTTGTCACTTTACTTTACTTAATGATCGAAGTAGTCGTGAGTTAAGAGCAGATCTTTCAGTGCTGCATAAAGCAATGGCAGCAAAGCAGGAAAACACTAAAACAGCATGTGATCTCTTCAAGAGCATAACGACATAATGCATGAGAGATGTTCTCAATTACCTCATTTCATTTTTTTACTAAAACTGCAAAAACAAAACAAACAGATATAAAAATGCACCCTTGGCGTGATGAAATAAATGAGTCAGTCAAAGTTTTGTAGGCAGGAATACGGTCGTCTCTGCAACATTTCAAACACAACAAACTTCTAATCCCCAGAGGCTTCAGAGTTGAACAGGACAGACATGTCATTTGTTAATGATTGCCAAACTTTTTCTCAAAGCAGCCAGGTGTTGTCTTGGTACCACGTGGCTGCAACATCCTCAGTTTGAAGCATATCAACATCCAAAAAAAAAAAAAAAAAAAAGATTAGTTGTTAATTTGTCCAGTTTAGCTAAATGTGCAGAATAAACACGACTCCAGGGGTTGGCGACCTTAATAACTGAAAAGTAGAACACTAACACAGTCACACTAAGACGTAGCAGCACTTGATGGTAAATGGACTGTACTTATGTAGCGCCTTTTTAGTCTTCTGACCGCTCAAGATGCTTTTACACTACAAAACACATTCGCCCATTCATACACTGACTGGCTACCATGCAAGGTTGGGAGCTAATTACCTTCACACACATTCATGGCGCAGCCTTCAGGAGCAACCACTGATCTTCTGATTAGTGGACGACCCGCTCTACCTCCTGAGGCCACAGTTGCTTGGATGTTTGGTTCTTTGTTGAAGCACAACTACAGCAGGGCTCGGCTGATACTATGACCGAACTCCAGCACTACATAGGACCATGTCTGGGAGTATATGACGGTCATCTATAAAGAATTATTCCAGCTTGTGTCTCAGATTTTATTCAGATCATTTGAGTTTCAGCTTATTGGCTAATATATATGATTCTTGCAAACTGATAACTGTCTGTGTTGTTTCAGGTAAGCGGGGCCAGTGTTTGTACCATGGCCTGACCATGTTCGACCAGGCGGTCTGGTCTCCAAAGCCCTGTCTGACTTGTCTGTGCACCGGAGGTCGGGTGGTTTGTGACAGGGTCACCTGTCCCATATTGCCTTGCCATTACACCGTAACCCCGCCTGGGGAGTGCTGCCCCGTCTGCATGGAGCCAGGTAGAAACACAACATGTGGCGACGCCATGGTGCAACATCAAGAGGCAACAGAGATGAGCAATGTTTCTGACAATCAGAGACGTGCTACGCTCAGCTTTGCAACAGGACGAGCAGGAAGTGATGTTTTTAATCAAACCATTGTGCTTTTGAAGTTAAAATGAGGCACACGTTCAGTTCAACAGTTCAAGCAGAAAACATGTGTTATTAAGTCTCAGATTGAATCTACAAGTCTTGCAGGGTGGTCAGCAATCAAACCAATATTGTTTCTCAATGGACTCATATTTAGATTTCCTGTAAAGTTCAGCTATCAGAGGAGTTTTGCATTAATTAAACTCGTCATGGAAGACATGAAAAGAAATGAGTTTCCATCTCTGAGGCCTCAGCATGTTGCTTCCTGTTTCCATCATGGCTTTAAAAAAATGTGTTCAGCACATTTTTGAATCAGATCAACACACATGTTGTGAATGTTTTAACATGTCTGTATGTTGGGTGAGACCACATGTCGTTTCAACACGTCCAGGATGGTTTAATCTCATCTAAAATGAAGACGTACATCTGAATCTGCAAAGATGTGTCATGAGATGTGTGCACAGGCTGGAGGAAGTTTATGAGATGTTAGTTTGTGCTGTATACGGCACAAATGACAAAAGTAATGGGTGGAAATTGTCTCAGAGTGGATAACAGCTTTTAGCATCTGGATTTTAATGACGTGGTGGATAGTTCTGCACAAAAACAGGTGAGGAGGAAACACTCTCAGACTCTGTGTTTATGGCTGCGTCCCATATACGTTTAATGTTGCAGCGTGGGACTCGCTGACAGCACAGGCGGTGGCTTTGGATGGAAAATGTGTCACGTTGTGATAGAAAAACTTCCCAAACAGACGCAGAGCTTCTTACACAGTGTAGTAATCTAATATTTTTTTAGTTTTTAGATGAAGAAATTTGGCATAATTTGATTTCTCAATTCCTCTTTCACATAGAAATTTACCTCAAAACAATAATTGTATTGGTTTCAAGCAAATTTATTTCTAAACATTAGAAATGTTCATACATAAATCATCGTGACATTGTGGTAAGGAGTTTCTACCTCTTTGCTGTGCACACATCCTTTATTGTAAAAGGTCCAACAACCTGTGTGAGCTCATGGAGACAACCGCAGTAGTTTAACTAACTCGTAGCTCAGTCATACACTGCACCGTAACTATGTGCATGTATGGAGGTGAAGCAGTTATTTGTCTATGACTTATCGCTGCATGTAGATGAATACAGCTTTAATCTGAGATCATAGAATGTGTGTGTGTGTGTGTGTGGAGTTAACTGTGAATGAAAACACACAAGAAGCTGTTTTATAGTGTCAGGAGACATCTTCGCAAAAAAAGTTTCCTTGTTACACACTCCTCATGTCATCCCCATGGTAACCAGCGTGAACAGCTGATTCCCTGGCTTTGTCGGTGGAGAATCGCCAAGAAAATTGACAACCAGTGACTAATGTTTGTTGGATGTCTCTGTCAGGATGTAGTGTTCTCACTATAAAACAGCATTCAGTGTTAGACAAGTCAGCGGAGGTCGGTTTAAATTTTTATTCTGTACGAGCTGGCACCAACGTTACCTGACGACTGTGGTCGTACAAGTACAAGTTTGATGGGATCTGGTCCAGACTGGTCTACAGCAGCTGTCAGCTCTGTAGCTTCAACAAGCCGGCCTTGTACCAGTCTGTGTAGATACTGTATATGTGGGTTTGTGTCTGTCCACAACACTAACACACAGCCGTCTCTGTCTGTCCACCTCCTGTCTGTCCGTCTGTCCTCACCTCAACTTCCTCAACCTCCTCCCTGTATCATTCTCTCTTAGTTTTCTTTATTTTTTCTACTTGTTCCTCCACTTCTTCTTGCTCCTTTCTCTCTTGTCTTCTATACTCTATTTGTATTCCTTCCTTCCTTCCTTCCTTCCTGTACTGTCACCTTTCCTCTTGACCACCTCCTGCCCCCCGATTGGCTGCCTCTACACCCACCCCAGAACCTGACCTCAGCCTTGACCTTTCTGGTGACTCCCCAGTTCCCAGTGACCCCGCTCAGTCCGTGACCCCACTGACCCAGGAGGAGATCCAGCGAATCCTCTGGCGGGAGGAAGAGGAGCACCGCGAGGAGGAGGAGCGCCTGAAGAAGAAGGATGAGGCGAGGAAAACGAGGAGGAGGCTGAGGAAGGAGCAGGCAGACAAACAAAGGAAACTAGTGGAAATGAAGAGGAGGGAGGAGGAGGAGGCATTGAGACTGCAGGTGGAGAAAGAGGAGGAGGAGTGGAGGAGGCAGATCGAGGAGTTGGAGAGGAGGAGACAGGAGGAGGAAGAAGATAGAAAGCGGAAGGAGGCTGCAGAGAAAGCAGCAAGGGAGAATGAAAGGAAGCTAGAGGAGGAAAGAAGGAGGCAGGAGGAGAAGTTAAGGGCAGAACTACTGGCTCTGGCGGAGGAGGAGGAGGAGCGGCTGGAGAAGCAGCTAGAGGAGGTAGAAGAGCGGCAGGAGGAGGAAGAGGTGGAGGAAGTGTGGCTGAGAGGAGATGTGTTTCAGATGCTACCAAAAGAACCTGAAGAACCCGAGGAACCGGACCTCCTCCCTGCTCCAATCCCAAGACCTCCTGCTGTGACGGAGGATGAGCTGAAGGAGATGGAAACAGAAGTGGAGGAGGAGGAGGAGGAAGGGGAGGAGAGGGAGGTGGTGATATTGAACGGAGGAGGCCTCCCTCCAGGCTGCGATATGTCTGATGTCACTCTGACATGTGAGAACGCCAAACTCGTCTACTTTCCTCCTCTGGCCATACCTGAGCTCAAATCTCTGAGTCTGGAAGGTAAGTCGACACCTCGGCAAGACGAGGACACAGTAGAGCCGGAGAGCTCCACGCAAGGCAGCTTCAAGAAGTTTCTAACTTATTTAGGCGCATTTAAGTTATAAATAACAAAAAGATTCAGTTGAGATCTGGACTTAATTTTGCACACCTGCTTTTGTATTAGCTACATGCTTCAAACACTCAGGGTCTGAATTCAGAAGTATTAAGTTGCTCTATCAACATATCCCATGAAAAGACCAATGTGTTTGTCTGTTCTGTGAATTCTTGCCAATTTATCCCGTCTGTTTCCAAGCCCATTGGTTCCTACTGAAGATTATTACTGATGTTTCGTCTCCAATACACCTTGCCGGCCAACTTCAGTCAGAGCAGACCAAACTAAAGTTTTGTTAGGCATGCAGCTAGAATAAAAAAACTACATACAGGAATCCATTTCTACATACAACACAGTCAGTGTTCCACCAGTTTTTCTGCTCTCAGCGTTAAATGACTGAAGTTCATCTGACCTGCAGGCAACAACATCAGCAGCATCCCAGCTGAAGCCTTCAATGGGATCCCCAACCTGGAATGGATCAACCTGAAGAAAAACAAACTCACCTCTGCCAACATTGATGCTAAAGCCTTCAAAGTAAGACATACAAGCTATTTGTTTTCCAGTTCTAATGTTTCTTTAAGGCTCCAAAGTAATCATGATGATGATTTTAGTGACAATCGCCTCCAAACGTGTGAAGACGTGTGCAAAACAGACGTATTGAATGTCTAAAGTCACTCAATCAACCAGAAATAAAAGAGTGAATTTATGTGATACAATGGAGAACATGTTCTCTAAGACCTATAGATGTCACACAGCAAGACTAATGATGAAAACTACAGGAACTTATTAAATGTTTTACCACACTGTGTGTGTGTGTGTCTGAAGGGTCTGAAGAAGCTAAGGCGTCTGTACTTGGATGGGAACCTTCTCGAAGTTGTGCCCGCTGGCCTTCCCCCCACGCTGCAGGAGCTGAAGATCAACGAGAACAAACTGAAAGAAATCAACGAAAACAGCCTCCAAGGTAACTGCCTCCATATTCCACAATGCAGCTCCATACTGACATCAGAATGAAGCTACAATATACTCAAAAAAAGACTCAACAACTACCCTCCAAGTTGCTCCTACACTACACTTTTTTTTACTTTTCCCACCATCTCCGCTTCAAAGTAATGTCTTATATGTATGTTACACACAAAGAAATGAGAAGATGCTGCTCTGTGATGCAGGGTAGACAAACTGTTTGACTTTTACAGCCTGACAGATGTTTCTTTACTGCATTGCGACAGTTTTCCAGTTGAGGGAGGACTGACATTTATCTACTTTCTATCTCTAAGATCTGAGCAGCCTGGTCATTCTGGAGCTGGAGGCAAATCTGCTGAGCGAGGGGAATGTGGATCCTCTGGCCTTCGCTCCCCTCAACCAGCTCTCCTACCTCCGAATGGGCCGAAACCACTTCCGCACCATACCACAGGGCCTCCCCAAGTCATTACTGGTATGAAGCAATACTGCTATACCCCCCCCCCCAACTTTTACCTCTTCACTCCTCACACTAACATACCAGACTTTCTTCATAAAAGTCCAGGACACAGTACCATATGTACCAATGCAATCCTCAATGGTTCCAGTACAAAGGACTTAACATCTGCAGACTTTGTACTGAGGACTTCCATCAATACTAGGAGTTAAAAGCTTTCCTGACTGTGACTGACATTGCGGCCTGTGAAACCTTGGGAATCTTGAGGTCCTGGACATGTAAATTGACTTGGTCTGCAGAAGTAGGTACAACACTTCAGCAAATGTATCAATAAATCCATCAGCTACATATCGTTTTGAATCAAGTCTATCTGCACTTGGTCACATTAGCAGAGGCCTTCTAAGCAGCTGACTGCTCAGTCTGTCAGTCAGTCAGTCAGTCAGTGATTTAGGTTTGCTGATGCATCAGCATTTTCTTTTTGGCTCTGATGTTTAAGACTTCTCCGCTGAATAAACTCTGCCTCTACCTGTGGGAAACCAGTCCACCCAACTTGTAATTACGGCCCGTGGTTAACCACAAACACTGCAGAACACCAACGACACGCTGCTGCTGTAAATCCACCTTAAAAAACCAACTACATTTTATGACTTTGGAGAGTTTCTAGACACTCCCTACAAACCTAAAACGCCGTACTTTTCTTTGTCATTAGTCCTGAAGATCATTCTCTACGTTTAACCTTTATTCTTTGTTAACTGGCTCAGTGTTTCCAGGAAACGTCCATCTTTGTATAGCTAAGGGCGATTCATGATCATGATTTAAAGATTATGTAGTGTGACTAAGCGGACACCCAGGCAGAACAAATATAAAGTTAGTTTTTGGGTGGATTATGTATTTATAATGTGAAATAGGCCCATCAAACCACAGACTCGTCTGCCAATATCTCTGAACCAAAAGCACTCAGTTATCACAGCTCAAAAACGTATCACTACGGGATCCCACCGCGACTCTGACACTAAATTCTAGTTTTTCTCCATGAGGTTTTGCCAATCCAAACATTTACCCTTTCCAACTCGGATGATGTCAACCGTTTGGTTTATTTTCTCTGCTCTCTCCGTTGTTCAGGAGCTGTACTTGGAGAACAATCTGATTGAGGAAATCTCAGAGGCAGTTTTCAATCAGACCCACAATCTGAACGTGATTTCTCTGAGACACAACAGGCTGGACGAGACCAGGATCGCCCCGTTGGCCTGGATCAACCACAGGTCTGATAAAAAGAGACCTGTCACTATAACCTATGATTCACCAATACAGATATTTCCAATTTTACTGTAATACTTTCATGTGACATTACCGGCAGTGGATTTGTAGGGGTGTAACAGTACACAAAATTCACTGTTGGGTATGTACTTTGGTTTTGGGATCATGGTTTGGAACTTTTTCAGTAATGTAGAAATGTATCTTGTAAAATTTAAACTCAACTGTGGTTCATTGGCCATAATTCTTACTGCAACAGTTAAGGAACTCAAATACTGGCATATTGTCAATAACATAAAACAACAAAGATAATTGTTTTGGCGTACCAAACCAGGGAACATACAGTACCAAACTAATCCTGTCCTGTTCCTGGTTTAGGACAAATATTTGTGCCGTTACACCCCTAATTAGCACCTATGCTGATGTATTAATGTGTTGCAAAGAGTGGAAGAACATTTGGTTAAGCACTATATTGACAGAACCACAGTGGATGGTGGACGTTCAGTTTTTCCTTCGATCACTCATGTTTTCATTTCCTTACAAATCCTTCTTCACTTTATCTTTTTGCCTCTGTAGAAATCTGGAGTCCATCGACCTTTCACATAATCAACTATACCTGGTTCCCTCCTACCTACCGAGATCTCTGGTCCACCTCGTGCTGGTGGGAAACAACATAGAGAGGATACCTGGTAGGTGGAAAATGGGAGGGGTTTCACATCAAACCTGGAGGACTTCCTCAACAACTTTTAGGCGCCCTCAAAATAATTAAATAAAACTTAGTAAACGAAGGCAAATTGCGAGCCATGGAGCCAGGATACATAACATAACTTTAATAAAGTATCAATTTATGTTCATCTTGCTCTGTCTGCTTTGGGGACGGGCAAAAATATTGGCACTACTCAGGAGGTCAAACCTACATCACAGGAAGGATGACTACAACAAACATAACAGCAACCACTGTTTCACTATTGTATCGGTAGAGCGGGACAACTGACACTAAAAAGCAATCAAGCAATCTCCAAATAGTTATCTAGTTGTAGAGAAGGCCAAAAAGTGTTGAGAAGAGTCAGAAGTCTGAAGAAGATAAGAAGATTTCTGTGGAAATATGAGTGCAGGAAATATCAAACTGCAGTGGACCAAACCAAACCAAACAAAAGCCCCAGGAGGATCTGGATTCTCTGTCTGGCATTGTATCTCATGGTTTTATTTAGAAAAATCTGAAACAACATCAGCTCCACCATCTTTGTCCCACAATCTCTTCATTTACCTACCAAACAGAGTTACAGTGCAGACGTATTAACGAATAAATAATCATAATAACTGTTAGTTGCAGCCCTTGTAGACTGTACAAAAACACACTCATAGTAACACTGTTTCCTTCCAACATCTCCTCAGGTTACGTTTTCGCCCACATGGACCCCGGTTTGGAGTACCTCTACCTCTCCTACAACAAACTGGACGGGGAGGGAGTCGAACCGGAGTCGTTTTTCGGCGTGTTCAACTCCATGGTGGAGCTATGCCTGGATAACAACCAGCTGATCACTGTGCCGTCTGGAATCAACGAGATGACAAACTTGCACTTCCTCAGACTCAACAATAACAAGCTCAGGTATGAAGTTTTCCTATGATTTGAAAAATAATTACTGGGAAGAGAATGATATTTTCCCAGAATTCATGAGGTTTGATTTATTGACTAAAAAAAAAAATCATAATATGACTGATGTTAACAATCAATTATGTGAATATTTTGTAGCAGAACAACCTTTCTCTATAAAAGTAAAACACAAGTTGAACGTAACTGATTGATTTGATCCTGTTGAGTTTTTATATAGGACAGTATCTCTATCTTAGGCCGCATTCAGGCAGGATCTGCTGATACTGCGGTGAAAACGCAGGTTTTTCCATTCATTTGAGTGGGGGTAGTGTGTTTTGGCTGCGGCGGTTCAGCCCGCAGGGTTGTTTGCCAAAAAAATGCAGCGACCTGTGGCAGAGAAGTTGAGTCAGAACCAATTTTTGGAAAAAAAACGCAGCCTGACGTCACACTGCGGCCTCCAAACAAACGTTTAGACCAGTCAAACCTTCACAGTCAGCCCTAAAAACTGAGACTCTAATCTAAACTCTGATACTCTACCTGTTGTGTTCTGGATTTGTTTATTCCACACACAAAAAGTTTAATTTGGTTTGTGTCCGCTGGTTTGAGAAAGAGATCAAGCTTTCGTCGGGAGACATAGACAACCAATGAGCGAGCGCCAGGCTTGATGAGGTTAATCAGAAAATAAAAGTTATTTCCTGATAGTCATGATAATACTGATTCAAAGTATACAGCCTAGTCTAAAACTTAGTCCAAAGAATATTTTGCTACTGAACTATAAGCTGGGAAAAGTGTCTACAGATAGACAGTGCAGTATGCTGTGCAGATTGTGAAGAAACTTTGGAGAAAATTTGTGATCTGACTTATTTATTTATAATATAATAAAAACACAGAATGTTTCTTCCTTAAACTACAAACATCGGTTAAAAAAAGTGATTTTGAGGAAGCGCCCGACAGAAAACAATAAAGGCAGGTGATTAAAGACAGACGTAAAGGAAAAAATTGAATACAATCCTTTAAGATCAACAACGAAGAATCCCACAACAGACCAGAGGCTGACCAGACGTCTGACTCATTCATCACAGCACGGCCAGACAACATTAAAGTTGTTCACTGGATGGAGAGTTGTCATGACGACAGGGAACAAAACAAGCTGGTTCATATTTCCACCTGAGAGTCACCCTGAATCACCTCAGCACTCTCCCACAAAGTTTACAATTTATATCTTCCCTGCAAAAATGGATGGCACTGCGGGAGGGAAAGTGTCACCAGCCCAGAGAGAGAAGGGTTAACCTCTTCAGCCCCAGTGTAAAGTGTACATCATAATAAATAAATATTCTTTGGCTGCTGGTTTACTGAGTTTTCATAACAGAGCGACACTGATGGTGACTGTCGGGATCGTCACAGTCTCAGCTTTCATATGACACGTCGTTTGTCTGTATAGCATGAGGTGTCAGAGCACTAGCAATGAAAATGTGGTGAGTGGGTTGACTTTATGGCACAATACAGATTTTGATATTTGTTGTTGTGTTTGGTGTGTGTAATTATGAGTTATATGTGCTTGTAGCAGAATTTCTCCAGTTTAATTTAATGTGCAATATGACTTGTATTGTTACGTGATTAGTACACTGTTTCATGCTTTTTGTTGCAGAGCGGCTTAAGAGGTTAAAAGCAGCAATGCAATAATGTATAATTTATAATTTATCAGCATTTAAGTGTCATCTAACTGCATTGTGTGTCTTTTAGGAGTATCCCTGACGATGGCATCTGTGATCCAAACCACAACGGAGACGCCACTCTGGTGGCCCTGAGGCTTGAAAACAACTACCTCGACCCCCAGAAGATCTCACCGACAGCCTTTTCCTGTGTTCGCTCTTCCTCCAGTGTGATCTTAAAACCCCAGAAAACTAAGTGACCTGAGCTCACACGAAAAAAAAAAACAACTAAAAGGACACGCAAAGGCAAAGATTTTGTTTTTTTTTAAATGTCACCTAAGATAAAATTTCCCTCACTTTTCACCTCCCCCCCAATGCTGCATGTTATTGAAATTACACCCCAAGATGTATGACGTAAAGACTGAACATGGAAAAAAAGGATTTTAACTATCAAAACACAGTTGTAAACTGATGTAAAGTGGTTTGCCTTATGGGAATGTACTGTCTTGTCTCTTCCCTTGGACTGAACTCGTATGCGCTGCATGAAACAAAGATTTTCTTCCTCTCTGGCTCCGATACATCTTCTTAGGTCTGGTAAGTTGTTTTGCACTGCTGCCTGACTTAAACCGGTACGAAGGTGACAGAACACCTTCGGACTTCAAAATCAAACACATCTGTGCGCTTTAGTAAAATGTTAAACTCTCTAAAATGGAAAGAATTCCAGCACCATACACAGTAAAATGAAAACGCTAATAAAGAAATGGAAAGAATTCTATGAAGTGAGACCACAAACCCAACACATTATTTTTAACAACCTCACTACCTTCATGTTCCATTTCCCAGAACTGTTTCTTCCAGTCGCCTTCTTTCACTCTGACATGGAAAGGACTCGTGAGTAGTGAGATCACACGTATCGCACATCATTCGAGCTCTTCGTGTTAATGATTAAGAACACGTTACATGATTAGGTCAAAGTTAGTGCGGTTAGACAGCTAATCCCTCCTCTCCAGCGGCATAAGTGGTATTTTTGGAGTTATAATACACTGTCAGATTTTTACCTGTTGATGGCCACACAACAATAAATGCATGTATCGTACACGATCGTGTTATACTTTAATTATACTGCCCACAGTAAGGCCACATTCACACAGGATCTGGTGCGGTGGCATTTGAGTGGGTAGTGCATTTGTCCGCCCAAAAAAATGCAGCGACCTACGGCGGAGAAGTTGAGCCGGATCTAACTTTTGGAAAAACGCAACCCAACTTCACGCTGCAGGCGCCAATCAGACGATCAGATCGGTCAAACTTCTCCACAGTCAGCCTGAAGTGTCTCTGAAACTGAGACTATCCAGGTGGATTCATGGGCTAAACTCTGATATACGTCTGTTGTGTCCTGGCTTTGCAATTTAAGCTGCAACACAGTGACACAAAGAAGTTTCAAAGACACAAAGAGACAGAGCAAGCATTGATCGAGCGTCTTAGGCAGTGAATGAGAGTAAGGGAGCGCCAGCCTCAATAAAGCCGGTTAATCAGTGAAATAAAAGGTTATTTTCTGATTGTTTCACAGCGCTTATGTTCAACACAAATGGACACATGCCTAACAACCCCGCCTCACACCACCACAGCGCCTGATCCCGTCTGTATGCGGCCTTACACTTTCTGTCTTCGAGACCATTTCCGCAGTTTGCATCTTTACGTGGCTTCATTCATTCATTGTTGAGTGAGGATTGTGGTTAGCAGAGGGTTTGCTGTAGAGTTTCATGGAGATGAGTATAGCTGTGTGGACTTTGTGGTCTGAGGAAACAAGTCCTGGGAGAATCCTCTAACAAATGTCTTTGACCTTAAAGTCTCTCCTCAAGCAAAACTGAGTTTAGAGGTGGGAAGAACCAGCTACAGAAGTCCAGAAGTATTTTTCCTACTCATCAGCTTCATTTAAGATGTTCTTCATCACAGAAACATTATTAAACCATATTTAATAGTCTATGTTAATGTATCAGCTATCAACCTGTGTAACTGTAGTGTGATGTATTCATAAGTATCACTAACAAAAGAAGGCTTTGCAGCTTGGGAGAATAAATCTTTTATGTATGAGCAGACATGTGGATTGTTTGTCTTTAAATAGCATTGACTGGAACTACAGCTTGCCCCCAAATGTTTAATTTACTGTTAACTGTTATTTACTGTTTTATTACAAATACCAAAAAATGACTTAAAAAAATGTTTGTATTGAAATTCATCTGTCCTTCACTTTGCTCTTGGCTGGCCAACATGCATAAATTATATGACTAAATGTCTATCTGACGTGTAAACAATCATATACTATACTTCAACGCAATGTTTCAAATAATTCAAATAAACGTTACTTTGTTCCCATTACTGCCTGACTGATGATCTCACCTACATTCACTTTACGACATTGTTGTACTGTAGGGTAACTATAAACTATAAACACGAGTATAAAGGCATGAGGTGTCTGAGGCTGGCTACAGAACGAATCAATCTCCATAAACCCCCATGTTAAAATGTATAGGTGACTTGTTTGAGCACCTAGGCTTCATTCAACTCGCCTCAGCTCCATGAGGCCGCACTCAGAACTTCACAATGGCCTCATGGATACAACGTCCATGTTTTGTTTTTTTTACTTTTCTGAGTAGAATGTACAAAGCCCAACTAATGTTGGCTTTTTGAGGCTGAAATATGGATATTTGATGATTTCTTACTGGATGATGTTATTTTTGAATATGCACCATGATATTTTACAGTGTAAACAATAAACTTGTGCTGGGCAAATTCTGTTCATGCTATTTAGCAGTTGACATACTAACATATCTCCTGTAACTTCAATTTTATCAACTTAAAATTAAAAATTATGACACGCATGCCAACTTTACGCGAGGTTCTTCTTGTTGTAAGTCAACATTTTAATTCCTAGTGTGTTGAACTTGTACGCAGACACCCAATATAGTACTGAACCGCCTCCGCTGCTGCTGCCTGGGTCCATTTTGGAAAATATCAGGGCTCTAACATTGTGTGTGTGTGTTTGTTTAGAGTCATAGAAACATAATAACTCCACAGATGTTTATTACCTAGTGCACAGAACCAAACAGATTCAATCACTGCTCCCCCAACTAATATACGTTTGATGGACTGTGGACTATTATTATACTAATAACAAACCTGAAAATACAAGATATCATTAATCTTATGAGCCACATCTTGATAATCTGGCGTCTGCTGACCACTGATGTGAATTGATGAAAAGAATCAGAGCGATGATTCAGAGGTCTGGAACGAGGCTTTAACATGATATAGGCCTCGCGTTCCCATCTGGAAATGTACAACATCTTGAGGTTTTTCAGGATTTGACGCATGTTGACACTGAACACAAACACTGAACCTGTGAGGTGTACGGTATGAGTCACATATCCAAACAAGAATGTAGGTTATATTCCACTAGAGACCCTGATCTCCTTCGCTGTCAGCACATCCAGGACATTAAGGAGTTCATTAATTTACTTTCATGTTATCAAATTAACGCCTCAGGCCTCAGGAGGAGGAGCTAGAGCCATAATGACCATTAAAGAATGAGTCATGATAAAATGTGGCGATCTATGCATCACGTCGCCTACCCTGCAATACACATCCAAATGAAAGCTGTAATTATCAGAGCCGAAAGCCAATTTTATCATAATATTTTCCCCTGAAAGCCTGAGGTTTAGGATCATTTACTTCAGTAGCAGACAGATCTAAAGGACAATTGGAACGGGAAAGCTCGAATGTGAAGACGACAAAAACCTCAGATCCTCTTCTGGTAAAACAAATTGGAAATATTAGGTAATTATATGCAGACAAAAATAAGAGAGTAAGCCCACGAATAGAAAAGCAATAAAAACAAGAATCAGTTATGCCTGGTCGGTTTCTAGATGCTGGCAGTCGTCATCTCATCGTACTTCAGCTGGAAAACTTTATTCGAGCGAGCCCAAGCTCGGAGATCAAAAGGTTCTCCTGTAGAAAAGAGAGAATTGTTCTCGTCTGCCAAAGCGAACAGCTGCTACGTTCATCAGTCGAGCGAATCAAACACATGAAGGAACAATCAGTAGTCGGTAAACGGTCCTGAGTCACATGACCTCCTCAGTGCTCCTCAGGATGAAGATGAATAATTGACGAGTTCCCTCACAGATTATATACAAGATTATAATGTGTGGAGTTTACTCATAATCGATTTTCAGGAAGTTTACTGAAAAAAGGCAAAGTCAAAGACTTTGTGAAAAGAAAAACTGAAGCTGTAACTTATTTATCTAAAGCGTACCACGAAAAAAAAACACAGTCTGCACTTTCCCTATATTTAATACCAAGTTACATAATCTTATAATTTTACAGCTGTTTTTATAGGTTTAGGCTACTCTCAATGACCATCTGATGCTGTGTCAAATCTGTTCACAGCAAGTCGTTTTAGCGTCCCTTGTGTCCTTATTAAAAACTTAATGGACAATACGTGTTAAATTTTATTTGGATAATTGAGCCAAAAATAGGCGAAAGAGAAGAAGGAGGTTAAATACAGGGCTTAGATCACTGTGTGTATCACTGGTGCCATGCAACCTTCTTCTAGTGGTACGCGAAGAAATCTCTGAAATATATTCTTAAAATTAACTAAATTTAAAAACATACTATAAAAATGCTACACAGTTTCCAATGAAAATAAACTATGAGATCACTGGAATGTAATCGCAAATAAGCTCTGCATTTCCTGTAATATATAATTTACATTTCTGCCTGCTACGTAGTAACGTACACGCACGTAGCGAATGCATATATCCATTATTAGTTATGACATAAAAATATGACGGAAGAGAAGTGTGGACCCGTTTAACACCAAATTAGTTCTGGTTCTTTACCCGGCTCCTTCCAGGATTCAACAACAGATGATCATAAATCGTTGTCCTACGTTGCTGTATTGTATCTTAGATGATGTTACTACTCTCCCAGTGTTTTGGTTTTGCTGTGGGTGCCCGAGCTCAAGAGATCAGATCTTTAATATCAGTACTGGCTTCAGCCTCAAACATTCCTCCATCAGGTGAACTCATGATGACTCAGGTGAGGTCATCGTGAAGTCTGAGGATGGTGAACACTGCTCTGTTGTGCAGCCTAGCTCGGTAACACAGCCAGCAGCAGGTAACACGCCGAGTTGTGACCCTGTCACAGCTCTTTAAAAAAATGTTTCCTGGCGTCAACATGTTCCTGTGGCACAAAACCAACGGCACCGCTGAGGCAACTTCCTTGGCACCGCCGTCCTGCGAGTTGCCCCGGTGACTCACGGCTTTAAAAAGGCTCAGCTGGAGGAAATTCTTGTCAATATAAGAACACAACAAACTCCAGCCAGTCCAGAGCAATCGCAGACGTCTGATGGGTCGGAAAGTATGAGATCCAGAGAGACAAGAGACATCCTGACCACCTCCCATCAGGAACGCAGACATCTCCCATCAGGAAATAATCTCTAACATTTAATTTGCAGTTTGAATACAGTAATTCCAACAATTACGCAATAGATTTTTTTCACAACCACAAACCAATTTCCCTCTTTGGACTATTAAAGCTACTGAATTAAATCTTTCTGTGGCAGACCAGTCAGCTGAGAAATATGAGCTTTTCATGCACAAGATCCCCCCGAAGAGAAGATGACGGCACGACAACAACGTCCTGCTCCAAACAAAACTTAAAGATTTTAAAGGTTACTTTTTGGACACAGCGAGAGGACAAAGGACCACCAAACAACCAAACCGTACTGATATCCTGTTCGGCTTGTGGTCCTTACAGTGCACAACAAAGCCCGTGTCTTCTCACTGTGCACATAAAACAGAAACTCTCGAGCAGGTTTACATCAGGGTTTAATCAGATCCATGCAATGTTTGTGAAAATAGTGTCCTTTAATCTTAAAATCTGGCTCATAATGGAGTATTGTTTCAGTACAGCTATGAAGCTGTGATTATGAGGCACTGGAAACTGAGCCTGAGGTTTTAACAAGAGAACCATAAATGTGGACTTGCATATCGGGCTAAAATATCAGATAATAGCAGCTTACACTGCAGTTGGGGTACAGCTCAGCTCAGCTCAGCTCTGAAATTCACCAACAGTGAAATGCTTGTTAAACTTATTAAACTGTGATTGGTGAGATGTTTGACTCCTCAGGTAAACAACTAAAATCGCCTCTTGTCTTTTGGTTTTTAACCAAGCTGTATTTCATTTTAAATTTGGGAGCAACTTTTTATTTTTTGTTACAAATTTATAATAAAATGGTCAAAAGATCAGAATCAAAAATACGGTAGATAACAACTCTCTTAAAACAACTTAAAGTGGCCCCTAAAAAAACAACCAAGCCACATAAATAAGACCGATCTAAATAGTTTTTGACCAGACTCGAACCAGGAACTTTGATTACATGGTTAAGACCTTAAACTCATAAACCAGCAGGACGTCCAGGCTTATACATTTTTGATTTTCAATGCCTTAAACTCACGAGAGGCTAAACAGTGAAGAGCTTTATTGTTTGTGATATATTTTGGTGATGCATGATATACAGTGTCTAATATAATATAGTGACTCTTTGAGCTGAGAGGGAGAAGCAGATTTTGTGGTTGCACTTTATTTACATCACAGCTCAGTAATAACATGGTAATAGTTTGATAATAAATAAAAATGACTACATTTCTAACTTGATAATAGTAAGCTAGGTATAGATGGGTAATATTAGACTGACATTTATGTTACAGGGTAAGAGAGCAAAAACGAGAGGTAATAATGGGAAAACACTTTAAAAGAGGGCAACAAGGCAATACTAATAATGTAGTCTGTTAACAAGTAAACATCTCAGTGTCATATTTGGATTAAAAATGTTAATATAGTGACGTTAATTGGGTAATAACCTTAGAAATTAGGTAATAAAGGTTGATGTTTTTACAGTCTGTAATTGTAGACTCTATAATAACTTTATGAATCGTCTCTCTGTGGATTTCGTTCCACCGGAAAGTGAAACTGAAGCTCCAAATGAAATGTAAAAATATCTTCGGTTCATTATGAAACTGTGGCGGACAAATTAGACTATGACAGGCCCACACAGTCCAGGAAATTAATGTGAAACACTGTTTATATTCGACACATTCACTTTTGTTTCAAGGTTATACTGCACAAGTTTAAGGCTGTACTTCTTACCTGGAGACACTTGTGGTAGTTTCTTAATAACCATTAAATTGTGCTGCAAAATGCCAAACTACCGGTTTTTATTTAATTTTCTACAACCTGCAAGCTGACACGTTTGATACAGTCTATGTCTTGTCTATATTTTATATTTCAAACTTCATACGACAGCCTTTAATAAACATTTCAACAGAGGGAAGGTCACCTACTGGCCAGAGTAACCCTTTACTGGCATTATGAGACTATGGTGGAATAGAATACAAGATTTAATAAAATAAAGTCATCTATAAAGGGATAATATCAAATTAAACATGCTACTATCTATCCTTAGTTGTTTCTCAAGCTAAAAAGTTTCTCAAGCTGCTAAATATAAAGTTTAAAATGAGTCATGTAAGAATAATTCACAAACATTTGCATGATGGGGAGACAATAGTTTTGCTGTGGTATGGAACAATAAGCAGAGGAAACAATAGTAAACTGAAACTGAGTAAACTGAAGTCTGTCAGCGTGATTCAACCTTAAATAAATGTTGTTGGAAATGCAGTTAGTGATTCCAGTCTGGGAGTCACTGGTGAGAAAAAACAAGCCTAAAATGTTTACAGGGTTTGGAAATTTTCTTCAAAGAGTATGTTGAACATGGGAGAGTTCAGCAGGCTCCTTGTTGATGAGATGATCATTTAACCAGATCTCTGATGGTTTGGAAAATATGATTTCCCAATGGAGTAGATGCGTTGAAACCAGAACACAGACCCCGCTCCCCATTTTGGTTGGTCTGGCTGCCAAACCAGGGAATATTCGGATGGTCTGGCTCTGCCGTAAGTTGTGCCTCAGAATGCCGTTCCAGCTCAGCTCAGCAGAAAATACCAACACAGAATGGAAAAAGTAATAGTATAACACGTGAGCCCCTGAGGGAGCGAGATCCTGTTAGCTTTTCCATTCTTGGGAGGTATTTCTCATTTCTGCAAACATAAAGCTTTAGGCTTTCCTGTTCCTGTAATCCTGACGGGATGTTATGAGGCATCACCTCTGCTCTCCAGTTAAAGACGACATCTCTAGCAACACATGGAGAAAGCTACCAGTTCTCACTGACTGTGTGATAATGCCAGTTTTCATAGTTTGGTTATGAGACTCATCCAGGAATGAAGACCTGGTCAAGTTCCCATCGAGACTTTTATGTAAAAGCTTCTTGGCAGTGTCTTGGCATATTTTGGGAACAGTACTGTAATAGGGTTCAATGATTGCTGTCCTGTTAATCATTAAGATTGACTGCTACCTGATGACAGGCGTCACTAAATCAAAAGTCCTTCCTGTCCTCATGTCACTGATTTTTATCAATGCTCTGTGTTTGAGGAAGTCGGTCACTATGGAGCGGCCAAACGAAGGAATTCCTCAAACAAAATGACAGAAGGCATCATCCCTAAAACTCAGCTCACCTCCATCTGTCATCCAGAGCCACTGTTGATGTTTCACTGAGAATCCCAAACAGCTCCAGCTGTATGGACCCACTCTCCATGTTTAACTGAATGCCAACAGGCCTTAGTGTAGGACCGATGTAAAATATTTAATATGGCAGTCGGCCGTGAAGAGAGGGGAGGTGACAGACCTACCAGTATGTTCTATATAAAGATTCGAGCATTCAGGAGTCTAAAGCTAACTATCCTGGCATCACTTCAAAGCTCCTGATGAAAAGCACATGACTGAAGTCCTAACAATGCCTTTTCAATCTTAGCCCCTGAGAAGTACAGATGGTGTGATCTCAGACAGAGTCAAGAGCTCTTAACTGAAACTGAACCTCTCACCCTAACAGCAGAGGTTTTCCGTCGGCGGGGGTGTTCAGGGGGCCGATTTTTTTTTTTTTTTTTTCTGGAGAGAGAGGGTGATGCTGTTCTCTGTTCAGTGGGAATGTATTGACTGAGGATCCAACTCTCAGCCTTCCAGCTGGACCCTGCTTCTCCTCTGCTCACTGTGTGGGGTTTAAACCAGGACACAAACACACCTGACGGCTGAGGTAGGACACACCCTGGATTTATTAACACACACACACACACACAACAAAATCATCTTCTAAAATTTATAACTGGTCGATCTGGCATGTTTTTATTTGCAGAGAATGCAGCAACTCTGAGATGTTTAGGTCAGTTTGTAAGACTTGTGCTGAATACCTTTAAAAGGTGCTGGAGGAGTCTCTGTGGAGCCACAGGACGAGGCTGCAAATCTTCTTTTCAGCAGCTGATCTGTGTCTGTATTGTGGGTAAAACTGATGCATTTTAATGGATAATAATTCAAATTTAATCATTTTTGAGTGACTTATATATTTGCATGCAAATTGTGGAGCACAACAAGCTCAATTTACAGGAATGTTTATACGTCTGTGGGTCATATTTTAGGTGAAATGCATGATCTGAATGGAAGAGGATGTTTAATAATTGGGATTTACATTGAATGCTGTGTTCATTCATGTGTTACTTGCATGGAGTTTTGGTCCATGTTGATCTCATTTGACAAAAATGCTAAGTAATTTTCCACAGAGTACAGTCATAACAATCATGTAAATACAAACACATGAAGGAAATTGTCTGACTCACCTCAAATTATCTAAATTATTTCAATTACTAAAGCAGAAAGCTCATACACTAGTGTGAATCAACAGAAAATTACCTGGCAATGATTTTATATCAACTAATTGTTGATTGTTTTAATGGCATTGCCTCCACAATGTGCTGTTTTTCTGATCATTGTGAAATGGACACTGTTACTCGGATATAAACAAGACATCACATCTTGAGCTTTGTTTAACTGGGCTGGAAATTTTCTGACATCTTAATAATCTATACCTAATTATCTCCACCACCAAGCTGCTAAACCAGAACCCATCTAAGCTGCAAACCATACATAAAGGAAACAACCTCTTTTGTCTTAAATGAGCACATGTGGAGCAAAAGACAGTGTGGGTGCAGAGGAAGGGTCTAACGCTGTGTGGTATTTGCTGTCGCAGCACGATGCTCGACCACCACCACATATTTGTGGGTGGACTTGACTGCTCCACTGAAGGGCTCAGAATCCATCAAGATTACTAGAAGCACGCAACCAGACAATCTCAGCCCCTCTCTCTCTCTGTACCGGCTATGTGAGTGTGTAATAGGGGAAGATATAAATCATTTTGTGAATCACCACAGATGCTGAATAGGTGAGAGCTGGAGAAACATTTATGTTGGCTGCAGGAGCTCCTTTCCAGTCGAGGGGTTTTTTTTAGAGCCTCATGGAAACACTGAAAGAGAGCAGCACTTACTGAAACTGATCACTTCAGGAACTCTGCACGCCCTTTCACCATTCACTGTTTTAGCAATACATTCCTAAATCAGGCTAATTTGGTGACTTTAACTGTTGAGCAGCAGCTCACAGAGTTTCATACAGGGTGAGTCCAACATTCAGGAGCTGCAACTAAGTAGACTAAAAACAGCCACAGGGACAAAAAGAAAAAAACTCTGTTGAAATGCTTGCATCACGTTACCATGGTAACCACCAGTGGTTGAATGTTCTGTGGTTAATTACATTTTTGAGGTACTTTACTCGAGTATTTCCATTTTATGCTACTTTGTACTTCATTTCAGGGAGAAATATTGAACTTTCTAACATTTATGTGACAGCTACAGTTACAAGAGAAGATTTTACATGCAAAACATGTGATAGGATGTTCAAATATAATGTATTATTAGAGATTAAACTACATAAAACTATATGAGCAGTTCATATCAGCTCAATTTCAAAGTACTGATTACATAGTAATGCATCAGTAATAACTGTGTGCAGGGTGCGATCAAAAGTGTTGAAATGAGAGTGTTCGTGTAACAAGGAGCTGAGGTGTCATCAGTTGGACTGAAGGTAAAACAGCTCAGTTCTAAGCTCTACAAGCACTGTAAAGAGCTGGAAGCAGTTTAGTTGTTTGTGTGCCTGTGTGTCTATGCATGTGCGTGTACGCGATGTCGGTTAAGAAGCCACAAACTGCAGTTAACTGCCGAGGGACTCCTGGGTCAGGCTGGTCATTTATTTGGAGATTCACATGAGAGGCAGGAAGCAATGAAAGGAGCCCAGAAAACAGTTACAGTTTAAAATGTTACAATGTTCGGAAGAAACAACTGTGTCTGTATTTGTATATGAACATATATATCTGTAATTAAAGCTAATGTGACACAACAGATCAACTCCAATCAGCAAACTCAATCATCACCCTGCACAACAGCTGCAACAGTGATGGTAACTGAGTGACTCAGGCAGTTCCTCCCAGTCACATTAAATATTTCAGAAAGTATTAAAGATACAAAAGTTTCTACGTTGAATTAGTGAAGTAATTAGATGACAAAAAACAAGGAAGCCTGAGAATAATAGTGATTGTCAGACGGTTAAAGGTCCACTGTAACATTTAGGGTGCCTCTTCCATGGAGCCATGTTTCTGCAGTAGCCCAGAAAGGACAAACTGACAGGAGAGGGCGTCAGGAGAAGCAATCGACAACTAAACCACTAGATGAAATAATTATACCGATGTAGATGTATATCAGATCGGGATGAATACCTCTTAAATCGATAAGAGGTATCGATGCGAAATCAATGCTGTGAATGTTGTGTAAGAGTTTGTCTTTCTCAGGATGGCTTAAAAAAACATTTAGTAAACGGCTGAGAGTATCCACATCAAGAAGTTCGACAGAATTTAACATTTCTAAAAAGGAGCCATTATACGTCACAGCTTGTAAAATTGGAGCTAGCACAAACTTTTCACTTGTGAAACCGTTACATGACATTCATGTGGACAATGTAAACGGAGGCACTCTCCAGTGTTCTGCATCTCTGCTCTGTTATGTTGGCAAACAAACAAACAAGCAAACCATTTCTACTGCTTGGTCGTTAGTTTTAGATCTGACCTAACATCTGTCTTTTCCTACAGCTCTCCCTGGTTGCTGTCTGACTGACCGGTCTAACCATGAGGGTCTTCCTCCTGCTTTGCCTGCTGGCACTAGGCAACGCCAAACCCTACGAGCCAATCAACGTCATGGAGTTCATGAAACACTATGACATCATGATGGCTGATTCGGATGACGATGATGACGATGAAGAGGAAGACGACGATGACAATGATCTTGATGATGAAGATGAGAACTGTCCATCTGGTTGCCATTGCTCACCCAGAGTGATGCAATGCTCCGACCAAGGTTAGAACACACCAGGATCCACATATTACTGTAAACAAGGATTTCTCCTGGGTCGTGGAGGCAGTGTAGCCTAAGAGGTTTTTTACAGCAAACCTCTTACCAAAGACACTGCACATAGTAAGGCCAATGGCCATTTCAAATTGACAGGGCGACTGCATTCTCCTAGGCGGATGTGTATAGAGAATTAGATACAACATTGGAGGCTCAATCCATTCTTGTGGAAGCTGCTCAGCAGCGCATGAAGCCAAAAAAGTTTGATTTCCAGACATAACACTACTTGAATCTTCCGCATTGAACAAACACAGTAGACACTTCCCCGGGCCAAGCAGCTTAACTTCCAGTTTAGTCCTCGGCTAATTTGAATTCTCATAGTGAAACGAGTCAACTTGCGGTGGTTTCATCCACCGTTTCACAGCCACTTCTTTCACAATGTAAACTTATGGGAAAAAAGTATTTTTGGGTGCCTCACTGAGGGCTCAGGCTGGAGAAGCTGCATCTGCGTGTACTACACTGCTTTTACGTCAATAAAATGATCAATTATTACCAACAAAATTATCACATCCACCGTCTAGAATGGCAGATCTCAGCTACTCACAGGAAAGCAGAGCCCTCACCCAATGATTGACTTTAATCTCATGAAACTCTGTTTACTGTAACATTACCAGCTAACCCTATGATACTAAACTAACTAAAAATACATCAGTCACGTCACAATCAAACCACAGCCGACAGTGGCTTGTGGCATTGTCTCTGCTGTTGTGTATGATTACGTATGCTCTGATTTTGATCTGGTCTTTAATCAGAGATTTGCGTTTCTGCCAACAGGTCAGATCTCTGTTCCAGAGAAGATTCCTGAAGACACTGTGATCCTCGACCTCCAAAACAATGATATCACCGAGATCAAGGAGGACGACTTTAAAGGCCTCCACAAGCTTTATGTAAGAGAAACCTTCAGACCTAATTTAGTCTGCATGTAGAAATGAACACCACAACCCCTGTTAACATTAAACAGACCTAACTGTCAGGACATGTCTGAAGTTAAAAAAGTCAAGAACAACATCAATCCATCTGATGAAACCAATAAGTACCAGTTCCAAACATCAGCACAGTTCAGTTTCTATTTCACTGCATCTACACCACAAATTTGTCCAATTCAAGGAAATCCTAGCCATGTACCACATAACAAGAGAAGAAGATAGTTGAAGAAAGGACGAGTTAGCACTGAATCTACACAGCCCACACAGTGAAAGCTGCTCGTTAGCAGAGCTGCAGCAGAAACTTCAGTCCTCGATCTGGGTGAAATTAGGATGCGTGAAGTGAGGCATGAGCGTGCAGGGAATCAGAAGTTATTGTTTTTTTGGTTTTTCATAATTTATAGTATTGGACAAATGGATATTTTGAATTGATGTTGGCACTAGATGACAAGTCAGAACGACCACAGTCATTTTGTGGGGAACATGATGAGCACAAAATTTTATGGGAGTCCTTCTCCAAATATTTGTTTACATGTCTTGTGGTGACAGGAGTAAAGTCAGACAATGTCTACACCAGTGTTTCTCAAACTTTTTACTCCACGTACCACCTCAGAAAATATCATCTGAAATTATCATGATCATGACAGATGTTAAAATATATCAGTGTATAGACAATTCACATAGGAGGCGGGTTTATTTGTAATCCTGAATGGAACCGGTTCAAGAACCAGAGCTTATTTGGTGCTAAAATTTTCCATTTGGATTGCAGAGTTTCATTTTACCTACGCATACGATCTTTCTGTCACATTTTGGGTCGTAGCTAATCATCAATATATGCACACGTTACACTAGAGGACGGTCGCATACCACCAGTGGTGCATGTACTACAGTTTGAGGACCAGTGACTAAACTATACATTGTCTGGGATCCATGAATGTATTTGAATGAGTTTATGCTGGGAGATTTCACATTATGAACGAAAATATTGCCCTGGTGATTCATTAGATAAAAGTTATTACTTCACTTACTTGACTACTACCAGAATTTGCTGATTTAACATCCCTGGCATCAAAAGTGTGTTATAAAACAGAAGTTGGTCCATGTGTTTGAGTATCGGTGTTCTGCTGCATTGTGGGGAACATAAAAACTAACTTTCAAAATTAAGCCCGTTGTTATCTACAACGCTGTAAACTTGCTAGTCTTTCAAAAATTAAACTGGAACAAGCAATTTTCTTGCATTTTTGGAATCTGTGAATCGATTCAGAATCGTAGAAGATAAGAGTCGCAAATATTATCATGTGAATTTTTAACCACTCCTACACCCAACATTGGCATATTTTGAGCCAACATCAACAAAACAGAACAAAAGAGATCCAGTGATCAACCCACAACTTCCTACTATGGCAAAAAAAATACCTTGGAGACTTGGAGAACTTTAAATGAGTTACATTCAGACTCAAGATACATGTGAATGACAATACCATCTTGTAGCTTTTAAACCGGATGAGAAGAAATAGCTCAGTATTATCGGTCTAAATCTAAATGAAGCCTTACGAGATGAAAGTGGCTCTGCATGAAACTCCCAGTTGAGGAGCAGGGGCAGTAACAGCGGGTCTGTCTTTGATCGAGCCGATGTTTTTCCAGCTGGCAATGTCTACAACTCTGGATTACAATGTACTGTATTAAAGCAAACTGTAAGAACAATCTACAACCACAGCTTTGTGCTTAAACACCGACTTGCCATCAACCGTTCCTTCTTACACCTGCTGTAAGAAATGCAGTAAAACCCAGTTCAAATCTATTCATTTCTCCTACAACAGGGCCTGTTTCTGATCAACAACAAGATCTCTAAGATCCACCCCAAGGCCTTCAGAAACCTGAACCATCTCAGACTGCTGTACCTCTCCTACAACCTGCTGACTGAGATCCCCGCAAACCTGCCTCCCAATGTTGTCGAGCTCCGCTTCCACGAAAACAAGATCAACAAAATTCAGAAGGACGCATTTAAAGGCCTGAGAAAACTCCATGTGCTGGGTAAAACCTGGTTTAAGCTTTCTGTGTCAGATCAGCCATAATTATTGTACTTGAAGGCCATTTGGAGTGTGCTCGAGTGTCCAGTTCTGTGCCAAGAATAAGTCTACAGGTTTTTATTCAACCCAAAAACTGCAGCATTTCATTTCATTTCATTGATTTACGGATGCTTTAACCAGAGAAGTAATGAATAAACTTCTACACTGATGACTGACTTATCCAAGTCCTAAATCCTGATTTACCACCATTATATTCAGGAATTTTCCTTTGTGTTTTGGTGCACAACAAACAAAATTATAAAGAAGATAAGTACTAACACATCAGGAAGCATAGGCTGGCATGAGGCTAGGGTAAAGATGGTGGAACTGGTAAAAATAAACAACACTGACTGTTGTTAGGAGACGGGAGGTTAGTGTTCACTCTTAAAGCAACAATAACCAAGATGTGGCAAACACCCAATCATCCAATGATCCACCCTGATCTCTTTCCTGATAATTCAGTTCAATTTCATTTTATTTTTGCAGCGTAAGCTACAACAGAAGTTATCTCAGGACACTTTTTCATATAGAGCAACTCTTCACTGTATGTTAGACCCAACTATTCCCACCATGAGCAAGCACTTGGCGACAGTGGCAAGGAAAAACAAAGTGGGCGGCTATCGACTGAGTGGGACAGAGTTGCACAGCAACAATAATAACCTCTTCTGTCTATGACACATTGAGTATTTTTCCCATGACAGGTCCACACTGTGTTTTCTGCATCTGCATATCTGCGAAGGTCATGATGTGAATTTCATCTGGTTACATCTGCAAGGGCCCTCTTGAGGAATATGCAGACAACATCTATGGGAACATGTTCGTGTCGGCCCTGCTGTTCACGTCTACATTTGATTCAGAGTATATCAGGGACTCTGACGTGTTTATACTAGAATTAAGTCTAATTAATGATTGGCTAAAAGGATTTGTTAAGTGTTACTTATCATGCAACTGTGTTGCGAGTTCATCTTAATTAAAACAAGAACATTGGATCACATTTAAATGACTAATGAAAGAAGGAAAGACTGAGAGAATATTATCGACAGGAACTGGCTGAACTGATTTTATTTAAAACAATGCCAAACTTTTACTTGTTATCCATAGATCATTCAGATTACTTTCACCAAGATGCTTTCTGATTAATTGTATTTACACACATGGAAACAAACTTAACCAAGAGCAACTCATAGTAATTCACTTGATGTATGTTGTCTAATGTAACCAGGAGATATTATGGATCATTAACAATAAACCAGATGTTTTGTGCTTGTCCAAACAGAGCTGGGCGCCAACCCTCTGACCAACAGTGGGATCGAGCTGGGAGCATTTAACGGCTTGTCAGCCCTGTACGTCGGTATGGCGGAGGCCAAACTAACTGCTATACCAAAAGGTAGAATATCACTGTGATGATTTAAACAAATAAATGACTAACTCTTTTTTTCTCCTCCAGTCACCCACCTACAGTTTTACTATACTGGACCTCAACTGTAGAGCTAAATGAGGCATAAACGCTGCTAATCTCTGTTAAAATGAAGCTTTGGTTCAACAGGTTTGTTTTCAAATCATTTACCCTTTACATTGGTTATGTGTTTTGTATCTCCCAGACTTCCCAAGCAGCATGACAGAGCTGAACCTGGACTACAACAAGATCATCAAGGTGGAAATAGAAGACTTCATCAGATATAAAAATCTGCTGAGGTGAAAAGCCACATTTCATCCTAGAAACTAACATTTTCCAATCAGTCAACATTTTCTGCAGACTCGTCTTCAGGTTTAAGTGTTTTTCTTCCTCACTGTAAACTGATACCTGTCAACTATATTTTGTTATTGTTTGCAGGCTAAGACTAGGCTTTAACCAGATCAAGTCTGTAGAAAATGGCAGCTTTGCCACCATCCCGAACGTTCGTGAGATCCACCTGGACAACAACCGTTTGAAAAAGGTCCCACCAGGCCTCAGCTCCCTGCGCTACCTCCAGGTGAGATATAGACACTGTAACAGATCTGGCACTTTGATCAGCGTCAGTAGATTAAAGTGCATGTCATAAAACTGACAAATTCAGCTGGGTTTAGTTGACAGAACAACTCCCTCTTTACCACCAAAGTCCTCCATCCACCTGTCAACCTCATGCTCCATCTCACCCTCAAAAGATACCTAAACCTTTTCACTTTACTCAATGGAGGGTCCCCTTCCACGGAGTCCGCCATGTTGAACCACCATGTTTCTAGAGTAGCCCAGAATGGACAAACCAAACACTGGCTCTACATAGGGCCTTTACATTTTCCATGCAGTTCCTGGTCACTGTAGTTTCTCCCACAAGCGAGGAAGGAGAGGATAAGATGACAGCATTGCAATCCGCAACTACACCGCTAGATCCCTTGATCCCTAGAACAACCCTTGATGTGAAACTTATACTACACTGTTGTCACATAAGGATAGCAGCAATATGTTATTCTAACTTTTCAGCAGCTTGTAACTCTGTTCCAGTCTTTCTTTCCTGGTCTAAATGCAGTATTAGAACAGAGATCTTAAACATGGTTGGTTTACAGACAAGGCAGGAAAACAACTGATCAAATCCTCTCTCGTCTGTTTAGGTGGTTTTCCTCCATGGCAACAAAATCAGCAGCGTGGGAGTCAACGACTTCTGTCCCATCAGGCCCACTATCAAGAAGAACCTGTATACAGGCATCAGTCTGTTTGCCAACCCTGTTAAATACTGGGACGTCCAGCCAGCCACCTTTCGCTGCGTGAGCGGACGAAGGGGCGTTCAGCTCGGAAACTTCAGAAAGTAGAAGAAGGGAGTGAAAGTGATATGTTCCAGACAGCTCAGAAATGGAAAACTGCCAGTGTCCTCGTTACAGTATAACGAAGGGGCTGGGAATAATTCTGATAGATTAAACAAGATGAAGCTGCACTCCTAAAGTGTTAGCTGTTCAGGAAACGAGAGAAAACTCATTATATTGATGTATATTAGAAACGTAGTAGATGTTGTTGAATGCTGGTACAATTTACACATAAAAGTTCTTGGACAGGTCAGAAAATGGATGTTGGTGCTGAAAATATTAAATCATAAACACTGAGATAATGTTTTCAGTAAGTAGACGGGGGGGTGGACATAATACCATGAACAGCTGTACATTATAATGAAACTCAGCCCTGTCTACCTTTGCGAGGTGCATTCAGTGAGGCCATGCTTACCTTCTGTCTCTCAACTTTTGCTGTGTAAACTTTCCCAGGAATAAAGCGCCTCCCTCTGGTCACTTTTTGAACAAATCCACCCAATGACTTGACTTGAGTAGCGTTACAGGCTTTTTTAGTTCTTTCCTTTCTCGTCATTTTTTTCTTTACATATTATATTTACGCCTTTTTTTTTTTTTTTTTTTTAAATTGATAATGAAATTATCATTAAAGAATAACTATAGTCCAGAGCTGTAACATAACAGGAGCTTAAAAACCTTTTCCTCCCAGCAGAAGTCTGTACAGTCAACGAATGATGGTGGCATCATTTAGTGCAACGAGTCACTTTGAAGTCCGATGTCTGTCTTCATGTGGATGTTTTATATTATCTCACTGCATGTCTGTATTGTCTTTATTTAGAACCTGAGAGCTACATGTCAGACTGGAATATACATTGTTGTTGATATAGACCCAAAATCATCACATTGTTTTGATGAACTATAGCAACCAGGTGAGCTACAGTTATCATTGAAATTGAAAAGCAGGTAATGGCTTCTTCCTTACAAACATGTTCCTGTTTCCTCCAGTGATATCTCCTCAGAAATGGTGCTATATTTATTTAGTATCTTTAAATAAAAACTGAAACACCTCTCCATTCATGTCTTTTCTTTTTGTCGAAATGAAACTGGGTTTGTGTTGGGAAGTTAACATCTGATTAACATCTCTCGGACAAAACTTGTGATTTTAGGTTGTATGAAGAAATTTGACTTAAATAAAATAAAAGTATCTGCAAAAATCAATGGGCTAAGGCACTGGTTGTCAAGATATTAGCAGGGAAAAAGGTTGATTACTGATTAGAATTCACCAACTCATGAAATTATTGTTTACTTTACATCTCAAAGCAAAGATTCATATGTGGATTGAATTCATAGAGGAGCTGCAACTCACAAATTTATGGATAAATGGTTATAAGTAACTATTTTCAACAGAGGACCAGCAAATTCTCACATTGGAGAAGCTGGAACCAACAAATATTTGAATAAAACAATTAACAGATTATCAAAGTTATTGCCAATCAACTTATTTTTGATCAACTAATCAACAAATTAACTTATGTTTCAGCACTAACTTCAAGTCTGAAGATATTTAGCTGTTATATTGTCCTCGGGATTACCTTGTTTAATTCAGCAAAACTAAAGTTCTCCAGCTAAACGTTATAAATGGGACCGGTGTTGGTTTCCTTGGTAGGTGGCTGATTAGTTGAGCTACTCCTTCATCCACCAGCAGATGTCGCTGCACACTAAAGAGTCACAGTTAGACCTCTTGGTGTCAGTGGAGGTCAGGAGACGAAGTCAAAGGAACCCAAGGAGTGATGTGGCTTTCAGAGAGGCTGCAGTAAATACAGTACATTGTCTAAAGTTTGCTCTGGTTCCCAGGTTTGTCCACTTCTTCTAAATTAAGGAACTCACTAGTAGCCAGACCAATGTGGAAAATAGAGAGGATGAGAGGTCTTGTAAATACTATAACAATCTATTGATTTCTTTTTATAGCTGCACTATTTCATCACATGGAAATATTCTGGATTTAGAACTTGAATTTACAATAATACAGCTTGAATAATGCCAATTTGTCAATGTCATTTTGAAGATGGAGCCTCTGAAGTGTTTGGCAGCGTTAAACGTAGCCCTGATCCAGGACTGTTGTCTTATATCTCTGAATTGCCAAATACAAACTCATTGGCTGGCAGGAAATCTTTGCAGCGACTAATAAGATGGGGGAAAAAATGATGTAAGGTCCATAATCATAACTCACTTCAACCATGACAGGGAGAAATCCTGCACCTTGTTTGATTTTACATGGTTTGTATTCGCCTTCTCGCTGAGTTAAAAAATGGTTTTATCCAACAAGAAACCAAAGATTCAACATAGCATGACAGGTCAGACAAGGAAGTACAAAGTAAAAGGTGTTTCCTGTCTCGATGATGTGTTGGAAAGTGAATTTACTCAAACTGCAGAAAGCACCCTGCGGCTTCTCATCTAACCAGCTCAGTGCTTTTTAAACTGTTCCTTCCCCCTAATATTTCAAACTTATCCACCAACACAATTTAGTGTCCATGCAGCCCAATTTTTAATGAACAGATGGCGCACAGGACTCACCCTGACCACATTCTGGAGGTCTGCACAGACTCATCAATAAAAACCAGTAAAAGAAAAAAAAAAAGTCTTGTCAGCAGACCGAGCTGCACATTTTAGTTTTTCACTTCATAATGAGTATTTGTATGCTGTTGGAAATTGTCCTGATACAAGAATGGGTTTGGTTTAACTTTGAGCGCCCGGCCTGTTTAGATTTAAATTAAGTCATTTATAAAAGCCTATAAATTGCAGAGAATTATATGTAATCTTTTTGGTTTTTGGTTATTTGTTTAATAATGACAGATGAGGCCAAAGCAGTGGACAGTATTATTGTCAACATTTTTCCATTAGCTGCTTATCCTTTAGAGGGTTCTGGGTCAGCTAAAGCGCATCACACCTGATATTTTGCTTGGTTGGTGGCACTGGAGTCGCCAACATTTTTCTGATTTAGGGTAGTATATGCAAATGAACAAGTTTAACTTGTTCCCTCACTCATTTGCTGGCAAGTTTGTTGCTCTCTCTATCTGACAATTTATGGAGGTGGGCATGCAACAATTCTCAAACAACAGCTCCGGTGCCGGCATAAGTCTAAAAGAAGATGTGTGCCTCACTATGCAGCTCTAACAATTACTTCTCAACGCTTCTGTCAATGGCTCTGTTAATTGCTTTTGCAATCGTGAGCAATTGCTTGTGCCCCAGAGGGTTAGCTCTCAGATGTTCCACTTTTCTTCACCAGTCTCCCTGACTTTGTCTGCCGTTTGGTGCTGGACAGGTAGTGAACAGTGAGTTTATCAGAGCAAAGATTTGCTGGAAAAAGCTGCTGCTGCTGCTGAAGACAAGGCGGCTAAGAGCGCTGACAACGAAACAAACAAAACAACAGGCTGAAAGATGCTAAAACACTTCATAGCCCTGATTGGAACCTCAGAGTTGGTGATGATTCATCCATTTTTCATACCTGCTTATCCATGTCTGATCCCAGCTGACATTAGGCGGGAGGCGTGGTACACCTTGGACAGGTCCAGTGATAATTCTCACTCGTTATAACAACTTCCAGGAATGTGAGATCAGTTTTCAGTTATGGAGAGAAAAGCATCGTGATTCAACAATTTTCTTGTAAACCGTAACCGTTCCATTATAATGGGTCTCTATGGAAGTTGCTTTGAGATATATTTTGGGAGGTGCTGACACAAAAACATTTTCATTCTTGGCCCCCTGACAAAACCGATTGAAACAGTGAAACACACATGCATGCACACACACGGGACAGGAATGATGAATGTGATGAAACCAGTGTGAAAACGTGACAAGCTGTGAGTGTTTTCTTTGCCCTTGCAGACTCTCTGGGAGGCCCCTGTCAAACAGCAGCCAGCTCCCTGCAGACTTCCAGAAACCCAACACCTGCGAGCTGCCTTTGTCAGATCCATCTTTACCTGAAACTGATATCTACAGTCCGCAGAAAATGAGGCCGAGCCGCAGTACAGTACAGTACGACGACGTAGTGCTGCGGATGATTTCATTCTAGACTGTTTTGTCTTTTTAAATGAAGACTCGTTGTACTGTGGGTGGGGTGGTGGGGAGCTGCCTCTCTCTCTCCTTCTCCAGGAAACATATGGAACAGATCTGCCGGTTGGCCAGACCTCGTTCTGCCACGTCTCACAGCCACACACACACACACATACACACACACAGAAAATAGTCCTAACTCCGGGGCTTTTACCTCTCTTCACCCTCTGCTTTAACTCTTCTCCATCTTCTATTTTACTCATTTCATTTTCTCGCCTGTCTTCCACTCTGTCCTGCACCCCCGACTTTTCTCCACCAGCTTTCTATCCTGCACAGACGAGTCTTCAAGCTCGAGAAGTTAGGCAGGGAAACATGCTCATCAGCAATATGAAGATGCTCTACATGTTAAAGTAAAGTACGTATAAAAACGCACACTGTAATTTCTGTCGCTAGAGGTCTCTCACATCAAAACAATAACAAAAGATGTAGTGTGACGACGTCATGAATCTTCATTGTTCACCATTGCCGATGTCAATATATCTGACGTTCATGTTCGTGTAGGAGGTAATATGTAGTTTTATTCCCATTATGTTGAGCCACGTTTGCGTCCTTCCTTCCTTACTCTCTGACGCACGTTATAGCAAGTAGACGGGGTAAAGAGGATATGACGCCATTGACAGGCAACCAAATCAAACATACCTTGAATAAAATTACGTTTTTCTCTCAGGTGTTGGAAACATTTCGAGTACACAGCTCACTAAAATATATAATATAGCTCATATAACTCAACAAGGTCTGTCCAAATCCAAGGGCTAAGAGAAAAAAGTCAAGGGAGGCTTCCTGTGACACCTGAAATAAGGCGCCTAATAAAATATTAGGCTTAGTAATCTTCAGGAAAAACAAGCAGCGGTCCAGTTCACACAGCAAAAAGCCAAATATTAGACAAGCGAGGTGATTCTGTCACCACGTAACTACATTTAAACTAAGCTGTGATGCACCAGGAGCTTGCTGATTCGGCAGGTGATTGTCTGAGGATCACTTTGCATGTTATTTTTTATTGTTATGTGATTTGCCATAATTAATGAGAACAGCACACGGCAATGAAAAGTTTTACAAGTTGGATAAAGCTGAGACAAACGGCTCAATCAGGTGGAGATGTGCGAGGAATGACTCACAGCTGCACTGCAGGTTTGATTATCACCAGCTGAACACGCTTTAGAGTCTGCATCGAGTTAATTTAAAGTTCACACTAACTAACTGGCTGACTGGATTTGTATTAAAGGTGGTAATTCATATATTTACTTAATAAATGACAAACTATAATTGAATTACAATCGATTGATTGGAACATCCCACACATAAACAGGTTAATTGGTAACAGGTGACAGGAAAAGGTGAATAAGAGGTGAATGAAAAGGGGGCATCCTCGAGAGACTCAGGCTTTCCCAACGTAAAAGGCAAGACCGAACACCAACACTGAATTCTCGTGACCTTTGATCTGTCAGGATAAATGATTTTACTATATTGGCTGAGGAACACTTTGGGAAACCACCGTTTGTCACTGCATATACAAAGACAAGTTAGGAACAACATCCAGAAACACAGCGACTTCTTTGGATCCAAGCTCACCTGAGATGGACAGTCGATGTACTGGTAAAGTTTCCTGTGGTATGACAGGTCATGGAGGTCATGTCTTCCAAAGTAAAGAGCAAGAGGACCATCTAGACTGTTACCAGTGCAAAGTTCAAAAGCCAGCATCTGTGATGGTCTAGGTTAGAGTCTTCTGTGAAGGCACCATTAATGCTTGAAGCAACGTATGCTTATTCCAGCAAGACAATACCAAGCCCGTGTTCGTGCAGAATACAACTATGTGGCTTCATTGTAAAAGACTGGCCTGCCTGCAGTCCAGACCAGTCTCCCATTGAAAATGTGTGCCACATTATGAAGCACAAAACACGGCAACAGAGACCCCAGAACTGAAGTTGTTTATCAGCAAGAATGGGAGGAATTTTGCTTTCAAAATTCAACCGTTAGTGTCCTCAGTTGCCTTACGCTTACTGAGTGTTGACGGCATCAAATTGTAGATTTACAATATATATATAATATAGGGTATATTTGCAAAAAATAAAAGTTTAAACATAAATATCTTGTCTTTGTTCTGTATTCAATTATGTCAAAAACGATTAGTCAATCATTGTATTCTGTTTATACACTTGTCCAAACTGAAATTTTGGGATACTTCAGTAAAAAGTTCACCTGCATCCTTCATTCTGAAGCTATGCTATATTTCTTAACCTAATTCTGTGTTGTTGTGATGGTGTAACATTCCCACAAAGATCACTCAAGTCTCAGTCGATTCCTCTTTTAGTCGGCCGCTTCTTCACTAAATTCTTTCAGGTGAAAAGTTGGTGGATGTTCTTTCCTTCACTCTCTTCAAACTGTAAATCAGCGATGTGCTTTAGATTTATTGTACCTTCTTAGGAACGTGTCAACTTTAAAGGCCGCCTCAGGAGATAAATCAGCTATTCCTCTCTACTGATCGAATATGTTATATCCAAAAACAACAAATTCAGATCACTTTTCCGTCCTCCTCTTTCCATTTCTTTAGCCTCCCTTACCTTATCAGAACAGTTATGTATAATAATAATAATGGCAATTATAACAATAGTGACTATAATTTTATAGCTTTTATCGTTCCATTTCAAAGATTTTAACGTAGTCCAAACTGTTTTTTTTTTTTTAATCATACCATAGCTTAGTGCTCTTTGAACCTTGATTAGTGTCAGAGGTTCATAATCCAATCTGACTTGTCATAATGAATTGACTTTACACTGACAGTTGAAGGGGTTTAATTCTCAAACTTGGCTGTATTTTTGAGGTGGTTAGAACAAAATGAGACTAAATCTCACTGAGCTTCAGTTTGATGATAATAAGGTATTTGATGCCCAGAGTGTCAGAAAGATTTTCCATCAAACAAACGTTTTTACGGTTTGCCATTTTCTAACATCATCTTTGACATGTTTGTCTTCAGATGCAGTGAGTGTCCTTGGTTATACAGTGAGCCTGGAAGAAGCTGGTTAGAGGCCAACAAAAGAGGCAGAGGAGGCACAGGGGGAGCTCAGGTTTCCAAAGTATAAACTGTGGACAAAGTGGGCAATGGTAGACTCATTAAGCAGGAGTGGGCCACTGCTTTCAGCCCATGCAGACCCGAAATCCTCATCAATCACTTCACAACTCACTGATGAATTCAAGGCTACTGAAATATCGCTCAACCTTCTAATTCTCATTAACATTGGAGCAAGAAGAATGTCTGTGTTTTCAAATCCATCTTTTAAAAGACTTAACAGCCCAAATCTGCCCAAAGAGTTGAAAGGTCACCTACCTCCACTTCGTCCAGCTATCTCAAGCTTCCTGTTGAAAAGGTGTAGATGAGCAGAAGATAAATAAAGCCCATAAAGCAATAACACTTCAGGTGTAAAGAGATAATTCCTCAATGCAAAGGAAAACTGTGTGCACACAGCTGTGGCAAGTACGTTAGGTCAAAGTTGAAGCGCAAAATGAGTAAATGAGTAAATGTTTAAATACATAACGAGAACTGGTAACACTTCATTTGGATAGTCCACTTTCAGGTTTTAAGAGTATTTGTAACATTTTAAAAGATAATAGCCGAGATTCTGCAACCGTCTTCTGAGACCAGTGTGGCGTCCAGTGTGTGAAATAGTATCTATTAGCAGTTAGTTTTTGTTGTCTTAAAATGAGCCCTTCATATCCTCTTCCACAGAGTCAGAAAAAAAAATCCATGCAGAATATTTTAAATGTGCAAGATATGAATAACAAGCTGTAGTAGTCCAAAAGATGAAGGTGTGTGTTAATGATCTGGGGTGGGTGGAGGTTGAGCGTCAGTGTCAGAGGAGGTCTTGGACCTTGTTGATGAGGCGAGTGACAGTCGGGAAAAAGTGTTTTTGTGGCCTGAGCTTTTGGTTCTGATGGACTGCAACAGTCACATGAACTCTTTGGATAATCTGTTAAACATCTGCAGACAAAGCATCAAAATATCTGTAGGTGCATTATCCAAATGAATGGTTACCAAAAAATGAATAATGAAAGTACTCCTACATTCCTGTCAATGTCTATCCCTATCCATCATTCATGTCTTCAAAAAGTTAATTTAACAGATAACGACAGGTAATATGAAACATAATTATCACAGATCGTCCAATCAGAGCCCTTCTCATTCATCAGATCATCATTTTTTTAGTTCACGACAAATCCTGCACGTGTTACTGCCAACATACCTACAACAACTAATGAGGCAAACAGTCTCCCCCAGACTGCAGTGGATGCTTTCAGAGAGGAATCAAACACTTTACAATGCCAAAATCACGGCAAAACAAAAAAACTCTCAAAAGTTGGACAAAATTGAACATTTAGTCTGTCAGCGCTCAGTCAACACATGTTCACTGTCCAAAAACACAAGCAAAACTAAAAACATATACCACCGACTCATCCAGAGCAGAGCCAAGGCTAAATGAGGCCAATGAAATTAAAATGTTTAGAGGCAAAGACTGACTGAAAGGCCTGTTTGTTCATGTGAGAGAATCCCAGCAGTGATGCTTTCTGCAGGGAAAAGACTGACATGAAAAATGAGCGACGACGACGACGACGACGGGCCAATTGCTGTCTGGCTCTGGAGTGGAAAAACCTGGCCTTTGATGAATGTGTGTGAGAAAGAGAGAGTGTGTAGACAAAATAGTCGAATAAGAGCAGAAATGTAAAAAGTAGTAAAACCGTACCTGTTCACAAATAAACAATCTGTTGTTCCAAACTTGAGTTTCCACACTAAAGCCAGCTTAATCCCTTTTTGTCTTAAAAGCACCAATTAACTGTCATTACTGTTCTTTTATTATTCAGACATAATGTGCCAAGTATAGTGAGTAAGTGTGAAGAAGTATGTTTCATGGACATTAACTCCAGCTGCCGGTTGCACCAGTTGAACTTAGATTCCATCTTAAGTTTGAACGTAACTGGTTAGTTTCCCACTAAACACACTTTCAGAACATCATCTCTACTTACACTATCTCTGTAACGCCGTCACGGAGATCGACATTTCTCCTGGTGCATCCCTCTGGACTAGTGAGAGAAACAGACTGTGTGAACTAGCTAACGTGATGCATGTTTGTTGATTATTGCACGAAGCCAAAATCATTTGTTGATTGAAGATCGCTGTATGTCACACATAGTGGTCATACTAACAACAGATTTTTAGAAATCTTTCATCTTGGAAGAGAATTAAACACCTGAAGTGTTACAAATTTCTGATAAAGGTAACCAGCAGTGACAATTCCCATCAGAAGTAAATTAAGCATCTTACTTCCACACGGCAACCTCCGTGGCGGCAGAATATAGCCAAAAACTGCAGTTCCTCAAACGTCCACTTGAGGCTGGGTCCAGAAGTGAGTCAGTCTCCATAAGTCCCCATGTTAAAATGTCCAACTTCACAGCAGAAATAAACATGTTTACAGCCTGGTACAAAAACAGTTTTGGTCTCTGTAGCTAATTTCCCCGTTCATGACAACTGTAGGTATTTTTATAGAACTCACCTGTTCAGATTATATTAAGGCTTAAAGTTATGCAGAATTAACAGTGTGGACGCTTTGACTGACAGGTGGATGCAGAGACCTGCAGATTGTTTGAGCAACCAGGCTTCATTCGGCCCGCCTCAGCTCAGTGTTTTATGATGGTTCTATTTATGAAAATGTGTATTTGTTACCATTTCCTCTTGTGATGTGGTGGCTGTTGTTACATCTGAAAAAGGTGGAGTATGGAGTATTTCTTTTATATCAAGCGTTCATGGACTGCCAGGTTTGTTTCAACCAAAGCGGACATGAGTCAGTTTCAACTACTAAGTGCATCATCCATGATCATCCCGTCAGCTCTGGATGCCTGCTGCTTTTATCACAGTTAAGAATTTAATGGTCTAAATTCAAAGTGCCAGGTTTTTCTCTGCTGTTTCAGATTGTATTTGAGTGTATAAGGTTGATTAGTTTGCATACACTGATTTAATAGTACCTACATTAAGGTGCATACATGTTAAATCAATAAACAAAAAACTGTATTACACTGTATAATTTAAACAACGTTTTTCTGCTTCTTAGGAGTCAAATAAACGATGACTTGAAGGTTCTGATATAAAAATTCTAACTAACTGTATTAAAAAATGTGTTAATGGTGTGCTGTATAAATAAATGTACAAAGACTGACAGGAGGCCAGAAATGAGATAGACAGACAGAGAAATACAGAGATGGACAGACAGTCATAGACAGAATCACAGACACTGTTATTTTAGCCAGTAGCGATCTTAAAGCGAGAGCTTTTGAAGAGCCGTCCAATAAAAAGAGATTTTATCCAGATGGAGTCTGCTGCTGAGGACACAGCCGTGTTCTCCTCATCACAATTAGCACAGAGGGAAACATTCAAGACCACAATGTCCTATTAAACAGACATAATTACATTAACATGGGAACTTCCCAGAATTCCCCTGCCCTCACAAACACATGAAAAACGCATTGACTCTGACCACAAACAATAATATAGATGAATAGATGAACTGTAACTGTAGTAGGGAGAAGACAGAGTAGGCTACTGTACCACTGGACGGGTATGATTCATCGACTGAGAAAAAAAAGAAAGACTACATACCGTTTTTACAGTCTAATACTCATGCACATCAGCCTGCCTAAAACCTTTAAGCTGAGGCATATAGAGTATAAAAGACCAGAGAAATCTGTGCTTTTGACAGCTGAACAACAAGATACTTTATTTACCTTTTTACAACCCTGATTCCAAAAGAGTCGTGACGCTGAGTAAAATCTGCAGATTTTCAAGTGCTTTTATTTATTTAAATAAAGTACAAAGACAAGATATTCAACGTTTAAACTGATTTTTGTGAATATACATTTCTTCTGAAAGCCTGCAACACGTTCCAAAAAAAAAAGTTTTCTACTGCGTTACCTTTGTAACCTTTTCTTAAGCGTTTGGGAGACGACACTAATTGTCCAAGTTAAAGTGAAATTCTTTCCCACTGACTTCAGCTGCTCGGCGTTCCGGGGTCTCCGTTGTCATATTTTGCGTCACACATTTTTAATGGGAGACATGTCTGGACTGCAGCCAAGCCGGTCCATTTGCACTCTTTTACTATGAACACGTGCAGAATGTGGCTCGGCATCGTCTTGCGGAGATAAACAGGCACACCTCTAAATGTTGTCTGGACGGCAACATATGTTGCTCCAAAACGTAACTATATATAGTTCAGCATTAATGGTGCCTTCACAGATGTGCAAGTTAGCCATGCCATAGACACTAACATCACAGATGTTGGCATCAATTAGGGATGGGTACTGAAACCCGGTGTTAAACAAGCGCTAGTGGAGCTAAATTATTGAAGGCTGTAATATCGATTAGCTCTGACGTTCAATACAGACACTTGTTGAGAGATCTATGGCAAAAACTGACTGCTAGTGTGAGTTAACACTAAAAAGTGCTGTTACTTCACCACACTGGATGCGAGAGACATTGCTCATTTCAAGTCTTTTGCATGTAAGCACAAAAACAGGAGCAATTTTACCAAACATCTAGCAACAAAAAATGATTGGGGTGTTTATTAACGTTAATTTTGGATATCACCATTAATTGTGCAGCTGTTGAAGTAGTGTTCAGTTCCGTTAGCACTCCTCTTTGCTGGTACAGGAGTGGTTAAACTGTGCTGTGCCAGAAATAAGGATACTGCTCCAGCACATCGCTGACACTGACATGATTTCTCTTGCCTCTAGGCCAACATCAGAGGGTTTTCGTACAATGCTGCTCCACAAGCAGCGGTTAGTGTGGACTGCGAGCTAGTTAAAGTTACATCATTAACTTACCACAGAGAAAAAAGGCCAGTGCATTGAGCAGCAGCAACAAGTGGTATTTCTCCAACAAAGTGACAAGACATAGCGGGTTCCCTGGCTGCTTAAACATAAATCCTCATAGGCTCTCTTTGTTTCTTTTGCTGTTATCGTTGTGGTTTTGTTTCACAGTGTTGCATACTGTTGCAGACCGTTTAACAGCCCAGGCTTTCTCATCATTAATCAGTGTCTTCTTTCTTTTTTATCTTCCTCCTCCTCCATCCATCCATCCACTCTCACTCTCTTTCAGGCTTAGCCCACCCAATAAATCATCCATCCATCCATTTCTATAACCGCTTATCCTCACAGAAGGATCGCGGAGGTCTGGAGCCAATCCCAGCTGGCACTGGGCGAGAGGCAGGGTACACCCTGGACAAGTTGCCAGTTCCAATAAATCATAATTAACAACAAAATATTCTGTGCAGTAATACTGATGTAATGCAGTCACAGGTGTGTGTTTATATTTTTGTTTATTTAAAAGGATTCCCATTAGGTGATGCCATGGTAATCAGATAATCGTGTTTATAGTATTTATAGAGTATTTTACAAGTTTTTCTTAATTTGTTTAGTTTTTTTCTCTTCTTTCTCTTATTTTCTCTTTGCATGGTAGAAACTTACTGAACCACTGAACTATTTGCCCATGCTGTTCTTCACAAAGTGGTGAACATCGGCCCGTCTTTGCTCGTGAACGACTGAGCTCTGAGGATGAATGAATTAATGCCTTGTCATGCTAGAAATTACATGCATTAAAGAATCCGTATCATAATACTATTGTCACTTCTGGTGAAGCAAGCGATCGAGTAGCCACGCTTTGCTGGAGCTCTGGCGCACTCTAATATTTGATAAGTTCATATTATTATTTTTGACAAGCTAGACAATGTTTTTAACCACCATGGAGAAACCAGCCAAGAAAAACTCAAATGGCAACAGCATTTCCAACACAACTGAACTAGACCTGACCTAATACTGCTCCTTTCTCCAAAACAATAGTCTGCATCCCCAGAACTGTGTAGACTAAAATGAGACTTGATGAGACCTTCTGAGAATGAAAATCAGGAACCTACAGAGCACTATCTAACCTTTAAACTAGTAAGACTTGAAACAAGCAATGAAACTCAACAATGTAAATGTATACGCCCCCGTTTCTGACAAAAACACTGTGCAGTCTGCTGTCTGCAGTCTGTAGATCCTATGTTATTTTGTGTCCAAAAAGTAACTGAAACTGTAAATTTGTACAAACATCTGAAACATCACAAAAAGGCCAGTGGAAAATCTTTGTCATCCAAACAGTCAAACATCAGAGTACTACGAGTCTATGACTTATTGCCTAAAGGAGCTACGTATATGAAAACAATAACACGTGGAATCTGACATAAACCCGACAGTTTGTTTTTATCAGTAATGACTATCATCTAGCAGTCTACGTCTACAGACTGTTAGCATAAGGACAGGAGCAAGTGCTAAACATTTGTTCGTTGAATCTGGTGTCCCATTGTGATTCTCAGTGAAAATAATCACCTTGCAACTAGTATGACCCCTTTTGTCCGTCTCATCCCACCGTCTGTCTGGACAAACAGCAAGAATGTCTGGATAACAGATCCAGTAGCCATTAGAGCACAGACAACATCTATCCAATACCACCCAACACTGGAACCCACTCAACACGTAACACTCTCCATATGCCCCATTACGCTTTGGTCCACACACTTGTGCAGATCACAAGCCTTCAATTGGTCTTATGACACTGCACTTGTCACTGAAGACTGCCAGTCAGTCAATAGTGAGGCTCATTAGTTTTAATGAGATCCACTGACAATGTTAACCAGCTGTTCGTTTTGGGCAACCAAAGAGACAAGACAACCTTTATTCTGCAGTATCTCAGTTGAACGTTATGTTACTCACAAACAGATCAGTGTAATGATACACTGATGTGTAATCAGGATAACTGCTCCCACTCTGCGCCTCGTACGTGTGTTCTCACATGTAACTTTGGACTGTGTGCATAACACTTCACGTCACGTAGTCACAGACCATCAACTCTTTCACAGATTTTGGTGAAACATAATATCATAAACATAATCAGCAGAGGCGAAAAGACCAAAGAGAACGACGGGGAGTTAAAACAGACAAAAAGAGTGTGAGGACGAGCAAGAAGCCACCAAACAAGAGTAAATTTCGGATTGACTTTTAAGTCGTTGATGAGAGCTTGGTGAAATAAAAGCTGAAAGACAGACGCCAAGCTGGGCTTCTTGCTGTTGGACTAATACGTAATATTAGCTGGCTGCTATGTCTTGTGTTGTTGTCTTGACTTTTTAATGTAATCAGAACAAATACACGCGTACAGCTGTCCATATTTATGTCAGCACTGGGGGAGCGCTAAATCAGAAAAAACCTAATTTCTACATAATGTTACTTTCATATCTAAACACTGTGACAGAATAAAGACAAACGGCACAGGCTATGTATTTTGGGATAAGAAACATTTTCTACTGTGGGAGAAACCAGCCAAGAAAAGCCCTGCTTAGTACGTAGTGCACAAACTTTGGACGTGAGAAGGACGAACAAAGAGCTGAATCATTCATCTTCACTGATATTTTATCAACATTAAGACATTAACTCTGAATTATTCCATCAATACAGTTTTCATTTTCAGCAGCCTCAGGTCCAACGATGACGTACGATACCTGGAAACATGTTGATCCTGGTGCTCCATTTGTTTTTATATCGCTCTCTTCTCTTCTCTCTCTAGCTGTAAGTAAGCCTTTATCTTCAGATTGATGATCGATGACAATCACTGTGAAGACTTTAAACACCACGGGGTTACTAGAAGCAAAAGACTGGGCTGAAATCAAGTATTTCAACAGGTTTCAAATTTAGCATGAATCAATTTTAAGCCAATATTTAACTGTCTCTCAGTTTCTGACTGGGAGAAGGAAAATTCCAGGAATGCTGGGATAACAAATCCAGTAGTCATCAGAGAACAGAGAACAACTATCCAATACCACCGCACACTGGAACCCAGTCAGCCAGTAATACAGTCCATATGTCTCATACTGGTTTAGTCCAAACCGTCATGTCTCAGTTGACAGTCTAATCAGTGTCGGTCTCTTGTCCAGTACCAACAGACAGAGACCATCATTAAGACACTAACACTGCCGACACAACACAGCGCCAAGACAGTGATCAGAAGGAACAAAAGTGCTTGTTTTATTTGCCAAAATTTCTACACGAAGGCTGAACAAATCGGTTGTTTCATTTCTTTAACTTGTACGCATCTCTTTAGTAAAACAAACCAGTGCCATTTGCTGCAATTGCAAAAGCATTTAAATTCACCAAGAGGTACAAGAGTATTGATTTGAAAGGTGCGTCCATTCCACGTAGTCAGAGTATAGAAACTAGAGGTATATCTTTCAAGCTCAATGCAAACTCAAGAAACTTCTATCTATGGCTAATCTCGCATGGAAGATATAGACTGGCAACTTTCCAATAAGAGACCTGTAGATAAACAAATACATATGCTTGTCACGTCTCTCAGACAGAAAAAGGCCACCCAACGTTTTAACACAGGATGCAATGATGAGTGCTCCCACATAGTAAACCCAAGAGCAGAATGATAAATGGCATACAAAGGCTTAAGAGTAGAGGCAGAGGCAAGCATAAAAAGAAAGAAGAGAAAAACAGCCTCAATAACCCTCTTGCTCTTCAGAAAAACAAACTTTTCTTTGCATTCGATACAAGTTCATGATCAACAAGTGCAGTTTAGAAAAGGTTAAGAGTTTTTGGTTTATTTCTTATTGTAAATATACATTTTAAAAGGTAATGGACCTAAAATTGAACCTTGTGGAACACCTTTAGTTATCAGTGAAAACCTCCCAAACCACACACAAGCACTTGAACTAAAACCAACATTATTTAAATTATGTATAAGTAAGGTAAGGTCAACAATTTCAAATGCCCTCCTGGAGAGGTACACGAAGATCGCAGTACATTTTCTGATGAGTGATGACAAAAACAGTGCTATACATAGAGCTAAATGTGGACTGATGTAGGCTCAGAACAGAGTAACTGGTGAGAACTTCCTCAAGTTGACAGTTTACAACTAATTCAAGGATTTTAGCTCCACAGGATAATTTGGATATTGGTCTGTAATTATTTGGATAACTCCTTTCTCCAACCTTATTAAGGAATAGGACGATGTGAGAAGTTTTCCAGACTCTGGGAATAATACCAATAGAAAAAGGGTAAAAACATGAAGCATTTGTTCAGCAATTAGCAGAGCCAAACAAAGGATCCAAAATTGTCTTCACCAGTTGATTTCTTGGATCAGTGGTTTGAAGAGCACACTGAGTATATGAGAGGCATGACTTGGAGTGGAGACATAGTCAAGATTTAAAGCAGGTTAGTCAATGTTAGTAGGAGCAGCTCCACGATCCACATACACAAAAATGTGACCAACTTCTGTTACGTGTCTATTGAAAACAGAACTGATCTGAATCTGATAATAATCTAACCAATCATTAACATTGACATGAATAGCTGGGGAGGCAGCTGAACTGCTTTTGTTAGATGTGCAGGGTTTGTGTAAGACTTCAAATTGTAATGATATTCAGCTTTCTTCAGAAGAGACATGCATTTCTAATCTCTAATAAAAGAATCCCAGTGAGACAGATTATATTGTTTTCCAGCATGCAGGACTGTCTGACAGTTTTAAAATCAATTTTTAATGTTTCCGACTGCTGTAGTTTGAGATCTTTAGATCCCAATACGAGTTAACACTGTAGATGCAGCACAATGGTTGTGGTTGATGTCCAAAAGGACTGAAATAGGGGGGGTTAGAGATAAATGGCATTTACCCAGCAATGCATCCATGAAGTTTAAAAGATGCCAATGGCACAAGTTACACAAGTTTATCCTGACTCTGTAGGTAGCCTGACCTCCAAGGTCCTTCGGCTCTGGTTCTGGTTCTTCCTGTCACTTCTTTAAGCAACCGCAATAACAACACAGACCTGGCCACCCATCCCACTCACACTTGGTGGGACTTACCCGAAGACCCTCCTCCTTGGGTGCTGTGGTGTTTTGTTGGAGTGGGGAGCTGACAGTAAACCTCATGCTGAGATAAGAGCTTCCAGGCTCAGAGAACCATGAAGGGTTCTTTACAGTAAACAGTCAGTGGCTACAAACATACAGCAGACCCCGAGATGTCCACAACGTGACATGAACCAAAGATCCAGTTTAATTCATCACAGCTGAATTCAATGGCTCCTGATGAAGGTTGAGGTGCAGAATAAACCAAAGAACAACAGAACTCGATCTCTGCACTGAGACTCCAAGTCCTCCCTTTTGCCTGGACAGAATAATAATGATGAAAAAAACCTATTATTCCTGAAGGCAAATAAATCTCTTGAACTGAGCATGTAATATAAACAAAACAGGAAATAGTACACATTCAACTCAGCATGTGGAGTTATTTCACAATTCAAACAAGGACAACATGCTGGCATAGGATCACTGTCACATCAAACTTATTGGGATGTAATTGAAAGCATGCACCAGTCCAGGTCTGACATCAATTTCTGAAACTACACTAGTTTCAGCTTAACAGCAATTTATCAGATGTTTTACACAGGACTTTTGTTGCATGACAGAGTCGTATGAGCAACAGCAAACCTTAAATCCTGGCCTTCCTCCCCATGCATCCCCAGCATCTGCTCTGCATCTGGCTCTGACAACAGGAACCATACAAAGACAGTGGGAATACCGAAGTTTCCAACAGCAGCACATCTACAATATTCTTCAATTCAGCTTCACGATACAACACACATCAAGCAAACAACTCGTCAAAGCAATCAGCCACAAAAACACGTTCCTTCCTACTGATTTAATTTGATCTGAACACAAAAACTGGATTTATAATCAGAATTTTAAGCTTTTAAAATGAAGAGATTCAGTGTAATATAGATATAATGTGGAAGAGACCGTTTAAATGTGCAGAAAAACAACACAGCCTTTGCCTTTAACCTCTCTAGAAAAAAAAAAAAGTTGTAGAAATTAAAAAATAACCTGTTAGTGGTGGTCTCCTTGTGGAGGCTGCAGTAATTCTGTTTTATCCATCAGGTCGTCCTCGGATCCTCTGGGACTGAATTCCAAGGCTGAATGCCAGTATTTGAACCAAAGCTCGGCATGAGGAAAAACACTCACTTCTACAGTAAATAGAAAGACAGAATACCTCTCCTGGACAGGGGTTTACTTCCAAAAGATTACAGGGGAAAAAAGAATAGACCTACAGAACTAAGGGCTAATTTAATTTAACATTGTAAAACAGGCAACTCAACTGTTGGAACCACTTGACTTTTGGAGAGTTTGAGGGAATGACTGTTATACTTAAAAAGATTAATGCCACTATGAAAATTAAAGATAAAAGATGAGTCATACAAGCATTTAGCTGGTGAGTTTAAACTGTTCTTAAACATACCATGAACTTTTGGATGTCAAATACATGTCCAGGACAGGTTCCATATCTGACCATCCAGCCAAGACCGCTTCTGATAAACCGATGCTAACTGTCAGACATTTGGAACCGGCTCAGACTTTTAAAAACACCCTATTTCTGTGGCGCCACAATGACCAGCTCAAGCAGTGATCCCATAGTTTGATAGTTTCCAGCCCTTAAAGTTCCCTGTCTGTGTGGTATTTAGGCACATACAGGGCACAGGTGGGACGAGACACACACAGGTAAGAGATTCATTCAAATGAGGCAGCGCGTCAGTGAGTCATTGGTATACTGGGAGAAACTGGGTCTTAGACATTGTGCTAAGAATAGACATCCCAGAACCATCTGTTTCCATTGCCAGTGAGGTAATTCTGTCAACAAGAGAAAACTTAATTCTTGGAACAAAAATAACTACACACACACACACACACACACACACACACACACACACACTCTTCGACAGACATCTGACCCATCGGTTACTCATTAACTCGGTATTCTGGCGATTTAACTGGTAGAGGTTGTATTATCGAGCCTAATTTATCTGGTTGTTGCCATTTCAACTATTTGTGTCTTAAACAGAAGCAGTTTTTCGTGTTTTATTCTTGCAATGCATTGCACTGAAAGCGTTACTGTATCATATTAAAAAGGTCGGGCGTGTAAGATTTAGCGTCGTCTAGTGGTGAGGTTACAGATTGCAACCAAATGAGTACTACTTGCCTCACACTGCCCTTTGAAGAGTGTAGGAGAATCCATTGTCCATTCTGGGCTACCGTAGAAACATAGTGAAGCAACATGACGGACTCCGTGGAAGAGTACCCGCTCTCTATGTAGATATAAAAGACTCAATCCAAGGTAACAAAACACAGTGATTCTTATTCTCAGGTGATTATACACTATTGACAACATACTTGTAAATATTATATTCAATTTCTGGTAAGAGATCTTTCTAAATCTTACACACTGGACCTTTAATTACGATATAATGTGACCATTTATGTCGTGAGATAAAGTCATGGATAAATTACTGCAAATGAGCGGTCCATGACAAAGCCTCTGTTTGAGGTGACTTCTTGTTGGAAAGACAGAGCTCAGTTTAAAGTAGTGGTGTCGTGATTAAACTAAAGAATAACATTCCATTCAAATACAGTAGCTGTGCTTGAAGAAAATATAAATTGCCTTTCATAAATGGACTCTACACAGCACTTTTCTACCGTAACAGACAAAGAGCTTTACAATTTGCCTTTCATTCACACACCGATGGCGTCAGAGCTGCCATGCAAAGTGCTGGCTTGCCCACTGGAGCAACTTGTCTTGCTTAAGGACACTTTGACACTGGACTGGAGGAGCCAGGAACCAAACCTGCATTTAATGGCTCGATCTACCTCCTGAGCCACAACCTTTGATGGTTCCCTATTATTATTATTATTTTGTATGTGCTGCAATATTTTGTATAAAATCTGTACAGAGGAAGTGTCAGAGGGGATTATGCGGATTATGGAGGAAGGAATAAGACTTTTCATCTTCAGCGCCAACTAAGTACTAAATTTTGGAGCGGTCTTTAATCAAACTACAGCTGAAAGTTCTGGTTTCACATGCAAAAAAACACATGTGTAGTCAACACTAACTCCTGAGAAAAATCAGCTAGTCTCTAACTTTGTCTGTCTGTGATTGGGTGCTGGGTAGGTAGTGTGCAGTTGGGTTTTATCAGAGCTTAAGCTTTCCTAAGAGTGCTGAGAATGAGACATTACAGTAAATGTTGTGCAATGTCGCGATCATTTTTCTGCAGGTCAGTTTGAATCGTCTCTGTTTTGTTTCACATGGAGGCTAATAAGGGATTTAAAAGTAGTGGTTTTGTGTCAACCATTTAATTAAAAAAATATGTAACACTCATTACATAACAAGTCTCTGAGCAAAAATAAAAAACCTCTCTGTCAGGCATGCAGCTGCTGGCGGTAAACTAGAGTTAGCGGGTGGCTACGTCGGAACACCAAAACACACAGCTCTCAGCGGCGGGTTAATACATCATGTCAGTTGTCAGCCAGACCCATGTAGACCACGGCTGTTTAATGCCTAGCCAGGTGGTCCAGTACGTCGAATGATTTTCTGCAGTCAAATGGGCGTCTCTGTGTGTAGTAAATCCATTGACGTATGTTGTTTTGTCTAGGCTGGCTTCAGTCTGCCTTGCTCACTTACACCTGTCACCCTAAAACCCGGCTCACCGTCACGTCGACCACAGGTGTCAGAAGAAATAAGCCAGAAAAAAAGTTTACAGTTATAATGATTGTGTTTACATGAGAGAAAAGTGGTAGGTTTGGAGCAGGAAACCTCAAGGATTATAACACAAGTCAACTGGTTTTACTCAAGCATACTCCAACAACAAAAAGAAGTATTTTTATGGTATTATTTTTTGTGAGTGTTGTGATCTGGACTGAGGTTTGAGGTCTAAGGATCATGGATGTTATATGTTACTGTTTAGCATCCTGAAATAGACGTGTGATTTTTTTTACTTTATTGATCCCTTAATGGGATCATATACAGGCCCAAAATACAACCACACACTCTCACAAAGGGTTTATAGATGTGCAAATGTGGAGAGATAGAGGAGTAATAGTCAGGCGTGTAGCGTTGCCCTTGGAGCGGTTAGGGTTTCGGTACCTTGCTCAAGGACACCTTGGCAGTGCCCTGGAGGTGAACTGAGACCTCTCCAGCTACCAGTCCACCCTCCATGTGTGGAGTCTGCGCTCCGGTTCCCAAGCTAAGTCCCTACAGACTGGGAAGATTTGAATAAAACTGACGTGACAGTATGGATAGTTCAAGTGGTTAGTTGGATAACAGGTCAGATGATGCTGTTTGTTGTAGCTACTGTTAATTATACAACATTCACACTGCTGCTGCTTCACAACTGATGAAACTTCGGGAGGCTTTTTACTATTATTGTATTTATCTTTCATCAACAGTGTATCTACAAAACTAGACTCAGATATAGCAAGGAGTAAAGACACAAGAATGAAGTGTGAGATGAAAAGATTCAGGCGACGGGCTGCACATTTCCAACTCTGAAGCAAGGTAACCAAGAACTATCACTTGTCCTTCATGTTGTGTGGAAAACTACTCTAGCATGAAATCAGAAATCTTCTGGTAGGGTTTGTAGTAAGTAGCTGCCCGTGGAGTGTGGATTTTAAATCAACAAGGACAGAAATCTTAAGGATTACAACTGCAAAGGTGTCATTATGCTACAAACAAACTATCAGACCACATCTAAAGGATAAAGGGTTTATACAGCACTTCTCCTGAATGGATGTTTTAATTGTAAAATGGAGATAACAGCCCACACTTTCAGAACGTCTCTCTTTGAAAGCATTATTGATGTTGCACTGCGTTTATAGAAGTGGGTCCCCATTTCATTTTGTATTGCATACGCACATGGACACACATCTTGCCGGTGGTAACCCGCAAAGACACAAAGTAATGAACCAACAAAGGCAGTGAAAAAAGAAGACTGCAAGCTAACAAACATAAATGTAAACGACGCAGAATTTTAAATATTCAAAAGAATCGGCTTTGCGAATGTTTTATGAGGAAGGAAATGTATTCAACATGTTTGCTGGACCTCAAAGATTCGCACAATGTGCTCTGGTGAGAAACACTGACTGTAAACATAACTTTCTTTGTTTACAAGAAAACTCCACAGGGTACCTTTAAGGGGAGCGCAAACATCACAGTGAGGTGACAATTTGTATTTCTGATTTAGGATTCTCAACTGACTGGACCAAGCTACACTAAATCCAGTCTGAACCAGTTGAGAGATAAAAAATCATGTGTGACTCATGAAGCTATCTCTTGTCCAATTCTTTCCGAGTTTATAGTCCTTGTTGTTCCTAATTTATCTGCAATCCAATCCAAATTTTGCAACTATTTTCGTTAGAGAGTCTATTTGTGTCCAAAACACAAAGATTATCATGTTCCAAGCTTTAAAAAAAAAAAAAAAGACTTACACGTGTTCACAAACTCAACAAGCTAGTCAATATAACAGCACAATATAATATGTGTGTTTAGTGTGTTGTTGTGGGTGGCTTTCCCCAGTGACTTCCTTTATTGTGGAGTGGAATACCAGTGAAACCACCCTGACAGCCCAAACTCTGCTATAGAAAATTAGTGACAGTAAAAACATTCTCCAGTTGCTGGCCCTCTTCCCAGAGTCATAAAAGTTTAAAGGTGTTCATAATTGCTAACACACCTGTAACAGTCTGGGCTCATGTTCCTTGAATGTTTATATCTGGGCCCCATTCTTTTTCCTCTCCTCTTCAACGCTGAAATGGCCACATGTTTTCTATTTAACAGTTCTGCTGTTAAACTTCAGCCTTTGCTCTCTTGCTCTGCTTGTTTATAGAGAACTACTATCTCTTCTTGGGGTTTTTTTCCCCTCCTTTCTGTCATTTCAGTATGTCTGGGGACAACACCTAAAAAACACAGAAAATTCTTAAGAACTGCTCTGGGGAAGCCCAAAATCTGGTTTGACAACCAAGGTTGAAATCAGCCCAAGAACAGCTGGACTTCAGCAGCTGTTGAACACACTGAGTGAACAGAGACTCTTCCTTTTATTACTGAGAATCTCTTGGCTTTTTTTTTTTTTTGCCATTTCCAGTAATTCTGTTTTTGATTTGCCTCTGACATTTTTGTGTTGATCATATCAGCAGTTATTTATTGATGTGTTATTGCCCGTACAGCACTTCATAACTCTTCATAAAAGCTAGAGAGGTCTGATACATATTAAACCAAAGACACGCATTGATTAAACAGACGAAAAGCTAAGTTATGACTAATGACAATATATTGGATCATTGTTATGGTTGAGTTCACTCAGACCACCGAGAAATGGTTCACCTTTTTCATTATCCAATTGTTCATCAACCAATCAAGTCAACTAGAACGTTTCACATATTCCCGTGAAGTTTTATTGGCTGCCAAATAGTATTTTTAGCTAAGTTATATGAGATACATGAACTCCTTCACTTAGGGCAGCAACCCACACAATCCAAAAGGGGGGATTCATTGTTTTACAGCAGAGTGCCATGACCTCAAACTCTGTGCCAATTCTCATCACAGCCGCTTCACACTTGGCTGCAAGCTGCAGCTGTATGCACTGAAGGTTTGGGCCTCGGCGCAACTGGCCAATCACAGTTCGAAGTGGGTACAGAAATGGTAAGACACAGCCCGCCCGCCCCCATCCGATGTTGAAAAGAAAGAAAATACCTTGATGGATGATTTTGATGATTATTTTCCCACACTGGTCACTGTTTCAAATTATGCCTCAGACTTTGCATGCTGGGAATCATCACAACTTCCTGACCCAGCAATGGCCAAACACAAATCAAAGAGCATGCCAGATAAACACAATCTCAACTGTTCAAGTCCAGCCAGAGACCTGTTGCATGTCATGTATCCATTAAATGTCACTTCATTGTCCAATAAAGAGTAAAAAATAATCTTTTAAATTGAATAGTTTTAAGAATAAATACACCAGAAAAGTAAATACACCTGATCTTGTGTTTTGTTTATGTGTGAGGTTGGTTATGTGTGAAATAATGTGTGAAACGCTCATACAAAGATCCAGCCAGTAGGCCACATAAGAGAGCGCAAGACTGAATCTACTAGAAAGAACTGAACTATTAAACGCATGAGCAATTTCACTTTTTATTTCAACAAATATCCAGTGTCCTGTCATGGAAAATTTTCATCTGTTTTGCTTGCAGGCATTGATGATGATGATGATGATGCATTCTTTCTGCACATGGATGCTGCCAAAACTATAAAGATCCAAGAATATTAGACCTAAATGTGATTTAACACAGATGATGTCTTTCTACACCTGGCCTGATAAAATAACTGAGCAGCTGACTGCAACTGCAGTGTGACGGCGCCAATCAATCCCAATTTATTCAGGATAATTGTAGACGATTTTGAACACAACCAGAAAGATTTCAGTAAGATTGTAATCGATCAGTTGAGTCCTGCCATTGACAATACGCCTGAAAAGATCATATGACTGATTAATGGAGTGTTGACAATGGTAAATTCTGTATGTCACTACATCACTATTTCACAGCTAATCAACCCACTAACTAAAATTAATACAAAGACTGAAACAAGCTGTAGCACTGGTAAGTAAGTAAGACGACCAAATGAATTTTATACAAAAGAAAGCATATCAGAAAGTCAGTAATGCTCAAAGATGAGAAGCATCTGAACTTTTGAACAACATTATCATTCAAGACACCTCAACATCAGGAAGGAAGCAATAATGAAACCAAATGCTGCTGCTGGAGGGACTGTCCAAGCTCCAGTCTCATGAATAGAGTCTTCAGTTGGTTTAAATAGAGTATCAACTCTATTATAAACACAGAATAAGCCTTCTGACGTAACATTTTTATTCAAACAGGACACTCATTTAAAACTAAGCTTCATGTATAGTGAAGCAAATGCTTTAGTCCGTGCCTATAGCCTACAAGTTTGTATCGCCAATCATATCAATGAAGAATGTAAACCTACAAGACAACTGTAAGTTTGAGGAAGAGGCGCTTAATCTGTGCATAGTACCTAGTCACATTACTACATACCCATAACTACAGACTACAGTATATACAGATTGGTGACAAATGCAAAAACAACAATAAGGTATGGTGATGTTCCACTATGAGCCTCCAAAACAGCTTCAGTGTTCTCCAAGTCTGCCAAACTCCTTCTTCGATATTCCATCACTTCGTGTTTTGATGATGGTGGGAAAGAGTGCTGTCTACCATGTCTCGCCAAAACCAGTTCAACCACCTAAAGAACCCTTTAAATTTCCTAAAGGCCCACTTAAATCTCCTAAAGAACCACAAGAAGCTCTTTGAGGGCCCCTAAAACCTCATGAAGTATCTTAGAACTTCCTCATTTACCACTAAAACCTACTAGAGGACTCCAAGAAACACAATACAATCTGCCCACCTGAACCTCTTATAGGACCAACAGTACTTCTTAAAGAATCCCTTGACTCGACCTGTTTTGCTGTGAAATATGATATATAATAATTACTGAACAAAAAAATAGAAACACACTGAAATTATGGTGCAGCTCAAACTGAATGCCTCCCTCCTGAAAATACTATTAGACCTTGAATCCTTTGATTTAATAAGTATGTTTGCGGCTGCAGTCAATGATGATTGTACTGTTAATTTTATAATAAGTTTTGGTTTATAATAAGCAGCAGATACAGCTCAATGTCAACTGTTCAGAGGAGACTGTGTGAATCAGGCCTTCATGGTCGAATTGCTGCAAAGAAACCACGACTGATGAAGAAGAAAAACAACAACAACATCTGGATCTTTGGTCCACTCGCCATGTCTTTGTGAGGCACAGAGAATGGATGGTATCAGCATGTGTGGCTCCCACCATGAAGCATTGAGGTGTGATGGTGTGAAGGTGCTTTGCTGGTGACACTTTTGGTGGTTTGTTCAAAATTCAAGGCACACTTAACCAGCATGGCTACAATAGTATTCTGCAGAGACTTGCCATCCCATCTGGTTTGCGCTTAGAGTGACCATCATTTGTTTTTCCAACAGGACAATGACCCCAAAACACACCCTCCAGGCTATGTAAGGGCTATTTGACCAAGAAGGAGAGTGATGGAGTGCTACATCAGATAACATAGCCTCCATAATCACCCGACCTGAATGCAGTTGAGATGGTTTGGGATGAGGGGGACTGCACAGTAAAGAAAAAGCAGCCCGGCATATATGTGAACTCCTTCAAGACTGTTGGAAAAGCATTTCAGGTGACCTCGTTAAGCTGGTAAATCTGGAAAAACTGAATGAGAAGGTCCAAAGCTTTGACTGGTACTGTATGTATGCACATCACATTCATATGTACTGTCCTCATTTTAGCTGAGAAACCATTGCTTTTCCAGCTTCATTGGTTGATAATTTAAAGGATATGAATGAAATGAGTAATAACCCTAACCTGAAACCTCAGTTACTCTGAGAGGATTTCTCCAGAAAGCCAAGCAGATTCGACTATTGGTCAGTCCAAAGTAATCACAAAAATTTTAGGCTATAATCAGTGTCTATGTAACGGCTGCTAAATGTGTTGTCTGACCAACGGCCGAAAGAAAAACAGAGCCAAAGCAAAAAAAAAAACTCATCCAGCCTAATGAAAGATAGGTTGGTTATTACGAGTCATTACTGAGTGGCCGGGCAGAGACCACAGACATTCCTCCTGACAAAACATACTCACACTGTGGTTGTCAACTTTAAATTTTTCTGCTTTCTCTGCAGTTTTTGCTGTGTGATTTTTTTTCCTGTGCACATTAGAGTGACATTTAACAGAAAACACTGACACTTTATTCTCTCTTTGAGTCTTTGTCTTTTTCCATATGTACCTCTTTTTGGCATGTATGCCTCTTTCTGTACATCATGCCTGTGTCTCTGTCTCTGTCTCTGTCTCTCTGACTGGTGGGTGGTCAGGGAAGGGTTAAGTGCTCTGCTCTATAAACTCAGCTTTAAGAGTCTGCTGGAAGCTACTGGTTCAGCCTTTAAATACAGTCATTTGACACATCCCAACAGGGGCTCGTAGCAAGCAGCTGCTGACCCAAACTCAGGCTTTTAAGGCAAGCTGGTGTGTCGGCGTCACACTGCTTTGGACAGCATGAAGGCTCTCTTATTCACCTGTGTGCTGGTGCCGTGGCTTGTGGCAGCCTCGGCCAGGAGATCTGACCAGGACTCACAGCTGATACCGGGATCTCTATCTGGCAGGGAGCTGAACGGATACTTCAGTGACAATTTGAAATCAAGGAGGGCTAGGGTAGGAACTTTTTTTATTTACATCATACCTCTTTGCCAAAACACACACTGTCTTTAATAACTCAAACAAATGCTTTCATATAAAACATGCTTGGAATGTTTTCATTCACTAATTTGCTCCACGTTTTTCTAAAAGTAGTCCAGTGTCAGCAAGTACATTGTTTTAATCAGTTCTTTTTAATACTCGCCTTTGTGATTATCACTGTAACACAATAATTGAAGGTGATTTATTCAGATGATTAGGATTCATTTTTAAATTCAAATAAAAAAAGATGCACTTCTATGGACGGAATTAAATTAAAATCAAACACTCTGCTCTTGTTACAGTAAATATGGGCACAGAAATACACTGTACATTACCTTAACAACTATGCACCAAGAACTAAAAACCTACTTGGCAATAAATTCTCTGATTCTGAGAAGACAATAAGATAAGGCAAGATGAGATAATTAAAACAAGAAGATAAGGGATCAAATACAAGATAAAACTAATCCCTAGGGTGGATTGGATCATGCTTAATAGTCAGCAATATTCAAAATAAATGATCAGATTACTCTAGAATCTAATAATCCACTTTATGGCTTAATTCAATTTGTTCTACATCTTGCTTACAACAGTAACTGTCAGCACTTGATTTCACCATCCTCCTAATAATAATTCATTCAGCTCACAGTTTCAACACACACACACACAGACACACAAACACACACTAAATCGACCACACTAGCCCTCAACTAACCACACTAACCTCTTCAAGAAATTTTTGGATGAACCAAAACCAAAGCCTGGTCTGTTTGGTCCTTTGGGGAACACTTGCAGGAAGTGAAAAACCCACAAACAATCCAGAGGATGAGAAGGAAGTCTGAGGGAATATGGCTATGAGATGTAACTTCAGTTTTAATGAGTGAAAACTTAATTTGGGACCAGCTGTTTTTCATACAAGGGGCTGTCAGTGCCAGACCCTTCAGGGACAGGCTTCATACTGCTGCTTCAATTAACCACAGGCTTCGTTTAGGCTAAGTATTCAATCCACAATGTGGAAAGTTTGTTAGAAGGCCAGTCAGTTAGATCAGAGACACAGCAGCAGACTCAAGGAGACTGAACCCGAGCCCCCATTTGACTGGTGATCCCACTGTCATTAATAGTTACTTCACTGCCAGCCGATTTCCCCTCTCTCTCTCGCTGAATGTTTAGATTCATGAACTTCATTGGTGATTGGCTACTTGGTTATCAATGTTACCCACCCAACCACACTTGACAGATTTGAATTTTCCAGGAGGCATCCACAGGCTCAAAACTCCTCAGGCGGAGGGATGAAATTGATTGAAACCCTTCAGAGGTCTAAAGGCATCCGGGGTCAGGGGCTAAGAATGCACAAAACCTTGAAACCAAGTTGGTTCTCATTGGCTCCCACATGACTTTACTGCAGAATTACACTTTACAAAGTCTGGTCATGGGTCACTATGAGTACAAAGACAGCTCAGAAGTCAATATATTGACCAGGTTCGGTTACCTATCCACAACAGCTGAATATCAGGAACAAGAAGCCAGCAACTCAGGACACTGGCAACAATGGCAAATACAAGGTCTCGAAACAAGTTCTTCAACACACTGCAGCTCAACTGACTTCATGCTCACTGTGTCCAGTTGTGTCACACAATGTGGACTGCTACACAAAGATCTGCCATCCAATATAGCCTGGAAATGTCAGATTGATGACAACAATGGCGCCAATAATGAGAGTCCGCGTTATGGATATATGTCAGAAACAGTAGCCTCCTCATTCATTTTAATCAGACTACTGTGTTGGCACAGTAGGAAACAGATGCAGAGGTTGGGCCACAGCAAAAAAGAACCTGACTAAACTGAGCTTTTGCAGAAACATCATCCAAAAATTTATTTCATAGAAGCATCATCCAATAACGCGTGACATTGGACAATCGAATACATCCAAGCACACATTCCTGGTAGATGACTGGAGGATAAAGTGATTATCATGATAACTCTCCAGACTTGAAGAAAATCTGGCTCATATATTACAAAGCAGACTTTGTGGATCATATTTCATCTTCTTGTCTTGGCTTGAAGCAACACGCCCAACACAGACTCTAGTATTGTTTTTTAACACAGTGTTTATGGTTTGAATGCCCACTTAGCCTTAATTTATTAGACCCTAACAGAATAAAAGTTCTTATTCTACAATGATTAACATCATGCATTTGGTTACCACACTCGCTGTTCACAATTTATTAATTACAAATCAGGCTTAATATCACCACTATCCTCGTCAGTATGTAAACTGTCTTCTCCAAATAAAACAGTAGGTTTACCCGGTCTACATACCTGTGGCTGTGAGAGAAAACTGTTGAACTGTTGGTGTCTAGTTATTTATTCACTTAAACCAGTACATCAAACCAACCAAAACCCAACCGCATTATTAACTGCACTTGCTGAAGAACAGTTAATCTTGCTTCTTACCTTTTATATGCTAGTGCTGGCAAACAGACTCTAGGCTGAGCCAATCACAATGCAGTGTGTTTGATTTCTATCCAAAATGTGACACGGTGTAATGTGTTACCATTTTTCCAAAACTGACCTCCTAACCCTGGCAGTGTCAATGTTTTGCTCTAGCCAATGAGCTGGCCGGTATATGAACAGGCCGTGTTTTCTCCTGCAGAGGGCGCTGCCTCTTGCTGATGAACCTGATGACAGCCCAATCGCAGGAGGAGATGGCGCTGGTAAGAGAAAGATTGTTTACCTTTTCTCCACCTGGTTATACACAGAAGAACATCAGATTTATTTTGCAGAGGGAGTCTAAACTGTTCAACGTTTACGATTTTTGATAAGTTGTTTGGTATGAACTCACACATGTTGTCAATAGTTTGATTGGTTGTCTATAAATGTGGTTCATAATATCCGTCTCAAAGACAACATTTGTAGCTTTTTGGAAACCCATACCCATCAGACTAGTGTTGCTCAGTTTTTATCACTATATTAATAAATAAGAGACTGAGAGGCAACTTTAAAAAAAGGTGACAGGGTGTTCAAGCCCTGACAGTGTGAGACAAACTGTTCCAGTGTGGGAGGTGCAATGTAAAAAGCTCTGTCACCATTCATCTTTGACTGGGAATGCTGATCTGAGGAGTAACTGATCTGAGGATCTGTGGTCTGAAAGGAGAATTGGAACTGGCCATGCCAGCCTTTAAAGAAAAATACAAATCTAAAAACTAATCTTTCACTGATAACCCTTTCAGATAGGCCAATGCGATATAGTCTCTCTTCTTAGTACAAGTTTGGAGTCTCACTGGTGTCTTTTGAATTACTACAGTAGTGAATTTATTGAGAATGCAAGATGGTTGCTATTCATTAAAACTGTTTATTTTGTACATGAAACTCTTTCAAACAACACCAGTAGAAAAATGAGGGTTTGACTGGATGGTTTGGTATTCTGTTGTGTCATATGAAAGAGGCAACTGATCGATTAGTCAATGAACAGAAATTAACAACTATTTTGATAATCAATGTATTCTTTGAGTAATTTTACAAATAAAAATACAAAACATCCATCATCTCTCATTGAAGATGTATCTGTTTTCTTTGTCTCATATGATGGTTTGTCTTATTCTGTGGGTTTTTATTGGTCCACCATCACCTTAACTGTTCGACCAATGTTGCTGCAATGTGTCCCCATTGATATAAATGTAAACAAGACCATAAAGGATTATTCTGAAGATGGGTTAATGTTTTGTTTGATGCCTCTGTGTTGCAGACCTGCCCACCTGCCTGCTGTGTGTGTGTCTGACTGGTTCAGTGTACTGTGAGGAGGTCAGTCCAGACATGACCACGGTTCCTGCCCTGCCAAAAGAGACGGCCTACCTGTATGCCCGCTTCAACAAGATCAAAAAGATAAGCACCAAAGACTTTTCTGACATTGGTAAGTCTGGAAACCAGCAGCTGTTGATCGCTCAGCCGAGTTTGTCCAGCCAGCTGAGGCGTTAGATGTTTCCTGATTGAAATTTTTATTTTATTATTTAGAGAAAGCCCTTGTAGTCATTGTGTTGAAGGAACACTTGGTGCAGATCAGTCAGATTAGTCATGATTTGTCCTAAGCATGGTTGTGCTAGCCAATTTAAATCAGAGAGCCTGCATCACAAACTGGAGGTTTACGAAACAGGGATGGTCTAATTAAAAGACATCATTAAAATGTATTGTGCGAAACATAGTAAACATGGTAAACATAGTGATTTTGGAGCTTAACCCAAACTTGGAACTAAAAATCAAGATATCTTGGCCTTTGTTGAAGGTCATTGGAGTCACTGGAGTACTAATATAATTGGAAGTATAGCTGTGTGTCATCGGCATAGTGATGGTTACAGATGTTATAGTAATGCTAACAAAAACAAGATAACTAGGTGCTTTTTACTTTCTATTAGCACACATAACAAATACACCAGATATCAGCTTCTCTTGATGGTTTTAGTTGTAGTTGTAGTAGTTTAGTTATTAATATGCTGATCCCTGTTTGTTTTATGGCTGGTAAATCCTCGAGCACATCACTATCACTGAGTAACTCACACCAAATTATGGCAATCTGAACTGTTATTTTAAGTTCAGCTTCAGTTCTGATGACAGTGACATCCAGGACAGAAAAATGTTAGCTGTTTGCTCTTAGTATAGATGCATGCATTTGATAGTTTCAGGGTTTCCCACAGCATGTTATAGTGGAGGCACACTGCCTGACCTGTCTGCCAGGAGCTCGGCAAGTGACAGTGATTTCAATCACATCATATATAATATACTTACTGATAATTAATGAAAGCAGCACGTCACAAAAAAGGAAATGATTAGAGGCAAATTTAGCCGCAGAGTTCAATTAGTCAAAGTCTGATTGATGTGAGACGGCAAAACATTTTGCTGTTACTATGAATAATCTTCTGGGAGAAAAATTTCAAGCTCCAACAAGCAACATCAGTGACCACATTAAATATTTGCTGTTCAGACGGATTGCATGTGAAAATTATAAAGACATTGGCCCACGTGGCTGTACTTTTTCAAGTGGATTTACAACTAACCAAAAAAAACATTCAGGAAGACTAGTTCTTCAAAAATATTTTTAGGGACGGCACACACAATACGGTCTTTAGCAAGTCATCTGGTCAGGCTTGGTCTTAAAACAAGCACTGCATTGTAAGAAGTCTTTGTGTTGGACTACAAACATCCCCAAAAGTACAATAACACTGAGAGAAGAATCTGACAGATTTTTGTTGAACAAGAACCAGTTCAACCAAAACAGAAAGGTCAGAAATCATAGCACGTGTTTTGTCTAAAAGTGAGACGTCCAAAATGGCCAAACTGTAATAGATTTTTCTTTCTACTTATGAATAGTGACTCTGAAGAGGATTGACCTGACAGGAAATCTGATCTCAGAGATTGAAGACGGGGCGTTCTCTAAGCTGACCCTGCTGGAGGAACTGTCTCTGGCTGAGAACAGACTGGTTAAACTTCCGATGCTCCCTGCGAAACTCTCAGTCTTCAATGCCAACAACAACAACCTCAAAACCAAGGGTGTTAAAGCAAACGCTTTCAAGGTACACCGCATCACCTCCCAACTATTTAAATGATTCTAACCCAATCTAAAGGATGGGCCAAATCAAGGTGTGTTTAAAATAAATTAAAAACAGAACTATTTATCTATTGTAAAAAAACAAACAAAGTGACAGTAAGCCATTAGAGCTCTGTAATGTCATTGTAATGAAGATGAAGGCAGGCTGTCCAAATCCTGTCCAAACATATTATAAAAAAACATTACAGAAACTGAGAGCTTTCATCTACATTAGTTAGTTCAATAGTTCAACATTTTGGAAAAATGTGCTTATTTTCTTTCTCCTGAGAGTGAGATGAGAAGTTTGTGGTTTTAGGGCGAGTCCTTCTTGACAGTATATCAGCTGGTGAGACCAGGTTTTTTGTACAGACACGATGGTGCTATACCTGGTGACCTCAGTGTGATGACAAGACTTCAAGAAGCTATAAGAAGCTACCACAAACTTTTGTTTTTACATTTCTGTTTCTGCGTACTAAAGAAACGCGATACAGCATGTTAATTCTTAACAGTCTCAAGCTAAGCTAACCACATCCTGACACTAGCTTTGTACTTGTACAGACAAAAGATTGATTTATAGTCATGTATGCTTTACACACAGTGACGGCAACTAACAAAAACAGCTAAAATCTACTGGGTTCCCATGGTGTAAATTCTTTTCCCTAACAGAAAATGACCAAGTTGGTCAACCTGTTCCTGGCTGACAACCAGCTGGAAGCCGTTCCATACATCCCTGAGGGCGTTCGGATCTTACATCTACAGGTTTGCATCTTTTACTGCTAAAATATACACAAATAAATTGACTTCAGACTACCGACGCTAATCGTTACACAAATTGCGTCTTCTTTTTTACCTGATCTTGAGGATTTTGACTCTAGCAGCTAAGATTTTATTCACTCTTATCATTTTATTAATTTTTCAACATTGTTTCCATTTCCTCCAGAACAACAACATTACTGAGGTCAACATAAACACCTTCTGCAGGTCCAATGACACCTACTACCTACGACCAAGCCTCAGTGAGGTCCGTATGGACGGCAACCCCGTGGTGTTGTCCAAGTACCCAGACAGCTTCACCTGTATGAAGGTACTGCCTGTCGGACGGTACCGCTGAGGAGACAGAAACTTTACTGTAGCCCCTTTGTTGCTGATGGAGCAGTTTTCCCACAACAGAGTGCTGGGGGGTTTAGCGTGACGTTCTGGATTTTTGGGGCACTGGTCCCATGGTGGGGGTAAAGTTGTCAATGTTTTTACTTCAGCAAACCTACAAACAGCTTGTGACATTGTCAGGTCGAAATGAAACCACTCACTGGACTAACAGGTGTAGAATTGAAGTAATTTCTCTACTCTGGTCTTCTTCAGTTCTACTGACTGGAGGGAACTACCAGGCGTTTTAGGAAGTTGCACATGAAATTTAAGCGTTACAGTCACGTTATTTAGTGCAAAAACACTTGGAAAAAAAGGCCTCAATATGCTTCAAACCGACCAATTTGTCTGACCACGTCTAAAGTCATGAATAACCTGCCGTCATAGCCTCTTCGTGGTTTCATCACACTGCTTTTCTAAACTTTCCACAACAAGTCTGTCTTTTGAATCATGTTGTATACGTGATGGGTATAACAGCACACTTTCAGACAGACTGTCTCTCCTCAGAGACTTTTATGGTGCTACACTAAGATGTTTACAAGTAACGTCATGGAAGAAGAGGTTAATAAAGATTTCAAACCCTGCCTACTTTCACACATCCACACACCTGGCCAATCACTGCTAAAAGCTGAAGAGTTTGTCTTTTTCGGACAACAGAAATTGTACAACACAGCCTTCGATTCCACCTTAGGAAAGTGGGATTCAAGCGCTGTTCATAATTTTGACAAACACACGTTTGAAGCATACTGAAGCCTTGGCAAATGGACAGTAAGTGACAAATAGTCTGGAAGATTTAGGCCACCTGTTCACAAGAAACTACAGGTGACGTATTGCCAGTAGAACTGATGTGAACCCATGAATGAGTGGAGAAGCATCAACAACCTCTGCAACCACAGTCCAATTTATTGTTTCATTTTGACCTGACGCTGTACTACCTAGATGAATGAAACTACACAAACTGCATTGAACCAACACACGGCCACAAGTCGACAAGCTTGCTTGTAAATTCCTGTACATGTTAGTTTAAAAACACAAGAAGCCAATGTTTTTTTTACAGTATACAACAAGATTATGACGGCAATCTTTGGGATATTTTTGCCGACCTTAACATCTTGTACTCTGCATTAAACTGAAAACTAAATGTGTTTTAGGTTACTACAAGTAAAATGTCCAAAATGTGCTTTTAACAGCACGTTTTTTAACATCACAGTTTTCATCCCGTTTCTTGTGGGTCATCAGGAATTTCATTTGGACAGAAGTTATTGCAAGAATACATGACTGAAGTGCAGTTTTTTATTATGTGTATTAATGCTGTTGCATGCTTCATTTTAAGATTTCCAGACTAAAATTGTAGAGAAAATTAGATTGTGGCTGTCTTTGAAGCTAACACATTGTAAAAATAATAAGTTTAAAAAAAAAAAAAGAAGTTTTGTCCGACATACTGTCACCAGTGAATGAAAGTGTTTCAAAAAACAGACACTGTTTTCAGAAATTTTTGGGTGAAACATGCCAATCCAAGTACTTTTTGCAGTTAATATTTTATAGAGTCCTGATGGCATGTCACATGACTGTCTCATCGTTCTCTCAGACTAGAAACGAACACAACACTGTGGGTTTTGCTTTGTGTGAATTAACTTCACTTTTAATTATTCCATTAAAACGCCTCTCCATAAAGGCAATGGCCATGAAGACTTGTCCAACTTCAGGCTTTCGTAAGCATTTTGTGACTTAGCTTCACTTTGGTTTTTAATTTATAGACTTCTGTTGAAGTGAACTGGGGAACAATGTATCTATGAACTATAGTAATGTGAAAGTTACTCCTCTTTATTTTGTCTGCTTTTAAAATGTCTTGCTTGTGTCTCTAACTCTTTCCTTTCACTTTAGAAATTATTACTGATGTGAATAAGACAGTGGTGTACAGGAAGATGTGTATGTGACATCGCTATGTTTTAAGATATTTTAATAAAGTTAAACTTTTTTAATTAAAGTGTGTTTGGAATCATAGTTCGAGTCTGCTTCACGTATCATGCATGCTCCGTTATGACAGACATTGAAATACAGCAGCGTAGGTCGACCTTATTCAGCTATGGATAGTTCACAGGTAGGTTTATTCCTAATAAGACGATCATTTATTGTTGACGGTTGTTGAACAGAATCAGTTCAAGACCCAGATCTAATTTAGTGGAAAAGGGGTTCTCCTGATCCACACCCATATACTTCCCATTTGGAGTCACAACTAATCATGGATGTATGCTGATGCTACATGTATGAACACTGAAACAAAATTATGAAATGAAAAAATGTAGTATGAAGTAATGTTTTTTCATCTTTAAAAAAAAAAAAGACATTCACAGATTTTTTCATTTACCACTAGAGGGCTTTCGTGTCCCATCAGCAGTACTCGCACCATAGTTTGAGAACCAGTGGCCTAGTGTTTTAATATTTAGCATTAAGTACAGGTATTGACTGAAAGGAAAACAAGTTTTGACAGTGGTTATGTCAGTACTGTTGTGGTAATGGTTTTGATTTATAGATTTATATCTTCAGATTACACCTGTTGACATCAACACCACTTTGTGACATCTGTATAAGAACTATAGATGAAAAATAGCCTCTTGGCTAACTGTGGCACATTTACACAAATGTTTGTGTTATGTGCACTGTCCCAAATAACACAACAGTGGCTGTTTCATACACAATGAGGTTCTATTCTGGCTTCATTATATTCCCATCAGTTAGCAGAAGGTTTGCGAATCTTTGTCAGATTTGTGTTTCTTTCTTCAAGCACTATGACAATGTATCCAAGTGTATCCAAAAATGAACAACAGAGGCCACAAGTGTACTCATCAGTTACAGTGCATCGACTTCACACAGAACTACACGTTAAACTTAAGCGTCATCACAACTATAACACGCCTGCACAAAGGACGGCTATTCTTTTGGTCAAAGTATAACTTGAACATCCGCGTTATATCCCAAACCCTGCAAGCAGCCCTACAAGGTTGAGAAGTTCATTACACCTCACAGTTTTTGACTTAAAGTGGAATACAAGTTACTGATAATGGCAGAGGTTCACGACGGCTGTTCGACGTCATTGGGTTTACTTTCAGTAGAAAGCACAACCTCCAATAAATGTCATACGTAAGAAATACCAAGAAATGTCACCTCAACTCAACGTCAATGTCAGACCTGTTTGAGGTTATTTAGAGAGAGCATCTACAATTTCATCGTTTGTCCACCAGAGAGCACTGAAGAATTTTTACACTGTGAAATGTCCCGTACAGTGGGGCTGCGTTTGGCTCGGTTGGTGGAGCCGCCGCCCCGTGTACGGGGCCTCAGTTCTTGCTCTTTAGCTGTCTCTATCAGAAATGAAGCTTGAAAAGGCCAAAAAAAATAATCTAAAAAAAATAAATAATAAAATGTCCCGTACAGTCATCTTCATCACAACATTTTAATATCCAAATCTAAATATTATTACAGTTCTAGCTAACATTGTTGTTGGCCTTTTCAAAGTGTTGAAATTACCAGTTGATATCATCTTTATTCCACATGGCTAGCACAACAAAAACACTGTGTATCAAGCAGTTACCCAAGACTGACTATGGAGTTTGTACATGTTTGTGCATTTGTGTGCAGAGACATGTAACACTAGTGTGTCCTCAATGGAGAAATGCCAATCAGTGATTGGCCACAAGCTTGTAAATGTCTGTGGTTTGTATCTGCAGCTGCAGTCCTGTAGGCCTTCAGTGACTGGATGGTTAATGTCGTGGTAACAAAAATGTTAAGATTCTTGGCCTGATTTATTTTGTGTATTTTACATCTTTATTTGTTTGTTCCTCTAAATACATGTTCATGTGTCATCGAAGCATGGAAATCGGCATATAAGGCACTGCCCACATTACAGCAGGACAGTTACAATGGGAATTACATTTTTCCGTAATAACACTGCAGAAAATGCAACTAAAGCAAAATAAGAGTTTAGAGCACACAGGCCTGTATGGAAAATGTGGGTTATTCCTTCTTCAGTCCAGCCAACTTGGCAGAACGTTACATTCTCTGAGTAAACAGGAGAATAGGTTCCATATTGCTGCTGCAGCTTGATTTACTATTTGACATTTTACTGCTACAGTACGTCTTCAATAAAGTCCCACCCTGACATTTAACATGCCCGCACCAATTCACACCCACTGCATTAACCTTCTCTTTCATCAGCCTGAATCCAAGCAGTGTACAAACAACAGGCCCTGTACGAAGTGGCACTTTTTTTTTAGAGGTGTCATTTTGTCTTTATGGTTGACATAGAGCTGACAACCATCTTTTCACCTTAAAACAACAGTCTCTGTAAGAGGGACAACAAAAGAAATCCCACATCCACAGGCTAAGGCTGTAAACATCTAAAATCCAGAGTATCCATCCTATATCGTATCTATCGAATTGTATCTATCTGTCCAAACGATCATCCATCCAGCCATCCATCAGCCACTGTATCTCTGCTTACTTACCCAAATTAAGGTTCAGGTTAAGGTAAAATGTTTCCAAAGTTTCACCAAGACTCTCCAGAAGGATTTTTCTTACCTTGGTTTGAGAGCCCACATCCAGTTTCATGAACCCTTTAACCACATTATCAGGACTCCCAAACTGATGTGAAGGCAGGCCATGTTTTAAGACTTCAGTTGTATATTCTGCATCTACAATAGTTTGACACCAGAGCGTTCTTTTTGGGGGTACAGTGACCAAAAAAATGCAAGTTTAGTCTATCTTATGCGGTTGAATTATAAAACCTGAAGTGAGTCCCTCCTGGGTCACAAAGAGAAACTCTGTCTTATGGACTGACCCTGTGGCCTCTAAGCTGGACAAGACAACAAGACTCCTCTACTGATGGATGAGGTTGAAAGTGAGTCAAGAGGAGGTTAAAGGGGTCAAGTAGAAAGCAAAACTTTCCATTTTAGGTCTGTCTACACTGACTGATGGACCATCTGGTCTCTCCGCTGAAGAGAATTCAGGGTGGACTGATGCATCTTGTCCTCCAAAAATGATGCAAGTCAATGAGCAACAAGTCAAAAGTGTTCCCTCATATTTCTGACTCATGTTTAAAAAAAAAAAAACTATCCTCAGTGGTGTTGGAGAAAAGGTCCAACCTGATCCAAGTCCAGAGTCAGCTCTCCACATTGTGTGGAACAAAGAGTTGTCATGGTCAACCACACACAAATAATGAAGCACCGATGAAAGCAGTCGTTTTAGGGTGAAGAGCAGGTTTGTCTTCACTTACCTGGAAGTGCTGGAAGGTTCTGCACCGGTCGTCACATCTGTCTGAGAAAGTTCGGAGAGTCCTGAAGAGCAGCAGAAGATCCTTGCTTTCCTCCACCCTGAAATGACATCATTAAAAAACATCTTATGAGTTCTGCGATCAGTAAAGGTAGAACAAAATATTCATTAGAAAAATGTGAAAATATGAATAATAAGCACATAAATCACGACACATAATCACTGTAGTTCTGCACGTAAAATATAAGAAAACGAATTGAAAAGAATTGAAGTGTAAAAATATGAATATATTACGCTGCATGTACGATACATAAAGCTGGATTGATTAAAATAGAAATGTATTTGTTCCATCAGTCCGTGTGAGTTCATGACTGTTGATTGTAGTTAACTAGACTGTAGTTTCTTACAGCGTGACTACACTGGAGGTGTTTAGGCCACGTTTTTCAGACTTTTGTCTCATTATTTCCACAATAAGAAACACAAACAGTAAAATCTTAATTGACTTAATGAGGACTTATTAAAGCCTCTTTAAATATTGTTATAATTAATACAATATGTCCAAAAGAATGACATTACTGTATCACTAAATTCATACATTAAAGCAGCAGGGTAAACCCTGTCCTAGCCGCCCAAATACTGTAAAAGTTTACAAAAAGATGCTTCCTTATATGCAGCTTGCTGTATATCACAATGCAATACTAAAAAAAAACTCATTGTTCGCTCCGTCTGTGAGAGCCTGGGACATTTTGTGAAAGGCTTTCCAGAGTTTTCCATGGGGGCCCAGGGCTAGACGGCAGCCGGGTGAAGTTTCCAGACGACTGTTATTCCACACAGAGCTGATGGAAACATGGCAGCACCCTCCCATATAATGGAGCACGACCAAGAAGACAGAGAGAGACTGATCCCCAGTTTGATATTACTGTATTGAACTGATTTGGTCCTACTGGATGTGAATGATACAGTTTGATTATATATTCAGTGCAGAATCAATTAAACCACACTGGCTGCGAATGCAAAAACCTTATCGCGTAGTAATTCTAACGAGATGTGTTGAGTTGGAAAGTTTTAGTGGCTTCAGTTCATCATCCCAAAGAAGCAGTAAAATTTGTTTGTAGCAAACAGCGGAAAAAAGATCAAATTAAACACTTTGACGAGAATAATTGACCATTTTGCCAACAACGCATTAATGTTTGGTACCAAAAATAAATACTGAGGTTGATGCCCAGTCCTGCAGACAACACGGGTATCACTTTAACAACAAATAACAATGTTAAATAACAATGTTACATGTTACAAAATCCATGTAGCTTACTCCTTTAGGTTCATTTCAGGTGCCTCCACTGTCTCACTGAATGAAAGCTAATAACCGGACTTAGATCTGGTGTCATTATTATCTGTTTAGCACAGCTTTGTGCCATTGAAGACAACAAATAGCTAAGGTTACTGCATAGATGGTATAAAGAATGTACGTCGCATCCATGGCGTCACCCACAGCTTTCTGAAGAGCCGTTGTGGATCTCAAAGTGTGGTGGCTTTGCCGCCTCCAAGCTAATATAAAAATGGGCAAAGATGTTGAATGTGGGCGGACCTCAGGCAGGTGAATGATGCCTAGGTGTTCAAACAAGCTACCTGTGAAGCCTTAATATAATTTGAATGGGTGAGTTGTATATAAATTCAGCCTCAGTACAGTTGTTATGAACATTAAAATTAGCCCTAGAGACCAAAACTGTTTTAGGTACCAGGCTGTAAACATGTTTATTTCTGCTGTGAAGTTGTGACATTTTAACATGGGGACTTATGGGAGACTGACTCACTTCTGGAGCCAGCCTCAAGTGGACGTTTGAGGAACTGCGCTTTTTGTCACTTCTGCATTGGCTTTGCTTCATGCATGAGGTCAGAGTAACACGATATTCAGCTGCGCACGGTGAATTTTTAATTTGGACAGATCATTTCAAGTAAAAATGGACAGCAATCTGAAACCACAAGCCAGATATCTCAATAACTAATGACCAAATTACTGTAATATTTGCTTTGGATGTTCAGTTCACCCCTTCATTTTTTAGTATTAGAATGAGCCCCAGCCAGTAAACTCATTGGTCAGCAGCTTTTTCAGTCCACGCAGAAGCCGTGGCATTGTGTGTTAGGACACCAGACACTTTGTTACGTCTAGCAAAGAAATGTTGATTTATGATTTGTTACATCTGAAAGTCTTGTTCAACAACCTGTACAGCTGCTTTTCAACTCTTCCACTACTTAACCAAACTCATCATTTTTGTGGCGACGTCTCTGGCTCGAGCGCGGGACGATAACATCTCCATCCCACTTAATGACACTTTGGGTTGAAACAGCCGATAATGAGCAAAACACCACCACAAAATCTGAGATGTGAGCTTGGATCTGGATTGCATTTGAGTCAAGTTGATCATGCGTGTTAAGTAAGAGAATCTAATGGTTAGATTACTATATGATTAACACGTGAGCACATTCATGTTCCCCTGAAGATGTCCTTTGCATTCTAGCCACAAAAAGTGTTGCATTGTCCAAAATATATGCATGTATGCTGTTGTGTTGCTGTTTCTTTAAAGAAACCACAGTTTTGAACATCGCCTTCAGCTTCAGAGCTGACTGATATCTCCTGCTGCCCTGACCTCAGCACAGTTTGGCTTCACGCTATCAGCCTGGCTCACGAGCTGCACTTTAGAAACTCGACAGCCTGGATCAGCGTTTCTTCAAATGCAGGCTGGGAGTCACAGCGGTTCATGGATCAGTTGGCTTGATTTCCCACGTGACAAGAGCGGCGCTGTGTTTTTATGGCACAGGTTCATAAGGAAGTTTGACATACTCCAGTCTGCCTCGAGTCCTCCAAGCTCATCCCCACAATGCACCGCATCGACAGCGTTTCCACATCGCAGCCACTTACTGACTGTTGGGCTACAGTTGGATTAAACTGAAGCTATGTCTACACGGAGCCATTTAATTTTTAAAAGGCCGATTTCGTGTTAAAACAATGTGCACGCACTCCAGGGTTTCCAGTCCTGAACTGTACTGTATTTTAATATCGAATAATTCACGATTTAGCTCTTCTCGTTTACATATTTTATGTTTGGTTGTCAGACAGCTGAAGAATATAAACTAGAGGTTTAATTGCAGCTCATAAATACTACATGTTAACCAGGCAATCAATCTTAAGCGCTGTGTGACACTGACACAAAGTTAAGAGACACACTCCAGGCAGAGAGGACAGATGTGGAAATGACATGTGTCTGCTGAATAAAGATCACTGCGTTATCGATTATCTTTAACAGTTTAGACCTGCTTGATTTAACAAAAGATTATCAGTCTGATTTGGACTGTAAAACTACGACTCACTCTCTCTCTCACACACACACACACACACACACACACACACACACACACACACACACACACACACACACAGACTCGGAGAAGGCAGCAGTGTGTCAGAATCATTATCTCCAGTATTTTTCCATCTCTTGTTTGCCAGATTCTGCAGACATACAATCCAGATGTGGTTTGGCCTCAGATATAGAGCAAATCAGACTCCTGCTTTGTGGTGCTGATACACTGACAGAACAGATGCTTTCTGGCAGATTGACTATCAAGACAGAAAATGCACCTGAGCACCTACAACACGTGTAGTTTAGTTAAGTTTAAACAGATAATTAAGAGGGCTTTACAGAGTCAACTGTACACATAATCCACATAGATTCTTGCTGGCATGATGTTAATCCAGGTGATTTCTTTCTGCTCAGTCAGCGTAGATCTGAAAGTTTTGGTTCAGTTTGGTTTGGTTTCTAACTCTGAGGTCTATTATGTGGCCCTGCCTGTGTGGCCGCGGTTTGTTTAGATTTGTTTGACATTGGCGTCTTCCTAGAAACTGCAAACGTTTGCCTAACTGTCACGAGATTTAAATGTTGCTGAATCCTGATTAGAATACATAAATACATGCCATCAGCTTTTTCTATCTGAGCTCCCTCGACTTCAAAGCGACGAGACGAGTACAGAGAAGAGAAAGCATATACAGAAATGCGTTCTCAAGGCCTTTGAACCAAGTAGACTCTGAGTGCGTCATACAAATAAAACAGGACAATTACAGGTATGCCGTGTATGATGCCAAGCCAACTCATGTAACATCCTCGGGGGCAGTGGAAACAGACCAGCTGGCACACATACTTTGTGCAAGCGAGTGATAATGTGAGGCAGATATATTGTTTATTTTTAATCACAGATAATGTATCAGTGCAAACTGTACGTTGTCTGATAAGTACGATATATCGATAGAAACGTCAAAGATGTTTGAGTTCATTCAGAAACTGTCTCAGTTACATGGTTTGTCCACCAGAGAGCACGACATCAGTTATTCCTCTATAAAAAAAATACTTTAATGGAGCCAAATGCTCTGTTCTACACGTTAATTATCAGATGTTTTGGACGCAGCACCTCGTTAGTTTCCTCCACCTTGCACCAACAAAAAAAACAACAACAGTTTGCAGAGAGGACGACAGTAGGTTACAGAGTCACAGTCAAGTGGCAACCTCCATGTCTGTGAAGTCAATGCAGAAGTGCCAAAAACTGCAGTTCCTCAAACAGAACACGGCGGCAGCTTTGACTGACAGATGGGTGCCATTACAGACGGCTTGTTTGAGCAACCAGACCTCATTCAGACCTGCCCATGATCCATGTCTCTGCCCATTTCTAGAATAGCCAGGAGGTGAAAGAGGCAGGAAACCAGACTTCAAAGCTTTGAGCTTCAAAACAGCTCTTCGGAAACCTGCGGGTGACGTCGCATAGACGCTGTCCGTTCTTTATACGGTCGGTGGTCACGGTTCCCAACTGGAGTACAAAATACAGCCTATTGTGCTTATACACGGTGAATCTTGACTTCAGACAAACTTCATTTGACTTAACGTTGAAATTGTGGTCCGAATTTTGTACCAGAGCTGATCTGATCGTGACCAGCTGACTGCAGATTTAAAAAGTGGCCTTTTGGCTAACTCTGTGTAGCGTCCTTGAAGGTTACCGTACTGTGTTCATTTGATTATCTACAATACTGAACTCTACTGTATTAAGTCCCAGTGTAGGACAAAATATTTGGTGGAATTATAACCACCAAATATAAAAACCTTCTGTTTTCCTTCCTTTAACGCTCATTGTAACTGATAAAACGGTATTAGCTGTGTAATATACAGTGAAAGAAAACTGTTTTCCAAGCTGGGCGGCTGATAGAGGTTCAGCTAAAGTTGAAACATGACTTCACACTTCTGATTAAATCTGATTGAGGGTGAAACAGATTCTGTGCTGAGATGTCATTTGTAATTACGATCATAATGAACATTTTCCCTGCAGTGTGAAAAGCACCTGGTAGGACTGAAGCTGCAGACATTACCGAGTAAACCTCAACAGATTCAGCCCACATATTTTGAACACTTACAGCAGGAGAAAGAAAACCCAGGTGTAACTAATATTAATGATGGCTCAGTTCCATTTACAGGTAGGTGTGCCAGTAATCCAGCACACCAAAATGGAATGAAGCCATTATGAACGTAATGAGTTACACCTGTGTTTGACCAGTCAAAATGTCTGCCGTGAGAAAGACGTGTTGTTTGTGAGTAAAGAGCAGACAAAGTGAGAACAAGTGGATGATGGTGTGAGCGAGGACGATCAGCTGGACGACAGCCGCGCAGTTTGACATCTTCTTCCACTTTAATAAACACTTGAGTTCAACCAAACAGGCAGCTTCGTCCTGACAGGAATAACATCCACTGTTAATGAGCTGGACTCGGCTGACAGGAAGTGGAAATAAATGACAAACTCACCAGTCAGAGCGCACCAATTTCTAAAGTCAGCGATGATTTATGTGAAAATACACTAAAATGGCCAAAAGTATGCGGACACCTGAACATTTTGGCCACATGCGATAACCCATGTTAATTACAGTGGTGCTACAACAGCCTCCACTCTTCTGGTTTCAGGCTGGCCAAAGCAAACATTTAGTGTGTTTATCAGATATGAACATGATGCATGTTTACACTGTTCTTTTGAACTGTTCCAGTGTTGATTATAAGAAGTAATCAATCATCATTAAGGTTGATTCTGAGCTTGAGAAATGTGAAATTAGACAATGTTAGTTCTCTTACCCGGACAGGAAACTGCTGAAGTCCTGCAGGTCACTGGAGTCTATTACTACATTCAGATCACTGATCGTCTTCTCACATGCTTGAGCGTCCTGCAGGACAAACACGACATCAATTACTCAGTTTGAAAGATTAGTGAGTCACTCAGTGCCGTTGCGGCGATGAATGATAAAGTGTAATCGAATTAACACTGTTCCTTCAGGGAAACCAGTATATTTTCTGCTTTTCTGAGGATTTACATGATCTGGTGTTGTGAAGAGCAGGCAGCTGTCATGAAATGTTTTCAACAGAAAGTTGAACTTCATGACCACAAACAAAGGACTGCTGTATTAGGCTGCAGTAGTTAAATCATTCCTGTGAATGGTTTCAAATGAGTCACAACATAAACAAAACACTTTAAGGTTAATGGAATTTGCACTATCATACGTCGCGTTGCAATATAAAAGAAAATTAATCCAGCTGCAACAAAGAGTAAGAAGAGAGTGCGTGTTTACAGGATGACTGTTCCCAAATTACATAGCCAAATAATTATTGTCTTTTATCAAAACAAGTTCAAGCTTCAGAAGAAAAAACACAAAACACAATTTTAATGACACTTCATGAGCCAGGCAAGAGTGACTCAATGAAACCAGCTGTTCTGGAATGAAGAATGAAAACCAGAAGACTGTTGGACCTACACGAAGCCAGTTTACAGATCACGATAATAGGGAATCTCCCTACAATAAAAGGACAATTACTTTACATACAGTATTGGCTGAAGTCAGAATCAGGATTTATTGCCAAACAGGTTTTCACATACAAGGAATCTGCTATGATGCAGAGAGTTACACACAGTATGAGAAAAATATAAATATGGATAAAAGTAAGCAGGTCAAAGGTCAAACTGTGAAGGTACAAAATGAGCCTCTAACGGGCCCAGAGTTTTTTGGTAAAGACCAAAATGTGTCCAAATATTAAACACTGTCGAGTCCTAAACGTTGGCATCAGATGTCTGGTCAGATTCATGATCCTGAAACTTGATCAGAGAGTTCCTGATTTAAGAATTCATTGTCTTTTATTTAGAGATCGTGTACTGCTGCTTGTCTTTAGAGGTTTTGTGGAAAAATGTTTTTCAAAGTACGGTACAGATAAAAAGGTTCTTTTGGTATCATTAATGAAACTCGGGCATCATATCAGCAATAGAATCAGATTTTTTCATAGCATACCCGGCTCTACCTGGAGAGAGAAAGTTTGACATATTTCTTGTTCGTAAACAATAAAAAGGGGGGCATGCTTTTATTTTGAAGAGATGACATCTAAACCTGAATTGTACCATGACTTTACCTAACACCACCTGACACTGTGTGTCCTCTGAGGCACTGATGGATGACATTATAGACCTGACATTGATTTTTCTTTGCTCTCTGCGTGCTGTGTGCTGCAAACTTGATGCCTCGTCGGTGAAGCACTGAACACGGCCCTCTGTCGCTCTCTGCTGGCTGCACCCAGCACCACAACACCTAGTCAACAAAGGTTTGTGTCTTTCTGTGTGTCATCTGTTAACAGATTACCAGAATTATTTCCAACATGGCTAATGTCTGTGTTAACAGAAGTTTTGTGTAAGTCGACAGATTTATAGACTATCCAAAATGTTCTGGATTCAAAAATGTGTATAAATGCACTGTTAATCTTTGCTTGACAATAGTCTTTCAAGTCTAGAGCTCAACTGATAATAGATTTTTGAGGCTAATACTGAAATCTATTATAAACTAGAGTTAAACAATAATACTGTGTTCTACTCATGACAATATTGGCCGAGTTCCTGGAACATCAGACAGAGATTTCATATTACAAAGAGCAGAAATCGATTAGATTATTTGCTTAGTTGATACTGGATGGGTACTGGGAGATGAAACAGAGACAAAGCTAGTTGTAAATGACGGAAATCAAAGGAGAAGCTGAATTATTTATCCGTCTGGAAAACACAAAAAACAGACTACAAAAATTTAAATGGAGAAATGAATTCAATCCACAAACACTAACAAGCAATTTGAGACCAGATTACACACATATATACAGTAACAGATGGAAACTAGAAAAGGCAACATTTTCTAAAGACATTTGACTGATCTCACTTCAGCTGCGATGCTCAGATACATTCAGAAAGGCTAAAAGCTCCAATCAACCAACTCCACTCGTCAGACGTCTTGGTAAAGGGGGTGACCGAGGGATCATCTTTAGAAACCTGCAGATGGTGGACACCAAAGAGCCCTGTCTCAACAATAAAAAAGACTCACCTTGACCTCAGAGAGCTGGAACTCCACCTGAAAGACCAGAACAGAGCAGTGACCTGAGACACAGAGCTGCCGGACCAGCTTACTGCCACCTAGTAGACAAACACACACAAATGTTAGCTTTACATCCAGTGTTTGTCACTAAAATGCAGTGTGTGTCTTTGAGGTCGAACAACAGTAAGTGTTCAATTAATTTTTCCTCATAAATTTTTGCCAAAAAAAAGGCGTAAATATTTAAAATATTGCATTAATTGTAACTGCACATGTTTACATGCTAGCAGCTCTCTTCTTCCTCTCTGCCTCTGGCTTTGTTTCTTAGCACATTACAGCTGCCAACTGTGAATCAGCAGAATAATGTGAAAGCTGCAGGAGCTCGTGCATGATACAAATAAAATTAGACGCCCCACTATTCAGAATATTACTCCACAGCACTACAAGTGGTCAAAATCTCCACAGGGTGCTTTTAAAACCACAAAATGATTTATTTGATGTGATTTATAGTTAATAATTAACATAGGAACAACGAACCAAACTGTATTTTATGGGCACACTGTGAATAATTAATGGAAGCAATATCCTGTAGAATCTTGGCTGCAACAAATGTTTGTTTTGAGTCGTTAATCTGCTGGTTATTCTCATCGTTTCATCTATAAAATATCAGAAAACAGAGCAGGCTGTGGATTCAGATAATGCTCTCACTGCTTTGTAGAGTCTTTATGGTGCAGCTGGTCAGACTGATGCCATTCATCTGTGTCTGCCGCTTCAGATCCTCCTCCATCTCCTCCACCTCCTCCTGCAGCATGGACAGCATCTTTTCCTTCCCTCCGCCTTGTCTGCGTCCACACATGTACGACCTGTGGAGACGGACAACATACAACAGATCAGCACTTCTGTTTACACACACACACACATATTTCCTACTTACCTGCACGCCTCTGTGCTTAAGTGTACTTAAAAGTATGTTTAACAGGTATGTGGGGAAAGTGCTACAGGCTGAAAGAGGATGTGACAGAGATTTAAAATTTAATATTAAAACAAATAAACTCACATGGCATCCTGCATTTTTCCTCTGAGCTGGAACGTCATGTCCTTTTGGTTTTCCTGCTGTTGGCTCTGCAATGCTGCAACTTCAGCCTGGAGGTGCTCGATCTGAGCCTCCAGCACCCTCACCTCCTCAACGTTCTCCTCCATCCTGAAGGACAAACGCACGACCGAATCAGTAAGAAATAAAAAATAAATGAAAATACTGACGGTGTCAAGTGTATTTTGCCATGACATGAGCGATGTGGCAGAGTTGTTCAGCAAGTCCTTTGAGGGCATCATGTGTACAGCTGATAAAACACTGCTGATTGTAATAAATGTAATTAATCCAGTCAGTGTTCTTACTTGCTTCAGCTATGGTTCCTATATGGGGAATTATCAGTAAAGTCAGATTTTATTTAGAAAATATGAGACCATCCAGCACCAATAAGGTTGTGTTATTAGTCTGGTAAGACAAGATAAGACAGACAGTGAGTCCACATTGTGGAAATGCACAATCACAGCAGCTCGCATACACAAAGTGGACAAGAAATGACTCCTAAATCATAAATCTATAGAAGAAAGTTATGAAGTCATGCTGGTGTTAAAGAGTCTGACAGCTGTTGGAATGAAGGACCTGTGGTAACGCAGGTGAGAGGAGGTTTCCACCCACTAAAAACGTCGCTGACAGGCTTAATTATAAAAGAAGAATTACAAAACTTAGGGTGTTCGTCTGCGTTATAATGTTAATTTACTAAAATAAACGTTATTTTCATAGTATTGTTGGTTTTATACTCAAATTAAACACTTTTTGCTCACCTGGTTGAGTCTCGCTCTCGCTTCACGCTAACATAAACAGTTTGGAGACTCGCGCCCTCTGGACTGTACCAATATTCACGTTTCGGATGGGGGGGGGTGGACTATTTCTGTGAAGAGTTTTAATCTTTCTGTGGATAAGATAGACCAACAGACAAAAGTACGTTTAGGTTTTAAATGTTTCTTTTTTTTTTTTTTGGTACGATTCACACAGGCAGACACCGAAACGTTTTAACGGTTAAACGGGTTAAACGTACCTTGGTCGCAGTCGTAAGTTGGTCCAGACTGCGTGACTCTCAAACGTTGGTACTCGAAGCTAGCGAAGCTAATAAAAAGAAAGATAATAACGTCTTCGTTGATTAACTGTCATAATTAAACATTTTTATAGATAAACGTACCAACAAAACGTTCTAACTTTATTTGTGTTTTTCTAAAGCTGTTCATCTCATCGTAAATAACTCACGGCGGAACCTTCGCGGTTCAGCGGAAACAACCGCGGAAGAGAAAATTTGTCCGGAGTGCATCTCCGGACAGAATTAACGGTGACACCAGCTGGATACATGTGAGGTAAACATTTGTTGGTTTTTCTGTCGATTTAAACTAAAACTGCAGTTTGATCGGTAAAGCTCTTTCAGCTCGGCTATAAGTGAATTTATTGAGATGTTTTAGCGTCTTTAAACTTTGTGTGTCGCTGTTCTAATTCCTCCAAAGACTGGATGGAGACGTTAAAGTCCACTAGTTCTTTAACATGCTTGTTTCTTAGTCTGACCTGTCCGTGCAGACAGTGTGGTTTATGTCATGTTAATAAGGTCCACCTGGCTACAGTTAATGCAGTCTAACAACAGCTCTGCAGTTAATCTGCCTTCATGAAGGTTATAATGCAATATATAGTGTAGTTTGTGTTGAAACTGTTGTAGAGAGGCGTTCATTTCACTTTATGATCCTTTATGAGGCTGTAGTTTGTAGTTTAATCAGTATATACAAGGACTTTATATCTACCTTTATATCTAAAGAGTGCAGATCTCTTCTAGCTGACAGAGAAAGCTGTCACCAGTTGTGAATCATAGAGCGCTATGATGCAAAATATGAACATAAATAGATATTTTTTAAGTCCAAAAAGTTGAATTAGAAACAGATTTATTGCCTTGTATTTTTTGATACACAAGGAAATTTTTACCTTTGGTATTTTGGTGGATGTCTGTCACAATAAATATAATAAAAGAAAAAGAAAAGCAGGTACTGCAGAACTCAAGAATCAAGTTAGCTTGAAAATATGTCTGATATACTGTATGTTTTAAAATGCAAAGAGCAGTGCAGCAAAATATTCAGTTTTCACTGTATGAAATGAAATGCCGGTTAATCTTTTATCAAAAATGTCATCGATCCTAATCATCAATTAATCAAAACCTTTTGGCACAGCTGAGATGAAATACTCCTTATTAACCTCATCTGCCTGTCGTCTTATAATGAGCGTATGAACTGATAGGCAGGAGGATGGCTGGCTCTGATGTTTGTTGTCCGTGCAGTGACCGCGTTGTCGTGGATACGGACCAATGCGGCGGCTGTACGTCGGCGGGTTGAGCCACACGGTCACCCAGAAGGATCTGAAGGATCGATTCGGAAAGTTTGGAGAAGTGGAGGATGTGGAGCTCCGGACCAGGAGGGACGACGAGGGTGAGGAACCCAAAACACACACACACACACACACACACTGACAGCTATGTTAACAACAACAACAGTTTATCATTTTTACATTCTGTTTATTTTTATGCTGTATTTTATGTTTTACACATTATAAGATCTTAAACTTTCTGGAGATGCATACATAAAAATAAGTAGTCTGCCATTGTTATCTGACTCTGTAGAGGCTTCTACGTTATGCACCTATCTGTTGTGTCGAGGGAGTGAGCATTATCCTCTGACCTCAGTTACCATAGTAATGGCTCCTGCTTTCCTAAACACAAACATGTCCTCATAACAATCTAAGACTTAACACTGTCCCTACAGTGACCTCTAGGTTTAATAAATACCACACTAGAGAATTTCCTCACACTCCTCAGTGACCTGCATGTGTTCTGACTCTTGCTCGTTCTTCTTCAGGTGTTCCTTACAAAACCTTCGGCTACATTAACATCAACATTTCAGACGCTGACCTGAAGAAATGTAAGTGAGCTGAACAACTATGTCAGTTTTCTTTGTTTAGTTGATGTTTATTCAGACTGTGAGTGAAACACCTCAGCTGTCATACTGGAAGAACACATCGTTCAGTCATCCAATCTTGTTTTATTTAAAACAGGAGAATATCCTGTCAGTGTGGGGAGATAATATGAGTTTGTGTTGTATCATCAGGATGAGATTAATGTGTTTCCTCTGCAGGTATGACGGTGCTGAACAAGTCTAAATGGAAAGGAGGAACTCTGCAGATTGAAACAGCCAAGGAGAGTTTCCTGCACAGGTACAGAGCGCTGTGTTCACCATGAAAGTCTTTGGACAGTCAGTATATAACTCTGTGACGAGACCAAGTTCACATATTACGGCTGTAAATAATTATTATCGGTTCATCTTCACATCAGTCCTGAACTCTCCACATTAAAACAGATTCCAGTGATTCTCTTCACAGCAGCAGAAAGTTTATTAAATAGAAAATATTCCACCTCCCTGAGCCACACACTGATAATCTGTGATTCATGGATTCTTCCTGATCCCAGTGGGTGTTGAGTTTGTGATATATGTATATTTAATATCTCATTAGACTGACTGCGGAACGTCAGGAGGCAGCAGAACAGCGTCTCCAGCAGCCTGCAGCTGAGGACAAGAGACAGAAGATGTTGAACTCCCTGAGCAAGGCTGGCGTGGAGAACTTCACCATGAAGGCTGCGGTGCCAGGAACTGAAGTACCAGGACACAAGGTCTCGTATTCTCGTCATCTACCACTTCCTGTTTCAATCAGGATGTGTATGTGTGTGAACGATGGGCAGTATCTCAGGTTGGTGAAGTGAGGTTGGAGGTGTTGACTGTCCTCTGGCTGTTCTGGTTTCAGGACTGGGTGGTCAGTAAATTCGGACGAGTTCTCCCCGTCCTTCAGCTCCGGTGTCAGAAAGGCAGCAGAGCTCGAACCCTGAAGTACGACCCGTCCAAATACAGCCACAACATCCGCAAGCTGGACCGCTCCACCACCGCAGACGAGCCCACACCCATCTCCCAGCTCACCTGGGAGTTAGAGGGAGGGGATGATGACATCAGCAAGAAGAGGCGGGGAGAGTTTCCTCCGTTTGAGCCATCAAGACCCAAGAAGAGTCGGACAGACGTGCTCAACTCCCATAATTCTGTGGGCAGAAGCAGGTAAACCTGATGGTTTCTGTGGGGTTTTTTTAACCATTGCGAATATTTAAGGTCAAGTTAAGATCTTAGGAGTTTCTTAAATTAGGTCAATCCAATCTCTGGGGTCTTTACTAAGTGTTATCCTGCTCCCATCTCCTCCTTCTTCTTGTTCTCCTCTTAGATTTAAGCAGACCGTTGAGTCTGTCAATCAGACTGAGGCTGGCCAGCTCACCAACGGATATGAACAACCAGCCAGCCACAGACTGACTCAAAGGAGGGGGGCGGTGTTCGACAATGATATCGATTCAGACGAGGAAATCCGCATAATGGTCGCGGCTCAAAGCACCTCCCATGCTGCACTGCGGCAGGAAGTAGACGAGGATAACCTGGAAGTGGTCGGACTCGACTACCTGGTGAAGTCCGGACGCTCCGTCAGCAGCAGAAGGGTAACAGATGTGACAATAAATTATGGGTATAAACTGTTTGAAATATGCTGTGAAAATGTGACAAACTTAGTTTTTTGGCGATTTTAGGCAGTCCAGATGACGAAGAAGAGAATGACTACGACTCCGCAGACACAGATGAACTCCTCGCCTCTAGGAAACCTCCTCCACCACCACCTCAGGAGAGACTGACTCTGTCCACTGCAGGAGAGCCTTCAAGAAACGGCACTGACAAGAAGAGAAAGACAAAGAAGAAGAGTAAAGCTGGAGAGGAAGAGGATGATTCAGCAGATGATGAAGATCACCTCACCTCCAGGGAACCCTCTTCCACACAGCACACAGAGGATTCTAGTAAACAGATTAAAAGTAAGAAGATGGCAGCCCCTCCTGTGGTAAAACCTCCTGTCCAAGAATCATCATCAGATAGTGATGACGGAGATGATGAGGATGAAGAGGAGGAGGAAGAGGAGGAGGAGGAGGAATCCGTCGATTCAAGTTCAGATTCTGATTATGAAGCCATGTTTTCGAACGTCACCCGTCTGGAGATCTCCCTGGCTGATCTACAGAGGCTGGCTGAAGTATCCCAGCAGACTACAGATCCCAGCACCCCCGGCGCCTCCTCCGAACAAGACATGCCGAGACGTCCTCCCAAGAAAGGCACCACGCCGGAAGAGATCCTCGCCGCCCTCATGGAGGAGGACAGCAGCGAGGACGAACCGAAGAAGAAAAAGAAGAAAAGAAAAGCCGCCGTGTCAACGCCGCTGCCCGCCTTCCGGGGGACAGGAGCGCTAAGCGAGGGATCAGAAGGAGAGGAGGAGGAGGGAGGAGGAAGGAGTGAAATGAAAAAACAGAAGCTGGACTCTGAAGCTCCTCAACTGAACCAGAGAGCAAAACACATGGAAACAGAGAAGAAGACTTCAGAGAGCAGTGAGGAGGAGGAGGAGGAGGAGAAGGAGGAAGAAGAAGAAGAGGAGGAGGAGGAGGGGGAGGAGGAGGAGGAGGAGGAGGAGGAAGAGGACAGGGTTGCTACAAAGGTTTTAAAAGTGGTTCCAACTAAAGCTGCAGTAAACACAGAGAAAGCTGAGACTAGTTCCTCCTCTAGCAGCGGTGATGAGGAGGAGGAGGAGGAGGAGGAGGAGGAGAGTTTGAAGGTCAGTCACACAGTTCCTACAGCTAAGGTTGCAGCAACATCATCCTCCAGCTCCTCGGCTGAGGAGGATGAGGATAAGGACGAGCAAATTTCTGACAAAGTTGCTGTGAAAGCAGCACCTCCTCCTGCTCCTGACAGCGAGTCTTCCACCTCCTCCAGCCAGGAAGAGGAGGAGGAGGAAAAGCAGGCTCCTCCTCGGGCGCCATTGGGAGCTAAGGAGGAAGAGGAGCGTCAGAGGAAGGCCAACATGAGGAGGTTGGCTGCCGTCCAGCAGAGGCAGAAAGAGGCTGAAGAACACAAGAAGCTGATCCAGGGAGCTCTCGCCAAGCTGGTGGGTGCAAAGAGAGGAAAGAGTTTATTTATTTAAACTTAATATTCATAAGATGATAAATTAAACTGAGGTAACACATTAATAAAGATAGAATCATAAACCTCTATTTTTGTGTGTTAATCTTCATCAGGATGCTCCGACAGCAGGAGCAGGAAAACACATCGTCTTTGGCTCGGATGATGACGATGACGAGGATGATCAAGATAAGCAGCAGACGACCTCAGAGGTCACAGCGTCGAAGAAGGCGCTGTTGGAGGACAGCCAATCAGAAGACGAGACCACGGTCAAAGATGATGGCACAATAAAAGAAAAGGTGAGTGAAGAGTTACTGATCTGAGAGAGAACGACGTCAGACGGATGACGGAGATCTAACAAGAGTTTTATCTTTCTTATAGAAGTGGCAGGAAATCAAAGCCTGACTCAGCTGTGGTTTAACTCTGTGTGTGTGTGTGTGTGTGTGTGTGTGTCTGTGTCTGTGTGTCTAGGTGCATCTGAAGCCGTCTGTTCCGCAGCTTTTCAGCGGCAGTGAAGATGAGGAGGATGGTGATGAAGATGACAGCAGGTTTGACATCAGGCCTCAGTTTGAAGGTCGAGCAGGACAGAAGGTGAGAAAGAAGAGTTCACAGAGTGCTGCTCCGTATGTTTGTTACCTGTATTCTTCATATTTTTAATATATTTATATATTTTATTTTTATTTAAATGTTATAAATATTTTGTGGAACTGAAATACTTTGATCTTTAAGAAAAGTTTAATGTGCTTCACGTCTGAACCAGATTTCAAATCATTCGAATATTGTGTCATGATTGGACGTCTGCCCCTGATGTCGTTTGTTTGTTTATTTGTTTGTTGTCCAGCTGATGGAGCTGCAGTCTCGCTTCGGGAGAGACGAGCGTTTCCGAATGGACTCTCGCTTCCTGGAGGAGGATGAGGACAAAGACGAGGAGTCAGGTGAGGATGTGGGTGGAGGTACCTTCAAGTCAGAGTCTGTAGAAGAGGGGATGACAGTTCTGTGACAATAACACAGAGTGTGTGTTAAGTTACTAATTATTTAGATGTCTCATTTTAATCACTATAATTGTCCTGTAAATTTTCGGGTTTCACTCTGAACTCACAGCTTATATTTGCATTTATCTCTCATTGTTAAGTACAAGTGGTTACCTCTACATCTCAGTCTGATGCCTGATGGTGTAAGATGATCCTGCAGGATGTTTAGTCAAGTTCTTGTGTCTGTTCCTGCTGAATGAAGTTATTGTTTGTGATTCAGAGAAAAAGACGAGCGTCGCAGAGGAAGACGAGTCCCTGGAGGACGAGAGGAAGAAGAACCTGTCCATCCTGCAGACTGTCCTCGGCAGCAGCCAACAAATCTGCAGCAGCAAGGCGGCCACCAAGGGCAAGACCTTCAGGTTAGCCACACACTGACACACTCACAAGCATGTGAGTGTCTGAGCTGGAATATTTGTTTGATATTAAATAGGAAATCATTTATTTTCATGTCTGTTTGCAGAGACGTCTCAGCGCTGCATTACGACCCCAGCAGAGAGGAACACGCTGCGTTTGAGACCAAAACCGATGAAACCAAAGAAAGGTATGAACTATGAACGCACGGATCTGATCTGTTTGTGTCAGCACCGATACTGACCTAATTTTCTTTAATTACGGAGTGTTTTGTGCAAAATTAATTAGCAGAAATGTCAATTTAATCCATTCTCAGTTAATTTTATAACACACTAAAGTGTCAAAAAAAAAGTGAAGGGGTCTGAATACTTTGTACTCAGCATATTAAGAATGTGATGAGAACCAGGAGGGAGCCTTGTGGCACACCACCGATGATAAAATGTGCTTCGTAGTTACAATTTGTCAGAGTAATCCACTAAAGAACACTGTTTTCTGAGGAGTCCTGAGTAACAGTACATTAGATACAATTGTATATGACACCTGTCATGTGATCTGTTGTCTTCACAGCAAGTCAGCCAGGAGGAAGAAGAGGGAGGAGGCTCAGAAACTTCCGGAGGTTTCTAAGGAGATTTACTACGATGTGTCCGGCGACCTGAAGGCCGTGTTTGGTCGGACGAAGGAAGACGACGCTGAAGGAGAAGAGAAGACGAACTGGGACCAAGATGAGGAAGAGGAGGAAGAAACAAAGGACGAACAGCCGACCCTGCTGTCATCACTCCTCTCAGTTGATCCCAGCGCAGAGAAAGAGGAATCGTCTGGATTTAAATTCTCCTTCTTTGGCGACGACACCGAAACAGAAGATAAAGAGACAGGTGAGTTATATCTCAGATATCTCAGACGGTCAACAGGAAGTTTTCACAGTTTTTACATCTCTCTCTCTCTCTCTGTATCTCTCTCTGCCAGAAGAGTACAAGGTAGAGAGCATCCAAGCGCCAAAGGTGTCATGGCAACAAGACCCACGTTTCCATGACAGCAGCTCAGAGGAGGATGAGGAAGAGCGGGAGGAAAATGAGGAGCAAAGTAGCGCTGTCGCTATAACCACACAGTAAGAAAAATGAAGATTAAACCTGATAACTGCTCAGGTAGACTGTTTGTCCGACCACGTCATGCAACTAACGACTGTTTTCATTATTGATTAATCTGCTGAGTTTTTTCTAATTAATCATGTAATAGTTTTGTCTAGAAAATGTTAGAAAAAAGTGAAAAAAGCTGTTTCCTCCAGCCCCAAATCCAGTTATATTTAATTTAGTTTCATTTATGACAAAGAAAAGCAGCATTTGAGAAAACACACCCAGTCAGTGTTTGTAATATTTGCATGAAAAACGACCGAAACAATCAATCAAAAGTTACAAAACTCGTCAGACGCATTGTCACTGATCAGGACACTTTAATTTTAAGTCATCTGTATGTGTGTTACCGTCCACAGAGAGGAGACTCCTTCAAAGGCAGATCTATTCTTCTTCTTCCCTGAAGACAGCAGATTGACGGGTACAGTACAAACAATGATTACTTTATTACGACTCCGTTATCCCCATGAGTGACCTCAAGCACTCCACTGGGACTGTCTTAAATGTTTGCCTGGGCTGAAACCAACTTAACAGAGAGCAAGTGCATTTATTCAAAGGTTGTACTGTTTCTTTAAAGGTCCAGTGTGTCAGATTTAGGGGTCTCTATTTACACAATGTGGTAAAAATGGAATATAGCATTCATAACTATGTTTTCATTAGTAAGAATGACGTGTTTTGTGTGTGAGGTCTGAACCCTGTGTTTGCTCCATCAGATGGTCCCAGGTTGTTCTGTCGTTCCTCTCACCTGGAGGAGCAGAGGGAGCAGTGGGAGGAGAGGAGGAGCGCGCTCAGACAGGTACACAACAGTCTCACTGTGTTTACTTTGCCAAGTATGAAACCTGATTTAAAAAACCTGTTAAAATGTGTCAACAGAAGTCTTAGTGAAGCCGCGAACTTAAAGAGATTTCTACTTCCTGTCTGCTTCCACAGGAGTACCGCAAGAAACACAAGGACGCCAGGAGGAAGCTGAAGTCCTCCCAGAGGAGCTGAGGATTATGGGATGTCTCTGTGTTTCAGTTTGGACGACAGGATCAGGAGCTGACTGAATTATTCCTCCCTCTCTGTACTTTTACAGTCAGCGCTAGACATCAAGTGAACATTCAACATTATCAAAGAGTCAGATTTATATTTTGTTCGTTTATATTTTGTGGTGAGAGCTTCCTGTTGGAAGTGAATCCGGTTTGCTTTTTCTCGTTGGTTGCCCTGGAAACGATGCTGCAAATTAACTTGTGGACAGTCAGCAGCAGCAGCAGCCAATCACAGCTTCAAAATATTAAAAAAACATTTGTTTTATCATCACTGTGTCGAAGTTATTTGACTGAAACTGTCCCATAAAGCACCTGCTTCTGTTCACAAACTGAAGACAGTGCTCATTGATTTATGTCATGTTTCATACAGGTGAGGTGATGCAGACTGATAAGGCCTGTCTCTTATTTTGAAAGGTCTAACCGGAAGACGCTGTGTGTTGTATTCAGTCTGTGTTGATGGGAGACTTTTAACAGGCGCTGAAGTGCGCAGCAGACTCCAAACTTCTCCACCAGGACCAGAGGGAGGTCGGACTGTGGCAGTTTTATGGACACTTTTATTGCAGCAGTCAAATGTTTGTCGCAGCACATGTCTGTGAAACAGATAAATAACACGGAGCAGTTAGTTCAGCGGTAAAACAATGAGTCCGGTTTTGTGTCTTTTGCTTCTGTTTCTGCGGACCGCGGAGCTCCGTCATGTCCACACGCACCGGGAGTTCCAGCCCGGGTCAGCGCTGGAGGTGCAGCGGGCGGAGGATGCTGGCACACCGGCTGAGGAGACAAAGGAGTCCCCCTCCTCGGAAAGGACTTTCCCGGTTGAAGGTGAGAACTTGAAACGAGTCGCCCGGGGAGCCAAGGATAAACACTTCGGGAAGAGAGACCCGCACACACCGAGCAGTCACGGGCATCCGCGGAGGTACGACGACCCGAGCGGTTACTTCACCACACCGCGGAGCGAACGGGACTCCTCCGCCCGGCTGGGTAACTCTTCTTCGGGTCAAGGGTCGGGGATCCACAACCCGCTGTTCCCGGTCACCGACGGCTCCTACTGGGCGTACGCAGTCATGCTGCTCGCGCTCGTGCTGTTCGCGGCAGGTATCGTGGGTAACCTCGCGCTCATGTGCATCGTGTGGCATAACTTTTACCTGAAGAGCGCGTGGAACTGCATCCTGGCCGGGCTCGCGTTCTGGGACTTCCTCGTGCTCTTCTTCTGCCTTCCGGTGGTCGTCTTCCACGAGCTCACCTTGACGAGGTTGCTAGGAGACCTGTCCTGCCGGCTCGTGCCCTATTTGGAGGTGAGGTGGCAAAGTTGAAGAAATATTAGTTTTATTAATTAAATCATTGTTTTATCATGTAATACCGTTTATACGAAATCAAATAAGATAATTTAAAAAATAATAATAATTAAAAAGAATGTAAGAAATTCATATATTTAGGCCCAAAACTTTTTATTTATATTTATTTTATTATAAGACAAAGTTTTGGTCAACACCTTTCTACACTGCCAAACAAAAATCTTAAATGTGCTTAAAAATACTGCATAAATAATATAGTATTATAACTGTAATACTTGGGCACTGCCTTGGTGCCCTTTGTGGTTGTTTTTCAGGCCTATGTGTGTAAAACTCGACTCAGAAAATAATTTCTCATTTAAGAAAACAAAGTAAATCATCTTTTTTTCCTCCTTATTTTACAGATAATGTCCATAATTTTACAGAGGTTTGTATACATTTAAAACAACAACAAACAACAGAAAACTACTGTAAACATGTATTTTCCAAACATCTACGACTTTTTTATGGTGTAAATCAACAACAGGTAACTATAGCAACAATTACTAAGTTTAGTTGATTACTCCAGTGCTGCAGCTAAGGGTTTTTATTCCAATCATCTTTTTGATTAATCTATTGATTTTCTTCAGTTAAAAATACATACCACAGTTTCACAAAATCCAAGGTGATCTAAAGGTTTTAATCAATTAAACTCAAAAATCTCTTTGAGTTATTGACCATTCATTTTACACTGTAATATATATTATTGTACTTTTATAGTAAATTACTCACAGTAACATATTTTAATTATTTTACAGTAATAGATAACATTACATCATGATATTGTAATAATCATTAGTAGTTACTGTAAGTTCACAACAACTTACAGTAACATTACAGCAATGTACTGTAAAACTACATTATTACATTATGTTGTTGCAGTTACAGTATGGTGCTGTTACCTTAATCACAGTAATAAAGAATGCGGACAGCAGCTTTCTATATTATTCCACATAATTACCGTCATGCAAAAGTGTCATTAAAGTAGTTTATGGAGTAGTGAGAATTTATTGATTTTTAACAGTGTAGCACTGGTTAACTCACCATGTGACTGAACCAACCTGTGAGTTACTGCTACAGAATCATCCAGCCATTGTGAGGAGATGTCAAACAAGTCAAACATTTAAAACAAACATCTCAATGTGATGATAATTAATCAGTCACACAGTGCTGTTTTTACAGCTCATGTTAAACTCATTGTAAATGTTTTCCAGTTTAACAGAGAGACATGCAGGCTTGTGATGAATGGCCTGTTTGTGTCTTGTTGCTGCTCAGCTTCAGACTCAGACCAGTCTTTACTTTGAACAAACGTGCTGTTATGGTCTGTTTGGCCTCTTCAGCTGTCCGTTATGAACCATCAGGGGAGGCCGGCGGGGCCCCGCAATGAAGCGACTCTTCTTCTCCAGCTCAACAATGAAACACAGACATGTATTATCGGGAACTGGGAAGTCTGTTTACAGAGGTCCAAAACGAATCAAGGAGAAAATAACATTAATGCTGCCTCTAACGTAAAGAGGGGCCTCTGATTAGTTCATTATTAGGACAAAAAAACGCTCAGGAGTTTTAATCAGTATCACAATATTAATAAGAATATTGTTAGATATTGAAACACTATGTCACAATATTACATTACACTGATTTGGAGCACGCCCTCCCGCAATGATTGATTTGGACGTCATAAATCCGTAAAACGATGACAAGATGAACTCATATCGAACAATTTCTTTTATTTGATTTGATTGTTTGTCTATAAGATGTCAGAAAATAGTGAAAAATGGGTCTTCAGTTGTTTTTTTTCTAAGCAACAGTTCAATCAATCAATCAATCAAACTTTATTTGTATAGCACGTTTCATACACACAAACTGAGGAAACACTATCTTATGATTATACAGTGAGGAAAAAACTAACAATAATAAATATAAATGGTATAATGATATATTAAAATCTATAAATAGACAAAAATAAAAGTAAAAAACTAAGAACTAACTAAAAAAAATATAATAATATAATAATAAATAATTAAATGCTGAAAAACATCAAAGTTTATTCTCATTTTTGCTTGAAAACACTCGATGATCGATGATCAGAATAGTTTCTATCTTTCTGACGATTGATTAGTCGATGAATTGTCAGTCAGTAGCTGTAGCTCAGTTTAGAGGTTGAGTGACTCTCACAGAGTAATAATGTGAAGCTCTCACAGCCTCACAGTTGGACTTTCATTGGCTTCATCCGTCTCCTGTTTCAACACAGACTCTGCCGGCCTGTGGAGTCCCTTGTTTTTGTCTCTGAAGCGGCTCCGTCCGCCTACAGAGCTCTAAATCACTGGAGTTTTACTAATTTGTAATAACAGCTTGTGTGGAGCAGTCTTTAACAAGGTCAGGCCGCCGGCCTCCTCTATTCTCTGTTTCTTCACCTATTTTTATGCTAATCAGAGAATGCATTTCTTGCTAATTAATTAACATTTTTTTGTCAAGTGCCGTTTAGCAGTTTGTACTCTGAGAGTCGTATTGAGCAGCGGTGAAAGCAGGTCAGGCTGCCAGCTGCCCCTGCGCTCTGTTAGTTGAACTATTTTCATGCTAATTAGAGCTCTGTGTTAATTATCTTGAGTTGTGTCTTAACTGTTTAAGGTCATTAAGCACCCACAGAGGGAGGACAAGTCTCTGTAATGATAGTCTGCGTTTTTTGGCCAAAACCACCGACTTTAATGTGCACGAGGCACCAATAACTGTCCCCAGTCTGTAGGCTGAGAGCTGTTGTAACATAATGACTCTCTAGTCCCTCTGGGGCTCCTTTTATTTCCCTGTTTCTGTATTCTGAAGACGTTTTGTCTTATTCCTGTAGTTTGGCCTATAGGCTACAGGCCTGACAAGGCACAGGAAAGCATTAAATCTGTTGTTCAAGCAACAAAACAAAACACCTTCCTGTGCTCAGTTTAGACCGTCTGCGTGAAGTCTGGTTTTGTTTCCTCGGTTGTGCTAACAGGTCACGTCTGAATCCGGTGCGAGCAACAGCTTGCAGGTTAAACATCGAAGAAGCTCTGCAAATAAAAGCATTTATAAAAAAACTGTATTTCATGGTTTGAATTATATTGTGCTGTTTAAAAGCAGAGCTGGGTGTCATTATACCAGATTTTTGTTATGCCAGTAGAGTAGCAAGTTTCAGTGCTGAAAAATGTATTTTAACAAGGCAGCCTTTACAAAAGGTTTCTATGAAAGTTGTAACTAATGTCTTTAGACAGCGCGAGGTGATTCACAGTTTGAGCTTTTCATGAAAGTATAAAGGATGAGCAACCGTGTTGGAAAATATCTGTTCGTTTGATTAAAAAAAGTAGAGGTATGACCCTGTGAACATAAAAATGTGTGTTTTGTGTGTGTGTGATTTGTTCACAACGTTTGAATTCAATACAGCTTTCATTTACACTTCTGACTGGCTTCTTCTACATAGCAACAAGGATGATGATGGTCTTTAATTGGACTGGTAACCTGTCCAGGTGCTCCAACCCCCCACAACCCTGCAAACAATAAGCCGACATAAGTTCAATAAAAAAATTAAAAATAAAAGTAGTCTGTCCCAGTTTTACTCCTGTGCAGCGGCTTCTTGCTCGGTTACTCTCTCATTTTCTTTTCTTCCTCTGTCAACATCCTCTTCAGTCTCTTCTCCTCTGCCATTATGTCCATAGAGGCGGTTACACTTGTCCAGCTCCGGTTCTGGCATGACACTGGCTCTGCTCCTCTTCTCGGTGGTCCAAAACGCCTGTGGTACAATCACTAACACTCCCCCGGTGCTCTGAGCTCACAGTGTGGGCAGTCCGGCTAAAAACGGAGCTAACATGAGCTAACAGCAGCTACAGTTGGCAGCAGTTTACTTCACTGTCCATCAGGAAACTCTGTAAATCACAGAGAGATGAGGCGGAGTGCCATGCTGGAGGGGATCACTGCCTTTTCTTCCTTCATTTTATTTATTATGTCTTTTACCTCATCTATTTCTATCTGTTGTCATTTTTCCGTCAGGTGACCTCGCTAGGTGTGGCCACATTCAGCCTCTGTGCTCTGAGTATTGATCGCTTCCATGCAGCCACCGGCCCCGGGCCCCTACAGATGCCGAAGGTGGAGCCCTGCCAGTCCATCCTCTCCAAGCTGTCCGTCATCTGGGTGGGCTCCCTGGTGCTGGCAGCCCCTGAGCTGCTGCTGTGGCAGCTCGTCCAGGAGACCGTCAGCCTGCCGATGGTCCCCGCTGACCTGCAGCAAGGCCAGCCAGGAGGCTCACTGATGGCTACCTTCAGGGCCCGAGCAGACAAATTTAAGGTGGATGTCTGCGTCCGTGAGCCATCTGTGGAGCTCCCAGACAGCATCTACTCTCTGGTGCTGACTTATCATGAGGCCCGCATGTGGTGGTTCTTTGGGTGCTACATCTGTTTGCCTCTGCTCTTCACTCTGGCCTGCGACTTGGTGACGAGGCAAGTGTTAGGCCAGCGTTTGCCACAAAAACCCGGCGGTGAGAAGGTGACCAGCAGATGCTCCTCCTCTTCTTCGTCTTCCTCCTCGACAAAGAAAAAGCAGCATGTGAGGGAGCAGAGGCTGCGCTCCACTGTGATGGCGCTCACCGTCTTGTACATCACATGCAACCTGCCGGAGAGCGTTTGTAACATCACCCTGGCGTACATCTCCGACCACGTCTCCGCTGCGCTCCCGGCTATGGTTCTGCCAGCGCTGGGTCTGATTGGACAGTTCCTGCTGTTCGTGCGTTGCTCGGCGACGCCGGTGTTGCTGCTGTTCCTGTGTCGCTCGCTGGGTCAGGCCTTCATGGACTGCTGCTGCTGCTGCTGTGAAGAATGCCTGCCCGACGGCAACTCCTCTTCGTCCTCATCTGCTTCAACCACCGCCACGTCCAACCTCTCCTCCTCACCCACATCGCCCTCTCCATCCTCCCTGTCTCCCTCCAGCAAAGAAGAGACGAAGAGCATGTTGGCGACAGAACCGGCAGTCTGTTACGACAGAGCGAAAGACTCCTCAACAGCTCTCGGGACGCCGTGCTGAGGTCCAGAACTGCATTTAACCCCATGTAGCTTTAAAGGATCGTTTGATTTTATCACAGTTTGGGTCTTATTTTTGTAGTTTTGTCCCTCATTTCTATCAGTTATATTAATATTGACTCACCAAGTTAATAGTGAAGATCTGGGTTCTGTTCTGAGTCCTGACCTCAACCTCTTCCGACACCTTTGGGTTGAACTGGAATAGAGCCAGACCTTTTCACCCAAACATCAGTGTTGAACCTCATTAATGCTCTTGTGGCTGAATGGGAGCAAATCCCTGCAGTCAGCATCCAAAATCTCTGCTTGAAAGTCTGAAATCAGAAGAGAGCAGCAGGTTAACGCTTGTGATTTGGGTGTCACATGTTCCAACTTTGACACAGTATATTAGGGTTGATGTTCAGTTGGGTTTCTCAGATACCCTCGGCCATGTAGTGTGTCTAAACCAAGCGGCAACCTCCGGTGCTGGGCAATGAATGCACCCAGGCATCATTCACAGGCCCACCTCAAGTCCGCAGATGATCCACCTCTTTGCCAATATTTAGATTAGACGGGAGGCAGAAGAAGCATTTCAGAAACCTACAGGTGACGTCACTCAAGCTCTGTCCATTCTTTATACTGTCATTGGTCTAAACCTTTGCAGCGGTGGTGCAGTAATTAGCACTGTCACCTCACAGCAAGAAGGTTCCTGGTTCAAACCTTGGCTGAAAAGGTCTCCCTCTGTCCTAGTTTACACGTTTTCCCCGTGTCTGCGTAGGTTCTCTCTGGCTTCCTCCCTCAGTCCAAACACATGCACTTAACAGGTTAATTGGTGGATTGGTATATGTGAATGGTTCTTGTTCTTCCTGTCTCCTACTACATCGCTTTTCTTCGTCCAGCCTACAGATTTGTTTCGTCTAATCGTCGTCGATCTCAGCTGTTAACTTGGTGAAAACAGTGTTATTATATCTGATGGAAATGATGGACAAAACTAAGAATGAAACCCGAGTTGTAATAAAGTGTAATGATCCTTTAATCCCAGTCTGTATGAACTGATGGTGTAGCAGCAGAAACTTCTCTGACTAGATGTAGACGATTATAAACGATAGAGAATGTTTCTTTCTTTTTAAGGAGTTTAGCGTTCACCTGTGATGGATTTCATCCTGTCGTAGGACTCGTCATTTCTTTAGATACATTTTATAAGTCTTAATCATTTTCTAATGCTCATCGGGACATTAGTACGATCTGCTCTAAGTACTGTATTAGACAGAAACACTGGATAATCTGAGTTTTAAGAACACACTGAGACTTTTGTCGGCAGACTGACGGACTGCTGTGAACCTCGTGAGCTGTTTTTTTTATTTGATAAAAAAAACAAACATGATTTTGCTGTTGCTGCTCATTCACCTGACTTACACTGGATATTTAGTGTGAGGATGAGACATTAGACATCACACAATCAACATTTCACTCTACGTGAAACAATTCAGCGTGAAGTTTTACGTTTTTTAAACTTGTTTTTTTGACTCTTGGTTTAGTAAAGTTTAGTTTTCCTTCAGTCACCTGTGAGTAATGCCTGTAATGTCTGTTACACACTTTATTAACTGATACAAACAGCAGAGCTGAAAGCTCCATCTGTGTTTACAGAGCATTTTATTCTACTAATCATTGGAATAGAAATGTGTAACACTTTTCACAGTCTGTTCAGAAGATGAAACTCTGGCGTACTTATGAGTTTAAATATGAATTTAACTGTTTTTAAACTTTTTTATGAGGTGGTTTTGATTTCCTTTAATCAAAAATAGGCATGTTTGTAGGAATCACATCTTAAAAGACAAATCTGATGATGATATTTTATATTTTTCTCATTCAGTCCCACATGCAGATCAAACCAACAATGAATCAGTCCTGCTAAGTTTATCCAAAAAGCTGTGCAATAGAGCTTCAATGTTTCTCACTGTTGCGCTGATGCACCTCTTGTTTGAGTAACTTCTGCTAAAAACCGCAGTGACCAGCTGTTTTAAGAAATTACTGAGCCTTTTTGAAGCTTTTTTATGAGATCATGACAGCTAAAGAATGACAGGAAAGTGGAGACAGAGAGAGAGAGAGAGAGGAGGGGAATGACATGCAGCAAACGGCCAAAAATGGCATTTTAAAAGATTTATGTCTTCAGTGGGAACTGGTGGGCTTCAGGCTGAAGGCCACACACAGAGTGACGAAGTCAGAGACAGACTAACACGTTGTTGGTTTTGGTCTGCACGTGGGATTTTTTTTTTAAAATCTGAAAAATATAAAATAACTCAAGCCATATCCTGTAAGATGGGTCCGTTTAACAAAGTGCAGGAATTAATGCGGCCTGTCAGCGCTGTCTAAACTTTTATTTAGTTCTAAAGTGTCATCCAGGTCCGGTTCAGAGTTAAACCAAATGTTAAGCTCGAAGCACAAGTACAAAGAAAGTCAGAGAGAAAAGTCACAAAGAGAAAAGACGGAAAGAAAACGGAGAAAAGGGAAAAAAACAATAGAGATGGGGGAGGATAAGTGTTATTGTTTTTCCAAACAAAGAAGGAGAAACAGGCCACGAGAGGGAAAAGGAAAAGTTTTCTGATAGTGGAAAGATGCATTTGTTCCTAAATTATCCGAGAACTTTTGGAGAATCTTTATGTGGATTCATTTTATTTGGCAATAAAGGAGACATGGCTCGTGTTAAACTCTGATGTTCATTGGAAGGAATGCTACACAGCCGTGCTCCCAACACCCACTGAAGGAGAAAGCTGTTCACGACTGACTGTGACGCTCCTTTTTTCTCATTATTCAATTATTGAAGGTCACAGCTTCACAATAACATTTGGCCTTTGAGTTTCTGCAGACATAATAAACAGTCGCTCTGTGACCAGTTGCTGGGGAGAGCAGACAAGAATTTCTCGCTTAACCAAGTATTTTCAGGCGTTTCTCAGCTTTTTTTTTTCTTGTTTTTAGTACACTGATATAAATCGATTGTTGTCTACAACCCTGAGAAATTAAAAACTTAATACACTATACAATATATTATTATGACCAGATTCATATCTTGGTGATGATATGTGCAAGATAATATATGGATTAAGATATCAGGTCTAATATAACATTATTTTGTATGATCTCGATCCATTTATTGTCTTGTACGCACAAGATATGGTAGATACAGCATACAGCATGCAAGATAATATCCTGTTTCCAAAATATGGATCTCAAGATATTAAAATAAAGTAGAAACGTGGTTTTTGACTGCTCCTCTGCTTCTTCTCTTTTTCTACAAGTGTTGTTACGTGTAACTCATTTTGGATTTTTTCTTTCTGGAAGGTGTTTGTTCTCTTTTGTTAGCACCAGGCTAGCAGGTTCTTCATGCGTTCAGAATAAAAACAAAAAGCTGTGACACATCTCTGTTGTTTGACTTTGACAAAATCTAATTTAATTGCTTGATTGTAAATTAAGAAACTGCTTTGCAGAGAAATTTTGGGGGGAAAGTCAGCAATGAGCGAATCAGTAAGAAGAGGAAGGAGGAAGAGGGTTTGGTCACTCCGTAACATTGTCAGCAGGTGAATACAGGTGCTGATGCCGACAACAGACAACAAAACAGACGTTAACTTGTTCCCATTTTATAATTTTGTGAATTATTTTTGAGATTGTTGCATTTCAGCATCAGTTTAAAATCATTTGAGGGTGCTCAGGTAGCTCACCTGGTAGAGTGTCAGCCCCATGGTTTCATTCCAACCTGTGGCTATCGTCGCTCCTCTCTCTCCCCTCAATTTCCTAATTTCCTGCATGCAATAGGGGTTAAAAAGACCCTCAAAAAATAACATACATAATAAAGACATCACCTCAAGAAGGCACCTTGGCATGCTTGCTAAGTTCCTTTGGTCTGGTTCTGGTTGCACGGCCTCAGTTGGCCTGAACGCTGCAGACGAAGTCCAAATCTGCCCAAGTCAACTCTCCTAAACTTGAGCCAAACATGGCAGCTGTGGTTGGGCCAGAGTCGGCTCATGTTTTGTCCTCTGGGGACCAGAAAGCAGTCAAGTGTGTTGGCCTGGGTTGGCAGGAAATGTGGGTACTCATATGAATTAGTTACTTTTCTTCTTTTTGTGCATTTTCTGTGCTCTTATACTAATCCAAACCTGACCTAACTCCATAAATCAATCCAACATATCTTCATGAAAGTAACTCATATCGCTGTACTGGACGCACAGAGATCAAAATGACATCAATCTTCTCACAAAGAAAAAAAAAGTGTTTCACAAAATGTTCCTTTAAAAAGAGACTTTAAAGGATGGGAGTTTGATGTTGACTGTACATTGAATTTTATGCTTTTTACTCAATAAACTGTTGAAGTTCAGTCTCTGGTCCTGATTTCCACAACTAAAGAAAATGACACAACAAGTCTGAGAAAGTCAAAGCACCAGATACACGAACACAACACACAGGGAGATGAATTGGGGGGTGGAGGTTCTACTAATTTTGATAACACAGACACATATTTAATCAGATAAAGACGTTTTACTTGTTACTCGGTTGATTACTTCGAGTGAGTTAAGACGAAATTTGTGGCACTGTTCGGATGCTATAAAGACCCGATGCTTTCATTTTTCTGGGGACACCTGGAGGTCCTTCACAGATGTCGGTAGACTCCCCCTCCGAGAGTTCCACTTTCAGGACCGCTGTTGTAAGTTTGAGTCTCGGTTCCTTTGAGCTGAAATATTTGTCCTCCCACATCGTTGTGCCTGGGCAAAGAGAAGGAGGAGGGGAAGCTTCAATAAGGCCTGCTTTGTTCAGGCGTCCCCCTCTCTGGCTCAGAGAGAGACACTTGAACAAAGCTGCATATCAATCGCTATCCACCAAGGGAGTTGCTAAGCTACACAACACCCACCACCTCCCACCAGCTGCCCCAGTCACTGAAGAGAGAGAGAGAAGAAAGAGGGCAGAGATGCAGGGGAGGAAAAACTGCTGCGCTCCACCCAGATAAGCCAAAACCCAAACTCCTCTCTTCTTGGTTGTCTTGACGACCAGCTGAGACACAGCAGCAGCGTGGTGGCCTCAAGTTAGCAGTATGGCCTAAAACCAACAACCATCCTGGGTTTGAACCTGACTGTGGCCTGCAGACTCTGCTCTGTTCTTGGTGCTTTCCTCCCACCTTAAAGACAGAGACGTTGCAGTGATGTGATTACTTTTATCAGTTTGTTAAAGGTCCTCAATATTCTTCTGTCTTTATATGTGTGTCTGATCAAAACACAAGTCAAATGTTCAGCATGGTGGTGTACTGTGGTTAGCACTGTTGCCTCACAGAAAGATGGTTCCTGGTTCGAACCCCATCTATGGCCTTTCTGTGAGGAGTTTGCTCTCCAGCTTCCTCCCACTGTCCAAAGATCCATCCATCCATTTTCTTCCTCTTATCCGGGGTCGGGTCGTGGTGGCACTCTAGACGGCCTCGTCCCCAGCAACACATTCCAGCTCCTCCTCAGGCTATGTACTCCCTTCAGCAGGTTCTAGATCTGCCTCGGGGTCTCCTCCCAGTTGGACCACCAAAGGAAGGCGCCCAGGAGGCATCCTAATCAGATGCCCGAACCACCTTTCGATCCGAAGGAGCAGCGGCTCTGCTCTGAGCTCCCCCTGGATGTTCAATCTCCTTGCCCTGTGATCCTGGGAGCTGTGTTGTAGCAGGTAATAGCTCCTGGTAGGTTCTAGGTATTATGAATATTAAGAATGCATATACTGTAACTGATGTTCTGCTGTCTGCACTGCATTATCACAGTCCTGTTACATATGACGTGTAGTAAATGGGTGAAAGCATGTAAAATACTTGCCCTGGGCTCTAAATAACAGGTTAATGAATAAAGAAAGTCATGTAGCATTTCAAAATAAAAGCGTTGCATGCATTTGGGCCTCATTGTGTTGATGTCCAGGCTGTCCTCTGTGTGTTCTGACAGTTATTTTATTTATACATGACTTGTTTTGCCTCCAGCCTCAGCAGGATCAGGAAATACACAGCACAATATCTGTTAGCAGCAACCATTACCAAGACGACAGCCCACTGCTAATCAGCAATGCTAACACAGCCCTGTCCACCAGTGGAGCGCTCTGCTGACTTGATGCAGAGCCAGCACGAGGCATCGGCAAACTGAGTGGTTGCTTGGAACCCCTCAGATACCGAGAGGCCTTCTGTTTATTATTTATTAAGTATTAAAGATATTCTCATTGATTTTGCTGACATGTTCTTGAGTGCACTCAGAATATCTTACCTTCTTAACACATGTTGGGTTTGGTTCCAGTAGCTGGTTCTATATTGGAACTTGATTGACAGGTGTCTTGTTTTTAGCACCCAGGCGTCATTCGGCCCGCCTCAGGTCCACTGATGGTGCACATTTTTGCCGATATTTAGATTAGCCAGGAGGCGGAAGAGGCTGGATAGCCAACATGGTGGCGGCCAGCGCCGCATATTTTCGGCTTCAAAACAGCAGGTGACGTCACTCGTCACCACTCGTCATTGGTTCCCACCTGTCTCCTCTCCTGATGCTAAGCTAGGCTAATAACATCCTGACTCCAGATCAATACTTAAAATACAGACATGAGGTTGATTTCAGTTAAAGAAGCATATTTCCAATTGCGAGTTACTGAACATTGTAAACATTGCTGATGGCAAACATTTTAAAATGTTAGTGTGTATTAAAATGTTTGCTACTACAACAAAAGCAGACTAGTGTAATGTCTCTTTATAAATTACACACAAGAACCCAAAAGCACAAAACATCATGTCAAAATAAAGTCCAGTTTATTTAATTAAAAAGGCAGGAAGGGATCAAAACCAGGAGATCAAGTCATCAGTAGGAACAGGAAAAGAGTTTTGCAAACTGTGATACACTTTTGCACATGATACCAGTGGTGGAAACTTGAGGTAATTGTACTACTTGAGTATTTCCATTTTATACTTGTACCACACTATATTTCAGCTGCTTATTTGACAGGTTAACATTTTAAATATAAAACATACAATCAACAAATACAATATTATACATTTTAATGTTAAAATACCTGACGATAAAATCAGTAATTCAAACTAGCCACACATCGACCAGTTAAAACTTGCCGCTTACTTATAAATGATAATAATCCAATGATATGATAAATAACTCTTTTATAGTTCTGCATAATGTTTAATTTTACGTTTTACATGTTTTATTTTATGTGCTTCTACTGAAGGAAACTCTGGGACTTTACTTGTATACAGTATTTTAACACTTTAATTAATAGTTCTTCTATGTACACCGCAGGTTGCTCGGCCTGTCCCTGCTTGATGCTGGCATCCAGCAGAGACTTTTTAGGCTATAAGCTTCCCATCAGGACCAGAGGTTCCGGATGCTTCCATGTCCCCGTCACCACAACACAGAAACCGGTTTGTTCTGCAGCCATGTCAATGTGAGACAGCAGGCAGTGGATGGACTGCCTGGATCACTTCCTCATTGAGCTCTTTAAGAGGACATGGGAAACATCAGTGAGGCCTACAAATAAACTCTGGGGGGGCCCTTTCAATCCTGAGCAAACAGATCTTTCATTAAGCTGGCAAAGCTCAAGCAGGAAAACAGCCAAAATCTGAAGGTGGTCTTTAAAGATCAAATAATTTACCCCAAATTAAAGTCTTCTTTAGAATCAGAATCTGACTGGTTTTAAGTTACTCGGTGTACTTTAATACACGTTTCCAAGAACAATTTACATGTAGATAGAAAGGAGTAAAAGAGGAGGATAAGGAAGGATAAAGATGTTTATTTAAATATATGTAAAAAAAGCAACAACATACAATGTGCATATGTATTTCTACATTCAAGAACAATACCACTAAATTTGGTTTCAGTCTGTTGCCAGTTATACCAGAGCAGTAGAGGAGAGCAAAGTGTCACGAGTTTTGTGAATGTATCCATAACAGATTTTCTGTAAATACAATTTATTACCACCAATAGATTTTCTAAACATAAAGCATTTCTTGACCTTTCTGTTTTACCAACTACTACAAGACACGCTTTTAATGGTGGTAGAAGAAGTATTAGGATAGTAAAAATCTGAAAGTCTTAGCATCAAAATGTACTTTAAGTATCAAAGTATTTGTTATGCAGCTGACTTTGGGCGAGAGACTGGATACACTCTGGACAAGTCGCCAGCTTACCGCAGGGCACAGAGAGACAAACAACCATTCACATTCACACCTACGGACAATTCAGAGTCACCAAATTACCTGTTAAGGTTCATGTCTTTGGACTGTGGGAGGAAGCAGGAGAAGACACGGAGAGGACATGCAAACTTTCCACACAGAAAGGCCTCAGCCGAGGTTCAAACCAGGAACCTTCTTGCTGTGAAGCGACAGTGCCAACTACTGCTGATACATTTATGTAAGCAGCATTTTAATGTTATTTAGGTACAGCGAATTACAACCTAATATACTGCTATGTAGTTACTTAAGAATAAGAATGCATCGTATTTTTTCACTGATTATGTTTTACAGGTAAAATTAATATAAAAAGTAACTGGTAACAGTAAATCTGTGAAGTAAAAAGTAGTAGTAAATATCAGTAAAAATCAGTGATGGTCTACATCCATCCTTTCCCGTCTGACTTTGAGAGGCGGGGTACACCCTGGACAAGTCGTCAGCTCATCAAAGGGCTGGTCTACATCAGGATTATTTAAAGTGCTGTATGTCTTTTCTTGGCCGCATGGGGGCAGTGTCGTTTCACAGTGATGGTGTGACACCAGGCAGGAACTCTGGGATTAATGGCAGATATGATCCATGAGTCTCGCTGTGTTGTAAAAGTACATAATCATTAGTTTGATTTAACCAGCAGACAAGAATTATCACTTCACACTGAAGATATCTACATGACTTCTACATGACTGTATATAACACAAATCCTGCCTTTGTGAACACTATAATTTTAAAGAGATGTTGATTAAATGTGTGTGTGTGTGTTGTTTCTTTTATTTAAAACCCACGGCACATTAAATCTCTCAGCTATTAATTCAGATGGAAAATTATTGCAGTATTTTCCATCAGCAGTTCTTTAAACACTGCGCAGTGTTCCTCAGTGTGTGTGTGTGTGTGTGTGTGTGTGTGTCTGTGTGTGTGTGTGTGTGTGTGCCTCTGTGTGTGTGTGTGTGTTGGATCTGGAGGCTGGATGTTTGTACAGGAGGCCTACAGCTTCCTAACAGAGAACAGCTCCCAACCTCCATATTTAGACTCTTTAGACATGTCCAACAGCTCCACTTGTTTATGGAAGTGAGACACCAGACACAACCTAGCATTTTATACCCGCATATGGCGTGTGCGTGTGTGTTTGTGTGTGCAATTATACAGTCACATTGTGGAGACCACGCATATCTTTCGCATAAGTTGTTGCTTCTTTTAAGGTTCAGATTAGCTAAAATTATTTTTATAGGTTTAGGTTAGGTTCTGTACTGCTATTACTTTGTGAGGACCAGTTAGAGTTTTAGAAAGGTCAAGAGAGGACATGTTTGTAAAGTGAGCACATGTTTGTAAAGTTAAGACATGTTTGTAAAGTGAGGACATGTTTGTAAAGTTAAGACATGTTTGTAAAGTGAGGACATGTTTGCATAAGTTGTTTGTAAAGTTAAGAAATGTTTGTAAAGTGAGGACTTGTTTGTAAAGTTAAGACATGTTTGTAAAGTGAGGACATGTTTGTAAAGTGAGCACATGTTTGTAAAGTTAAGACATGTTTGTAAAGTGAGGACATGTTTGTAAAGTTAAGAAATGTTTGTAAAGTGAGGACATGTTTGTAAAGTTAAGACATCTTCGTAAAGTGAGGACATGTTTGTAAAGTTAAGACATGTTTGTAAAGTGAGGACATGTTTGTAAAGTGAGGACATGTTTGTAAAGTTAAGACATGTTCGTAAAGTGAGGACATGTTTGTAAAGTTAAGATATCTTCGTAAGTTGAGGACATGTTTGTAAAGTTAAGACATCTTCGTAAGGTGAGGACACGTTTGTAAAGTTAAGACATCTTCGTAAAGTGAGGACATGTTTGTAAAGTTAAAAAATGTTTGTAAAGTGAGGACATGTTTGTAAAGTTAAGACATCTTCGTAAAGTGAGGACATGTTTGTAAAGTTAAAAAAATGTTTGTAAAGTGAGGACATGTTTGTAAAGTTAAAAAAATGTTTGTAAAGTGAGGACATGTTTGTAAAGTTAAGACATGATTTTAAAGCAAGGACAATATTGGAACAGTGGACCAGCTCTTTGCTATTTTACAGTTACTGGAGGGGTCACGGGTATTTTCCCATCCAGTCTACATATGTTTTATAGATGCATGATCATGTGGTACTGGGACCGTTTGGTCCATTCTAACTGGAGTGACAGGCACGTCTAAAATGTTTTCAGAGGCTCCGTCAGGGTTTTCCCGTCACTAATGCTGTTTGTGATCATCATGGATTAGACGTAAAAGGTGCAGCTGGAGGGAGGAGAGACTCCTCAGTTTGGGGCAAAGTGTGAAGTGTTTGGGATGAGAGACAACACCTCCATGTCTGAGGCCATGTCTTATTGATTTTTCACTCTGGGTTGGGAGTGAGTTGTTGCACCCAAGTGAAGGAGTTAAAGTATCTCAGTCTTATTCATGAGTGAGGGTAAATGCTGAAATCTTACAAGCCCAACAACTATAATACAGCACAAAAATAGACCCAAAATAACTCTATAAACTATACGGGCACTCAGAGATTGCAGTTCTCCGCCACAACCAATTAAATGTTCCTCTATGATATGCAAATATGCAATTAAAAATCACCGCAATAACTCTGAATGTTAATTAAAGTAGAAATTAATTTGTGTATCTGCCTAACTCTAAAATTTAATGGGTTCTTCCTCGGCCCATGATACACCCTTCCATGAATTTTCGGGTAATTTTGAGGTAATCCTGCTGGCAAACAAACAGCAACAAAACGTAATGGAGCTTAATGATGAGGTTCAAGAGCAAGGACCACGCCTTGAACTCCGACCTCCTCCATCAACCAATGACCCCGATTTCTCCTCTCATCTTGGTTCACCTTTATCCATAACATGCAACAAACCTGTCTATACTTAAATCCACACTGGTGTGGTCTTTGTTAGGTCTTTGTTAGTTAGGTAACATTACTTACTTCGCAGACTAAAATCGTGAGCACTACATTAATTATCATGCCCTGGCTCTAGAAGGCTCTATTTTAACAAACAACATAACTGTTAACACAAAATACAATGAGGGATGTGGTAGTCAGTATAGATGGTCCATGTGTGTGGAGGAGTGTGTTAGGAGATGAAGTTTAAAACAAACAAAGATAGATGGAGGAGAGGACTTTAAATTCATATATCAATTCAGAAAGTCTTGATTCAACCCAGCTACTGTACTGTCACTGCACTACTTGTACTGTAATCCATTACTGACCACTGCTCAGGATATAAGTATGTGTGTGTGTGTGTGTGTCTGTGTGTTTGTATGCAGTTTAATTCAAACTGTAACTTTAATTGCTTAGTGAACACAAAATAACTAAAGAGTGGCTGAGGATTCCAGATGAAAAACAAACTAAATCCAACATAAATCCCATTATCAGAAGTCCAACAATGGAAAACACTGACAAGTGAAAGAGGGAAAACACATGGACTAGTAACTAATTAAACACAGGTGACACAGAAAAGAGGCGAGAAAAAGACAAAGACAGAAAGTAACTGAGGAACGACTCTTTCAACATAAAACAGGAAATACTGAACCATCAACCCAAAACAAATAATTTTCCTGTTATTAAATGGAGTAATCAAACTGAGCAGCTTCAGTGTCCAATCGTCCACCAAAGACAATAAAATATATGCAGGTTAACACAACCTGTACATATTGTACGATGAAACGTGTTGGACGAGGAAAACAGGTCAGCTCAGCATTAAGAGCAGTATTTGTGGTAACAGCTCCTGACATAGCAACATAAAAACTGCAGTCCTATAAATAAAATATAACAAAATAGAATAAAATATGTATCAGTGTACTATCTTAGTATGTATAAGTGTACTATACAGTGTATAAAAGTTAAAGGATTGTGTACTGTGTAAAAGAGAAAACAGACGCCTCACTGAAGATACTCCTGTATCTGTGTCACATGGGTTTAACCCAAGTCATAATCTCTGGTGCAGTTCCTCAAACGTCCACTTGAGGCTGGCTCCAGAAGTGAGTCAGTCTCCATAAGTCCCCATGTTAAAATGTCCAACTTCACAGTAGAAATAAACATGTTTACAGCCTGGTACAAAAACAGTTTTGGTCTCTATAGCTAATTTCCCCGTTCATGACAACTGTACTGAGGGTGAATTTATATACAACTCACCTGTTCAGATTATATTAAGGCTTAAAGTTATGCAGAATTAACAGCGTCACTGCTTTGACTGACAGGTAGGTGCCGTTTCAGATGGCTTGTTTGAGCACCCAGGCATCATTCGGCCCGCCTCATGTCCACATATGAGCCACATCTTTTCTGATATTTTCGTGATACCACGCAGGCTCTGCCCATTATTTATAGTGTCATTGGTTTAACTGCTGCCAGAGACCAGCAGCAGGTCCTGAGTGCATTGACTCTAATGGTAGAAGTGAATGTGAGCTCAGATTATGAGCGATTCTTCTGCCTCAGTCATATGAAGTAAATATTATCTTCATTTTCCCCCAAGGCACATATCCTCTGAACGCTCGGACACTAAAATGACATTTTTCAGATAAATCAGGAGAAAATTCACTTTGTTTGAGGCGTCTTTCTGTCTCGCCCCTCTGTTGGTGCTGAATCATCTGTTTGGTTTCACCAAAGACGATCTGAACAGCTGAACTGAAACTTTCTGAACACTTCCAAACAAGGTTTGGAGATCGGTGCGGTGAAGAGACCACGCCCGCTCAGGAGACAGGAAGTGTATACCATTTCACATCATTGGCACAGATTGCTCTGCATTATCTTTTATTATAGAGGATCTTTGCCTCCACACAGCAGAGACAGCTCTCTCTCTCTCTTTCTGTCTTTCATTCACTCTGCCTGTCTCTCTACCTTTCTGTTTGAGCTGTATTTAATTCCCAGTTTCCCTCCCCCTCAGAGACTCAACACTCCATCCCATCCTGTCCTTCCTTTTGTTTCTCTCTCTTCCTCCTACACCTTCTCCCCCTCTTTCATTCCATCTCTCATCATCCGCCGCCTTCAGCTAACCAGCCTCCCAGCAGAGAATTATGAATAGAATTCAAATCAGTTGAGCTTTACTGTCTCCCACCCCCTCTCTACCTGCCCCCTTCATGTCTGTCTCTACTTTATAACTTTCTCCAACTGTTTCATATTGATTATAGCTGTGACCTCACACCCACACCGCTCAGCCTCCTATACATTAACCCTTCCCTCCTCTTTCCGTCCTGTCTGCTGTTCGCTTCTCGCCGAGCCTCGGCACTCAGCCAGTGCTTCAGTGTTGAAAAATAAAAAAAAGGAGTAAGAAGAAAAACACCACCTCCTCCTCCATGACTGAATGTGGTGATAAAGCTGAAATGATGATAAAGTGCTCACTGTCAAGAGCTTTCTGGCGAGTGAGTTGGGACTGCCCTCTCTCTCTCTCTCCTCCATGTTTCACTGTAGAGGAAGGGGAAAATACGCTGTTTCTCGAGGCTCGTGGACGTAGACTCAATGATGTCACCCAGAGTGCGGTGGCACCGTCTTGGCAGTCTCGCTGCTGACTGGTGGAGCTGAGGCGGTTGTCATGAACGGGGAAATTAGCTATAGAGACCAAAACTGTTTTTTGTACCAGGCTGTAAACATGTTTATTTCTGCTGTGAAGTTGGACATTTGAACATGGGGACTTATGGAGACTGAAGCATCATGTGGCCGTTTGAGGAACTGCAGTTCTTGGCACTTCCGCATCGGACTCTTAGAGTCAGGATAGTTAGCCTAGCTTAGCATCAAGGCCTGAATGAGGGGACAACAAGCTAGCCTACCAACATCTTTAAGGTTTCTTTCAGACCTGCAGTTCAGTCAGTTAAAAATATATAGTTTTATTTTTACTTGTTCGTTCTCTATGTTTCATGTTCACACTGATTTTACAAATGAACAAGCACTGGCTGTTGATATTTGTTGATGTCCAGTCTTACAAACAGTTGTGACATTATCAGAATAATCAATGCCGCAGAGTAATCAGCTGGAACGCCATCTATTGATCAGCTGACAACTCTACTTGGCTCCTGCAAGCAAAGCCTCAATTATGTTTGGAAGTAAACTCTTATAAACAAATATCTGCATGTGAACGCAGAGACAGAAGATTTTGAGCAGCTTCTCCACTGTTGATCAGTGCAAAGAAGGATCTAGTCTTACAACCAAAGATGTAATCTCATACAACAGAAAGAGAGTTGCGTAGTTTCTTCCAAGATCTCGCTGTCAGAAATGAAGCCTGTCAGGGGTGAGAGTCTCTGCTTTGAGGTCAGACGGGCAAAGCAGAGACTGTTTCACCTCAGACGCTTGTGGAAAATCCAGAGAATCCTCTAAAACACTGAGGAATCTTTACTCCTGCACCGCTGATCACTGCCTGGTACGGAAACAGCACCAGCAAAGCCCTGCAAAGACATCTGTACCAGATGCTGCAAAAATAAAGAATCATCAAGGATCCCAACCACCTCCCTGCTGCAATCAGGAAGAAGTTTCTGGATAAACCAGGACAGAACTGAATTTACCTCCATTACTATTAAGATTATCTAATTACTTCAAGAATAACATGATTATTTATTCTGTTTTATCCTATTTTAATTGAGCAAACTGAGGAAAGCTTTTGGAGAATACACCTACCTGCATGATTATATGTGACAGTCACCTCAAATTTGAACTTCCAGGAAGCAGCTGTTACATTTCAGCGGTGGGCGTTCATGACAGAGCAAAGTTTGAGAACCGCTGTGGCACCTTGATTGCGTAACAGTATGCGTCAAACACACACACACACACACACACAGCAGTTAATGTGAAATGTTGTCCGACCGTACCTGTCCTAAAAGTCCACAGTGAAAGGCGGAGAAGCCTTTGCCGTGGTACACGGAGGGACAAGATGTGATGTGGATTAAAAAAAAAAGTGCACACTTTGACGCTCACGGTGCTGCAAACTAACGGAGAAGATCTAAATTTGCCTGTTTTCACACCTCCTGGTCAAGTCAGTGCGTGAGGACAGACTTTGACGGATGTCTTAACACACATTTTAGCAAAACTGGGTGCTGTAGCTAAATCAGAGAATGTGCCTTTAAAAGTAGATGGGAAAAAAATGATTAATTTTTCCATGTGGAGGTTGATCTGCTAGATTTAGAAGAACAGCCACCAGTTAATCAGTGTCACAGCTTGAGCACCATGACTGCAGCACAGAGCTGGTTATATAATGTATGACTGTGGGATTCCCAGCAGCTCTGCCTCCTCCACTCAGCAGTCTGAGGAGAGGAGGGGGGCTGCAGAATGGATGGCAGCGTAGGGAGAGATGGAGGAGGGTATTGAGATTGTGATCATGAGTGTGAGAGGCTCAGGTTGGCCACCGGCTCCTCCACTCTTCAATAATCCAATAATTACAGGCAGCATCTTAACGGGGGATCCCTCTGCTGCTGCATGCCAGGAAGAATGCAAGTCACAGCTGTGCTGCCTGTTAGTATTGAATCCGAGTGCACAGCACTGAAATATTACAGTTAGTACAGATAGTACAGAACACACTGACAGTTTGCTCTTTATTTTTGGTTCCTCAACACTCCAGCCCACTGCCATGGCGAAATTTAGTCTGACGCCTTGTGTGCTGAACGCCGACTACATCTACCTCTGTCTGAAAGGCACGTCCGCACAAGCTCACAGGCGATGCGATACACATTAACGTCAACGGAGTTTCATTATTTCACAGTGGTGGCAATGCGGCAAGAAACGAAATGAAGCACCAGAAAAAGGTTTATTGATTGGTTTGCTGCTTGGTCCCTCCATGTTTACTTGTATGCCACCAGTTGCCTGCTTCCTGATGTTGCTATAGAGAGAACCTCTGATAATATTAAATATAATCGGATGTACCCAACCTCACGCCCAAAGTCAGCTGGGATAGGCTCCAGCCGCACCGTGACCCTGATGAGGATAAGCGGTTACATATAATGGATGGGTAACATTCGGTCTGTAGCCAGCCTCAGGTGGAGGTTTAACGAACTGCAGTTTTTGTAAACTTCAGCATCGGCTTCACTTCACAGCTACGGAGGTTGTCGCTTGGATGACGCAGGTGAACCAGAGACCACACCCAGCGACACAACAGAGAGAGACAGACGGAAACACAAGAGGAGGGGAAACACTGGGGAAGGAAAGGAGAAGGCGAACAGGCTCCACATGACATGCGACAACATGCTGATGTCTGTGCACGTTTCAAAGTCATTAAATGTGAGCAAAGAAGTGCATTCAACGTGTTTGTTAGACCTCAAAGATACACACAGCTTTGGAGATTGACATAACTTTGTTAAATACTTTATTTGATGACTGAATTTAACTAGACTCGTGCATCACAGTTAGAATTAGGTCAGAGCGAGGGCAGAGGTTGTTGTTGTGATGGTTAAAAGTAAGCACAAACGTGTGTGTATGTGTGTGTGTGTGCATATAAACATACATACTGCATGTTGAGTGCTGCGTGCTCTCTCTGCCGCTCAAAAGCAGCAGGTTTGGTCAAATATGCATAGCCATAAGAGGGAACCCTTATATGACTTATGCATTATTCACACAGTGACATCAGTTTCTCACATAAGCCCGGAGGAGTTTAAAGATGTCCGCTCTGCTCCCTTCACGTTCTGCAGCTCGCCTTCGCCGCGAACAGCAGCAGAGCAGATCCACAACAGCTCTACAACAAAGCTGTTTTAATGCAGCTTTATCTCCGAAGATTTTCCCCTCCACCGTCTCCTCCCAGACGTGATCACAAACTACGAGCTGGTGGAAAGCAGTTAATCCCGCTTAGTGTCTGTTTTTTCTCAGTATTGTGAGAAAGAAAGACACTAAAATATAAAAACTCAGTGAGAACTTGCAGCTTATATGGTAACAATCTATGACCAGAGATCTGTGTATGTAACAAGTACCACTGATCCACTGATACCACAGCTGCAGTTACTGGTGACCAAGCAGATGAACGTTTGATCATCTTGTAAAATATGCTGCATATTTGTAGATTAAAGTACCCAATAATATATAATAGTAGTTTTTTTTTAATATCCAGCACTCAATGACAACATCATGAGTGTGTCACTAACAATAATCCGATAATAAAACAGCAATCACAGGTCCATTTTTCTGCATAACAAATACTTTTTCCAGTACAATATTCCTTAAAGAATAACTCCTTATGAACTCTCACACATCTTTCCTTGACCTCAAGACCTCGAGGTCAAGGAAAAGTGTTTAGGAAAGGACTTAGGAGGTTTGACCCCTGGTCAAGCTGCCACTCCTGTACAGATTATCCCGTGGCATGACTTGATCTTTAGTGCTTCTAGTGATTCATCAGTGTTACTCTTGTTTTTCCAGCATGTCGTTGCCTTGCAGTAACTTTCCATTGTACTTCTCTTTGTTCAGTCAGCGTTCTCCAGTGAGTCCTCTGATCTGTTTACCTTACTCCACCTGCCACACCAGCCAGCCTTCAACCACCATCACCTGCTTTTTGTCTTCATTCTCATGATAAACTCCTGAAAACTGTGTTGGCCTCTGTCACTGCGTTTCGGGTCCAAACACAAAACCAAAATGTACCAAAAGACGATGTGACTAACATCTGTTTGGAGCGTTCCACAGGTAAGCAAGTTAATTGGTGACATGTGATAGTATCTTAATTGGGTTAAAAAAGTTCAGTTGCCAAGCAAAAGCAACAGTTAAGCAACATTTCTCAACACACAGTTGCTATAAATTTATGGAAACATTTATACATATAGATTTTCACCATCTATAATCCAGAATATCATTAAAACTCTGCACGTAACAGGCTGAAAACAAACACTGATCCTCGGGCAGCAGAAAACCATGACTGGTTAACACGGTTCATCAGTGCATCTACGAATGCAAGTTAAGACTCGACCATGCAAAGAGAAAGAGACTGACGAGTCCACATATCAAATTGTTTTTCTAATCGTGTCCTCTGGGCTGAATTGAAGTTTTCCACAGCGTCCCAACACGAGGTTTTAAATGCAGGACTTATGTGTAATGGAGTATTTTTACTCTGTTGTGTTGCTACTTCCACCGTCTACAAGTTGTATAAGATAACTTGACACACTTTGTAACATGACCGTTGTTTATGAGGTGATCACTCAGCATTACATGGATCACATGGCTGCAGAACACATCTGCACAGTGGATTTGTTGGTCAACGTTGGCAACATTCTGGCAGTAATTGGGCAGTGGTGGCCTGAAGGTTAGAAGTTAAATCCCCCCCGGATATAACCTCTAAATCTGGGTTAGAGATTGCGAAGCAGCCCCCTCCTTCATTACCACCACCGCCTACGTCAACCCAGCTGTTCCATCAGCTGATCAGCTGCTCACACTGTGGTCGTGCTGAATGTGTCACTGTGTGACAAAAACAATCTCAGCACACGGTCGATTTAGTCGCCGGACGTTTAAGTGGTATCACATGAACTTCCTCAGCGAATTTTGAGGAATTCACATCCCGGGCAACGACTGGGCAAACTCCATCTGCTGAGGGAGATCATGCGACATGATGAACGGCTACTGAATGGACAAACGCTGCACAAATTAACTTCCATCCATCCATTTTACATAAACGCTTCTCCTCACTGAGGGTCAACGGGAGGCTGGAGCCAATCCCAGCTGACATTTGGCGAGAGGCGGGGTACGCCCTGGACAAGACGCCAGTTCATTACATGGCTGACAAAGATACACAATCACACACGCTCAAACACACACAGGAAGAGCTGCAAGAAACACAATAAGACGAGGATGCTCCCACTAAGCTCCTCCTCCCCCTCTTTTCCATCAGTTTGACCTCTTTTTCCCTCTTTCATCTACATCTCTTCGTCCTCCCTCTCTCCATGATGACCTGTTTCCCTCTCCCCCCCTTTTCTCCCTCTGACCTGCTGACTGATATTGCAGCTCGGAGTGTTTTACTGGTCCATGGACAGACCATAAACTCTAGATTTACAGCCTCCTCCTCCTCCTCCTCCTCCTCCTCCTCCTCCTCCTCCTCCACCCGTCTTGCTGTTTGTCTGTGTGAATGGGCGTCAGGAGCTGGCTGAATATTTATTAGAGTCTCTGCTCAGAGAAAAACAAAGCTTGGTTGTGAACATGTTAGAGTGTTTGTGTCAGAATATCTGTTTGAATCTGTTTCTTTTCACTGTTGGCTCGACAGAGCTGCTGTCAAACACATCCACCCTTTTATATAACCGCCTACACCGCTGGTGACAACACTGTACTCGGATAATTAGTTGATAATGTTCAAGTAAAATCAAATGATTGATTAGAGAGAGAACTCCTCCCGGCACGAACCCCGAAGCTTTTTTTCTTTTAAAGACACACTCCCTGATTTGGCTCCAAGAACTCCCAAATCCCTGAACCTCCACCCAGCTCTGTGCTGACGTCTTCGAACAACACTTTTAGAAACAAAGAAGCTGTCAGAGAGACACTCTGAGACACAAACATCAGCTGATGGACACAACGGCCCTGAGTGTTTCCCTCCTGGGAGCCGTTTCCTCTCTCCACCATGAATCAATGTGGATTATAGGAGCTGAGCCCTGACACATGCAGCAGCATGCAGCGCTGATCGCATGACCGTGTGCTCTAACAAGGCACCGTGTGTGTGTGTGTGTGTGTGTGTGTGTGTTTTGGGGAGGGTGACTGCAGCACTTTGCCGAAGCTAGATGCCGCAATGAACACATAAATAAGTACTGCACCATTCTCTTTGTAGCACACACACACACACACACACACATCGGGCAGGAATCCCCTCCTGTGCAACACGTCCACACTCTGTAGCTCAGTTCAGTGAAGCCATGAAAGGTTGTGGGCTTGTTTCAGTGCTACGCCGTGCTGTGCGAGCAGTAATGTAAAGGCTGAATGTTCCTCAGGAAGAAGCTTCAAGTTTTCCATCGATGGCGTTAAATCAAGATAGTTTCCTGCTGTTACAATAACAAAATTAGAACACTAACACACGGTAAGGGTGTAATTTCCACCGGGATGATGCCGGCCTCACTGTTCACCTCATTTTTATTGTTACAGGTCGGTTTTCTTACTAAAGTCTCCTGAACGTCGTCATATTTTTGTCCTGTCGCCGTCATCCAGATGAGATGTTTATATTTTCATCAGTCTGCAGTTATTGCTGCATGCTCAAAGGAATACACTTATTGAGCAGGAGCGAGTGCTGTGGCAAATACTTTGCTGACATGTTTTCTCCTCTAAAGCTGAAGAGAGCACCTGCAGACACGACTCAGGGCTGAATTATTGATTATTCTGGATAATATTTGTATTTATAGTTTATATTCCCTTAAAAAAGACACTTGCATTGAACATTAGTCAACATCTTCCATATTCAAACAGTAGTTAAACATGCGACAGGCTCAAAGCATCACTGAGCATAAATTGGTGTTTTTGTGATTTAGCGCTCCCAGTTTCAGAGAGTGTAATAACAGCCAAACATCAACAAGGTCACCAACTCAAGAAACTGTCCATCAGGAAACTCGGAGTTGAGGCGGAGCAGCCGGAGGACATCAGAGGGAAAACTACAACAAATATGATCCAGTTTCACCAAAAATCAGTGAAACACACAAACACAAATCTACATCGTGCGACAACAGGCGTACAGACAGAGACAACAGTCACCTGATTACCTGAAGTCAGTGTGATTTAAATCTGTTCAGTCCTATTATGCTTACTGTAGCCACCGTGAACTCCCTGCCCCCGGACTTTTGGCCTTCGAATGGGGCAATGTGAGGGTTCTGGTGGTTCTGTAGAGGGTAAGTGAAGTGAATAACACTGCTTATCTCGTTATCATGGCACCTGTCAGTGGGCGAGATATATTAGGCAGCAGGTGAACATTTTGTCCTCGAAGTTGATGTAAGAAGCAGGAGAAAAATGTGCAAGCGTCGGGATTCGAGCGAGTTTAACAAGAGCCAAACTTTGATGGCGAGACGACTCGGTCAGAGCATTTCCAGAACTGCAGCTGTAGGTGTGATGTGGTCTCTTTTATTGGACCTTGTTCTTTTGAATTAGTTAAAAACAGAACATGGTAGCCTGAGAGATGTCTCAGCAGAGTGAGTTCACACACTTTCACTCCTCCCTTTTGTCCAGACGACTCTTCGGTTTGTGAGAACAATCGGCTCAGTTTTCACTTTGGAGAGAGACAAAAACCAAAAACAAATAAGAAAATGTAAACTGCTGATTTTGCTGTTTGCTGAAAGATCAGGGCTTTCCCAGGGTGTGTGTGTGTGTGTGTGTTTATCTGTGTGTTCAGTAAGTGCATACATTTGCATGTTTACACACAACTGTGCAAAGGTCATGTGTGAGATCAGCTCCCTCTGTAATCCATCGCACCTGGAGTTAGCAACAGGAGCTTAACCTGAAGGTCCCTGAGAAAACACGTTGGGGGAAAGAGGCTGAAGCGGGTAAATATCTGTACGCCGAAATGTTCTGCATCCCTCAGTGATAAGAAAAGGAAGAAGTCCCACCTACGACACATGGAGGCAACAACAAAAAGGAAACACATTAGCACTGGTTATTTTTCCTCCCACCTGATTTCAGGTGCAGGTTTGCACATTATAAAGGCGGAGGAGCCCAAACAAGATACAACATGTTAACTAGTGAACTTTAGAGATGTTGGTAGGTGTATGTTCAAACTATGAAGACAGTCAAGTCAGCTGCTTACAGTCTTTATAACACACAGACATGAGATTGATCAATCTGAACATCTCACTTATACATGAGTGTTTACAATAAAACAACTTGCTGTAAACTAGTGGAAACGCTTCTGGTAGCATTTATTTTACCTTTTTAACCACATGCCACCTTCGGTCGACATCTGCTAACAGCTAGTTAACATGACGCATGTTCTAGTGAGAAATGGCAGCCGGTAGCCGTGATAACGCACAACACGGGCCACACAAAGCAGCTCAGCGGGGAGTGAGAAACAAGCCGAGCGTCTCAAACTATCAACAGGCAGCACGGGCTAAAAACACCTCTTCTACAACACACTGATTCTGGATATCGTGTTTTCATCGAAATGTTGCTTTCTCCTAAAAATACTCGATACATGTGATGTGTTATGTTAGTGCAACAACTCATATCAGAGATGGCTGCAGTATGCAGGCAAAGCCCCGCTCACAAAAATAGAGTCTTTAATAAATAATCATTTTTATCAGCCACGCAGGATCATGAACACTCTTGGCTGATTTTTTCTTTTCCACTGAAAAATTATTGTAACAACACGATGCATTTTCCATCCAAAGCAGCTGTCAGTGCTGTCAGTCAGTCTAGTTTGTTTTCCAGCGTGAGCGGCTCACTGATGACATTTCTCTGAAACCTGTCAATAAAAAGCTGTCACAAAAAAAAAAGCAAAGAATAATTATTTATTAATAAGAATCATTTCCCAAGCTGAGTCCAAGGTGAGATCTTCAAAAACCTTGTTTTTTCTTCACAGTCCACTGAATAAACCCAGCGCCTTATGACAAAGATAACCAGCAAATATCAACAGTTAAAGCTGAAATCAGGGAACTTTTTCACATTTTTTCTTCATGCTTTTGGGATCTGTGTCTGTCTTCACCCCAATTTTATAGAGGAACTATTTCCTTAATAGAAAATAGTCACTATAAAACAGTTCTGGGTTTTTAATCAAGTGCCAAACTCCGTGGTTGCAAAGTGAAGCCAAAGCAGAAGTGCCAAAAACTGAGTCAGTCTTCATAAGTCCCCATGATAAAATGTCGCAACTTCACAGCAGAAATAAACATGTTTACAGCCTGGTGCAAAAAACAGTTTTGGTCTCTATAGCTAATTTCCCCGTTCATGACAACTGTACTGAGGGTGAATTTATATACAACTCACCTGTTCAGATTATATTAAGGCTTAAAGTTATGCAGGATTAAGAGCGTGGACGCTTTGATTGACAGGTAGATGCCGTTACAGATGACTTGTTTGAGCAACCAGGTTTCATTCAACCCACCTCAGCTCCACCCACACTCCACATCTTGGCGGATATTTAGATTAATAACTGGGAGACAGGATTGCCGAGATGAGTCAGAAAGCTGTAGGTGACGTCACGGATACTACGTCCATGTTTTATACTGTCTATGATTTTTATGCATTCATGCATTAATTTAGAAAAAATCTAAAACAGGGTGTTAAGTGGCTGAAGCTCATTTTTACCCACTAGAAAGCCGATCTTGCCCTGTGTGGTACTGCCTCCACAATTTACCAACACTTATACTGTATGTGCATCTGTGCGAGAGGACAACATTCTTGACACATCTAACTCGTGCGGGTGTTTCCGCCCATGTAGATGTGAATTTGTAATGAGGGTTAGGGAGAGAGGTTGATGGAGAGAGGGAGAGAGAGGGGAATGAAACCAGAGAGAAATGACATGAAAGGAGGGGGAGGGACGAATGAAATGTGTCCTGCCGCTGGAGGAGTTATGGCTGCCAGTCAGCATTTCATTGCAGGCTGCAGAGAGTGAGCACAGAGGGGGGAAACACAACACACACACACTTCCAAGAAATTAATAGTAAAGGCTTCTCTCGTCGCTGAATTCCTCCCTCAGACGGTGTTTCAGCCTCCTCGTCTTTTACACGTTCGTCGGCATGCGTAGAAATGTTTCTGCAGAATTATGCTATGTTTGTATTATTGCTCCCTTGCGGTTTCTGACAGCACCGATATCATCATGGCTACCGAAGCGTTACCAATTTAGCCGGTGACCTTGCATCTGTTCCATAATAGACCTCCCCTGGTGGTTGTAAAGGAGATCCTCATCTCATTCGTCTCCCTGTGGTCAAATTAGACGTGAAGATAATGACTTCTTCTTCAGTCCTCAGATACGAAGCTTCTATGTTTCTTCTCTCTCTCTCTCATGTTAATTATCTGATTCTGCAGATTCAGGCTTTAATCTGTGTGAAACACATGTAAATGAAGACTACAATTACACCTGAAGGTGTCCTGGTTACATTTAAACGTGTAAACGTACATGGTTTGTGATGAGACTGCAGTGACTCTGGGTACGATGGTGACTGGGCCAGTCGCTTTTGGTGTTTACAGGATGGTCACTAGTGTGTTTTTGGTGGTTGCCATGGTGTTACAAGGTTTGACTGATCAACTTAATTAAATTAATGTGTAGTGTGGTGATAGGAAGGCACCAGATTATGATAGAAGGTTGTTTAACTACTTAAATCTGGAAAATCTGGAGGGTGCAGGGCTGGTGGATGGCAGGGAGATATTCCCAGAGCACAAAACCAGATTAGAAAAGAGAGTTGACCTTCTGTGTTTGTGACCACAAAAGTAGACTGGCAGCATCTGGGAGCTTGAACCGCTCTTAAATACTGCAGCGGTTGATGAGGAACAGGTGGTGAGGTGACCTGGCAAACACAGAAACCAAGCGTCAAACTCTGTGGCAGTGAAGTGAAACCTTTGTGGAAGTGTCACAACGGCCACAGTTCTTCAAACGGCCACTTGAGGCCGTCTCCAAAAGTCGCCATGTTAAAATGTCCAACTTCACGGCTGAAATAAACATGTTTACAGCCTGGCACAAAAAACAGCTTCAGTCCGGTAATCCATGTCTTTGTGGCAGAGGCGGGACTGCCAACATGGCTGCAACCAGAGCCGCCACACTGTGAGCTTCATAGCGGCTCTTCAGAGACCTGTGGGTGACGTCACGGAGGCTAATTCCTGCCTTTGTACTGTCATTCACTGAAACACAAGTAAAGGGAAAACACCGGAGTGCGACAGCCTCGTCATAAAAGAAGAAAGTGACTTAAAGATGACGAAACGTCACATGTGGAGCGATGCAACGTTCTGTAAATCAACACATCAAATAAACATGATCGCCACCTGTTTTATTCATGGATCATTTAAGGTTTGACTGACACTGTTTATCATCTGGTTGCACCCTCTTCTTAACGACGATAATGTGCGTTTACTTTTTCTTCTGCTGATTTTCCAGATAAAATTTGAGCTACATCTGGATGGAAACCTGCTCATAGAGAAGGACGACATGACATGTAACGCAGCCCCCTTGTATTTCCTGACGTCTGAGATGTAGCTGTGATGTTTAAGGTTAGGGGGCAGCAAGGTGAGAGTGTCAACAGGTTTTTCTAAATGAACACAGACAATTTATTATCTCAAGATGAAGAGACGAAGCCGTGATCCCGAGGTTATGAGCTGTAACAGCCGCTAACTCGACAAAAATGTTATTTTTCATGTGCGATTAGCTTCAGCCATCTTGAAGGTTGTACGCTGCATGTATCCTGTCCCTTACAGCTCCTGCACTCTGCTCCTTCCTCCTTTTCTTTTTTTGTATTTTATCTCACAGGAAAACATTCATTGCTGGTCATGTATTATTGAACAGCCTCAGCATTTAATTATAAATGACTGCGTCCCTTTGAGAGTGCTAATGAATCCCCCTCTCACGCAGCATATTCCCATCGGTTAACGTCGTTTCCCTGTCAGTCAAACTGCTGCGCCCGCCCACCGCAGAGAGACAACGAGTTAAAAAAAGATTAATGAGAACTTTATTTTATGTTGAATAGTGTACAATCTCAATGTTTAGGGTGATGAGTTCAGGCTGCGAGATGCTAAAAATCTGTACCACGCGTTTAAGAGAGACAAATCATGCATGTCACACCAAATGTGAAAGTGTGACAGCTGTCGACACGACCTGCACAGCAACAGACAGCAGACAGACACAGTTAGCGACTAACTGGCGAACACGGTGGAGCATTTAGCAGCTAAAAAGAGACAGATAGTCCCTCAGGAGTTGGCAGAGAGCAATGTTAAAAGAGCATGAAACGTTCATCAGGTGGGCAGAGACTACAAATAAACTCGATGAACTGTTTGCACACACATTCACCATTTCAACTTAACAGGCGATGATGCGTCTTATATTTGAACATCGAAACTACAGAGTGTTTAAGGTTATGGAAGGATCGTGGTTATGGGACATGAACTATGGTTAAGATACAGTACACGTGACACCGGGCATACATGGTGAGGTGCACAAATGGCGACGTTATCGACCTCATTCCTGGAGTTTGTTTTAGGGACTGAAATGTTAAAGTTTACGAGATCTGGACCCAAAAACGAGACTAAACTTTGAGATTTAGTCTTTCAACGTTTGTAGATGACGTGAAGTGAGTAGATCAAACTAGAAATACTGATTTGGTTGTAGCATTTGTACCATATAAAGGACCGAACAATCTGTTGAAGAGTAACGAGCAGAGTCTTGATTGACGGATGAGATGCAGATGTGCAGGTTGCAGCAGGAGGAAGATAATTAGATGGTCACACCCAGACGGAGACAGACGAGGAGGGAAAGCAGGAAACAGGAACATGACATTCACTATCATAGATTCTTGGACAAAAGCCAGTGTTGGAGTTTGTTTCACAATAAAAGCCTGCCAGAAAAGAGACCCCGCCCACACCCACTCACAAAAACAGTTTGACATTTAGAGAATGAAGTGACGGCCTCATGACCAACTTCATGGTGGTTTGGTTTGCTGGGATCTGTGGAACGGCTCATTGTGATTGACTGGAGTGATTTTTGGGTTGGTGTGACTGCTACATGGACGTCGTCTCTGTGATGTTTTTGGCTTGCTGCTCACCTAAATGTTTGGGTGCCTGAGCGGTCAGTCTTAGCTTAACTTAACTTAATTCACGGTATGTGGTCGCCACATTTTGTCCTTCCTTAAAGCAGCCAGGTCGGGACATGACATCAGCATTAGTGTTAATAAGAGAAATTAATTTATCAGAGTGGTGCACACTTTAAAAGAAGAGCTGATCAGATTTTATTATGATATGAACAGACATTGTTGGCGTCGCTTCAGACTTGGACTTGGCCAAAAACAAAACTGAACACGGGTTACTTACTCTCTCTCTGCTTGACAAGATATTTAATTTAAGTGGAAGGACTGTGCCCCTCCTTCCCACTCACACTGGATTAGAGACATCATGTCCTGTATGAAACCAGAGAAAATTTGTCATTCTACCCCGAGAACAGAGAGTAAATTTTACAAAGTGTGATACAGCTTGACATTTTCTTTAGAAACACAGCACATAAATCTCTATCCAGCCTCCTCTTCTGTTCTTTTCTTCCTTTTCCTGTCTTATATTGTTTCTTATCTATGATTTTAAGTAATTTATTCCTAATTTATATCTTCTGTATGTTTGTTTTTGTCTGGGTGGACGGTTGGGTCGTGTCATGGGGGAGTGTTGTTTAAAAAAAACAACTACGTACTAGTCCAATAGCAGTCAGCCCAGCTCGGCGTCTGTCTTTCAGCCTTTTATTTCACCAACGACTAAAAGTCAGTCCCAGATTTACTCTGATGGCTTCTTGCTCGGTCACTCTCTCCTTTTCTCTTCTTAGCTTCCTCCATCAATGTCCTCTCTTGTCTCTTGATGTCTCAGATGTTTTGTTGACCCATTTATCCACTTGAATCTCCCAGGGCGGACCTTAACGCTCGTGGACGTAGCATGAAAGCTGCTCAGCGAGACTGTGCAACTTTAAAGCAACATTGTGTAACTTTTCCACCGTAAAAATAACAGATTATAAATCACTGCCAACTATATCACTGATTTTGGTTAAACTGGATCATATTTTGCATCTGACATTACGTCCATAAAGGCTGCTGAGCCCGGTTACATTGCCCGTTTGCCCAGCTCCTGTTCTGGCACGACACCGGCTCCGCTCCCCGTTGGCAATCGCCTGAAAACTTCTTCTTCTTCTTCTTCTTCTTCTTCTTCCCGGTGGTCCAAAACTCCTGTGGTACAACCGCTAACACTCCACATAGCTGCAGCAGAAACTTGTTTTCTTCTGTTACGGTTTATGATAGATGTTTTCTCTGCATTGTTAATTAGGATTTTAAGTTATTCATCCATAATTTATATCGTCTATGTGTTTGTTTTTGTCTGGGCAGTTGGAGGAGAGAACAACAAATTCCCTGCACAATTACAGATTTATTCACGATTGGCAATCAATAAAAAATAAAAATAAAAACTTTGAATAAAATATTGATGTAGAAATGTGAAATAAAGGCTCGGTTCATAAATAAATGAAGAATCTTCTGTATTTTTATGGAACTTAAACAGTTTAACGGTTTGAAAATGTGATTTAGAGTTTAATTTCACCTCATATATTTATTCATAAATCTAACTCCACGATTTCATTAATGACCACGAGATACTGCTCCCTGATGCAGAGAATAAGTATGTCTTGAAGGGCACTTCTGTCTTTTCTTATGCTGTTTTTTCTTTCTCTCCATCCTCCTCCACTCCTCCTCACCCCCTCAGCTCCCTTGGTCTCTCTTTAGTCTCTCTTTCCTTCATCCAGAGAGAATCATTAAAGCTCAGATATGATAGTTGGGATACATCAGAGGGAAACAGAACCCCTACGTTCTGCTGCTTCACCTCTTCTTTTCAACTCTTCCTCTGCCTTTTCTAATCTCATTAACATTTGACATTTACATTCCCTCTTCATCCTCCATCGCTGAGCAGCTCTCTTTCTCTCTCTGCACCATCCCATCTCAGTCTCTGCCGACGGGTGTGCAGGTCGATGAATCAAACAAAAAAACTAGACAAACTTTTCAATTCAACATGAATAACTGCATAAATATTCACTCAGATTTGACACTGATGTTCTTTTCTTTTTTACTGGTGATGTGATAAAGTTATTGAGACCACAGTTTGGGTTCAAATGACGAGTCTACTTTGTTAGGAGTTCGGGGATCTTGGTCATCATGGTCAGAAAAATAACACCTTGGTGGAACAGCTATGGTCACGCTTTAAAAAACATAAACATAACAAACATGTTCTACCATAAAATAACAGATTATAAATCATTTCATCCATCGTGCATCACAAGTCAGTGTTGCGCTTTACGGCGCTAAGTCACACTCCACCAACTATTTTACTGATTTTGGTGAAACTGGATCATATTTTATGGAGAAAATGTTTTCTGGTTTTCCCTCTGATGTCCTCCGGCTGCTCCGCCTCAACTCTCTGTGATTTACAGAGTTTCCTGATGGACAGTGAAGTAAACCGCTGACAACTGTAGCTGCTGTTAGCTCAGTTTGTTAGCCGGGCTGCCGGACTGTGAGCTCAGAGCACCGGGGGGAGTGTTAGTGTTTGTACCACAGGCATTTTGGACCATTGGGAAGAAGAGGAGGAGGTTTTTAAGCGCAGGGCCGATGTTGTGCCAGAACAGGAGCTGGGCAAGCGGGTAATATAACTGGGCTCAGCATCCTCTGTGGAGGAGAAGAGACTGACGAGAAAAGCAACAAACAAGAAGCCTGAGGGTGCTTCATCGCAAAAATGCCAATTTCTACACAGTGTTGCTTTAATTTGCAACATGTCTGATGAAACCAAAGCTGAGAATAAACGTGGAGAAGTCACAGGTTCCTCCTGCTGGGTTCACCCTCTCTTCACCTCTCACTTCCTCTTGCAATTCACATCGCCTCTCAATTTCACTCTACCAAACTCTTCTTCCTCTTCTTCCTCATTCTCATTCTGCTTCGTCCTGTCAGCTTCCCCCCTCTCTCCCTCTCTCTCTCCCTCTCTCTCTCTGTCAGTGGTTCCCTCTGTCTCTCACCCAGGCCTGCCCTCTCACCCTCCTCTCCCTCTGACAGGTAATCAATGAGCAGGCAGCCGTGGGGGAAGAGGCTTCGGCTGCATGGATTTCCAATGGGACTGTCGACTCAGTAGGGGTGGGGGGAGAGTACCGCTGGAGCGTGCCGTGGAGTACAAAATGTACCACACTGTGTGCGCACGTACACACTCTCAGTGTGTTGTTTAATTTGCAATTACTATTAATGTATTACTGCAGATACTTGGAGTTCACCTCTGTTGTAATCTGATGTTTTAAAGGTCGTCTAAACTAGAAACCTCTTGTTGTTATTCAGCGTAGGATTAGAGAAACGTTCTTAACTAAAAGTGGAGATTAAAGGCCATTTTCTTCTGCGTGATTCTTACAGTATTTATTGTCCAGCAGCTGCTTCATACTGCATGAAAAGCTCCTTCTTCCGTTCATCAAATCCCCGCAGCTGTCTGAAGGCAGAAGGACAGATGTTGAGAAATCTGCAGCCACTGATTTCTCAGAGCGCAGTGCCATTACGCACAACTGTACTGTGTGTTATAACCTGGATTAAATTACATGGAAATTGCACCAGTCTGCTGCAAGATAACCAAACACTGCTGCACACGTCAGATTGGTTGGTTACATCTCTACGTGTTTATGTAAGAGTCGACACAGAGTTCATTAATCCTGTGCGTCACGGCAAACTTTACTAATAATTAAAATAAATCAAACATTGAACTAATTAACTGTTTTAAAAACTGACACCATCTGCCTCTGGCTGCAGATTCGTGGCGCTGTGTGTTCACAGCGTGACACTCCACACTGCAACATCCAGACAACACCATGACTTCCTGAGCTGATCCTTCATTTGTTAAGCTGTCGTTGTCGTGCTTCGCCGCGATTGGCTCGGCTGTTTCTTTCAGAGCGATGACACCGGTGTTGTGACTGTCTGTAAGCAGATTTGTTATTTACCACACCCTCCGATCTATATTCACCTTCACACAGAACTTTCTCACTTTGCATTGAACATACGTCAACCACAATATCAGGTAAGAAGAGAGCCTGAACGCCTAAAACCTACAAAAACGCCAAACACAAAGCAGTAGGCCTTTTATAAATGTAACCGGTGCTGTGTCTTATACCTCCAATAGTACACTTCTATGTAGTACACTGTGTAAACTATGTACTTCTTGGTGTAGTGCACCAATTTCAGCAGGATAGTGTTGTCTCAATTCGAGTGCACCCCTTGTACACTTACTGGAAATGACGATCACAGCATTTTACCGCTTCTTCTTCGCCGAGTTGCAACCAGGCGGAGCGTTAGCAACAATATTTGACTACCAACATATAAAAATAAAACAAATGTTTTAAACTTACATTTGCATTTTGTGGTATTCACTGCAACCACTTCAGCTCCAGCAGACATTTTCACAATGAAATAGAATAAAGCATTGTCCATGTTAAAGCACATCAACATGAGAGACAACTACTATGTGGACCACATGCAGAATTAAGGTTATTTATGTTGGTTCTCCTACCCATAATGCCACATGTGTGTGAGTATTGACTGTGAGACGGCGCAGGTTTCTAATCTGCTGCTCACATGTGAACGTGTGCAGGACAAACACCTCAACTCATCACAGTTTCTATTTGTAGTCGGTCTTAGTCACCAAGAATGAAAAAAGCCAGCAACGTTCAACAGCGAGTAATACAACAAGCAGAACATGCTAAACATGCTCATGAGCTTCTTTTTCAGTGCGTGTTTCCTTTATCGTTTAAAAAGGCCCCCAATGATTCACTTAGTTTGTTTCAGTTTCACCTGCTGGACTCAACCTGCAGTCAATTTAGACTAATTAGCAATCAGAGTGAAGTGTGTGTGTGTGTGTGTGTGCAGGTTCTGAAGGTTCAGTGTGTTTTGCCTGCAGCCAGCAGCGAAGAACTGATATTTAGTGACAGAGTTTTATTTGTTAGTTTAGTTTTTAATTAGCCTGTGTCACTGATTAGCATCGCACTTAAAGTGTGTGCTGTTTGCTTGTCGCGGATATTGATTGGCCAGCACATCCGATAGAACGTTTGCGTCACACCTCCAGTACACCTGCTCACCCACAACCACGCTCGTGACCACATCACCCCTGTCCTGCAGGACCTCCATTGGTCCCACAGCTTAAAATCCTCCCCGTCACACACACAAAGCCCTCCATAACCCGGGCCACCGCTCTGTCCTGCAGCCTTCGTTCCTCCGATACGAACCTCCGGACTCCACCACCCGGGACTAAGCACCAAACCTGGGTTGGTAGAGCGTCTGTAGCTGCCCTCCTCCCTCTGAAAGTCTCTCCCAAAACACATCCGTGACTGTACTGACTTACCCATCTTCAAATCACTGACAAAGTCACAACTTTGTGAAATTGCTTTTAATGTTTAGCTTAGTCTGATTTAGTGTGCTGTTTGTGCTTCGATATTTTGATATCGATATGTGACGTCTTTGAGTATCTAGAAAAGTGCTTGTAAATAAAATGTATTATTATTTTTATTAATAATTACACAAACAGTCAGTCAGTCTTTGGATTACATCTTCTGTCAGAGTTTAGGCTAACAAACCAGGCTTACTTTGATGGATTCATGCTTCATAGTGGAGCTGAAACAGGCGACGTGGAGCAGGAACACAGAGTACTGAGTTGAAGACAGTGATGGCGTGATTGTGATTTGTTGTGGCACAGTGATTTAACAGCCGTGCTACCAGGCAGATGTGGCAGGATGTGGATCAGCTGCCCCTGTGAGACCTGAGCTAGAGGAGGTGGACATGAGGTCATCCTTCACTGCCTGTAAGTTGTCTCCGTGACGTGTTGCTGTTTTAAGTTGCTGAGTGCAAGAAGATGCCGAGTCAGCTCCCGTTAGCGTTTCAGCGTGCCGCTCGGGCCTGCAGAGCATGATAGAGGTCGAAGGCTGTCTGATGCACAACATGTCAACACCTTCGTCATATTTCTGTAAGTGTGATGAAGCGGCTCACATAGCTGACGGTGTTCTTTCAAATATCCAGCAAAGAGGGAAAGTCAAAGACAAACTAGCTGCTGGAGAAGCAGCAGAAAGTCGTTTCTCGACGAGTCTTCTTGACTTAATTTCCATGGTTACAACTATACCAAATATTTAAAATGCATCCACCACTCTAAGAGTGAGGCTTGAATGCTAGGCTAACTTACAGTGCCTAAACTGCTGTGCATGTGTGACGGGGTCACTTTTTGTGAAATAATGCATGCATGAGTGTTTCGCATGTAGTTTGTTTTTCCCATGACCCCTGAACTGCACACAGACTTACTGATTGGCAGTTATCAAGGAAACCAAGGAGCGTCAGGTGTGCAAGGAGCACGGGGAGGATTTAAAACAGTGACCAAACAAAGAGCACAGAGGGGAAACACAAAGCCCCGGAGGAACTGGCATGGGAGTGCCCGCGAGGGCCAGTCACCACTGAAAAAAGAGAGCCTCCCGAAGTGCAGCAGCCGTTGTCTGTTGGCGTTTTACTGCAGCCTGGGGTGATAGAAGGACGCTGATCCCAAGGAGATAGTGAGTACCAGTCTAACACTGGAGCAGGGGACACCGGGGGACAGCTGCGAGGCCAGGCGGTAATGAGGGAAAGGGCTAGTTGGTGTGTTGGTGGAAGTCTGGTTGTTGCAGAGCTCTCTGGACCCCTCGGTATAAGGTCTGCAGGTGGCGAAGAGGGACTACTGGACTACCAAGCAAGACTTTGGGCAGGGTTTTTGGTTTTAGATGATCATTTTGGGCAGCTGTGGCTCATGAGGTAGAGCAGGTAGAGTGGGTCGTCCACCAATCAGATGATCGGCGGATCGAATCCTGGATCCTCCAGCGATATGTAGTGCGAGCGCTTTGAGTGGTCGGAAGACTAGGAAGTTTGGGGATACCTTAAAAGACACAATGCCTTCCATGGCTTCAGTGTGAACATCATCTTTTCCACAAGGCTTCGTAGGATTCCTCTTTTGCACGACTTATAAGATGACAAAGAAAACTGTCTGCTCAACTCATCGATTTATAGTGGTTTAAAAATGAAAGAAACGTGGACTTTAGAGAGTTCAAGGTTCTCCGTAAACTTCCCACTATATGACTTAATTTCATAGTAAACTTTTTCAGTATTTGTCGCTTTGATTCTTTAAGTCCTCTTTGATCTTTTGATCCACAATCAGAGAACATGTCCTCCGAAGACATCTTAGTGAATCATCTTTCTTATCTTAGTTGTGCTCCCCTCGCTCAGACATCTCTCTGTTCGAATTGCTTTCTTGTTGCAATTAGTTTTGCCTCCAAGTCCTCCAGAAAAATGATGTGTGTGGTTTGTTGAGTGTCAAGTCGTGACTGCTGGGAGTTGATGTTGTTTGCCCCATTTTTAGAAGATTATTACACTGAGATATAGAATAAAAGCTTCGTGCACAGTGTGTACCGCAGTGCTGGAGGCACTGGTAACTATAAGATCAACGTGTAGTCACCTGTTCAAATTATATTAAGGCTTAAAGTTATGCAGAATTAAGAGCGTGGACGCTTTGATTGACAGGTGATGCCGTTACAGATGGCTTGTTTTAGCACCCAGGCGTCACCTCCACCGATGATCCACGTCTTTGCCTGTTTTTTTAATTAGCCGGGCGCCGGAAAAGACAGGACTGCCGAGAAGGCTTCAGAAACCTGTGGGTGACTTCACAGATACAACATTCATGTTTTGTACAATCTATGACATAGAGGCTTTCTTTGTCTTTGTCTTCTTTTGCAGCTGCAGCTTGCTCATTGTTCAATAACACATTAATTCAGTCCCTGCATCGATTTCCAAATGAATGTCAGGTAATCTCTGTCAAACACTGAATTGCTGTTCAGCTGCTGTCCCCTCTGTATCTGTTTATTTCCAATATTCTGAGTGTCATATTTGTCGACTTGCTTTCTTGTTGCAATTAGTTTTGCCTCCAAGTCCTCCAGAAAAAAAATGATGTGTGGGGTTTTTTTGGAGTGTCAAGTCGTGACTGCTGGGAGTTTGCTTGGTCATGCTGATGCTGGCAGACTCTGGACTAGACCCCATTGCTTGAAGATTCATTACACTGGGATCTGCAGCAAAAAGCGTGCAGTATTCAAACAAATGAGAATAAAAGCTTCGTCCACAGTGTGCACTGCAGTGCTGGAGGCGCTATGAGATAGTCACAAAGACTAAAACTGTGTCTTAAATTTTTGGATTTTTGAAAAACATTTTTTAGATTTTAGATTTTTAGAAGATTTTTCACCACAGTTTTTTTTTTTTCCCGAGCTCTTCCATTTCCTTTGTGTGCATCAACAGCAAAATCGACAGTTTTTATTCTGCATGATAGTAGTTTGGATTTGGGACTAATCTCAATTTGCATACTTCCATACTTACACTTGATATTTTGAGTCCATAAGTGTGCTCACACTGTCAGTTATGGCAAAATGTAGTGTACTGTGAGTACCTGGATGGTGCTAATGCTCCGAAGAAGCGGTGAAATCTTGAGATGGAGTCCAGTAAGTGCACAACTGCCGTACTCGAATTGAGACAACACTACCCTGTACTACACTGAAGAGTACGGACTGAGACACAGTCCTGCTCTGTGATGCTGTACTCGGGCAGAGCTGTGCTTAACTTAGCTATTGAACAGCTATAATATTAACCATGCTCACCATTTTATTTCATCATTTTAGCATCACGATGTTTCCTCTGACCTGGTGCTTGTCTTTACAGGCATCCACTCCATCTGTGCTCTCTAATTAGACTGATGATGTCACTGGCAGTTTGTGTTCAACCAGCAGCCGGCTGTTGCAAAATAACCACAGAAATGTCTGAGCTTGTGTTCACATCAAACTTTGCGGTTCTAATTAATTAAATGACAGTTTGCACAGTCCCAATTAATAATCGAACATTTCTCTCCACAAATAACTCCAAAATTAATGTTGCAGCACAGATAGATGTGGAGGTTTATCTGCATCTAAAACAAGTCTATGATTAAGAAGTGAAAACTGGAAAGCACCAAAAAGTAGTGAAGTGAAGATGAGTAAGAATCTGTTGGAGTGAAACCAGGATCTGATTACCCCACACCGTGGGACTGAAAACCTCCTCTTCTTCTTCCTGGTGGTCCAAAGCGCCTGTGGTACAAACACTAACACTCCCCCCCGGTGCTCTGAGCTCACAGTCCGGGCAGCCCGGCTAACAAACTAAGCTAACAGCAGCTACAGTTGGCAGCAGTTTACTTCACTGTCCATCAGGGAACTCTGTAAATCACAGAGAGTTGAGGCGGAGCAGCCGGAGGAAAAACCAGAAAACATTTTCTCCATAAAATATGATCCAGTTTCACCAAGATCAGTGAAATAGTTGGTGGTGTGAGAGCAGACGAACATCATTCACCTGATTACAAGTCAATGTAACATCAATGATTTAAAATCTGTTATTTTATGGTAGAAAGGTTGCACGACGTTGCTTTAACGAGTCAATCACAGCAGTCCGAATTCTCGTCAGATCATAAAAATGTTGTTTATTCTCTTCAACATAATGTGGCTGTAATGAGCACTGCCTCCTCTAGGGGACACTAGCAGGACTTTAGACTGATGGTGTTGTTGCTTCATCTGACTCACAGCCCGGAGGAGATGTTTGTGTGAATGAGACCCTGTAACTGAATGATATCCACACACACACACACACACACACACACAGTCAGACTCTTGACAAACTTCCTCGTTGCTGCTCAGTGCAGATACGACGTCTCTCAGCCTCACTCCGCTGTCAGCTCCTCGGGCTGTTGATGGGACTGGTGGGCGTTATTGATCGGAGGAGCATCATCACCCACACTCAGCAACGTGTTCACCAAAGGTCAACAAAGGTCACAGAGTCAGCTGTGAACCCTGAATACTTCCTCTTTTTATCGACTTGCACTCTTTTCTCTCACTGTTTCCTCGGGTCACTTCATATTCAGATTATGAAATGTTCAGCAGCATTGGAGTCACGTCACGGAGAAAATGCTTCTGGTAATCTTGGACGTGTTGAGTATTTTGACTTTTACCTCTTGTCTATGTGCAATCACACTCTCCCATTCAAAGCTCATGACCATAGGTGAGGGGTCATGTCATCGTCTGCAGTACTGCAGTTTGTTTTAAAGGTAAATGTTGGCTGTAGCATGTTTACACCGCACTTTCTCCAAAAAGTGACTCATCACGCATGTAAATATCCATGTAGCATGCAGCTTTTAACACACTGTATAGATGTGATAAATAAAAATAGTCAGTCAGCTGGGTTCGGCTCCAGCCAGCTGCGACCCTGATAAGGATTAACAGTTGTAGAAAATGGATCGATGAACTCACAGAGTTTATTCCAAATGCCAGATTTTGCTGTGTAATATCTCAAATATCAGTTTATGCCAACCTCCGATTGTAGGTGGTGTATTATCAACCAGCAGCAAATGTAAGAACACTGAGCAGCCTTCTTTGATGAGACCGGGCAAGCCAAGAGGCGAGACCTGAGGTTCAGCATCAAGCGTTTACCCCAGTACTCATTGTCAAAATGGATACACGTCCACATAGACTGCCTATAACCTCCACTTGACATCTGAAACTAACAGTTGAACTCTTTCTTGTCTTGGTGTTGACTCTGACTTGTTCCAGTCGTGTGTGTCTTGGTCTCAGACGTGTTTTAACTCTGACTTGTTTATATTTTATAAAGGTTTGATTGTACAATAATCAGCCCCAAGTGAAGGACTTAAAGTATCCATGAGTGAGATGGACCGGCGGGTTGGTGTCTGCAGCGTCTGCAGTGTCTGCAGCGTCTGCAGTAGAGTGGACAAGAAATATCAGGATAAATGGTAACAAAATTTTGACACACGGTTCCATGGATTTATTAAATGACATATGAAACAACTGTCCACTTGTCTGATTTCAGAGCTGTGTTATAAAAACATCCTGAACAACACACTGAAGACTGTCTGACACTTTCCTCCTCTCTCCTGTTACCATATCAACGTTAAAGAGGATAAACGGGAAAGAAAAAAAACGCAGAACATGTGTCAGGATTGGACGATTTATTCATATGCATATGTTATTATACAGCTGGAACTAAATCCCAGAGGCAAAACAATGAATATATTTTTTCAATTTATTTTCATTTTCAAGCAGAGCTTTGATAAATCCTCCTTCGTCGACAGTGAACTCCGTTGGAGAACAGGAGATGTCTATTTTAGCTCCGGGGGATGAAGAAGCAGCATCATCCGGACGGCTGTGGGACCCCCTGAGACGGTAAAAAGCGAGCGGCTGCAGAGACTGCTGGGCAAAATGCTGTTCGTAAACAAGCAAACAGCATAATCAGGCCAGCTCCCAGCGTCTGTACACAGCAAAAATGTTTGAGAGTTTGCAAAGTGTAAAATAATTATGAGTTCTTCCCTGGAAGCAGGTGAGCGGATTCACAGGAAACAGGATTCACATACAAATGTTCCAGCTGAAGCACAGAAGTCACCTATTATTATAATTGTCTTTATTATCCTATATACAGAGAGAGCGGTACGAACAAAAGATGACCTCCATGTTCCACAAAGTTTCAACTTGGGGACAGTTTATGTTCACCACAAGCAGCAACCTCCGTTTCTGTGAAGTGAAGCCAATGGAAGTGCCAAAAAGCTGCAGTTCTTCAAACGTCCACTTGAGGCTGGCTCCAGAAGTGAGTCAGTCTCCATAAGTCCCCATGTTCAAATGTCCAACTTCACAGCAGAAATAAACATGTTTACAGCCTGGTACAAAAAACAGTTTTGGTCTCTATAGCTAATTTCCCCGTTCATGACAACTGCACTGAGGGTGAATTTATATAGAACTAAAATAGTTTCACAGTTTTAGTTGTAAAGAGGAGGCACTTTAACAGAAGTACAGGCCAGGTGATTGGATGAACCATCTGTCTATCGTCGTCCATTAGGCTACGAGTGGCTTCAAGTGGTAGCAGCAGCATGAGGAGCAGTTTTATTTTCTACAGCTATCTTTTTTTCTTCCTTAATTTCAGATATTGATATGACATGATGATTCGCCCACCCTGATCTCTCACTGTTCAAACAATGGATTGGATTTAAAGAATAATGCTGACCTCAGATCTCTGAAGCGAGACAACAAGCTAAAATACATTTTGTTGTTGTTGTTGTTGTTGTTTGGACTTTTATTTAAATGACTGTGTGGACGTCCTCATCACCAAGGATCGGCTTTTACTTCTACACAGGCTGATGGCAGAGCTTCAAATGTCCACTGACAACCATCTTATCATGAAATGAGTATAGTTTTGGATGAAGTGTGGTAATAAAGTTTGCACTTTGTTAGTTCTGTCTTTACTCGTCTGGATTCATCTAATATTCCCTCTCTTTTAGCTCTGATTTTGGTCTCTACCAACTCCAACTCCAAATCTTCAGCTGCTAAATGCTCCACTATGTTCAGCAGCTTGTCGCTAACTGTGTCTGTCTGCTGTTTGCTGCTGAGCAGGTAGTTTTTAGGACTTTTTTTTTACCTGCAAACAGCTCAATGCTGAGGCTGAAAATTCCTCTGAGAGCTTTGGGAGTGAATAAAAAAAGTAAAGTTGTGTCCAGACAGCTACACAATGAGCTGAAAGTCACTGCAAAGCTCCATAAAGAGCTGCAGATTAAGGTGATAGTTCTCTGTAGGTTTGTCACAACCATACGCATTGTTTTCATATCATTTATTATTATTGTTATAAAATATTTTAATTATAGCTGCTTTAAGACGATACTTGTCCTTGACTTCTTGTATTTGACACTAATCTGATGTTGTTATTAACTCATCAGTCATAAGACAGATATCTACAGTGAAAATCTCCGTCGTTTGGGGACCCGTGTTGTTTATGTTTGGGTCACAGCCCAGAAACTGTACAACACATTACTGGGTCAAATTTTTTGGGCTGTTTCCTAACATTTAATTAAATTTTCAGCAGTGATTAAGTCCCGTCACTGTTTATGTGTACGGCTCATTACACTGAAGGGGTACATTTAATTTGCGAATGAGAGGCTGACAAACAGCCCTGTTCTAAAGATAGACTGGAATTTGGGTGATTGAGGGACGTTTGGACCAAAAAAAAAAAACCCAACAACCCAAAACCAGCTGAGTGTCGGAGCAGTCATCAGTCACCGCGCTTCAAACAGAAACACACAGTTGTGATTTAATTTCCAGTTTGTCGCAGGTGTTTCCCCGTGTCTCTATAATTTCCTCATCTTTATTCTGGTCATTTAAAAAATGTGGCAGCATCCATCCATCTGGAGGACGGACGGCCTCACTGTCCCGCACCGTCAGTGACTCATATCACATCTTGTTTTTTTTTATATTAAGCACATATTATTCAATATATTCAAAGTGAACACATCAGAGCTTAAAATTAAGCTTCAAAGCTGAAGCACATTTAACCACAAATATGACTATTGCAATGTTTGGATCAGATTTCATGGTAAATGTTAACCTTGATGGGGCATCCTGGTAGTTTAAATGGTGGAGATACGCCCCAATATTTATGAAAAGCTCAGTCCTCGCTGCAGCAACCTGGGTTCGACTCCCGCCTGTGGTCCTTCGCTGCATGTTGTCCCCTCTCTCTGTCTCCTCTCTTTCCTGTCCATCCTCAGCTGTCCCGTCAAATAAAGGCAAAAACACCCCAACGACAGGAGTCTATTTGAGTATCAGATCCACGAGTTTAAAGGTTTATCAAACACCAAAATACTGCACAGCGGGTTTGTAATATTCAGTTGTAACAAACAGCAGAAATACCTAACTCTTGTTATCAATAATCTGCTCACTGTACGCTGCTTTTATTGTGAAATGACAGCAGCAGGAAGTGATCGCAGTGAGTTAACATAGCAGAAACAGTCCTGATCGTTGACAGTATGATTATTATCGGTCCTCTAGTTTGTCTCATAAAATCAGACGCTCATCAGCTGGCTAACTATATGCTGTTTTATTGGATTGGTGTTGCCATGGAAACAGCTTGGGTCCAAGTTCACTTGCTGCCAGCTGTTGACAACAAACACTCAAACAATCCACGGCGATGGCTCCCAACCTCAGACGTTGCCCCCCCACGGACCCCTCAGATGAGCTCATTGGCACCACCCGTCATCGTTGATGTGTCAGGAGTAGCAGAAGCTCAGCTGTTTATACGCACTTTTCTACTTTGAATAGAGGTTTGAAGTGAGAGGACTTATTTCACACCTGGTTTGGGAAATAGGAGTCCCATAGCAGTGATTAAGTCCCGTCACTGTTTATGTGTACGGCTCATTACACTGAAGGGGTACATTTAATTTGCGAATGAGAGGCTGACAAACAGCCCTGTTCTAAAGATAGACTGGAATTTGGGTGATTGAGGGACGTTTGGACCAAAAAAAAACCCAACAACCCAAAACCAGCTGAGTGTCGGAGCAGTCATCAGTCACCGCGCTTCAAACAGAAACACACAGTTGTGATTTAATTTCCAGTTTGTCGCAGGTGTTTCCCCGTGTCTCTATAATTTCCTCATCTTTATTCTGGTCATTTAAAAAATGTGGCAGCATCCATCCATCTGGAGGACGGACGGCCTCACTGTCCCGCACCGTCAGTGACTCATATCCCATCTTGTTTTTTTTTATATTAAGCACATATTATTCAATATATTCAAAGTGAACACATCAGAGCTTAAAATTAAGCTTCAAAGCTGAAGCACATTTAACCACAAATATGACTATTGCAATGTTTGGATCAGATTTCATGGTAAATGTTAACCTTGATGGGGCATCCTGGTAGTTTAAATGGTGGAGATACGCCCCAATATTTATGAAAAGCTCAGTCCTCGCTGCAGCAACCTGGGTTCGACTCCCGCCTGTGGTCCTTCGCTGCATGTTGTCCCCTCTCTCTGTCTCCTCTCTTTCCTGTCCATCCTCAGCTGTCCTGTCAAATGACAGCAGCAGGAAGTGATCGCAGTGAGTTAACATAGCAGAAACAGTCCTGATCATTGACAGTATAATTATTGAAGAAAATTGAAGTCAGCGTGAAGCAGCAGAGGCAGTGTTGTTGGCTGCAACAATAATTTCCAATTGTATGTAAACTTGTGAGAAAATGTTTCTCACTTGATTTATGACCTCAGTAAACAGTTTCCTCGTGAGTTTATGGTTTCAATCTCTAGTTTCAGGTCTTCTTCCATAAAGCATGATGTCCATTTAGTAAATTATGGTCCCATTTAGAGTAAAATATAAGACAGGGCATAGTTTAAGGTGTGGCCACCTTGTAATTGACGAGTAATTCCCCAATGAGTCTGTCCAGTCAAACACAGCGGGATCTCGAAACTCAGACTTTAAAACAGGGCAGTGCTCATCAAATATGAGTCATATCAGCTCCATGAAACAGGTGAAAATGAACATGTTACCGTTCATCTGAGAAGCTTTGCACTGCTTCACAACAGATCCGCAAAGATCTACAGATGAGGTGACGGTGACTCTTTCTGAGCTTCTCTGGGTCTAAAAAATGGAGTTCAAGTTCAGATCAGACGAAGGCAGCTGCTGCTCAGGTGAGTCTACGTAAGTTTTTTTTTAGCAGATTGTCTTTTCGCTCTGAAACTCTGATCGTCTTTATGTAACTGCACAGCTTTGTGTTGTTGCCATGGCGTCGATATCTGACACTCTGCTACAGCGCCTACATGATTTAGGTGGCACAGTCACATCTGAATCAAACACACACACACACACACGCGCACACACAGTATAACTGAAGTGTGTGTGTCACAGTGAGGGAGGAAAGACAGAAAACAGTGTTTAGTATCAGCTGCCTTTGTGCGCTGGCTGATGGTTCCACTTCTTTGACAGTTACTGTTCGTATATAGAAAATAAACACGCACAGATTTTATATTATTTGTCTTTGTTTCAGACACAAACTAAAACATGGGTTTGACTTTTAAATAAATAATAATTAATGCAGAACAGGAACTGATGTTGCATTTGTTGTTGTTGTTGTAGGTGGGTCAGTTTTATTGGATCGGTGTTGCCATGGAAACAGCTTGGGTCCAAGTTCACTTGCTGCCAGCTGTTGACAACAAACCCTCAAACAATCCACGGCGATGGTTCCCAACCTCAGACGTTGCCCCCCCACGGACCCCTCAGATGAGCTCATTGGCACCACTCGTCATCGTTGATGTGTCAGGAGTAGCAGAAGCTCAGCTGTTTATACGCACTTTTCTACTTTGAATAGAGGTTTGAAGTGAGAGGAGTTATTTCACACCTGGTTTGGGAAATAGGAGTCCCATAGACGATGTTAAGTGAGCTCTTGTGCAGCTTGGATTGGTGTCAGATTCTCCTTAATTAAATCATCAGTTCATGAGATTAACTGCTGTGTTAGAAAATAGGTTTGAAATAAAAGTCAAAGGTAGAAGACTGCGAAGATAAAAACTGAGACTACGACTCCCAAGATGCATTTTGATAAGAAACGAGCTGCCTCATGTAGCGCTATATAATGTTCAAACATTTTCAGTACTGGTATGGAAAACCTTAAAAAACCTTGACTTCAATACCAGTTCTTGAATGCTTCTTTTTCAATACTAATCTTATAAAATCTAAACAAATATAAAAAGTAAATTACATCACAAAGTCCTGGAAAATGGATCACTGCAAAAAATATCTTTAATTAAAAAACTTAAATATTCTGCATGTTGTGAACTGGTTAATACATATTTATCTTCTTGTACTTGATTTTTTTGTCTTTCTTTACTTAATGTTTGTTCTGCATCGAAACGCCAAGCAACAAAAGATAAATTCCTGTACTTGGCAATAAACCTGTTTCTGATTTCTGACGCTAATGAGAGTAACTCCTTATCAAAATTCAAACCTCGGCTGGGGCCTTTCTGTTTGCATGTTCTCGCATGTCATGTGTCTGCGTGGGTTCTCTCCGGCTTCCTCCCACAGTGCAAAGACATTGCACCTAACAGGTTAATTGGTGACTCTAAATTCCTCCTAGGTGAGAGGCGAATGTGAATGGTTGTCTGTCTCTGTGTGCCCTGTGATGAACTGACAACTTGTCCGGGGTGTACCACGCCTCTCGCCCAAAGTCAGCTGGGATAGGCTCCAGCTCCACCATCACCCTGATGAGGATAAGTGGTTACAGATGATGGATGGATGGATGGATGTTACTCATTAGTGTCGAAGCAATGTGGTACCCAGCCCTTGGCACGTGCAACACTAACAGGCAGAAACAAGTGAGAAAACTCCTAAATGTGATGTGCATCTAAAATATAAAATTCACTTTTAATTTCTGGGTGAGTTTTGGATAAATTCAACAAATTGACACTGATATTGCAGCATTAAAATAATGAAAAGTGGCCCCTCAGTGTCAGGGGTTAGCTCACCTGCTAGAAAATGGCCCAAGGACACTTCGACATGCAGACCGGAGGAGCCGATCATCTGATTAGTGGACGACCCGCTCTCTGCACCGTCTGTCAGAGCCAAACCAGTCAAACCACCTCATCACCGTTTGTCACCATCATCTAATTTCAGCTTCGGCAGCAAACACATAAATCTGCTCTGGATCCTTGTTGTCTCCAGGAAACAGCAGTGAAGAACAGATTGTTGTTGCTGTGTGACGTGAGAAGAAACAATTACAACGACGTGTCCATTACACAATATATGAACATACACTCACTCACAAACACATGACTCAACTACAACAACGCTCTGATCTGCGGCTCTGGATCTTCCTCCATTAAAAGAGCATCTTCCATCGGAACGTGTCTGCTAATTAATGTACTCTGTGCTCTTTTTCCCACCAACCCCCCAAATGTTGAGAATGTGTAATTAGAAACTACCATCTGTGATGAAGCACAGATCAGTCCTGAGGTCAGTCACACATGAATCCATGGATTTTATGTGATCAACAAACTGCAGACTACTTTGTGTTGTACTGGTTCCCATCCCATTAGTACCAGTCTCATAGCTTAGGAGATTCTTGATTGATTATTACAGGAACTTAGCGACACGTAACTTTCTGCTTTCTGCTCAGTGTTTCTACAGTCTGCTTTGGAGACGAGCGTTCCTGGAACTAAATTCGGCGCTGTGCAGGAAGTGTTACTGAATCCAACTTCCAGGTACTCGCAGGGGGATAACCATGGCAAACGCCATGATTACTAAAGCAGGATGCGTCTTGATAAATATCGCAAGGAGAGTGTTTCAATACTCTGATCCGGTGGTGTGTTCTGCTACATTTCCTGGGTAGATCATGTAGTCAATCACATTTCAAGTGAGCTATTTTTTTTCCACTTAGTATCGAGGCAGAGCAACAAAACACTTAGGTAAAGGTAAGAATGATTTCCAACCTGTTTCTTCATCGTCACATCCATCGTCTCCTGATTCGGGCTGGTGGGAGCTGATCTGGTACCGGTCTTGTGCCTCATTGTGTCGACCTCCTACTGTGAGAGGGTGAGGTAGAAGTTGAGTATGTTTGTGAATGTTTATCACTTGGAAACAAACAATTTTTATTGTTTTTCCAATGATAAACATGTATGTCTTTACAAGGATGGGTTTCATTCTTTAACTTTGGTTTTGAACTACAGCTCAGTCTTAATGAGGCATGAAGTATCTTCAAATTCAGCAGCCTAGCAAGGTAACATCTAAACATACAGAGCTGCTCAAACAGGAAATAATCATCGGCCACACAATCTTCTCAGCTGCCATTACCAGACAGCTAGGACATTCAATAGGTCACCTACGAACCTTATTTTGTTTTAATTCGAACAATACATAGTGAACTACAGAAGATTTGATCTGTCACAGATACAAATACAGATACAAGAGAGATGGAGAGACAGAAGGACTCGCCAATGAAAGTCAGTCCCAGATTTACTCTTGTCTGGTGGCTTCTTGCTCTGTCACTCTCTCCTTTTCTCTTCTTACCTTCTTACTGTTTTACCAGCTCCAGTTCTGGCACAACACTGGCTCCTTTCCCCGTCAGCATTCGCTCACTCCCTGGGCCTGAAAACCTCCTCCTCCTACCTGGTGGTCCAAAACTCCTGTGGTACAAACACTAACACTCCCCGGTGCTCTGAGCTTTGATGCACATCATTGTGTACAGTCTTCTGCCAAAGGTATTAGTTGTCCAGATATGATGAGTGGATGGAATAAAGAATAAGGAATACTCAAAATGCAGAATTATGTAGTTGTTTCTACATAATCTGCACCTCTTCTGTGGCTCGTGATGATTTCCTAATGATCCTTACTCCCTGAAGTCAAGCAGCAGAATTCATGGGACAATATCCAAATACTACTGACCCATTTCTGGTGAACTAAATATGCAAAAGTAGTCCTTCATGTCACTGTTTACAACACAGGGTGCTGTAAAAAATAAATAAATGGGGGTATAAATTAAGAGTACACTCACTTCCCCAGGCGCCTTTACAACACTGAGTATAACATTCTGGTTTGTGAAACACACAGTGGAAATTAAAGGGAGAGGACTGAAGCCTTGCAGGTTCCTAAAAGTTCAGGTTATGGGAACCTACGGGATGTTAAATTCATGTGGCGGAAAAGACTTTCTGTATAAACGACTACATGATAAATGAATAGAACCCATTGGAAACATCTGCAATGTGCACATATCGCTGTGATTTATTATGATATGTATTGATTTCCCCCTGTTCACTGTGTAAAGTACACTGGCGCCCCGGGCTTCTTACCTGCACTGCCCGGCAGCAGCGCTGTGCCCTGGTTTGATGACATGTCGGGTCAGGTCATACATGAATGGGTCCAGAATTGATTCAGAGATAACTGAAGGGTAACGGGTGTGTTTTCAGACTTACAAGGCTGAAGAAGAAGAAGCAGTATACGCATCAATACAGACCTGGATTATACCAAAGACTTGTTCATTCATTTTTCGCTCGTATCCCAGTGTGTGTAGTTTTATTTTTGAGGAGGTGCGGGTCAACACTGGTGGAGGTTCGTGGCGTAGCTGCAGAGGCTCCTGGGCTCTGTTGCTATGCTGTAACCTCCTAATGCACAAGTTTGAATCCAGCTCGACGCTCAGACTGAAGCTGCTTGGATTTGTTCTTCAGGAAAAGAGTGAAGAAACAACCTGAACAGCTGAAAGGCTTCTGCAGGTTAGCAGTGTGTGTGTGCTCAGGTGTATGTGTGTGTGTGTGTGTGCAATGCTTATACTGTGTGGGCTGTTAACTCAGTGTGTGTGTGTGTGTGTGTGTGTGTGTGTGTGTGTCACTTGCTGCGTGGGTTGAATGCCAAATGAATACATCTCATTGACATGTACAAAGTGCTTTTTCTTCTACTGTTTTGATATATGAACTGTACTACATGGTCATAGTGTGATGCTGTATTTGTGTGTGTGTGTGTGTGTGTGTGTGTGTGTGTGTGTGTGTGTGTGTGTGTGTGTGTGTGTGTATGTGTGTGTGTGTGTGTGGGAGCTGAGGTTGTGCTGCTGTTTGAAGTGAGCAATGGGGTGCAGCGCTGCAGCTGCTGTTTGCATGCTAATGCTGCGGCAGAGAGCTGGAGGACGTGGGAGAGGAGGGGAAAAGGCCAGAGCCCGCCCACACACACACACACACACACACACACACACACACACACACGCACACACCGCACACATGCACACACACATACACACAATCCCAACCTGCCATTTCACACTTCTCCTGGTGGAGAATCAGAGAACAGGCTGGATGTGTTGACGTGTTGATCTGCCTCACTGCAGAGCATGAGGAGGATCAAACCCACAAACACTTGAACATTAAACCCAGATGAATTAAAACCTCCGTCAGCCATCACTGGACTAATGTTGAGTCTCTGCAGGCGGAATAAAAAATGTAGGAATGAGGGATTACTCCCCAAACAACTCAAGACTCTGTAGGTTTTATTGTGCGTCGGGATCATTTGCGCTTGATGGCCTCGATCATCGAGAAGGGTTTAACTGTAGACCTTCTTCCTGGAGACTTCAGCTCTGTGAGCTGATGGGTAGAGCGTAAAAATAAGTCAGAGTTATAAAGCCATGCTGTTGGCTCATCTGATTTTAAAAAGATTTCATTGGTCCCAGGTTTGCTGCACCTGTAAGTGGTGTGAATGCATCACTGCAGGAAGGTGAGTTAAACCTCGAGGTCAACAAAAACTAGATTTTAAGTAGGTAGATTCAGGTATATGAAGACATACTTTATGTGGTGCATAGACTGTATGAAATATGGACGTAGTGTCCATGATGTCACCCACAGGTTTCTAAAGAGCTCAGAGTACGGTGGCTCTGGTTGTCCTGCCTCCACCGGCTAATCTAATCTAAAAGATGTGCAGCGTGGGTGGAGCTGAGGGCTGGCTGAATGAAGTCTGGTTGCTCAAACCCACCTGTCAATCATCACGTTAAGCCTTAATATAATTTGAACAGGTGAGTTCTATAAATAAGAGCGGCACGGTGCTGCAGTGGTTAGCACTGTCGTCTCACAGCAAGTACTCCGGCTTCCTCCCACAGCCCAAAGACATGTGGTTAATTGGTGACTCTAAATTGTCCGTTGTTGAGTGGGAAACTTCTCCAGGATGTACCCCGTCTCTCACCCAAAGTCAGCTGGGATAGGCTGCAGCCGCACCGTGACGATAATAGATGGATGAAGTTCTATAAAAGTTCACCCTCAGTACAGTTAGCTAAATTAGCTATAGAGACCAAAACTGTTTTTTGTACCAGGCTGTAAACATGTTTATTTCTGCTGTGAAGTTGGACATTTTAACATGGGGACTTATGGAGACTGACTCACTTCTGGAGCCAGCCTTAAGTGGACATTTGAGGAACTGCAGTTTTTGACACTTCCACACTGACTTCACTTCGCAGCCGCAGAGGTTGCCACTTGATGTTGTGCTTGTGTGACAGAGCTTATCCTGTTCTGTCAGTAACTTAATTTATCTATACAAAACTAAACTGACCGTCTCTTTTAGCAGCTGTTCATAAGTCTGGTGGTCTCTGGAATAAAAACTTCCTTCTGTTTCACTAGGATGAGCTGAGGAAGCATGGGATGCTGAGGCTGGATGAATGGACGTGCTGGAGGGGATGAACGTGGGGGAGGAAGTCGTCCAGGGCAGATATATTGAAGGCCGAGGAGGAGACTCAGCGTGGGGGAGTTGAGTCATCCGAGCCAATTACAGGTTTCAGACAGTAACCTGGAAAAGGAGAGATGGGAGAGATATGCACAGGAGTGAATAAGAGGCAAAGAAACTCCTCCACCCCAACACAACACAATGCATCGAGTCAGCGGGTTGCTAAACTAGGCGGTTTACAGCGTGAAAAGACTTGATGGTGTTCGTAAATTATGTTTCAAGATCTGGGTGGTAGAGAACACTGCACAGTAAATTTGATTTGTAAGCTGGAGCTGCTGATGAAAAGTTAATGGTATCAGTGAGCAGCCCCCTCCCCCCCGGGCAGCAGTAATGACAGGATTGGACTCCATGTCAGGGACCACCAGCAGAACTCCAGGCCAGGAGGGAGGTCTCATCCTGCTGCTGCCCAGGGTGGGGAGTCCTCTGCCTGGGTATCCATCAGCTGACAGCAGGCTGTAGGAGACGCGGCACTGAGGATGATGGGAAAGTCCCTGAGCAGGTGACAGGGATTAATGTTCGATCTGGAACAACGTCACCTCGTATGGATTCTCTCCTGACCTTTCACCTCGGCTCCTGAAGGCTGTATTTCTTCTTCGTCAAGCGGGGAAACTGCTGACACCATGATTAAACTGAATATATTGGAATATATTTGTATGCTTACATTAAAATAATTGAAAATGTAACTCTGCCAGTACAGAGTGAGCCCGGCCAAACAGAGCTTTTTATTTCACTGATAATCAGAATAGGATCCCAGTTGGAACAATCTGGATCAATGCAAAATAAGTCTGGAGATTCGGGTCATAATTCCAGTTTATTATGTGAGTACAGCAGGTCAGTCGAAGCAGGAAGATCGTCTGAAAACTGATGGATAAACTGTTAACTTGTTTGTATTACTGAAATCAATTAGAAATTTCCTTTAATATATTTATCTTACAGCAAACAGCAGCTACTTTCTCATATATCATTTATTTAAAAGGCAGTATTTCAGTAGGTCTGCTTGGCAGCGAAGTTGGTGTCTGTGGGACAGACCAGAATGGATGAAGTAGTGCTGATATTGTTACATTTTCTTTCCAAGTCTCTGCTGGAGATGTGTAAAGGCTCAGTAAAAAACAGGTCTGGATCCAAAAACACGACTCTTGAGACCAAGCTGGTAAAATAAGACGTTTACTCAAGGTTGAAAACAGGCAGAAGTCAAAAACCAGACAGGCAGGCAGGCAGGCAGGCAAGGGAGAGGATGTAAATTTATCCAATAGGGGATCAGAGCTAGAGAGCAGACGTCCAGAAAGGCTGGCAGGAGGTAAAACTTTGGCAGGCTTGGGCTGATACAGCATAGACAATCTGGAGGCGAAGGACTGGAGGTGACCCTGAATATATAAGTGTGCATGTGGGTGGAGGAGGTCAGGTGATAGGGAATGACAGGCACATAGGGGTTACTACAAGGTAGACGACACTGTTTTAGTCTGTTCTTCAGAAGCGTTTTGACCGTCAGACTTTAACTTGCTCAGTCATTTTTCCTTGGTTTATGTGCTTCTATCATGAGTAAGTATGCTATGTAGTTAAATTGTTTCCCTTTTGTTTACCATGCCTGTTGGGATCGAGGGGTAAATGTTAAAGAAAGGTGCCTCAGTGCTTCCTTTCTTATCTCCTTTAGCACAGGAAACACCGGACCATCCTTTACGAAAGAAAAGGAGATAATGTGTCCCACAAATTCTTGTGGCAGCAGCAACAACAACAACAACAAAATCCATAACACTACACGCTGGATCTAACACAAAGATCCAGTGCGTAGGATTGAGTAGCATCCAACGGGGAGGTTGCAGATTGCAACCAACTGAATAAAGCTTGCTGTACAAAAATGTTCAGGGAGCACCAGTGTTCCATGTATCTGTTCAGGGCTACCGTAGAAAAACATGGCAGTGCAACATGACAGAAAAAAAATGGGATAAAGAATATGGACATATGTGTTGATGTGATACAAAACTGTCTTTGATCAAGCCTGGTGTTACTCCACAGTTCTGTAGTTCATCAGTGCAGACTGGAGTCTGTTAACGGTGACAAACAGACAGATCAGTCAATAACATCCATCCTGGTGTGTAAGTAATATGAATCTGTCCTTAACATGGTTCCTTGACCTCAAGGTCAAGGAGAAGTGTTTAGGAAAGGACTTAGGAGGGTTGTTTTTTTTTTTTTTAACTATTCGACCGTACCCCAAGAAAATGTGAGAATTTGTGACAAGCTGGTAGAAGCTGGTTGTGGCTAAAAACAGCATCCAGAGACTCGAATCACTTTGCAGTTTTTCAGTTTGCTCTGCAGCAAACACCCCTCAGTGACAGTCCTGGACATAGAACAGAATAGAGACTATCTTTATTTTTATCTTTATTGTCCAAGGAGGTGGAAATGTGGAAATGTGTCTTCAGCTCACCAACACAGGACACATCATTATAAAAATAGACAAGCAGTTGGTAAAAGCAATCCCAAGGACAAGGTCATGTTACACATTTAGAAACAGCTCATCTCAGTCACCTGGCATCAGTCACTTTGCGGAGTTAATAATATTAATGGCACTGAGGATGAAGGGCAAAGCTTAAAGAATCAAACTGGCTGAAGGGAGGATGGGAGCTATCTCCTGGGATGCTCCTCGCTTTCTTCCTCGTCCTGTCTGTAAAAAGTTCAGTCAAAGGCTTTGGGGTTTGCCGCTGACACAGTCCTTGAAAGTTTCCTCTTCGATCGACAGTGACCAGGCAGAAAGGTAAAAAAGCCAAAACATTCCAACAGCAAGACCATGAAATCTTGTACACCGGACCTTTAAATAATGACATGACAAGCCTCAGCTTTATTTTGTGCCAATAAACTTGTACTGTTAAATAGACTGGAGGTCCTAAAAAACGATGGTGACTGAGTAAAAATCACAAGTGATTGGTCGACAGCACCTCAGCCGACCCCCAAAAGCACCTGGAACTTGCATTTAGCATCACCTCCCGAGCAGAGCCCGATATAAGTTCCAGGAGCTGTTCCCCAATGCAGGCAAAGAACAGCTTAAACAGAAGTTATGTGTCACTTGGAAAAACTCTATCTCTACTCTATCTTCATCACTTGTGTTCACATCTGCTGCTAAACAGAGAACAAATGGAAATCACTGACTTGTGCACCAAATGAACTTCACTTTGTTCATGCTGTTGATTTAAAAAAAACCAAACTCTTTTATTAAGCCAGTTTAGTTTTGGTTCCTTCACATATAGAACTGAATCTGTGCATATCATGTTAGCAGGAGGCTCGGGAGAAAAAACAGAAAAGCCTTTGTGATAAAAATAATACAGATTACGTGAGAAGGTAGCCATGGATACAACATCCAGTCACCCTTGTCAGTGCATATATGGAGAGATTTATGTGTTTCCACCTCAAGTAGTTGTCTAAATGCTGTGTGTTGTCAGATAGCTACAGTGTAGGTGGATCCTGACCCCAGGAAGTCACAGCGTTACATAAGCCTGATGGATTTGAATCACAGCCTCCATTTCATAATTAACATTAATACTGAAAAGTTTCTCTGGAAAACTGCACCGCATCCGAGCGGGACTGCTGACCAGTGATTTCATGATTACTGATTTCTATTGGCTCCTGCTCAGAAAACTCCCACATATCGTAAGAGCCTCCAGTTTAAATGTGAACACATTACAACAAAACAATAAGAGACAAATCTGTTTTTTTTTTCAACCTTTTCAGAGTTTGGATCATCATTATTATCCTGAATGCTGAGATTATTTTACTCACAAAGGCCATGTTTGCAGTCACTCCCTTGTTTACTCATTCATTACCCCTACATGGTGAACACTCAGTAGAAATTTGGGACAATGAATCATCATCATAAGATTATCATGAGAGAGCGTTCATGCCAAGGGCACTACTTGTTTTGTTTCATTGAGGGAATTTTTGAAGGCACTATTCAGAGCATAAATGTCTCCTATTATTCAAATCAAATAAAATAAATGAACCATATTTTAGTGTAGAGACAGATTTTTGACATGCCTTATGTTAATTACTGAGGATGAGGTGATGCCACTACTAAAATATATTATTATCATTCAGTTCAGTGTGTTTTTTTCTAAGATGAGTGATTGCATGACTCTAAGCTGTGCGCTATAAACTCACCATTCATAACACCATGACTGATTCTGACAATCTGACTGCTTGTTGCTGACAATACTAATAGCTGTTACTATGGACATTTATTATATAAATTTATAAAATGAGCTACATATTTAATCATTATTGTCATTTTACATTCATTTGTATGTAATTTAAGAAAGCAGAAAAACACTGTATAAATAAATAAATACAAATATCATAATTGAAATAAATGTCAAAAACTTTAAATTTTTACTGAAAGGTTTTGCAGTTAAACACTGTTACTTATTAACATATTCCCCCCCAAATATTACGATCAAACACCTTCAGTAAAGTGACAATAATAATAGTTCTACAGAGAAATACTGTTATTTTACAGATTTCCAGATTTTTATTTATTCAGAGACAATGTGATGATAATTTTACAGAGTTTTGTCTGCAGTTTTAAGCTCAGCTCAGTACTATATCTGATTTTTAGATCTAAGCAGTAGCAATGTTCTGTACAGTATATTGCCTGACAATGGCAGTTTGGTAAATTCAGTTTGAAGATTTGGTGTTAAAGATTCATTCATACATCTTCTAAACCTCCAGACATCACTACAGCAGCGCATATTCACATCCCAGTTTTATCATCTAACTTCTTGAAACTGAAAGCGAGCGCACCCAAAATGTTAAAATGTTTTCATCCCTCATTACACAAACATCACAAACCGTCTGAGAGATTAGTCGACTGAAACACTCTCCCACTCTCTGAAAATATTCAGTGAATGTGAACAAAGATACTTTTAAATGAAATGTTGTCTACAATCTCAAAAAATAGTGAGAAAAGTTGGCAACACTGCACATGGCACACCCTTTGTTTTTGCAAATTGACTTCTCTAACATTTAAATTTTCCAGCGGTCCACCCATTTGAATCTGCCTGTGCAGCATGTTAGATTAAAGGTAAACCAAGAAGCCAAGTCTGGAAAATCTAATGGACATAGACAGATTCATTACAGACTCTTGGTGGCGCTACATGGAAAGCCAGATTAGATGTATCCTCTGGGGACCCTGAATGTCCTGATTTCATGAAAATATTTCACTCTGAAAAGTGTTCCGAGCCAGACGGTTAAAAATAAAACAGAAAATATAAAGTCGTCTTTCCATGAAATTCAGCCACAGCTGCTCAGTGCTGCAGTAACTCTGAGCTGCAGGTGGAATCAGTCTTTTGTATCTGTGAAACTGCAGGGCAGAAGCACCAATAACACATCACACAGTGATGTATGATGCTATTACACTGCCGACAACAAGATCGGTCAGCAGCCTTTCTTCAGCCTGTACTGCACCAAGCCTTTCTTTTAAACAAATACAATGATTTCCTCTATTAAAACTTCTCTAAAAAAAATCATTCATACATGTCTAATTATATCCTGTTGATATTGTCGGTGTTGAAGGATGAATTCAAGCTACAGGTTTCATTTCCACGGAAGGAAAATAACTGAGAGGAACTGATTTAAAGGCAGACAAACTTAAACGATAGATTTGATCGAGCAAACTGCGTCATACGGGACTTTTATGAGACTGTTGGGATCGGTCACATGTACGAGTTAAACTGGGAATCCGCTGAAGGACAAGTGGTCCAGGAAAACTGGTCTTCATTCCCTGCTGCTTTTTCACTGCAGTTGGTCGTAGCTCCTCCGTCTCATGAAATTAATATGAGACTCAGGCATGTTGTAGCTACTGTGGCTGTCAAAAGACATTTTGGGAAAATTTCAAATAAGCAGTCTCCTTTGCTTCTTTGTGTGTGTGAGAGAGTGTGTGAGAGAGAGCTCCTGCTGCCTTTGAAGCCATGAACAGATGGAGAGGTGACTTTTTTGCCCTTAACTGAGTCTCTCAGGACGCTCTTCATCCAGACTCTGGAACACCTCCAGCAGCTAAATAAATGCTTTAGATGGTTTAGGTTATGGATCAAGGGCCCCATTCACAAAACATCTTACCCTAACAGTGGCTCAGAACTGATCAAGGAGAAAACCCTGGAAATAGTATCAGTGCAAGTTCAAGGTAAGAGCCAGATATTTTCCATACTGGGTCTTCTTGCTATAACTGTGATTGTTCTGACTATTAGTTTCTTTTGAGGTTTATCTGGCCTGAAATACAACCACACACAAACATGGCTTATAGGCATGCAAATGGGCAAAGATGGTGAGTGACGGGCAGCCACATAGTGGCACCCTTGGATTTCTCAGTCCATGCTTGAGGTCTGTGGTCTGGTATGTGCTGGGCTTGGACGGGCCACCCTCAGGTGAGTCTGATGATGCTTCAGCTTTTTATTTTCTTGTCTGTTTACATAGATTAGACAAAATGCGTCTTTCTCATCATTCTCGTGTATCAAGTTGCTAATCAAATAGCAGAGTAAGTCTTGGCACAGATATCTACTGTGCTGATGGGTGGCGCCTGCTCAGGCCACTGTGAGTGGACTGTGTATTTCTTTAGTTCAAGGATAACAGAGTAGCTACTCTTCTTTAAGTGCATCAGATAAATATTTAATCAACATTTCATATCTGATGCTGTTTATGTCATGCTCAGATGACGATAACATAAACCTTCATTGATCCCCAGATCCATCACTGATTTCTTCTGAAGAACTTTGAGCTACAAGGAGCTGTTAGTTGTACTTGTACTATAATATTGCTATATATTTGTCTTACTAGTAACAATGAATCTGTTTTAGAGTGACCTGATGAAGCTCAGGTGTATCTGGATCCATTAGAGGAGGACGTTATTGCTTGTCATGCCTCAATCATGATGGATGTCCATTCATCCATTTTCCATAACCACTTATCCCGATCAGCGTCGCGGGTGGCTGGAGCCGACCCCAGCTGACATTGGGTGAGAGGCAGGGGAGAAGTCGCCAGTTCATCACAGGGCTGGCACATACAGACAAACAGCCATTAACATCACCAATTAACCTATTAACCTGCATGTCTTAGGGCTGTGGGAAGAAGTCCACACCATACATACGGAAATAACCCAGATAAAGAAAGGACATACAAACTGCACAAAGAAAGGCCCCAGTTGAACCAGGAACCTTCCTGCTGTGAGGCGGCAGTGCTAACCACTGCACCATCGTGCCGCACAACAACCTGAACAGCATCAGGAAAGACGAATGTACAGGAAGACGTGTCAGTGTCCAGAAACTATTTACCTCGATGGATGACATGATCTGGACAGGCTTTGTTATTATTTCCATTTCTTGGGATATGAATATATATTTTTTTAAATTCAATAATAAATATATCATTTTCTTTCAGTTTTTATGAAAAACTTCTCCTTCATGCAGAAGGGTCCATTGAACATCATAGTAATCCTTAACCACAGCAAGTGAGTAATAACTGTAAGCAACACATTTCTGTTTCAAAGTCAAACTGTATTATAGAGTTAAGATCACAATAGAAGTGATATGATATTCAGTATACGTATGGTACAATAAGATGATAAGAGTTTATTGATTCCACACCGGGGAAATTAATTCAGCAGCTCACAATATACAGACAATATCCAGTATTCATAGTCGGGTTTACTGTTGAGGTGAACAGCCAGGTATTTGTATGCTACCACCGTCTTCATATCCAATCCCTGGATGTTGTGGATGTAGCTAGCTCGAGTCACTTTAGAAGATCTTTCAGTTATGTCGACATGGTACCGGATTCAGTCTGCCTCATGGTAACTGGCCTGAAATGTTACACAGAGGATAACAGATGGGTGACTACTAGTAATCTGATTACTTGTGTACATTAATTAGGTGTCTTCTTACTAGAAATGCTTGCTTGACTAACGTTTCCCATCATCTGTTTCACATCGTACTTTCCACCCGCACATCCTGGTAATTACTGTAAGTGTTTACATTACATAACGGGCTGCACGTTACCTCTGTAGCTCCTCATAATAAATACTTTCTACTTCACTGGGCTCTGTAGGTCACTTCTCACACATGTGCCTGTAAAGACAAATGTAGAACAGAGGGTTGGTTTGAAGCAGTGTTTCTCAAACTTTTTACACTGAATACCACCTCAGAAAAGAAATCCTCATACCACCTTATTTTTACTTATTTATTTTATTAGAAAATATTAAACTCTCCAAGTACCACCAGTATAACAGAAGTTAAAATACAGGCAGGTTTATTCCTAATTTACTGTTGACTGTATGTAGTGATTTAATATTGGAGTATTATTGAACCATTTACATCCACTTTTGTCTCATAACTGGTCATGGTTGTGTATGTTATGCTATGCGTTATGCTATGTGCTATATGTGCTACATGCATGAGACATGCAAGTACATGCAAGTGACTACGGAGCAGAATGATACTGAAGCGAAATATAAACTTTAAACATTCAAATTAATATTTAAAAAAAAATTAAATTAAAAAATTAGAAAATTTAAAAAATAATATATTCTAGTTATTTGTCCCACTGGAGGAAGCTCAGTACCACCAATATATATATATATATATATATATATATATATATATATATATATATATATATATATATATATATATATATATTTTAAACTGTAATCTTAATTGCCGATGTTGTGCATTTCTCTGACAAGTGGTTATTAGTGTGATATTTATGGTATCAGTGCAGCTGAACTCATATACTGTGATTACCTGGCTGCAAAACAAAACCCCATACCACCTGCGTAACCGATGGGGTGCTGATGGGTGGCGCCTGCTCAGGCCAGTAAGAGTCAGACACAGGAGAAATAAACATATTTACAGCCTCTATGGCTAATTTCCCCGTTCATGACAGCTGTACTGAGTCTGATTTTATATCTAACTGACCTGTTCAAATTATATTAAGGCTTAACGTGATGCAGAATTAAGCGTGTGGCCGCTTTGACTGGTGACAGGTAAGTGCCGTTACAGGTGATCCCCTGTCTTTTGATTGGCTGGGAAGACCAGAGCGTCTTAAGGGCTGTGGGTGACGTCACGGACACTACGTCCATATATTTTACGCTGCGCGTGGCCGGACCGTTGACGTTGAACCAACGGCTGATGGAGGTGAGTAGACGAGTGTAAGCCTAACTGCTAACGCTTTAGCTACAACACACACACACACGTCCTTTGGTTTAAATTGACATTAATGTGGCGTGATAACTGAGGTGGAGTTCACACATTACAGGAAACACGGGAAAATATAAATGTTAAAGCATTAATATATCCGTTTTATTAGCTAACGTTAAGCGCAGTTGCTAATGGGAGCTACGATAACTGACAGTTGCTCAAATTCCACCCTTGCTACATAATTATTTAATTTGAATGTTTGTCACATTTATTCATCAAACCAGAGCTACCATTGCTCAACTGGACATTAAGTTTCCAATAAAAAAATTCCAAAAATACATTCAAATCATTTAACTGTTACAGCATTAATATATCTGTGTTATATAATAATGCTAACTACAAGTATAGTTGCTAACGGTAACATGACATGACAGACAGTTACGCAAATTCCATCCTAATTAATAGATAGATTCTTTATTAAATAAATAAATAAACAATAATGATAAACAACAATGGGATTTTCAGTATCTGTCAGATTTATTCATCAAACCAGAGCTACCATTGCTCAACGTGTCATTAAGTTTCTATTAAATAATCATTAAAACAGGGAAATCATTTAATTGTTATAGCAGGGGTCTTTATTCAACTTTTATTTCACCTTATTAACCTATTTATATACTGGGTTATTAGCCTGTATGTGTTTAGGATTGATAAAAAAAAGTTCATGCATTATGATTATTGATTATTAAATGCCAAGAGTTGTGCGTCTTTGGACTTGTCCACTAATTCATCCAATTGGAGTGCAAATGTTTGTAGTTTCTCAATTATCTGCACCCTCACAGTCACCGTTATTTTGGTTAAAATTGTCAATTATTATGACAAAAATTGGCGGACCCCCTGCAGTACCCTTGCGGGCCCTCTAGGGGTTGTGGACCCTGGTTGAAGACCCCTGTGTTACAACATTAATATTCCTGTATTGTTAGCAATAGTGTTAACTAAAGTATAGTTGCTAATGGTAACAATGTTGACTGACAGACAGTGAAATTCCACCCTCGCTGCATATAATTTTCTCATCCTCATTGTTCACATGATAATTTTACGATGTCGAGTAGGAGACAGCGTGTCATATGCTTTGAGGAAAATTTGTGTTTTGTGATATTGGGCTGAATATGCAGCTCTGGGATCAGGACGCTGCACTGAAGCTGTGGTCGGCGGTGACTGATGGTGACTTTGGAAAACAGAATCAGGATCAGTAGCTCTCCCTCATCTGCAGTCTTTTTTTTTTTTTTACTGAAAGCGAAGCAGTGTACTGTGCTGTTAAATGGCAGCTTTAACCACCTCTCTGCCTCTCTGTCATTAGCATAGCGTAGGAGGCAGAGCTGATTGAGTGGCCGGTTGGCAGTCAGAGAGAGAGATTTCTTTTCAGATTCTTTGTTCATGTTCTGCGTTTGGACCAGAAATATTTGCCATACATGAGCACGGTCTCATCAGTATACATCTCCATCACTTATTGATAATGTTGCGTTCTCTTTTGCAGCTACATATCAGACATATATCAGATGTGCACTGGGAGTCAGAGGCTAATGTGAGCAGTTTTTCACCAAAACAGCAGGTAAGAAACAATGATGTTACACTTAACCATCAACCCCAATAATACCTGTGAAAAGACAAGTATATGTTCCTCTGCAATGGTTAAATACACATCAATGAAGCTGCTATTCAAGGCAGAATGATTGTTATTTAACTCAGCTGAGATTATGGTGGATATTTTTAATTATACAGTGTTGGGTTGTAACTGGCAGTAACTAAATAAAGATTAATCATGATAATAATAGTAGTAATAGTTCACAACCGTTATAGTTCCCAGAATTTGTCTTGAGTATCTCAAGGTTCCTGTCACACCCGCATTTACGACAGCGAAATTATTGGTATAAATAAGTTCATATATAAATGGTTCACTGGCTGGGGTAAAGGAAAGGCTTCACGTGTTATACATTCACAATCCTTACTCTTAATATTGTATTGTAAAAAGATACGCTAGAGTATACTGTGTAATGATAAATAGGTTAGCATCTCGTCATTTGATTTTCTGCCATGGGCAGAAATGAGCCTCCATACATGACTCCAGAGTACATCCAGATGTGGATCTCGTCTTCTTCTCTCAAGTTTCCAGGGCTTCAGCCTGGATCTTCACCCCGGGGCTGATGTTCTCGATAGCAGGGCTCTGTTTCTGCCTGATTACCTAATTATTTCATAGATCCACCTTAAATACAGGGTAATCCCGGACTGGTCCCTCCCTCTCTCGCGGTCTCCAGTACCAGTTCACCTCCCTCGCTCAGTTCCTCAGCTAGCCAGGAAAGGACGTTGATCCGGACGTTGGGTCTTTTTCTCTGGTCCAGTTTGAACGTGTCGGACCTCACCACCCCCCCCACAGTCCCACCCACCGCTCTCCAACACAAACACAAGACTAGTCCTCATTGAACCGGGTCTGGCTCTTTGTTATCAGAGCCTTTCCCTCTTCTGGTTTAATTTCAGCAGGCAGAGAAAAGGGGACTTTATTCCTTCCTTTAAACGGATTGATCTCTGACCGTTCATCCCTCGAGCGGCTGCCGTTAGCAGGACCGGAGCTGATGTTCGAATGTAACGTTCATTAACGTGCGGTCAGAATAAGCTGGTTTAAACGCCCTGCTGGGAAATGGACAAACCCCTATAAAGTGAAGACGCTGCCCTGCTTCACCAACACAACCACAGGACGTGATTTGATCGAGGATCCCCCCCGAGTGAAGGTAAGGTCTATTTCTGTGTTTTTCAAACTTTATTCGCCACAAGTCCGATTTCTTTTACTTCGCTTGTGGCTGAAAGACGAGAGACACGCCGTCGTTTGTCTGTCGGTGCCCGTTAAAGTGATTTTTAAACGTGTTTTAAGGAGTCTGTCGTGTCCCCAGTTGTCCGCACTGTTTAGCATCCGGGTAACGTTCACAACTGCCGTTTCTTTACCTTGACACCCACTTATTAGCAACTACAGGCGAATTTGGGATTTTCCACAGGTGTGAACGCTCAACTGTCCTGTTCACGGACATTATAACCTCGGTTTTATTGTGTTTTTGCGACATTTGTCTCAGCCGTGCCTCGCAAACTCCCGTGGCACGTTTTCCACCCGTTTCTTCTCGTCAAACGTCCCGACAGTTAGCTAGGTCACAGCCCCGATAGTCCCTGCCTCTCGTCTGCAGTCAACGCCGTCAAGTCTCCATTCAAAAATGCGGAGGTTAAACGGCAGTTTGCGGCGCCCTTCGACAGATACAACGCCAGTTAAAATAAAACATACACTGTGGCGCTGAACGACCGTTTACCAATGAACACGCCTATAGTGTATCGAGTAACACTTTATTTCAGTTGATTAGCTGATAAAATAGCAACTTTTATACTTGGTACGCAGTGCTCGCTGGTCTCTGTCGCCCACCGCTGCAAATTTTCCATCCAGGAGACCGTGAGTGCGTATCAGTTGGAAAAGTTACCATTTTTATCAAATGAGACGTTTGTGTGTGTGCAGGAGACATGCCGATGTGAAGAGTGGGTTTCAGTGATTACGAACATACTTCTTAAAGATGAACCAAACAGTCATGTCAACCGTCAAACGGAGGAATGTGATTTAAACGGTCAGATTTTGAATGGCGCTGTTGTGACGGGTCTCCACGGGCGACACAACGGCACGTATCGGCTGTTGCGGTGGCTGCGAGGCAGGAATCAGACCGCCTGCCTGCGGATGTCTCCGAGTGTCTGGAAACAGTTTGTTCATAGTCTCTGCCTGCAGTGTTTTGTTTTCCGACTGATATTTCCCCCCGGTAACCGAAACAACCCTTTGTCATCAGGAAATTACACGGTCTCTGGTAACTTGTCTTTTTTCAGCGAACACTGGTTGCTGCGGCTGTCGCTCGTGTTTCGATATTAAACTGTGTGTGTGTGTGTGTTTGTGCATCACTGTGGTGTCCTCACACTGTTGTCATGAATGCGGCGCCTTCAGGATCAGCTTGTTGAGCTTGTTGGAGTGGTTTGCCCACATTCAGCACTCACATTGTAAATAGTAGTTCTTCTTTTCAGGCCTGTCATAATGACAGACGGGCAGTGTACGAGGGTGGAGGAAAAAATCATTACCGAGCACCAAGAGCTCGTTTTATTTTAATTAACGGGTGTTGAGCTCGCGAAGAGCCGTCCTTACGTCATCTGCAAAGATGGGCGGATGAGCACCAGTAGCAGCTCTGCTCCTTTTTCCTCCTCTCTCGTTTCATCCATCTCCTCCTCCTCCTCCTCCTCCTCCTCTCCTCCCTCCTCCTCTCTATCTGGGTGTGTCCTGCCTTATTGCGTTAGGAAGGAGGGGGGATCCCGCATCTTGGCTCATGGTGACTCCTCCTCAGCTTGTGACCTCCAAACGAGGGCATTGCTCCTTATGTTTTCCTCTGCTGCTAAATTCACCAAAAAAGAGAAGCAAAGAAAATCAAAGAAAGAAAATCAGCAGCAAGGCAAACTTTGCTGTCCGTGTAGAGAAACTGGTTGAATGTTAGGAGATTCTGATGGCACAGTGACTGACGTTTACCAGATCCCAAAGAAAAAATGTCTAGTTTTGTTTTAACTAATGCATTTCACCAGCTGTGAGTCCACATCTGCCATTTGCAAACAAACCCTGTTTCTTTTCATTTGAATTTAAGGGAGAAATCAGATAATCAGTTATTCACTGATTTAATGTAGCAGATCAATATGAGTGCTGAGACCAGATGGATCCACATAACACGATTTCAGGAACCTTGCAGAGCGATATAATTACAACAAAAATGTAGTCTGAACAGCAGGTGCATTGGATCAAAAACTCTCACTCTGAGTCCTCAGATCCTCGTCAGGTAAAATTTAGAGATGTATTTTAAGCCAACATAAGTAACAACGATGTGCAGGATTCTGTGTGTTTCTTCACAGGATGATCTGTTTGTACAATCTGATAGCGACTGTTCAGGGTCCCCCTCCATGAAATGGTTCAGCTGAGGTGGTCTGCCACTCAGATCCTGATGCATCATGATATTACTAATTAACATACAACAACCCTAACATTAGCCTCACTACATGTAATGGCATTTGCTGTGAGAAAGAGCACCTCTGCTCTTTTCCCTGAAGGTTAACAAAATGTTTTAATAAAAATGTATATATTTTTTTTTCATTTTGTTAGCAGAGGTGTTCTTTGCTTTAGGGAAGGTGGCCTACATGCACTATAACTACAGGATAATTAATTGATAAAATGATTGACAGAAAAATAATTGGTAACCGTTGTGTCAGTCAGTTGTTGAAGTCATTTTTCAAGCTGAAGTTCTCCAGTGTGAGGACCTGCCGCTTTTCTGTTTTCTAACACTGTAAACGTATTTGAGTTTTTGGTCAGACAAATAACCTCGAGCTGTGGATAAACTGTGATGTGTTCTGATTAGGGATGTAACGATACACTCAACTCACGACTCCATGCGCTTCACGATTTTTTGTTCACGATACGATGGTTTCAAAGTTATTTTCTACCGTCGCCATGTGTTCCCTCGTTCTGTGCTCCGTACCTACATAGTGACGTAAGTCACATGACTTGACGTCTGATATTGAACAAATTAATCACCAACCAGTGACTTTTTTTAACATATCCTACTTCTCTCGCATTCGCAAAGAATCGCGATTCATTTTTTCAGTCAACCGGTGCGAATCGTCACGCATTTGTACCGATTTTTAATCGTGTCACGATGCATCGTTACATCCCTAGTTCTGACATTTTAAAGACAAGCATTTAATTAATTGAGAAAAATATTAACCAGATAATTGTTAATTAAAATAATTGTATCTAAAAGCTGGAATTATGCTTCTGCTGAAATGCATGTGACATCTTTACTAACCTATGCTGCTGCAGAGCAGACAGACACACCAATCGAACCTCAACAATGCACCGTACATATCTACATGTCAGGCGTGCTGACTGATGGGATTCTTCCTGTTACATTTCAGCATACTGACAAGTGATCTTCTAGCAGAGCACAAAAAACTAATTCCTCTTCAAGACACTTCATGTTGTTTCCCATTCTGTCATTGTTCCATACTTTTACATTCATAAATAAAGAAACACACATGTACGAGTCTGTTTGCTTACCTGCATCCTGGAGAAGCATAATTCCAGCATAAAGGACCAGTTTGTAGGATTTAACAGTGCAGCTGCTGACTGCAACCCCTGGCCTTGTGTAACCCAATATAGATTCTGTGTTTAGTTTGTCTGTTCTGGGCTACTGTAGAAACATGGTGGTTCAACATGGTAGACTCTGTAAGAGGACCCGTGTTGTCTGTAGATATAAGACTCATTCAGGCGACGACTCAGACCAAATTCAGGCGCTGTGACGAAGATGCAGGTCTTTCCATTTGTGTGAATGTGGTTAGTCTGTTTAGGCTACAGGGTATGGTGAAAAAAGGTGGCGACCTGTGGCAAAGAAGCTGAACCAGAATCAGCTTTTGGAGAAATGCAACCCGATGGCAATCTAGCAATCAGACTGGCCAAACTGCTCCCCAAAATGTCTGTGGGAACATCTCCAGTTACACTTAATAAATGATAAGTGGGTGTGCTTCAAATCCAGATCCAAAACCAGACTGGCACAGTGCTGGTTTGTGCTCCATGGGTGTGGTTTCCACTTCAGCTTTTCAGCTCTCTTTCTTAATTCGTTGGCTTTTAATGTGAAAAATGTGCAGGAAGTGTTAACTTTCATAGCCTAAATAATTGAGAGAAACAACAACAACATGAAAGAACTGGAAATTATTTGAAAACAGTGTTAACATGAAAAGGAAATGGAGAGCAGTCAGTATGTCGTGATAAAATAATGTTTTTTCATTAGGCCTTCATTGTTTGTGCTGTTATTTGAGATACTGGCTTTTATATGAGAATTTATAGTTTGTCAGCCCTGTGATAGATTGGCGCCCTGTCCGCCTGTAGCCCATTGTATGCTGGGATTGGGTGCAGCCCTCAAACACCCTGTACAGGATAATGGATAAGTATAGATAATAGAGGGATGGATGGAGCCAACTGTGCTCCAAAGTAAACACAGAGTAGTTACCTTTCATGACTGCTGCTGAAATGATCCTTATGAATATAATGAAAATAATGCAGCTTTCATTTTGACGGTTATCCCTCCATCCTCAACATGGACCCTCCTCTCTGCAGAGGACATGCAGTCCAGTTTACCTGCAGACAGCTCAGTGCTCTGTTTGTGTCCTGATGACCACAGAAAGTGACGAGTGCTGACTCTGTGTCTGTCCTCTTAACGTCCCACAGGTTCAGACTCCTTAAGAATTAATTAATATATCACTTTGATTGATTTAGTCAGATTCTTTACTGAATGTGTCACCTCTGTTACCGGTGCTCCAGAGGGTTTTACTGAAGAGACTGTAAAGTGTTTTGATGTGATGTGTTAATGCAGTGAATTGTGGGTGACTGAGGTTGTCGTCTTTGAAGAAACTGGTTGATATATTTCCTCTTCAGTGATGGATTTCTCCCTGTGTGTCAAATTAGCTTCAAAATGGCATCCATAAATCTATTCCAACAGGAGTTTTGTCTTTGTCCCAGTTTAAATCCAGAGATTCTGTCCTTTTAAGAACAATATCTCTGAAGTGACTGTGTATTCAGGGTGTAATCATGAGCTGTTACTTGGCTAGTTTGGACCAGTGTGTAGAATTTAGTGCTATCTAGCAGTGTAGTTGCGACCCCTTCGTTTGGTCCTCTCCTCCTTAAAGTAACTTAGAAACTCTGGTGGCCATTCTTAGTTTGTCTATTCTGGGTTACTGTAGTAACATGGTGGACTCTGTGATAGATGACTCTCAATACCTGCAGATATGAGGCTCATTTAAATGTAACAAATACAAACAATTGTTATTTTCATATCTTCTGTTCCCACACAGCGGACAGTTTTTTTTTTTTTTTTAAATAGAATATGATTCCTGGATGACCCTTACATGTGTATACGCTTTAACACAGCTGCCTTTATACCTCAGACCAACCTGCAGTGATTGTAAACCGTCTGTGACATGATTTATACATCGCAGTGATCCGTATCTCGTTCCTCTCTCACTGCTGAACTGTTGGAAATCTTCTGTTAGTTTATGTTTATCTGTTGAATGATGATGCGATACTGTTCATGTTTGTGAATCTCACAGTTGGACACACGCAGCTGTCTGTAAAAATGAAAATACTTTTTGAGTACATATAGTAATTAGGGACTGTGTACAAAAAAGATATACTCTGAAGCACACTGAGCAATTTTTTAGTTCATATTTTATAATAGTATATATCTTGTTTCATCTTTTTAATCTGCTGTATCCATGTGAACAAACTCAGATCTTTTTATTGCACTCAGGCTTAATGTTTTTGACTTCATGATTTTATTACAGATGTTAAGAGATTTAAGAAATGGATGTAATTCCATGCTTTGTGATTTATTAATCTAAATTAATTGCATATACCAATACTTGCATTGAGAAGCCTCAGTATACCTCTTTTTTCTTTCAGCCAGTTGCTAAGATAAACTAGCTTGTCTATTTTCTGCCCTCTTCTTATGAACTGTGTTGCCTGAGACAAGTCTCCCATGAGGGACTGCAATGGCAGGGGAGACCGGACTCTTGTGAGTCAGGGCAGACAGCTGTAGACGTGCCCTTGCATGAGTTGACCACCACTGCAGTGGGAGCTCTTCGATGCTGAAGCTGGGCTCTGCTTTACAGAGGTTCAGAGAACTCATAGACCCCATTTCATCATCTGAACCTGAGTCTGAAGCACACAGCAGGTTCTGATATTTTAAGTCCTTGAAACGTGGGTCGAGTGCTGAAGTCTTCTTGTGCCATACATTATTGATGTTAGCTTGCCATTCAGATAGGTCTTTCTCAAAGGCAGTTTTGAACCTCTCCATGTAGGCTCCTCATCTGAGATCTCCATGGTGTGGTACAGGTACAGGCATAGATGTGAGACAAAAGTCTTACCCCTAAAGAGCTCAGTCACATAAAGTCACATATAGCCAATGATTAGAGTGATGCAGTAAGATTATATTAGAGTTGGATTTTGGATCCAGTTGTATTTGTCAGTGGTGTCAGAAGACGTAATCTATGAAGCCTTGTTAACCTCCTGTCTTCTACAACTGAAAGTGGCCTGCAGTTTATTGCAATCCACTCAGCAATGAGTTGGTTAATCTGTCACAGTTAGACTTCCGTAACTCTTTCCTCTGATCTCAATGGAGGTGATGGTCGTAAATGATCCATCACTGTGTCTTCAACATATCGTCCTACACCTATGGAGACTCATGCTCCTATTGCAGCTGGAGAACAGTGTCCTCCACAGTTGAGGCCAAACAAACCGCTGGCTGTTGTGCTGGTTTGGATGGTGGTTTTCAAAATTCAATGACATGTGGAAACTCCTCTGCAGAAGGAATCCCTGCCTGTAAACTAGATCCAGCAGCACACACTTTGTATCTTATGTAAGTCAACATCTATTATTAATGGTCCAGTCCTATATTTAAACTATGAACACTCTCTGCTCAGCAGAGGCTCTGTGTTTATGGTTATAATAGAGCTGTTGGCCTTTACCATTATTTTATAACCTTGCTGGTAGGACAGAGTTCAGCTGAAATATGACAGGGTGTAAGGTTTCATTTATCTATCTGTAAATTTAACCTTGTGGCAGGTGTCTCTTAAGTTCTGCATGCAGAGAGTATTCTGACCAGTGTCTTCAATGTGTTCTGTTGTTAGGCTAACCTGAGCCTGAACTGTTCAGAGACACATAACAGAGTCATACAGCCGCTTTAGACTCTTTCAGTGTTCTGTTGGTGTGCTAACATTTGAGCGCATGTGTCGGCGTTATCCGGGTTTGACAGGCGCTCTACCCCGGCTCTGACTTTTTATCCAGTTTTAAGTAAGTTTTTACCCTTTGTTTTAATCATGTAGTTTTGCCCTCTCTGTTTCTACTGACACTTCTTAATGGGCTAAAGAAGATTCTAACCCTTACACCTTTGATGGACACTAGTTGGTGATCGATCAGTTCGATACCAACACGGACTCACACGCCACTACTCGGCCAAACAAAACCTGCTTTTAACGCTTTTACTGATCGCTGGATTATTTTAACTAAACTGTTTTAAAGTTTTTTATTTTATTTTATTTTTATTTTGTCACTTTTGCACTTTTGAGTCTTACTTGGACAGTACCAGCTGTCATGGCTGTGTGCGAGGACTGCACCATTTCTTACTCACAGTTGAAGAATGAGATCGCCTTGAGTCCGAGCTCCGAAAAAGGGACCAGCTGATCGAGGGCTTTGTCTCAGTTGCCGCTACCCAGTCAAAACATATCTCACATTTACAGTCCTCAACTTTCGCTGCTCCACCAGCACCATCACCTCCTTCACCCATGTCTCCGGTGGTCTCGGATTCTGCGGCCACCCTCCCCTGGCAGGCAACGATGCACACCAGCACTTTACCTTTACATGCCCGCCCGGAGGACCGTCCATGTAAAAAGAGCGGCCTCTCCTCGGACTGGGAGCCGGACGTGGAGACCGCGGCCACCACCAGGGCTGCTGCATCGGGCCTGGATGCCTCAACGCTGCCGATAGCCATCCAGACACCACAGGTTGATCCAGGGGTCTACAGCGGATACGGGCCAAATGCTCCGGTTCACAGCTCCATGCCGAACCGAGCCAACACCTGGACCCAGCCTTCCTGGACCGAAGTTGTGCGACGCGGCCGCAGGAGGGTCTCGGCTGGTCCGTATCCACAACCTCCGTTGGCTATCTCCAACCGCTTCACCATTCTGCCGAAAGATGCTTCCGTCCATCCTGATGCTGCACCTGCAGCTTCCACCTCCCCTAGCCCTGAAGTCACTTCGGCTGCGTCTGCAGCAAGCCATGGAAAGGCTACTCGTCGCTCTACTGCAGTAAATGACCACCATAGGTTGCTGAAGGAAGCCATAATCAGACGGTCTGGGGGTCTCCCTGGGGCTAGTCTGAAGCAGTCTCCTCGCCTCTGTCCACCTGCACAGACCAAAGAGGGACCACAAAGAGGGAGCGCCAACAGAGCGCCAACAGAGCGTCTTCAGCATCGTCCAGACAGCCCACACATCTCGTCCCCCCGTGCCCTCTTTCCTCCCACCACGTTGATCATTGGTGACTCCATAACCCGGGACATTCGTTTCATTAATGCAGCCACACACTGTTTTCCTGGAGCCACAGTCCCCCACATTCTGGATAAACTTTTGGAAATGATGCACTCGCTCCCGACGTCGATTAAAAGGATCATTGTTCATGTGGGATCGAATGACACCACCCGTCAGGAGTCTAAGCGCACTAAAAATGATTTTGAACTCCTTTTTGACGTTCTAAAGAACCGTGGAAAGTCCGTTTTCATATCTGGCCCCATCCCGACTGTGGGTCATGGAGCTGGCCGTTTTAGTAGACTCCTCAGCCTTCACACTTGGCTCCAATCTGCCAGCAGCAGATCGTGACTCTCTTTTTAAACATGATGGGATCCATCCAAATAAGAGGGGTAGCCTAATGCTGTGTGCTAACCTGCAGCATGCGGTGCACACCTTCCCATGTGACTGACTCTACATCTCCCACCCCCACACCGGATCCCCCCTCTCCCTCGACGACCGAACCACAATCCATTTTTTTTATGAGGGCTCCCCCTTTAGGTCCCTCCTGCCACTTATACCCACATCTACTCACAGCCAGCCCTCTGTTTGCCCTGGCAGTCCTAAATGCCAAACCACTAGATATATTCCAGTCAGAATCACTACATCACGTGAAAAAATAGTAAGAGTGCCTAGACCGGCACTGAATCTCCGCTCTCTCAGTTCACACGGCGCTGATAAATACCAGATCTCTTACAAATAAGACATTTATTTTAAACGACTTTTTTACAACACAAGATCTGGATTTCCTCCTGTTTACAGAGACCTGGTTGAATCAGGTGAGAACAGCGCCTTTTCGGAGCTCCTCCCTCTCGGCTGTTCCTTTTTCAGCACCCCGCGAGCTGCCAGTCGTGGGGGCGGTCTGGCTGCTATATTTAAGAAGAGCTTCAGATGCTGGACGATAACTGCTAATAATTACTCCAGCTTCGAACTGCAGCTGTTCGTGATCGACCTCACCTGCCCTGTGCTGTGTGCCACAGTTTATCGCCCGCCCAGATTTAATAAGGACTTTCTTCAAGAGTTCTCTGAGTTTTTGTCTGAGTTTATCCCAAAGTTTGATAAACTTTAATATTCATGTTTGTTGTTCAGCAAATCAACTGGCCAACGAATTCAAAGGCCTTTTAGATTCTTTTGATCTCACTCAGTCTGTTAATGCACCAACACATGAGCATGGGCACACTCTTGACCTGGTCATTTCTCATGGGCTTTCAGTTTTCCTCAGAGAAATAGTCGACACTGCTATCTCGGATCACCTCCCTGTTGTTTTCGACTTTCTTGCCCCCCACCTGCCAAGAAGCCAGTTTCCCCAGCTCGCAGACGCCGAATCTTTACTCCATCAACGGCTGGGAAGTTTGCTCACGTTTGACACAGTCGACCATGCAGTCCTTGTATCTTGCCTAGAGCAGCACGTTGGCATCCGTGGCACCGCTCTCCAGTGGTTTAGGTCATACCTATTGGTTGCACTTAAGGAGCCGATTGGTGACCACTGCTCCTCAATTGCATCCCTGCCCTGTGGGGTGCCACAGGGATCTATTCTTGGCCCTATCCTCTTTTCATTGTACATGCTACCTCTGGGATCAATTATAAAAAAACACAACCTGTCTTTTCACTTTCATGCCGACGATTTGCAGATATATTTGCCCATGAGACCAAACGAAAACACTGCACTTACTAAGCTGCTGGACTGCATTACAGATATAAAGCAGTGGCTGGCACAGAACTTTTTTCACTTAAATGACAGCAAAACTGAATGCATTTTGTTTGTTTGACCATCTATGTTGAATGTTTTCACCACAAACCCCTTTTTTAAATCACATGTCAACAATCTTGGGGTAACATTTGATAATGGGCTTAAATTTGACAAACAGATTAGCTCTGTTGTCAGCATGAGCTTTTTTCATCTCCGTCTCCTGGCCAAAGTGAAGTCTTTTCTCAGTCGGCAGGATCTCGAGAGGGCAATCACGCTTTCATCAGTTCCAGACTGGACTACTGCAATGCCCTCTACGTTGGCCTCAGTCAGTCCTCAATTTCTCGTCTCCAACTTGTGCAGAATGCCGCTGCCCGATTTTTAACAAGCACGTCCAGATTGGCTGGCTTCCAGTCCATTTTAGAATTGATTTTAAACTTCTGTTGTTTGTTTTTAACGCTATTAATGGCTTGTCCCCCTCTTACTTGTCAGAGATTTTAACTTTTCGCAATTGTGGCAGAGCTCTGCGCTCTTCGGGTCAGCTTCTGTTAGAGGTCCCTCGAGATTTGAACAGTGGGGGGCGATCGTTCTTTTGCCGTCGCTGCTCCCAGACTGTGGAACAAACTGCCCCCTGACATTCGCACCACTACTGATCTCAGCCTTTTTAAATCGAAGCTTAAGACCCACTTTTTTAGATTGGTGTTCAATTCTGACTAGGGCAGTACTGTTTCTTAGGTGTACTCTGTATTCTGTCTGCTCCTTTCTATGTATTTCTGGAAGGCTTTTAATACCCTGCAGCGCTGCAGCACTACAGCACTTTTAATTCTATTTGTTTGTTATGTATCTGTTACGTATTGTTTTATGGCTTTGTTGTAAAGCACTTTGGGTACCGTTCGGCTATTGTAAAGGGCTATACAAATACACTTGATTTGATTTTGATTTGTTTCTGTTTCAGTAACACTGATTATAATGTGTAACGATAAATGTCTTTGTTTTTCTGTGCACCAGCAGATTGTGCAACACAATCAAATTTAAGCCCAGTTCAGTGCCACAGCGTATGTTAAAGTGCAGGTAACCATAGCAACAGCACTGATGCTTCAGGCTCCTGCAGCAGTTAGCTGACTTGTGAAAACTAACCTAACCGTGGATTAAACTGACTACAAACACACTTTTAAAGAAGGCTTCCACATAGAGATGATAGTGAACTCCCATTGAGGTGTTGCATGCCCCCTCACTGGACTTGACTGTACTACATGGGGACCCCTTTGTAACCGGACCATCTGAGAGTGTCCTCCTGACACACACTTACATAACACCTCTGTGTGTTTGTGTGTATGATGGTTGGCAGGTGTACAGTGGGTGGGTATGTGGGAGTTTGTGTGTGTGCGTGTTTGTGACAGACAGGAAGGACAGACAGGATGAACGTTCAACAACAGCATTTTCCTAAACACTGTTTAAAAGGGATGAACTGAATCAAACAGTGCTTCTCTACTTGGAGTATTTATGAGTTAATGAAGGTTTGAGTTCAATATCATTTGTTTAAATCTGCTTATCAAATCAAATTAGGTTCAGCTTTCATCATTTGCAAGTAACTAATGTCATAAATAACTAAAACGCAAAGATTCAATTTAGATCTGTAATTACCTTTGTTGGCTGAGAAGCCAGACACATTTATTTTTTATTGGTGGCCTAATTAACGTTGACAACCTGTACCTCCAACCTGAAAATGAAAAAGAAGACATGAAATGTTGATTAAATGTCTGTCAGATCCAAATAAGGGAGGCCCTGATTCACAAATATGAAACTGAATAGAAATGAATACGTATTTAAAAATTTAACTGTGAGATGTGATGTAATAGTGTGTTAACCATTCAACAGCCTAAAGTTTAATAAGAATTATTTATTAGTTTGACCATTATGGGATTAATGTTAATTATCTACAACTAATATAAAACAGTGAGTACAGCGTGGTAAAGGATCAATAAGAGATTAGCATGGTATCTTAGCTTTGTTAGCATAACGAGTCTAGATATTTTGGGAACAGTGCCTCGACCCATCACTCAGACAATTACATGACTCAGTTAAACTCAAATATTTCATTTTATTTTAAAGTTTAAGGACCAGTGTGTACAGTTTAGTGGTATCTGGAGGTGTAGTTGCTTATTTCAACCACCTCGCATCAGCATCTCTCTGTAGTGTGAAGGAAAAACAACCATGGCAACAAAAGTTGGTTACAAAAACAAAGTATGTATATTGTATTCCATTTCTGCCATCCTCTAAAGTCCACTAAATCTGACACACTGGACCTAAATAAGAAGTAAAACAATAAACAAATACATTCAGGGGCTGAAGGTCAGCTGGTTTTCCATCCACGGAAACAATGAGCACATCAGCAGACCTCATTAAATCATGGAACAAATATCTGAGATGTGGACAATGATTCAGAGGCTGCTGTTTACCATCCTTTAGGCGCACATATGTGGTTTTTTTTATATCAATGTAGGTCAACACTTACCACATTCAAATGTAGCCGAAACCACGCCCATCTGACACTAACACGTCAGTCTGAACACGCTCAAACAGAAGCTCTTAATTTAAAGAGCAAGTAACTATTAGTAAGAAGACTATTTAATTATGAGGTTATAAAGGAAATCAGATTATAATCCAATATATTATTGTTATGATTCATCATTATATACCAATGATCTGAAACCTTTCTGGAATTTGTGTCAGTTTATCTTGTTTTTCTCCCTCTGTGCTCTAACTTTAACTCTTCTCACCCCCTAAAGGTGAAGGTGCTGCTGTGACACGTGTGTGTGTGTGTGTGTGTGTGTGTGTGTGTGTGTGTGTGTGTGTGTGTGTGTGTGTGTGTGTGTGTGTCTTACTCCTGATGAAGCTGTCAGTGCAGAGAGGTGTTGAAGCTTGTTGTGAATGTGATGAGCTGCAGTCAGCTGAGCTGTGTGTGTGTGGGAATGTTACATGCGAGTGTATTTGCTGCTCTGTGGGTTGATGTGCGTCAACAGTTGCTGTGTGGATCAATAATTATCAGTTTGCTGAGCTCTATCAGCTGTTCTCCACAGATGGATCTCCTGATGAGCTGCAGTAATCCTTCAGGTTGTTTTTATGTGTGAGCTGTGTGGAAATTTTCCAAATTTTCCAAGGGAAGTTAAACTTGGAAATATTGTGGCTTCATTGAGATCAGCAGTGGGTTGCACCAATTCTCCACTCACAGAAGAAGAGCGGCTAATTGCTGCTCGGTGACGTTTATTGATACACCAACTTTTCCACGTCGGGCAAGAGTAAAAACCATTTATCAAATTTTCTCGTGTTTTGACAGGTAAATTTAAAATGTGCAGATGTAAGTCTTTTGTTGTTGTTCAGTGAAAGTTCAGTGTACTGTTAAAAGAGTTCACTTATTTATTCAGATTCAGTATCGTGATGTTGACATTGAGATGCAGCAGTGGTACGAAGAGAGAGGACGTCTACCGCTTGCTGTCTGACAGTATGTTTGACTTCATCTATTATACAGTGTGTAAAACAGACTGCAGAAAACTGACTCAGGTCCAGGACTGAGCCGACATGTAATTCAGACCAGTGTTTGTAGAGATTCTCTACTCCACTGTGCGTGTCTGTGTGTGTATGTGATTCTGCCAGCTTACTTGGCATCCCTCTGCAGCATGTTAACAACTGATAAAGATGAGAGAATAAAGACAGGGATGCTGCAGGGGAGAGTGTGTATCCGAGAGCGGAGAGGTTTTTACCAATCGGCTGCCAGAATGGAGACACACAGCGCACAGCTGCAAGTGAACAGTTAGTGCTTCATTATTTCATCAATGTCGAGACCTAAATTTGTATTTAATGTTGTACTTTAATGAATGTTTGTGTCATCACTCCTGAGCACGTCGTCTCAGAATCTATCAGTGACGTCTGTGGTCAACAAATGATAGAGGTGCTAGACTCATGTTTACTGGGCGTGTTACAGGTGGATTAAGGCTTCTTTAGGACCAGGTTCAGCTCAAAGATTATAGCGCGAGTGCGTGTGTGTCTTTGTCAGTGAGTGCATCTGAAAGATACAGCACAGGGAAAGGCGTAGGTCAGAGGAGGAAGTGAGCATATGGAGGGTGGAGGGAAAGCCAACAGGAAGTGAAGGCTTGATGGTTTCCTCATGTTGTGTTGGCAACAGTGAAGATTTCACTTCCCTGTACACACACAGCCAACAGGTGCTCTGTGTGTGTGTGTGTGTGTGTGTGTGTGTGTGTGTGTGTGTGTGTGTGTGTGTGTGTGTGAGAGTGAGACGTTTCAGTCCAGCATATTCGCTTTTTTAAAGCTCTTCTGATTATAGAATAGCAAACTGAATATCTCAGTTTTCCACAAACTTTATGAAAAATAATATTCAGCTTATTAAGCTTCAGGAAAAATGACCGACAGAGCTACATCACAGCCATGAATTTAATGAGCGATGTCTGATAACTGCATTGATTGAACAAGATGTCTGACTCAATGTTCAATCACGTCGTACGTCCACTTCCTAGTAATTAATCAGAGCAGCATGTGGCAATATCAAGAGAAAAGATGTAAAGATGAACTGATTATTTGATATCAAACATCTGACCCACATCTGACTCAGAGGAATCAAAGAGAGGGATAGATACACTTCTGACACTGACCCATTTTAACACATTTTTGCAATAAAATGTATCATTACTCGCCTCGCAGCAAGACTGATTGAACCCAGTCGGCTGGGAGTTTGCATGTTCTCCCCATGTCTGCGTGGATACACTCCGGGTACTCTGGCTTATCTGTCAGCCCTGTGATGAACTGGTGACTTGTCTGGGTTGTACCCCGCCTCTCGCCTAATGTCCGTTTAGATTGGCTCCAGCCCCTCACGATCCTGATCGGGTTAAGTGGTCATGGAAAATGGATGGATGTATTATTCATCAATCTATTTATATGTATATTTATATTGTCATGAGATGAGGTGAGTCAGGATCTTGATGGCTGAGCAGTTTTGTGGGGAAACCCTGCTGACAGTCAATCTTGGTTCCTGTTCAGACTGCAAACGCTGCAGAGAGTCCCCGTTGTGGTTTGTTGTCTTTCCTCCTGTCAATGTGATGCCAAGCTGACCAGGAGCTGTGCTGACAGGGAACTCTGCAACACACACACACACACACACACACACACACACACACCATCAGTCATCTCAGTCCTGGTCGTAGTTTCTGGTCTGTGTACACGGAGTGGGTTGCATGGAATGCAGTGTTTGTGTTGGAGTGCTGGGCGTGGCTCTGTTTGGCAATGGATACTGAACAAAATCGGTATGCAGCCATTCATCATGGCCTTTGCACACACACACACACACACACACACACACACACACACACACACACACACACACACACACACACACACACACAGCTCTCAGATCTGAATACACAATCTGCTGTCACGGCCAAGACACTCTACCAGGACAAGGACTAGGACAAGATGAAATCTGTCAAAACATAAAAAACATCAAACAGGAACAGAGACCTGCTCGCTCCTCTGATGTTTGGAAGGCTGAATTTATTCTCAGCTGTTCCTCTTGAGTTTCTTGAACTCTGGATGTCGTCATAACTCACTGACATCTAAGTCTGAGGATCAGAATCCGATTCAAAGGTTTGTTCATCTGATCTGCGATCGTGTGGGGTTTTTTATTTTGTTTGTTTTTTTTTGCCTCTTAGTACACTTAGCATGCCTTTGGCCTCAGCTCTGAGATCATGTGCTCATCGCAACTGAAGTGCCTTTTCATTTCAAAGTTCACCAGAAAAAAACGAGCAGGAGAGGGTGGAGGAGAGGCCCACGAGTGCTGAGTCTGTTTTTTGTGGTCCACACGACACAGTTTCATGGTCTTCATGTGACTTTTAATGTGTCATACTGTTATGTTCTGCTTTCAGCAGCATGAGGCGAGCCTGATGCTACATGTCTAAACAAAAAATCTTTCCATGAAGTGGCTGGCAGCCTCTGATTGCTTCCTCATATTTATGTGTTTGCTGTAAAAACAGGCAGCTGGGGAGGGGCGTTACGCAACGACCAGCGTGCACCAATAGTGGTCCCATTGACTGTAGAGGAGTCCTTTTAGACCTGGACCAAAGCAGGCCAGTTTGATGAGGAAAACAATACTGAGCTAGTTTTCTTGCTGAGTTCGGCTCCTGGCATCCCGGAGCTAAGTCAGCTAATGTAACCTAGCTGCACAGCTAACTGAGCTTACGGCGTAGGTAGGTACCAGATAAGCCATCAGTCCATCAGGAAACTTTGTGGATCATATTCCCTGTCTGTCTCAGTCCAGCCGTGTTCACTGCGAGGCTGCTGAGTGTGCCTCCATCGCCCACTAACGGCAGATACCGCTTTAGTGATTAGCCACTTTAGCAAGTCATGCTAAAGAAAGCATCTCATTGGACACAAAATTAGTATATGTCCCTGAGTGTGAGATGAGTCATGACAAGTGGTACTGATCTCCTGTGATAATTGGTGATCAGCGCCGATGCTGTACTTACTGTCCACACAGAAAAGGCTCGTCTAAGCATAATTACATGTTTCTGCACCTCTTCAAACAACTTTATCTGTGCAGAATTTTTTTTCTCAGTACTATTTTTAACTTCAGTTTCTAAAAGTTGTTAATAAGATGTAACGTCAGTCGTTATCTAATAAAATGTCCATGCTCCTGCTAAAAAATCTGCTGTTACAGCTACCACTGCTGTACCCTTAGGTCGGGTACCTGCAGGCTGACTGTCTTTTTGTTGTACTGGCTGTAGATACTGAACACAGAGAGACAAACATGCATCACATTCCTCCACTGTAAATGAGCCTGTCACACTCAGCTGGTCTCTGATTGGACTGTGAGATAAACCCCTCCCACCCGTCGCCATGAATAGCAGTTTGTGTTTCAGACTCCACTCTCCATCAGCCAGGAGACCCAGGAATGTTTGGTGTCACATTGTCTGACTGGTTTTCAGTCCAACAAACAGCAGACTGTGAAGCTTTTTTTTTTTTTTTCCCCCCACTCTGCTCCCGGTCACAAGATGCTCCAACAGCAGTCATCTGAGGCTGAATTATGTGCTGTGTCACTGGTGAGGACTAGAAGAGGCTGATGGGTGTCTCACTGCACAATGGGAAAGAAAATGTCCAGACAGATTTTTCTTAGTCTGGCAGAATATTCTTCCTTCTGTGTCTCTGCTATATTTTACAAACTGGGACATTTCAAATGTAGCCAGCTGTCAGTGTGACTGACGATACCAGTGGTTGCCAAACAACAGGGGTGGCACGGTGAAGGCTGATTAAAGGGTCTGGTCACAGTCCTGTTAAATGAACCACAACATCCCTGATTTGACTTCAGCCTGGGGGCATAATAAAAGCATAAAATGTCTTCTTTTCCAACATTATGACTGAGCTGATTAACATTGAACATACGATGTGATTAATCAATCAATAACCTCCTGACCTGATGGCGATCGATCTCATCCCGTGATTAATTTACTCATAGGACGACATTGTTTACTAGAGGTGTGAATCCTCACTGACCCCAACCCATGATTTGAGCGCCTGACGATTCTCGATGCATCTCAATGAAAAAAGCAGCCGTGTGCAGTAACACAGAAAAATGAAGCCGGAAAATCAACAATCAACGTTAGTCGTCTATAATCCTGTGCAGGCTGTAAACTTATGAGTATGTGTTCTCACTGCGTTGACGCAGAATCTTCCAGGTCCACATCGTGACACATCTAAGCTTAGAAAAAATGTCCACAGCTCTGTTGTTTTACTGAGACTTTGCTGTGTCATGCATCTCTTCAGTTCGTTAGCCGGCTGTCTGCAGATACCAGACTGAATCAGATGAATTTGTCTGCTCTACCTGTACTGAAATTGATTTCTAAACCTGATGCTGTATTTAAATTAAGCATCTGGTACTGACGGTCCAGAGCTGTATGTGATAACCTGTGTTGCATGACAATGACAACCTTTTCAGGTGGTGCACAGCCTCAACTTTTTTCCACGTGAAGTCTTACAAAAAATATAATTTCAGCATGTTTTAAGTCTTTCTGCAGCTTTTAGTAAAGAAATCATCAGGATGTGGACAAATAGTGCAGGAAAACAGTGGTTTTACTCTAAGTTTCAGACAATATTGCAAATTCATTGTATGTAGGTCACAGCAAAGTGTGTGTGTGTTTTCTGAATGGGTCTTACAGAAAACGGTGGATGCTCTTGTTGCGTTCACTGTAGTCGTCTGTGTTCCACTTGACTAATCATCATCAAGTAGGGCCGATGGAGACAAGGAGTCGATGGAGAGGTTATAGAGTGTTTGCTGTCTAAATCTAACAGTCTGCACTGTGAGGATATTAAACTAAAAGATGTTTCAGTCTGCCGCGTGGGGCTGTAGCAGAATCAATCAATGAGACCGGTGGGTTCTCCATCCTCCTCCAGGACTCTCCTGAGACGGAGCTGGTTGGACCAGTGTACCGATGAATAATGGTCATCATAATGACTCCATTACTCGGATACAGACCTGACCTCTTTTACTGGCCAGTGCATTTATTTCTGTGATTGACAGGAAAATGTTGCTTTGAATATTTTTCTTACAGACTGTATATGTGTTTGTGTCATTTGCCAACTGTCAGTACATCGTTATTCAGTCCAGTCTGACAGACAACAACCAGCTGCTGCTTCACTGCTTGTTAACAACAAAACTGTCACCTAAATATCATTAAAAGACAATTGTTCAGGAGGAGTGCAGGGATGGTTTTCACAAAAATGGACTCAAATTCACAATCCACTGAAGTGTCAATCCATTCAGTCCTCATTGACTCCAACCTCCAAGTAACACCAGACAAAAATACTCCTACAGTAGGCTCCGTGAGGAGTTGTGGGAAGAGAACAAAATTGTTTTTATTGATTGATTCATTGATTTTATTTCCCTGTCCACTGTAGATCTATGTGTCCCCAGTGAAGCAGAAAGCTCACCGTGAAACTGGAGGCCTTGATCCATCATTGCAGCTAATAAGACAGCAGGAGATTTGTGAGATTTACACAGCTGCCTGTGGAGATTACACTGTGTCAGACATTACACTTAGATTTAACAGTCAGACTTCAGACCAAGTTTGTCAGTTGTACATAGCAGAACTTGTTTGAGATGACTAAAAACCACCTCTGTTTCTGAGCTGGAGTGTTGGTCATCAGTTAAAAAGGTTTTAATACATAATAATCAAGATAATTCAACCTTGCTGTTCTGTGAAGGGCGTGGTCCTATTTCAGCCATATGGGCAGGTTGTCGTGACTCTTCCCAACCTGTGGTATCTTTTTTTTATTTTTTACGGATGCTGCAAACTCATTGATTGACCCGCTCATTAAATATGCAGCCTTTCTGGTGTGATGTATCGCCTCTGCTCGTTTCCCCTGAAAGAAAGTGTAACTATTCCTTTTAATGTTCTTAAAGACGACAGGAGGGTGCAACAAAATTAGAATGCCACTGCTCACACAGAAAATATAATAGCAGCAGTTTGTATTAATACATCTTAGTGAGACTTCATCGTGTCTGTTTTTGGCTTTTCTGCAGTAACACGTCTAACCTGCAGGCTGTTAGCTGTAGCTGGTGGTGATGACTGTGACTCTGGGCTTTGTGTCTGTGTGTACGAGCAGTATGCCGTGAAAGGGAGGGACTGAAAGAGAGAGTGATGGCTGGTTGTGGAACATAAAACAAAGCAAAAGAGGAAGGAAAGAATCTAATTGCCGACACAACAGCTCGACATTTCCTTCTTGATAAGCAGCAAAAACTCAGTGGCTTTAAATCTGAGCTGCTGTGGCGGCCGACTGCTGATTTAGAGCAGGGAGCTGCTCCCAGCGATCCCAGTACAGTAGGCCTGGGTGCCTCTGATGCTTAGAGGATGTGGTCAGGCTAATACAGAGTTAACAATTCGAACGATTGAGATAAGCTGCTTCCTACAGCTGTTAAAGAATCACTACAGTTTGACCTGGGCCTGCATGTTCACATGTAAAGCAGCTCAGTGAGTCAGACAGGAGCTAACTTACATATTCATTTATTTCTTCAGGTGCTCTGTGTCCTTGTTTAAGTTCAAGCTGCTTTTATGTCGTGCAGACGCACACTGTATTTACATTTCTGAGCAC